>JAKSZU010000017.1:31183257-31783257 GCA_026018925.1 Tupaia tana
AAACCAGGGTCAGCTACATGGGAGTCCAGCGACATAGCCATTGTGCCAACTGCTGATCCCAATCCTACCTCTTTTTAAAAATGCTTTCCCTCTCTCTTTTTATTTCCCCCGCTTAATGTCTTTTTAAGAAATGTCCAGGACCAGCAGTTAGTGTAATGGCTATGTCACTGGACTCCCACATAGTGGACCGCGGTTCAAGTCCCGGATCTGGCGGCTTAAAACTCACGCCAGTTGCATGTGCGTGCGTGCCCAAGATCCAGAGAGGAGAATGGAGGAGAAGGGATTGTGGTGTGGCCAAAACCCCCTGAGGGGTGATTTCTCGCTTTCTATCTCTCTGTCTCTCTCTGTCTTTCTGGTGAGCACGCACACCCTATAGCAAAAACCTCTCCAAAAAAAGAAAGAAAGAAAGAAAGAAAGAAAGAAAGAAAGAAAGAAAGAAAGAAAGAAAGAAAGAAATGTCCTTTGTGTATATACATTATTTTATATGAAATGGCTTTAAAATCATTGATTTCTAACTACAAGTACCCAAACTAACAATACCAGTGATTACAAATGTTACGCCCTTTTAAGATGTGATTCACTAAGCTATCAAATTTTTTTTTCACCACTCCAGTTTATTTCCACAATAGCTCTTGCATGGCGATATTCAACACCAAGTTTGTTTTCAACACTGTCATGGCTAATGAAGTTAAATGTAGCCAGCTCATTTTTCTTAGATTTCAGAGTAACAAGGAAAAGGACTATAACTTGGTTACTATCTGCTTGAAATGTCTATTTCAAACAATGAAGAAAAGAGAACATAAGCAAAATCCTTACAGGATCTTACAAAACACTGTGAGCAGGACAAATGGAAATCTATGAAGTGGGTCAACACTGACGATTTGTTGATTAAATTAGGTGAGTTTTAGCCAGGGCAGAGGAAGATGCCGTGGCATGCCTTCCCTCCACAGTCCCAAAAAAGTGAGAGTTTAGATGATGGATGCTTGAAAGAGTGGAAGAAAACAAAACCACTCACGCACCCCAAAGGCAGCAGATGTTTCTCTTCAAAGATAATTACAACAGGGAAGCAATTAACGACAGTCAGGTCCTTCGGAGGATTCCGTCATTTAAGCAGATGCTTTAAAAGAACTTATTTAAAGAGGCACAACTGGCCCTGTGTGGTACTAAAATTAAGCAGAATGAATTCCTCAAAGAATTGACTGTCAGGAAGATTCCAGTGAAAATGCAGCCAGGAAACTGGAACATTAAAAATTGGGCAATAGAGATGTCTTTTTAGAGGACAGCTACCCCACAGTTCATAGAGTTCACTAGAGAGGGAGTGGGGCCAGTTATGGGAGCAGGGAGAACAGACATCTAAGAGCTCTGCATCTGAAGACCCTTTCATGTTTGAACATTCAGTCTTTGTTAGGAAATAGTACAATTGTATTATATTCTAGTTTGCCCAAAGCTTCTCTCTTCTAGAATTTCATGTCACCATTTATTGCTCTTGAATACGTTCCTATGTGCTATTATACACACACAAACACAGACACATACACACACCGTCATTCAGGATTTGGGTCTACTCTCAAAAATACTGTAAAGGCTTAGAGATCAATGCTTTTCTAGACTGTTTGTTTTTATTTAGAGGAAGACTTGCTGAAGGGGGCTTGTGCTCAGCAGAGAGAGAAAGAGACAGAAAGTGAGAAATCACCCCTTAGAGGGGGATGGCCACACTGCAGTCCCTTCTCCTCCAATCTCCTCTAGGCATTTTGGGCATGCATGTACATGCACATGCACCAGGAGTGAGTTTCAGGTCACTGGGTCAGAGACTCCAACCACAGTTGGCCATGTGGGAATCTGGCGATGTAACCATTACACCATCTGCTGGTCCCGCTAGGCTGTTTTCACTATCATTTCCCTTCTGAAGTCTGCAAATGTCTTTCTTTTTTTTTTTGGAGAGGCTTTTGCTATAGGGCGCCTGCGCTAGCCAGAAAGACAGAGACAGAGAGAAATAAAGCGAGAAATCACCCCCCAGGGGGATGGCCATGCAGCAATCCCTCTCCTCCATTCTCCTCTCGGGATCCTGGGCATGCGTGCACGCACTGGGTCCAGCGTGAATTTAAGCCACCAGGTCCAGGACTCGAACCACAGTCGACTACATGGGAGTCCAGCAACATAGCCATTACGCCAACTGCTGGTCCCTGAAGTCTGCAAGCTTTCTAAATGAAGGTGAGATTAAATGTGAGATTTCTTGGGCTCATCTCACAAACTTAAAACACGATAGATGTTAGGGTGCTTGACAGGAGAAGCTCAAAATGGCTTTACTGTTGCTTGCATCAAGGAGTCAGGGACTCTGGAGAGCAGGGCACTACCATGGTGATGAGCTATTCTGGAGCAGTGACCTAGGCCTGTCAGAGCATTGAAATTGGCCGAAATTGGCTCTTTCTAGGCTATGGCAGCAGTGGCTGATGCCCATAGGGGTACTGTCAGAGCCAGTGTGGAACAATGCACACTGATGGGGTGCCTATGTGCCCCAGAATTGACTGCTGGCTGACACTGACACTAAATCACAGTAAACTGGGGTTGGGGTTTCCAAAGGGACCAGGCTTCACCAGGACTTAAATATAAAGCATTGTTGGAGCCTATGAGAAGTTCCATATAAGCATCTAATTAATCAGGAGCATATGCAGGACAGAAGTCCCCTGGATAAGAATCTTAATTAAAAACCAAAAAGGAAACATTCTTCAGATGGAGTCCTTAGAAGAGTAGCTTTGACAAGAACTAGGTTGGGGAGAATTGCAATTGGTTGTGGTTCCATCTCTCCTCAATGATCAGATGAACAGAAAATCTCACTAGTCATTGGAGTCAGGAAAGAAGACACAGAGTTCTGAGGGGACACTGAGAAGACTGACACCAGGGGGAGACACATCAAGGCCTTTCCATTCGCTGCTCTCTTCTAGACTGACCTCTAACATTTGCTGGCCCTGGCAAGACTACGAAAAGAGGCTGGTCTGTGACACGCCCTCCTCTTTTCCCACCTTGGCTCTGTCTCATACCATGTGAGGTCCCACATGCATGCATCTAGATGCCCAGCCTGAAAGTACAAGCTCCACCCCAGCCTACTCTAGGCACTAGTAATCTCTTGTGTCCTCATCTGGCCTCAGGGTGTACCCTCAGAGGGTGCCCTCAGTCTACCCTCAGAGGAAGGACCTGGAGAAAGGCCTGGATAGGCTCTGAAATAGGCCCAAACCACGTGTACAATAATTGTCACCTAGGAGAGGTGACAATTACCTCTTCAGACTCGTTGCTCAGTGAGAGTGGTGTGGTTGCATGCCACAAGGGAGCCTCTCAAATAAAGAGTCCAATGTGGAATGCTTATTTTTCATTGCTTGCTTTTTCCCAATTGTCCTTGTGATTCCTTAAATAAATAAATAAATAAATAAATAAATGTGTATTCATTTATTTAAATATATATATATATATATATATATATATATATATATATATATATATTTATTTATCTATCTATCTATCTATTTGTTGAGATTTTCAAGCTGCCAGATCTAGGAGTTGAACTGCTGTTGGCCATGGGGGAATCCAGAGCCTTCACCACCACGCCGCATTCTTGGGGTTCTTTCCTTCACTTCTTTCTTGTACCTTCTTCAGAGTGCAGGATATTGGACTCATTTGCAATCGTTCCTGAATTTTCTGTCTCAGCTCTGAAGGCATTTTCTCAACAGACTGCTGATCTACCATGTTTGAACAGTACCAATATAGACTATGTTCACGTATCTTTAGTAAAGACATCATTCAGAAATGAATTTTTTTTTCCAAAGCTTTTGAGCATGACAAAGAACAAAGAAGTATTTCAGTGGAAGTGGAGCACAAAAGATGGCACTGTGAACGGAAGACATCTGGTTCCTGACGGTACAGGCCAGCTCTGACGGGGTGAGCACTGTGGGTCATGAAGGCGGTTTTCATATCATGGAAGTCTTCCTGGCCCTCTACCCTGTGTAGTAAGAGGTAATTGTGGTGAGTGAGGAAGACAGGGGAAGATCTTAACACCAGTGATCTAAGGTCAAACTGAACAAACTCACAGGAGCTGGTTGTTACAGTTTCAGGAATTTTGCAAGTCAAATTATGTTAAACAGCGATCTTATTCAAAACTAAATGATATAAACTTATAATTAACAAATTTAAAACATAGGTCATTGATATTAAAAATTCACTATTTTCTAATACTTTTACTGTATTTTATTTTTTATGTTTTAGAAGTTGTTTTATGTCTCTGGGTGGTACAGAATGCTGCCGCACTTCTCATCCTAACTCCGTATTCAGTGATGCCACACTGGTAGCTTAAAATTGACCGTGATGAAAGCATTTACATCACATAAAATGGCAAACAATACAAATCAGGGTCTTTTTTTTCCTCCAGAAAGCCAGTGGTTAAACGTTTTCATTTACTACCACCATTATCACCATTGCCATCATTGGACAGGGGCTGACCTAAGGTAGCCAGTGTGTACATGGGGTAGGAGAAAGGATCTAAAAGATTTTTAAAGATGAAATCAATACCTGGTCATTTATTACATTTGAGAGAGGAGAGGTTAATGGAAAAATGGAAAAATACAAACACCAGACGTGTGTGCATGTGTGCCAAAAACCTGAAAGGAGAAATGGGGGTAATGGAATTGTAGCGAGCCCATCCCCCATAGGTGTTGCTTTCTCACTTTTCCTCTCTTTCTATCTCTCTTGGGTGAACACACACGCCCTCTAGCAAAATTTTTCTAATGTAAAAATACAAGCTTATTCTCAGGATTTTTGCTTAGGCAACTATCATTAATCAAAACATCATGTGTATGAATTGGTATGTATATATAACTATATGTCTGTATATGTACATGAATGACGTGTATATCTAATCATGTATGTGTGTGATTTGTATTAGAAAGCTATCTTTACGTATGTTGGATTTGAGATCATCTGTCAAATCAAGTAGTCAATTAGGTCTGGAGCTTATATAACAAGTAGGGGGAGAAATTATAGATGTCAGAATGTTAGGCACAGAGGCATTGGGTAGTAAGAAGGTAAGCAATAAGCCAGGTAGGGTGTGTGCAAAGAGCTCAAGAGAGAAGAATCTGATCTCTGAGAAAAATGTTTCAGGGCTGGATGGGAAAGATGCTCTATCTCTGCAATGTCCCAGAAGCTCCTTTTTGAATGGTGTCTCATTCTCTGCTGCAGATGGTATTGACTGTGTGGGTCAATGTGGCTCTCCTATTGGAGCCTGCTTATCTACATAACATCTTTTCCCTCAGTGGATACCTTGGGGGTCATAGAGTCTGTTGGCTGTTTGGCCTACATAGAGGGATGCTTGCCCAACAACCTAGACCTGCAAAGTCACTCAGTAAGTGGCTGGAGCAGTATTCTCAAATACAGAACATGCTGCCCCCATGAACTGAACAAGCTTACCAATGTTCTGCTACCTTCTTTTTAGTAGTAATTGTGAGATGCAATTATCTCTTTACTTTGGAAGGTATATCCTGCATACTCCAGGCCACTAAACCCCCAAAATTCACTGAAATGGTGGGTTTATCTCCTACCCTCCAGAGTGTGTCTTGAATGTTTGGGCCAATAACGTAATGTAATGGATAAAGAATGTCCAACAATGAGAAGCTTTTGGATTACATTAAGAAAGAGAGGCTGGCTCCGTGGCACAGTGGTAATGTGCTGCTCAAGAGAAGCCTGATCCCACATGGTGACCCTGGTTTGAATCCCAGACTCAGTCAGCCTAAAACATGCAAATAATGCATTAGTGCCAAAGAGCCAACGGGCTGCATGACTGGAGGAAGAGGATTGTGGCAGGACCAGACCCAGGGGAGGGAGGTCGCCTCTCTCTCTCACATATACACATCCTCTATCATGAATAAAGAGAAAAAATAGTTTTAAAAACAAAGTTTAGAGAGTTAGTAAAGCCCAGAGCAAACTCATAGGAGTACACTTATTCACCTCACATGAACGCGAACTGCTCCTGATTCTCTTTCCTGCTCAGATGGAATAGAACAAATTCACTGGATACCATATGCTAAAACTGTTCATTTGCTCTTGTCAGGATACTGCATTTAGCACAACAAAATTGGAAGTGACTTAGTTAAGCTTTTATTTATCCATTTCATCAATCCTAATCCATCTGGTTTTTATAAAAAGACCCACAAGTTGAACGGAATACAATCAGGATCACCATAATTTTTTCAAGTCTTTAAAGGTGGAATTAGTATCTACTATCCCCCTCAGGACATGGTAATGTAAACATGTTATTAGTCTTATTGGAAGGGGCCAGTGTCAGACATTTCTACTTATCTCTCACCACTAGGATAGTTCCTACTCCACAGGGCTTTTGTGCACTTCCAAGAGTGCTCACTTTCCTTGAAAGTGCATATAGCTTTCAAGGGAGTGTGTATCAGGTGAACCTGAGGATCCAGTGTGCCCTATGATCTGAGCTGGGCCATTCAGTTTATTACCTAGCACACAGGTAATGACAGGCCTGGTAGCACTGTGTATATGGCTATCCATGTCGACTGAGACCCCATACCCTCTAATCTTTGAAGCACCTTGGCATTCTTCTTTTTAGGGTCTTTCTTCACAGGGACTTGGTCTTTGCTTGAGTCAATGTGTTTTAAGTCTGGCAACTATTAATGGCTCCGATCTGGAAAGTGGGCCAGAGACTGTGACTTTTTTTTTTTTTTTTTTTTGGAGAGGTTTTTGCTATAGGACACGTGCGCTCACCAGAAAGACAGAGACAGAGAGATAGAAAGCGAGAAATCACCCCCCAGGGGGATGCCACGCCACAATCCCTTCACCTCCATTCTCCTCTTGGGATCTTGGGCACGTACGTACACGCGCCCGGCGTGTTTAAGCCACCGGGTTCGGGACTTGAACTGTGGTCGACTACATGGGAGTCCAGCGACATAGCCATTATGCTAACTGCTGGTCCCTGAGACTGTGACATTTTTATTGGCTGCTTTCTTCACACTTCTAGTGCTCCCTCTTCAGTTTCTTTTGATTATGTAAGTTAAGCAATATCTGTGTTGGCTGCCTTTCTACCATAACTCTATGAAGACCAAACTTTTAAAATATTTAGTAGAACAGCTTTAGGTTTATAGCAAGTTTTGCAGAAAGTATAGAGACTTCCTGCATACACCCACAGACGCATAGCCTTCCCCCATTAGCAGCTTCCCTCACCAGGATGGTACATTCATTACAACTGATGACCCTATATTGAGATGTCATTATCATCTGGAACCCATATTTTATATTAGGGTTCACTCTTGGTGTTGTACATTCTATGGGTTTGGACAAATGTATAATATCATGTCTCCAACTTTATAGTAGCACACAGATAGCTTCACTACCCTAAAAATCCACTGTGTTCTAAAGACCCATGTTTTTAATCATCTCCATAGCTCTCTGTGGTTTGAGCGACTTCTGGCTACCACTGCAGCCTTGCCTCTCATTGCAATAATTGTACCCATTTTGCTGCTGATGGTGAAGTGCTGCCACCTGGCCTCAGTTCTCTAAGAGCCTCTCGTTCCCTTGCCCTGTTTTACAGAGGACATCACCACTGAGCTTCTCACTGTGCCCATGGCCCTCTCACCACTGCTCTCCTTAGCATGTCGGTCAATGGGCATTCTCTCATCCTACTCCAGGACATCATTGGCTGATGGGTTTTCCAGCCTTATGTAGTATCTTACTCTAGCATGCTCATTTTTTCTGAGAATTTTTATCCATATCTCCACCATATGGCCCAGCAGTTATGCCATTTATAGTTCCCTTACAGTGAGCAATTTGTTTGTTCTAAGATTTCAAGTGCTACATTAGTAAAGTATTAACTCTAGCCCTTAGGGTCTTTGCCTTGGTGCTATCTATATTATGACAAAGTTCTCCCATGTTAGTTGGCTCCCCTATTGAACTCAATGTTTTACCCTTTTTTTTTTTTTCTTTTTTTGAGAGGTTTTTGCTATAGGGCACGTGCGCTCGCCACCTAGAAAGCAGGAAATCAAGGGGGGATACAGGGATCCTGGGCATTGTATATTTACGTGGGAGTCCAAGCCATTTTGCTGGTCCCAATAATCTAGATATGGTATATTTTCCAGCCTAAGATATGTACTACTGCATCAACTTCAATGTAAAGTCCCTCTACTTCTTCACCCCTAATTGGATTAGGCTGGGTTTTTCTCCTTGTTACTGGCTTGGTTGTCAGGAGAGGATGTGGAGGTAGATCTTCAAGGGTACATGCATTTTTGTGTAAGGCTTTTGCCTTATTTGAAGCCCCTGTGCACAATACTAATCTATGCAACTAGTACCTCAGCATAAGATGGATTGGTTGTTTCTGCAGGCCTAGTATGTTCATGAAATTCGGAACGTTCTCAATGCAGATATTCTTTTTTTTAAAAGAATTATGTATTCATTTATTTTAATTTGATCAGAGAGAAAGGGAGGGGGGGGGAAGGAGGAGAGAGAGAGCAAGCAAGCAAGCCACCAGGTCCGGGACTTGAATGGTGATTGGCCATGTGGGAGTCCAGCACCCTTAACTACTATGCCACCTGCCAGCTCTCTTCAATGCAGATATTCTTTTTTTTTTTTTTTTTTTTTAATGCAGATATTCTAAACTGAGCCTTTTACTTCTTTGTAATTATGATCCTAAACTTGACACAGGAGAACCTGCTAGGGTTGAGAACTCAATCTTCTTTGAAGCTCTACTATTGAATATTATTATAGTTAATTCCTGAGCTGAATTCTTTACCATATCTGCCTCTCATCTGCAAGATTTGGGGTCTCATTAAATGCTGTCAGGACCCCCTCCCCCAACACACACACAACTTTCATATTTTACCTAAATTGTAATATCTTCATCTCTTATTATATTGGGTTGTCAGAAGAGTCATGATGTATTTTTTGTTTTTCTATACAAAAATGCATCATCACTTTTTCGACAACCCCATATCTCTTCAATGATCGAATGCCCAATAACAGCCACTCACGTCCACAGTTTTTATGTTACTTCTCCCCTTATATTCCTCAAGCATTGGTGAGTAAGTCCCAACAACTTAGATTAGCTCTGTAGGGCAGTCCCAGCTAAGCATGGATTTGGAGGCAGGGGCACAGGGGGGCAGAGAATATGTTTCGTGCTCAGGTAAGCCACTGAGCTGTCCTTTGATGCTCCCAGTCTGTTTTTTTTTTTTTTTTTTTTTTTTTGAGAGGTTTTCGCTATAGGGTGCGTGCGCTTGCCAGACAGACAGAGAGAGACATAGAGACAGAAAGCGAGAAATCACCCCCCAGGGGGAATGGTCACGCCGCAATCCCTTCTCCTCCATTCTCCTCTCGGGATCTTGGGCATGCACGCACATGCGCCTGGCGTGAGTTCTAAGCCACCGGGTCCGGGGCGCGAACCTCGGTCGACTAATGGGAGTCCAGCGACATAGCCATTACGCTAACTGCTGGTTCCCTGCTCCCAGTCTGTTTTAACAGTGAATCATCAAGAGTAGTGGCCAAGACCTGAGGAAGGGCATGGTACTCTGGAGCTGAGACACCCAGGACAGCATCTGGGTTATTCTACCGGCAAGGATGCCAGCTGCAGAGGAGGGAATCTAGAGAGTGATGGAGCCAGGAGATGATAAACATTATCTGGAAACTAATTACAGGCTGGAGATCAATTATAGACTTGAGGTGTAGCTGCTACACCTTCCAACTCTCTTGGCATTTCCTCAGGAAAGGAGAACAGCTAACATCCTAGAGAAGTTTTTCCCAGATGGGGCCAGCTTGCTATGAGAGCAAATGGATGTCAATAGGGCAAATGCACTCTTAAAGTGCAAACTGACATGCAGCCCCACTTTAAGGGTGACATACCGAGCCTCACCTACTAAGGATAGACTCCTGACTACTCATAGATGGAGCCCTCATTGAAAATAGCCTCATTGTAAGAAATTGCTATTCCCAAGGATAAATTCTCTCATTGGGGGTGGCCTGTAGTTTATGACTCTGGTGTCGAAATAATAAAGTCTAAGCTCTTTGCTTCAACTAAGGACAACTCTAAAGATCATTTCATCTCCAGCACTCACAATGGAACTGGCTGCCAGAGGTAAAAACCATTGAGGGCCTGTTTCTTTTCTGTAGCCTCACTTCTTTACAAGGTCTTGATAGGCCTTCTCAGTTAATTTTGTAAATACAGCCCTCCAACTCAGAATCTGTTTCTAGGGAACACAAGTGAAGGTCCTGGTTCATTAAACCAGTGTAGTCAGTTTTCTGTTCATACAGCCCAAAGCAATCCCCAATTAGAATACAGTTTAAGAAAGATTTCTGAGAACTGAAGTCCTCACTGGTATGTTGAAAACTGCAGGTACCTGTGTCATTATTTTTTTTTAGAGAGATATTTTTGATATAGAGTGTGTGTGCTCACTGAGAGCCAGAGAGACAGAAAGTAAGAACTCACCCCCTGCCCCCCCCCGGGGGAATGGCCACGCTGCAATCCCCTCTCCTCCATTCTTCTCTTGGGATTTTGGGCACACACGCACATGTGCCTGGCATGAGTTTTAAACTGCTGAGTCCGGAACTTGAAGCTTAGTCAACTATGTGGGAGTCCATTATGCCATTTGCTAGTCCTAGTTATTGTCTCTGTGCAAAATCACAAATAGGAAGGTTAACAAAAATATCAACCAAACAAAGAAATAGGTAAAACATTACGGCAGTGACACAATTTCTTAGGCCTGGCATCAGATGGGGAAAAGAATGCATGATTTTGCATAGACTTCTTGGACTATAGTCCTGATTCTACACATTTGGGGATAATAATGCTTAATTCTATTGCTTTTTATACTTTAAAGTTATATCATTTTTTCTTTTATATTTATGAGTTACTTCTTCCTGTTTTACTAGAGATTCCCCACACCCCCACTTTCCAGCCCTCAAGTTGGATGCATAGGGCATATATTTAAATTAATATCTTGGGAAAAATTCAAGGCACAATTTTTTGGAAATTGATAACATTTTATCTCAGAGAATGCTAAATTGGCTTTTAAAAATATAACTGAGACACTTATATCAGTAAATGTTAGTACAAAAAGTTCTAAACTCTTAGTCTTTGTGTTAGTATTTGTATGTTTGTTTTTTAATTGCTTCATGACCTGACTATAATATTGACATCTCAAAAAGATGATATATTTTATTTGCATTCTTTCTATTTTTGCCCTGTTTATTTCTACTGCAATTTAAGCAGTGTAGTCATTTTATAATGACTGTTATGAATAAAACTAATTTCCAAAATATTTGAAAATTTAATAAGTAGTAAATCCAACATTTCTAGGATTTTTTTAAGTTTGGATCTTAATACAATAAATGATAGCAAGATGGTCAACTGAGGACAGTGTCTCTAATGAGTTTAAAATCTGAAAACAATATGATTTCAACTAAGGTTATTTTAACGCATCCATCTAATCATCATTTTTCAATCTCAAGAGAAGTTGTGAAAACAAAGCTATTGACTATAAAATACTTGTAAGAAAAAAGGAAAAAATCTGAACATACTGTCTTATTTTTTGAGAGGTTTTTCTATAGGGCATGTACGCTCACCAGAAAGACTGAAAGAGACAGAGAGACATAAAGCGAGAAATCACCCCCCAGGGGGGATGGCCACACTGCAATCCCTTCTCCTCCATTCTCCTCTTGGGATCTTGGGCATGCATGCACACGTGCCCGGCATGAGTTTAAGCAACCAGGTCTAGGACTTGAACCGTGGTCGACTACATGGGAGTCCAGCGACATAGCCATTACACTGACTGCTGGTCCCCATACTGTCTTTTAATTTTTATTAGAAAATGATTGAATTTAAGTACTTTCCTATAATATTTATAATCCATGTTTTTATATTTTCTGCTTCTTTTTTTTTTTTTTTTTACAAAAGTTTGTTTAGTTATTTATTTTTTCCATGAGAGAGACAGTTAGGTGGACATCCCCTACAGGGTCCTCATGCCATGATCCACCCCTAGTCTCAGGCTGGATCATGGACTGGCTTTTGTCCAGCGTGTTCAGGGAGGCCACCAAGGATCTCTCCCAGGTTGTAAGTTGCATTATTGTTGCTCCACCTCCTGGCCTTCCTGCTTTCTTTCTTGTTTTGCTTTTGATTCTTGTTTTCTTCTTTTCATTCAGTTTTTTCTGCCACTAATTACATCAGTTCTACCAGCTGAGATCTGACCTTGTCATTTCTATGGTAATGGTAACCAAAGTGGAGGGGATAAATAAAAGCAAACAAGGGGATGATGAGAGCAAGGAAAGAGACAAAGATCTCTCCTAGTATGTTTTTACCCATATATTGGGTTGTCGGAAAAGTCATGGTGGGTTTTTGTGTAGAAAAACTTACACAAATATGTCACAACTTTTCTGACAACCCATTATGTAACAACTTCATAACTCTCATTATTACTTTTTTCTCTTGTGAGACCATTTGTTTTCTAGGCTAAAGAATTCAAGAAAATGAAAAATCTGTGATTTGACACTGGATAGGCATGGGGTTGAATCCCAGCCTTAAAACTTAATACAGACTGAGTATTCCTCATTCAGAATGCTTGGGATCAGCAGAATTTTAGATTACTGATTTTTTTTCTTTTTTTGGACTTTAGAATATTTACATGTACTTAAGGAGATATTTGAGAGGTGGGACCCAAGTCTAAGCACAAAATTCATCTGTGTTTCATATACACCTCATACACATAGACTAAGGTAATTTTTTAACAATATGTTTGTATTGCAGTGTCTTGACTGTGTCCTGTCATAAGAGATCAGGGATAGAATTTTCCACTTGTGGTGTTGTGTCAGCACTCAAAACATTTTGAATTTCAAAGCATTTTATAATTTGGATTCTCAGGCTAGGTATGCCCAACTTGTGCTGATGTAACCTTGAGCAAATTTTCTTACTCTTTTTGAAGCTCAATTTTTTCCTTCATAAATAGAGATAATGCCTACTGTGCTGGGTTTTGTAACAATTAGACATATACATCCAGGATGGAGCTTGACATTCATTCATGTATTCTCGCATTTGTCAAATATGTATGAGCACTTACTTTTTTTTTCATTCCCAGAGAGTGTGTACACTCTCCAGAGAGAGAGAGAGAGAGAGAGAGAGAGAGATTCATGCTTCAGTACTTTTTCCTCCATTTTGCCATCCTGACAGTATTTTTCACACACACACACACTCACACACAGAATGAGAGAGAGAGAGAGATGCCCAGCATGTTTTTTAAGTATCTGGGGCTAGGATTTGAACTATGGTTGCCCATGTGGGATTCAGCTCCCTTAACCACTATGCTATGGGGCTGGTCTTATATGAGTATTTTCTATGTGCCAGGCAGTATGTTAGGTTCTAGAATACTAACAAAAGTAGTACATTTCAGGCATAAAATAAGTGTAACTATTGAAATACTGGAAAATATATCTCAGGAAGAAGCTTAATGACTCCCCAAGGAAGTAATAGGATTAGAGAACCCATAGTGAGTACACATTGATGAAAAATTTTTAGTCATCTTCCACAAGTATTTACTGTTTTCTTAAAAAACAGAAACAAAAACAAACAAACAAACAAAACCAAATAGAATCAGGCTGTGTGACATAGTTGGTGGCTTACTGGACTATGGAACTGGAATCCACATTTTATGTGCAGTTTGAGTCCCTGGCCCTGGGGAAGGTTATAGACCTTGATGTACTTTAGAAACAAACAAAAAAATCTATCTGAATATTAATTCTGTTTAAAGAAAAGCACTAGGAGAATGAAAAGAATAATATTTTTCATCTGGTACAATAAATAAGAGTAGAAAGATAATCTTTCTACAAAAGTAAGAGAAGGAAATTGAAACCCATGAAAATAGCAGATTAAAATGTTAGGAATAACAGAATATTTTAAACCCAAATATCTGGTGCTGCAACAGCATTT
This sequence comes from Tupaia tana, assembly GCA_026018925.1. Classification (NCBI taxonomy): domain Eukaryota; kingdom Metazoa; phylum Chordata; class Mammalia; order Scandentia; family Tupaiidae; genus Tupaia; species Tupaia tana. Next base: position 31,197,215 of record JAKSZU010000017.1, read on the forward strand.
GAAAATCCCGAAAAAATCTCAGCATTATCAGTCCAGGTCTTTACATTATGAAACTACTGAATTGACTCAGGAAATACCTCTTCTCAGGCTTCTTCTTTTTTTGATTTTTAAAATGATCATTATTATTACATTTAACCACTGTATACCATTGCAGCATACAAAATGAATTTTCCCAGCACAATAAATATCTATCTGATTTTGCCTTTATTCATTAAAATGTGTCAGGGTTTTGTTTGTGTTTTTAATGCATGAAGAAAATTGTTCTCAAGCAGCTAAAACATGGTAGAAATTACAGGACAGAAAAAAATCATTATGATAGTTTTTAGCTTCCATTTATAATAGTTTATGGACTATATTATGTAATAAGAAGTAATCAAAATATTATGAATTCCCTTACAAGGTATTGTGATATGTTAGTACATTATTCTGGAGAGGTTTTTTTTTTTTTGTTATAGGGCACGTGCGCTCGACAGACAGAGAGAGACAGAGAGATAGAAAGCGAGAAATCACCCCCCAGAGGGGATGGCCATGCCGCAATCCCTTCTCCTCCATTCTCCTCTCGGGATCTTGGGCACACACGCACATGCACCCAGCGTGAGTTTAAGCCACCGAGTCCGGGACTCGAACTGCCGTCGACTACATGGGAGTCCAGCGACATAGCCATTAGCTAACTGCTGGTCCCAATTAGTACATTGTTATAACACATGGTGGGCCACAACTATTTCAGCTAATACAATTAGTTTCACTTCATTGGTTTTCATTTAATGAATTTAATAGAATAACAAACGTTCTTTATTCTGTCAAATACAAATGTGGGTCCTAGAGCCTTATGAAGATTTGGGACTTTTTATGCCAGTGTGTTTTTTATCTTCATTTAATATTTAAATATTCATGCAAATCAATGGAATATGATAGGAAACAGAACAAAGATATTTGTATGAAAAGTAAATGATTGGGTCACCCGGAAAATCGTGATGCATTTTTGCATAGAAAAACATAGAAAATGCATCATGACTTTCCAGATGACCTAATAAATGACCCTCCAAAAAAAGGAACAGCTGAAGAAGATGTCAAATTAAGTATAGGCAAGATATCTAGAAAAGAGTGCAAAGTCATGAACATATAAAAGGATTTAACGTGCTTTTTACTTTGTCGAAGTATTTAAATTCTTTCATGCTTCAGAAAGTACTGAAACGTGACATCTTAGTCAGTATTGTGATTGTGGTTTATGCAAAAAAGGCCAGGTGAAATTCCCATCAGGAATACATTCTGATGGAAATGGTTCTCATACCTGAATCCATGCTTATTTCCTTCAAAATAAAAAACCTGTTTGTGATAGCTTTAATTTTTTCACTGTTCCTTAATGTACTTAACTTTTCTTAGTAATCAGTTAACTACCAGACTAGATTGCACTGCTTGAAAACATTTCCATTGTACTTCATGGGTTTGCTTTCTTTCACAATATTTGAAGATAATTCATTTTAGTAAGTGACTAAGTCATTTGCTCTTGCTTTTAACCCTCAAGATTTCTGTCTTCTGGAAGCACTTTGATGCTTTTTCTGAAGATGGACTAGAACTTTGACATTCTCATGACTGCTCTAATAGCCATACCTGGAGACTCAGTGTATAAAGGTGAATTTTGTGCGTTGACAATTTTTATGTGTGCCCTTTCCACGTAATCATAACACATTATTCATATATATATTTGTGAATTCTAAAGCCTCCCTCCCCCCCTGCCACCGTGTAACTAATTTACCCTCATTTTACCAGCAGTTGACTTGTGATTAGTGGCAAGAATTGCAGCTGGCTTCCGTTTTACTTTAGAAAATAGTAATTAACTTTGCCTATATAAAGAAAAGAAGGTCTCCTGAGGGCTACCCTCCTAAATTATCACTGAATTTCTAAACATTTGCCTGATTTTGGATATATATATATATATATATATATATATATATATATCCATGCACACACATACATACACATACATATACATACACACACGCACACCCATATATATATATATATATATATATATATATATATACACACACACATATATATGTATATATATTCCTTTTCTGATATAATTCTGTTTTGTCATTTTTGCTACAGAGCATCTCAAATGTGAGAATCATTTGAACATTCTGTAGCTTATGGCAGCCTGACATACATGAGGGATCTTCAGAGAGTTTATGGAAAATGCATATTCTGAAAAAACTGCATAGATTTTTTTTTTTTTAATTCTTGCCTCAGGATAAACTCATATGTTAATTCCATTTTCCATGAACTTTTTGAAGTACCCTCATATATTCACAATTCAGAAAGCTACTTAGAAGCATGTGGGTGCCATTTGTTCTGAAAAACAAGGGGCTCAGTTATTAAATACACCATAATACATACTTAACTAATTATGGTATTACTCGAAAACCTGAGTGCCGGAAGGAGGCTACTTCACAGGTTTTATAGCCAAGAATGGGGCAGGAGCATTACCAAATGCTGAAATGTTAGTTCCAAAGTTTAACTCCTCATTTTCCAGGCAGGGAATAGCTTTATCAAGTTTATCTCTCCTTCATTTCTATATTGACTTACCAGTAGAGATGATTCCCATATGGCCCAAATCCAGTCACTATAGAGTTGGAGAGCTACAAAAACTGGCATTTCCAACTGTTCCACATGATCATTTTTTCCTTCAAAAATTAGCAGATTTTGTCTTAGTTTCTGGAAGCAAACTATATCTGGCATGCTAATGATTCTTACAATCCTCTTTTTGTGGACAAAAGGGCAACATATCCTAAATACCTTCTTTAAAAGATCCTGGTATCTTGCAAATACTTATGACAATTCTTACAACATTTTTCCTTCTGAAAAAAATTTAAAAAGTACAAACAGATGTCAGGGGGCCACTTTATACTTTGCCAGCACTATGCAAGCTGCTCTGATGGAGTGAATATTGGGCAGGGGTGAGAAATTTCGAAGTTGTAACAGCTATCAAAGACTTCAGGCAATAGGGACAAATTACCTCACCAAATGGCAATAAAACTCCAAGTATTTGGAGGCCACCTACATATAAAAGAAAGAAGCAAAACATTTAAGATACACAAAAACAGAAAATTATCTGTTGATGATAATATGTATGGTAATATCTTTGAACCAATGTATACTGTACTCATGGGAAAATTAATTTGGCATGTTGTAATGATACACAGTGACTGAATGTAAAATTAATAAATAATAAAGAAAAAGAAAAAGAAAAAAGAATATTGTGTTGGTAGGTGTGTCAAGGCACATCTGTCACTAAATAGCCAAGATAAAAAGAGCAGTTCTTGGGGCTGGCAGGTGGCATGGTGATTAAGGGTGCTGGACTCCTACATGGCCAACCACAGTTCAAGTCCTGGACTTGGTAGCTTGTTTTCTCACTCCCCCCCCCCCCCACCACCACCTCTGTCTCTCTGATCAAACTGGAAAATAACAATAATAAAGTTAAAATTTCTAAAAGTAGGCTTTTTATTTTGTTGTTTTTTGTTTGTTTGTTTGCTTGTTTGTTTTTTAGAGGTTTTTGTCTTAGGATGCTTGTGATTGCCGGAGAGAAAGAAGACACTAAGAAGGAAAGTGAGAAATCATCCCCCACCCCCCAGGGAAGATAGCTATGTTACCATCCCTTCTCCTCCTGGAATCTTGGGCCCATGGGCACATGAGCCCAAGCATAAGTTTTAAGCTATCGGGTCCAGGACTCGAACTGCAGTCACCCATGTGGGAGTCCAGTGACATAACCAACACACCATCTGCTATTCTTAACCTAAGAAGAAATGTGCAGTCACTGGGCATAAGGAGGGCACATGATAGTACTTCTGCAGACCTGTTCTCCAGACTCAGGGAGAGGGGAGAGATTGGTTTCTAAAGTAGTACAGAAAATTTTCTAGCTTTTTGATTAGATTGTACTCTGAGCATTATTATGTCAATAATATCATTTACCACATTGCAGTAAAATGGCTTGCAGTTCTGCCTAAGATTTAAGAACATGGGCTCTGGAAACAGGCTGCTACTTGAGATGGTTTTCTAGCTCTGGCATGTATAGTTTTCTTAACTGTAAATGGGGGGCAGTGGGACAGTGCACCTTGGAGGTTGAGGGGAGGACAAAGCAAGCTACGTGTAAGTAGGTAGAGCAGGCCTGGTCTAGACAGCGTGCTGCGCGTTAGTGAGGACCTTCGTGTACCCGTTCCTTCCAGCAGGACTGGGTTCTGAGGTCCTTCCGGACCAGAACCAGCTATTCACCAGTACTCACCTTTGTATTCCCAATAAATTGATGGGGCATTAAGGAGTCTTGTTTTTAACTGGGGATACCCTCTTGTTTGAGGTTTTTCTTTCTGTTTTTGCTGTTTGGTGGTAAGTGGTGTCGCAGGGAGGATTAGAAGGGGAGGAGTGGATCCGAGCGATATGGCAGCCACAGGCTGACAGCTCCATGACCACACTGAAATGTTTGCTGTTTTCCATGTTCCTCCTCCACATGCCTGCTGAGCAGCTCGGAGAGAATAAATGGAGAAGGACAGTGGCCTCTGGGTGAGGTTGAATGCGTGGGGATGGTGGGCGGTAAATTGAGAATGAGGATGGAGAGATCCAGCTGTTAAAAAATCTACTCTATAAAATGAAATTTTAGAAGCATTGCAGCTACGGATTTCTAATCTAGCCCCAGGGTCCAATTAATCTAGATGAGATTTCCCAGCAAGTTTGGGGTTAACGAATCCTCGTGGACATCAGACAAATACAATAGGATCCAGAAAGTTACAATTAAATACCAAATTTTAGGAACATCTGTTTGCCAGTTCTTTGTACTTCAATAGTATTTACTTTATCTACACTCGTATTATGTCACCGATGATTTTGTACTTGTTTATTATGGTATCTGTCACAACAAGTATTATGAGATCATGACTCAGTTATCTTTTTATTACTGAGATCTATCATGCTCTCTTGCAAATAGGAGCTATGTAATAAATGTTTGAAGGAAAAAAATAAGAGAAAGAATAAGATAAAGGAAAGGAAAAGAAAGGAAAGGAGGAAGGCAGGAAAATTGGTTTTAACAAAGGGAGGAAGTCTGGAAAAATCTAGGCTGATGCTTATTGGTATAGCTGTTGTAAATGACTGCAGACAAATTTTCTTCTTAAAGAGCTCTAGGAAAGAGTATCAGATAGCAGTAATCTTTTACAATAAAATATTCCAGAGTAACAGAGCTGCCTAAGTAGACCTGTTATGAAGACCACAGATCTTTATATATAATCTAATTTTTATTCTGGAAGACTAAGTTTTAGAAATATAATAAATGTGTCAAAAAGAATTTGGTTCAATTTACATATATATATATGTGTGTGTGTGTATATATATATATATATATAAATTTAGTAGTTGGGCAAAAAAAAAAGGTGAGCTCATCTAACAATCATATCATATAATGTAATTGAAATGTCATTGTATTATTCATCAAGAGTCTTTTTGAAACACAGATGTGAACTTTTTACCTATTTTTAATGCCCTGGAACACTGTATAAACTAAACCATTGCATTTTTGCTAAACCAGAACATCTTTCAAACTTTTCTTAGACTCTTGAGGTTGATGAATTGTTTATTGTTAAGTAATTTGGTTGCCAGAAGGAGACATTCTAATGAGATTTTGGAAGCTAAGTATGAAAAGTCTCATGAATTTGAAAGAAAATAGTGCACTTATTGAGAAGTGGTTTACTCAGATTCAAAGACTGGCTCAGCAATATACCATTTTCAGATATTGATAACTATCTCAGTAACCTAAACTTATAAAGCAGAGGCAGCCCGCATCTTCCAATGCTATTTCTGTCAGCACTGAAGGAAAAATATCTTTAAATAGGAGTTTGATATAATTAAATATTTCTAAGATTTGTTTTTTAGAGAGCTATTTTTGGTATAGGGTGCTTGTGCTTGTGCTTGCTAGAGAGACAGAGAAACAGAAAGTGAGACATTACCCTCCAGGACATATGGTCACACCATAATCCATTCTCCTCCATTCTCCTCTCAGGATTTTGGACATCCAGGCACACGCCTGGCGTGAGTTTTAAGTCACTGGGTCTGGGACTCGAACACTGGTTGACTATGTGGGAGTCCAGTGATGTAACCATTACACTATCTGCTGGTCCCAAGATGTCAAGATTTTAATAATAAAGGAAAATATGCCACTCAATCCAAGTTCCCTTGGATACAGAATAGAACAAATATCTTCTGGATGTTTGTGTTTACTTTTTTTTTTTTCAGTTCATCCATTAATTTCTTCATGTGAGAAAAAGAGACAGAGACAGAGGCATCCCTAATAGCATCTTCTGTTCCCACCACCTGCCTCACCCAGGCTGGATCATGGGCACCTGGAGTGTATAGGGAGGCCCCAGGATGTAAATCTGGAACCTTTACACGTGGGTCCGGTTGCCACCGCACCACTAGATGGCCCCTTGCATTGTTACTTCCAGACAGACTACACAAATGTGAACGGGCTCAAAAATATTTCAGCAACTCCAAGTATGCTCTTTAGAGACTGTGACTCCAAAATGCCCACATACAACTCCTTTTCCTTTCCTGTTGTGAGAAAGGAGCTCAAGGCTTTTCTATGGCATGTGACTCCTAGCTGTGTGTGCGTGTGTGTGTGTGTGTGAGAGAGAGAGAGAGAGAGAATAAAATATAAGGACATTTTAATCACCCCAGCAGAGCCTGACACTTAGGTAGCATTTAATAATTGTTTGGCGAGTTGAATCTAGTAGTTAGCACTAAATAAGTGTCATTTGAATGAATGGATGGATGACAAACCATGACTAAAGCCGCTTCTGTGGTCTGTCAGAGTTACTCATTGTGCATTAGCATGAAATATTGGAAGGACAGTCAGTCTTGGAGTCTGTTCATAGAAATAAAGTGTTGCTCTCTTTAAATTTGGTAACTATGCCAATTTCAGAGGCCATAAATATATACTCTATAAAGCAAATAGCATTTAATGAATGAAAACCAGAATACAGACTTAGCCTTTGCATAAACCAAGTGCCTGCTTTTCCTAAGTGGAACGTCTTAGACCTGACTTTTAACATTCAGTGAATGAAAAGAAATCTTAATTTATCATTTTTTTATGGGAGGAAAAAGTCTATTTTATTTTCTTAGAACTTGAAGATTGCGCAACTGATATTCTTCATTCTTTCCAGGGGGGAGGGGGGGGGGGGTTGAAGGGCAGGGATTAAACATGGGATATTTACAGTTAAAATTTATGTATTTATTTATTTTTCTTTGGGAGTAACAGCCAACTATGAATAAACTATTAGAATGGGAATCATATCCTCTGGTGTCTTTGTATGAGGCTATCTTTAAGTCTTTTCTTGGAAAGTTTTCTCATAGATGGACTGTATTGGCTTTGAGATACTTGGGTTAGTAATTGCTTTAGACAGGGTTCCAGTTAAGCTTATCTCATTCATTTCATTTGTACAGAAAAGGGTGTTAAAGCACATGTCCAAATTATTTCTTAAGAGAGATTTTTTTCTGTAGGGCGCATGCACTCACCAGAGAGATAAAGAGACAGAAACCAAGAAATCACCCTCTCGGGGGGATGGCCATACCATAATCCCTTCTCTTTCATTCTCCTCTCAGGATTTTGGGCACACAGGCACACGTGCCCAGTGTCAATTTCAAGCCACTAAGTCTGGCACTCAAACGGCAGTTGACTACATGGGGGTCCAGCAACATAACCCATTCCGCCATCTGCTGGTCCCACATGTTCAGACTATTAGTAGCAATGTTAGTGAATACTCAGTGGATCCCACAGAACATTAACGAGGCTAAGATAGGTTACTCAGTCAGAATTCGCCAGCATGTGCCTTTTTGGAGTGGTTTTCATTTACACTTTGGGAAGTACAGATGATCTCAACTTACAATGGGGTTATATATCAAAAAGCCTGTTCTTAAGTCAAAAAAAACAATAGTCAAACTAAGTCTGGGACTATTTGTATGTTTAGAATCATTCTGACCTCTACTGACCAATAAATATTTCAGGAAAGTGCCAGAAAAAGAGTTTTAAAAGAAGAAAATTTAATATTGGGGATGGTGAGGCTATTCATCTACACAGAGTGGAAAGACCTAAGTAAAAAGACAAATAGAGGGAAAGGCAATGGAGATCATTTATATGAATATATATGTATTAGGTGGTCAGCAAAGTCATGACGGAGTTTTCTTTGCAAAAATGCATCACAACTTTCCCAACACCCCAATAGTTCACATTCTACATAGAGCCTTGGCTTGATCAAACTTTAGGCAGTCTCCTAAACCTTCTCCTAGACATATTTGTACACTTTCTTGTAAAATCCAGTTGTAGCAAGAACCCCGACACATCAATTTAGCAACAAATCCCCATTCTAGATATCCAATCACCCTTGGTATCAGTTCGGGTTCTTCATCCACCACCATCCTCCAGGTGATGTCTGATCACTCCCTGTCTTCAGCAAGAATTCTAAGTGGATTGGTTAAACTAAACCTAACAGGTTGACTTAGTCAGAATCTTTCCTACTCCTGATGCTTTCTTTAATAATTTTCTACCCACCAACTCCTACCCTGCTCCTCGGTTATAAATTCCCACTTGCCTATGCTGTATTTGAAGTTGAGCCCAAGTTCTCTCCTCTACTGAAAAATCCTATTGGGACCAGCAGTTAGTGTAATGGCTATGTCGCTGGACTCCCATGTAGTCGACTGTGGTTCGAGTCCCAGACCCGGTGGCTTAAACTTACACTGGGCACGTGTGCATGCGTGCCCAGGATCCCGAGAGGAGAATGGAGGAGAAGGGATTGTGGCATGGCCATCCCCCCTGGGGGGTGATTTCTCTCTTTCTGTCTCTCTGTCTCTGTCTGGCGAGCGTACATGCCCTATAGCAAAAACCTCTCAAAAAAATCCTATCACCATTGTCCCTATACCTACCAATCTAGATGGTCACAAATAAAGTCTACTTTACTGTTGTCTCTGGAAAAATGGACAAACTGGGTCCTTTGTTCAGTAAGTCAGTTTCTGAGGCAATGAGAATTTGCTTAGAACTAACAACCTGAAGAGCAGTAGAGTCAAGACTCTTGAAGTACCATCTCTACAACCGAAGAGCAACTAGGGCTTTTAAACCTAACTCAGAAATGTGGCAACATGAGGGTCTGAGGGTAGGAATCTGAAAGCTTTCCAGAACAGTTTCTATGATGTCATCTTTGTTGGATGGTGCTATTTTCTTGGTGCCAGGCTGTGTTGAGGAAGGTCCTGAGTGAGATGTTATGGTCAGCTCTGTTCTGAGTAAAGAACTCAAGAAGAAGAACCCTTAGGACACCTAGATCTATTCAGAGATTTTTGTGATAGGGTGTGTACACTCGCCAGAGACACAGAGACAGACAGAAAGTGAGAAATCACCTCCAGGGGGAATGGCATGCCACAATCCCTTCTCCTCTAGGGATTTTGGGCATGCATACACACACACACACACACACACACACACACACACACACACCTGGCATGAGTTTCAAGTTGCCAGGTCCAGGCTTTAACTGTGGTTGACTATGTAGAAGTCCAGCATCTTAACCACACTGTACTACCTGCTGGCCCCCTATTTAGTCTTTATATGCTACCTGTGACTATCTTGCAAAAGTTAAACTAATAAGGTATCTCAAGGTGGTCACTGCAGGACCATCATTGCTGTGTGCATATAGTATCAGTGAGTCAGGAGGGAATGAGAGCCCGAGAGTATGAGCTCATCTTATGTGTAAAGTAAATTACCTAGGACTCTAGGCATATTTCTTTTCCTTCCCCTTGTAAATATTATGTTTCAGATTAAACAAAGAATACTTATTTTTTACTTCTCAGGGGCCCAGTATCACTGTGCTTTAACAAGTATCATGGAGTTTTTTTTTTTTTTTCTTTAACCCTCTTCCATTTGATGTTAGCAAAATGAGTTCTAGGAAGACAAATCACTTGTCAACCTTAGTCTGGGAAGAACAGAGTTGGGACTTTAATTCTGAACTTCATTTTACTTACCTATAATAGATATCCTAAATGAACATAACCTTAGGCATCCTGGAATTTTTAAAGAATTACATAAAACTGAGTGTGAAACATTGAGTTTTTGCTGGAAAATGAAATCATTCTTCAGTATTCTAATGCTAGTGGTGATGACAGAGGGAAAAGGAGAAAATGGTGCTATTAAAACTTGGTTAAAGCAGGTGGTAGGAAAAAGTGACTGTGATCTTTTAGGACTGATAGGATAAATGGCATCCAGTGAGGAAAAGGGTGAAGGTAAAATGATACTACACATTGTCTAATGTACATGTAGTGATTAATGAAGAACTGATCATTGGCATAGAGGGGAAGCAGACGGCAAGTTTGTACCACATTAGAAAGAGAAAAATCCTCCTTGCCAGCTTACCTATGTCACACAAGAAACACCAGCTTGATCTCTTATTTTCTATATCTCTTCTGTCAAATCCAGCACTGTAGCATGTGCCAGAAGGCACACATATGCCATACAAAGAGAGAACTAGTTTCAGATCCTAGCTGTGGGACCACAAAGCCTATGGAGTGGCAGGGTCAGACATTAAAAACTCTGAAAATTCCCACGAGTACTTGTTCTGCTTTGAGATTATCCACTTAAAAAGGACTTAAAGGGTTTTAGTTTTGCTGATTGGTCCCTACTGCTAGACCTGATGTTAATGAAATAACCGGAGATGCCCTCATTTCCCCTCTGCTAGGATCAAATGCCGTTTGTATGGAGACGATTTTCAGTGGAGGCATTCCTCTTTTACGATCCCATATTATTTTGGCTCAACAGCCTGTGGCACCATAAAAGCCATTATTCAAAACAACTGGTAGCTAAACCACAGAGACATGGGCTTCTTCACATTGCCAGTTGGGAGGGGCAGTTGGGAGTTGGCTTGACTTGGACTTCTAATGGGATTATGTTGGAAGGAATAGGGTAACTCAGCTATATACCCGATAACTGTTCGACTTAACAATTGGGAGTATCACTCAGGGCAGAGGCTCTGAGAGTGAGTCCAGGGTCATTCTCTGGTGTCCTTTGAAGTCATCTTGGTTAGTTTCCAGGAAGCACTTTGGTAAGGGAAAGAAGTGGAGGACAATTGAGGCATAATCCCTCAGAAGCCTCTCAAGTCAGGTTGATTTTTTTTTTTTTTTTGGAGAGTTTTTTTTGCTATAGGGTGCATGCACTCTCTAGAAAGTCATAGAGAGACAGAGAGACAGAAAGAGAGAAATCACCCCCCAGGGGGGATGACCACACCACAATTCCTTCTCTTCCATACTCCTCCGGATCTTGGGCACACATGCACATGCACCTGGTGTGAGTTTAAGCCACCAGATCTGGGACTCGAACCGTGGTTGACTACATGAGAGTACAGCAACACAGCCATTACGCCAACTGCTGGTCCCAAGGTTGGTTTTCAAATTGAATATGTAAAACTGGGAAGGAGTTTCATGATCTTATGAGGATAGTTTAGACCATGTAAGATATAAATTTTTATCTTTTGAAACTGATGTTATTCTCATTTAAAATTTTCTCATTTATAAGTTACCTATTTTTTTTTCTTTAAAAGGTTTTTATTTATTGGGTCACTGGGAGAATCCTGATGCATTTTTGCATAGAAAAACATCAAGAATATGTCATGACTTTTCTGACAACCTTATGTTTTAAAAGGTATATCTTTGAGAGAGAGAGTGTGTGTGTGTGTGTTACTCTGTAGTATTAAGTTGTAACTTAATACTATAGAACATGTATTAATTTAGTCCAGGTGCAGCAACAATATATTTTAGTTCTCACAAAAATCTTATGAAAATGGTGATATTATCATCACTATTTTACAACTGAAATTGATGCAAGAAAGTTAAGCAAGTATTAAATGCACACAATTATATGAATTATTAAATTGTAACTAACAAGATCTATAATTCTTAGCGTTTAAAGCAACTAGATATTTTTGTTTGGACAAATATCCCTCTAAATTTTAATTGTTTGTTTTCCTATAATAAAAATAAAATTAAGTGGCAAATAAATCGTCTGAAGAATGGATAATTTGAGCACTTAATTTCTTTCTCAGTTTCTGTCCATACAGGTGCAATTTTGTGTCTAAATTTCTTCTTAATTAACATTATAGTATAAGCATTTCCATGACATCAAAATCTTTTTTTTTTTCTTTGAGAGGTTTTTGCTATAGGGCACATGCGCTCACCAGAAAGGCAGAGAGTGACAGAGAGACAGAAAGCGAGAAATCACCCCCCATGGGGGATGGTCACACCGCAATCCCTTCTCCTCCGTTCTCCTCTCGGGATCTTGGGCACTCACGCACACACGCCCGGTGTGAGTTTAAGCCACTGGGTCCGGGACTCGAACCACGGTCGACTACATGGGAGTCCAGCAACATAGCCATTATGCTAACTGCTGGTCCTGACATCAAAATCTTCATAAGCATCTTTTGCTTAATATTCCTTCAAGTAGTTATAATAACAGTTATTCTCCATTTTCATATCCCACAAATCTAAATAATTTTGAATTTTTCTCTATCACAAATAATGGTTCAATAAATACTTTATTGCCTAAATGTCTGTGTATTTATAGCTATTTTCTTAGAGTAGATCTACAGAAGCAAAATACATGGGCAAAGGGGTAAGAGTATTATGAAAATTATTGATGTAGTTGTTAAATGATTTTCCTGTGTACTATAAAATATGTGGATGTAAATCAGCTGTTATCTTTTATAAATTACTAGTGCAATTACAAATTGATACAAAATTATAAATACAGTAATGTCAGTATATGCCAGTTTGACTGCCAGAGTCAAATGCTGGATGAAAAATGAAACCCATGGGACCAGCGGGTGGTGTGGTGGTTAAGGCGCTGGACACTCCCACATGGCTGACTATGGTTCGAGTCTCAGACCTGTTGGCTTGCTTTCACACTTTCCCTCTCTCTCTCTGTCTTTCTCTGTGTCTCTCTCTGGTCAAATGAAAATAAATGCATAAAAAAAAAAAACGATTCTTAAAAAAAAAAAAAAAAGAATGAAACCCATGAACTATTTCTCTGATAGTTGAAGAGATAGAAAATGGTATTTTTGAGGCCCAGCCAGAGTGGCACAGGCAGTGGGGATGCTATTGCACAATCCTGGAGCCATATGGGAAGGCTGAGAGTTCAGGTCCCAGGTGAACCAGAAAACACCAGGCATACCCACAGATGCACCCTTGATTCTGGCTGGAAGGCTTGGGGAGGACATCGCAGCATGACACAATCCACTTGTGAGACCCAGCTTCTCTCTCTCTCTCATGAAATGAAGAAGAAAGAAACTTTAGAAAAATTTTAAAACAAGGTACTTTTGAAAAGACCTGAAATTTTTCTTAATTGGTACTTTGTCTCAGGGCACCCATAGCCCTGGCAAGATTCTAATTTTACGTAATGAAACATTTACTCCATATTGGTAAGTATGTTAACCAACACCAGAAAATTAGCTGAGCTTTTAGAAATATTGGAAAGCAGATCACATATTGTTTGTGTTGCCAGACAGGTAATGATCTGAGATGAGGCAAGAATGTTTAAAATGCTGATCTGAACGGAAACAGGGTGGGAGTCACTCCCGAGCCTTTTTGTCATGCCTCATTTGTCGTCTACTCAATTTGCTCAGAGCAGGGGAATGCCCACGTATGTGTGAACAAACCCAATCACAATATCCGATCCCTAAACTCTTAAACTTATGTATTCCAAAAGGAATTCTTGAAAACTGTCTTTGAAAATGATGTGTGTTATAGGGGCCAGCAGTTGCTGTAATGGCTATGTCACTGAACTCCCATGTAGTTGACCGCAATTTGAGTCCCGGACCCGGCGGCTTAAACTCACACTGGGTGTGTGTGCATGTGTGCCCAAGATCCCGAGAGGAGAATGGAGGAGAAGGGATTGTGGCATGGCCATCCCCTCTGGGGGGTGATTTTTCACTTTCTGTCTCTCTGTCTCTCTCTGTCTTTCTGGTGAGCACACATGCCCTATAACAAAAAAACTCTCAAAAAAAAAAAAAAAAAAAAAGAAAAGAAAAGAAAAGAAAAAAGTAAAGAAAATGATGTGTGTTATAGACCAAAATAAATCTGGAAATGGAGAAGATCTGAAGGTCTGTTTCAATACAATGCCAAATATAAGACCCAAAATACGAGAATAAGATGGACAGCCTAGTCTTGAGTTTCTTTCAACGTATATGCACTTCAAATAAAACAAAAATAAAATACTAATTTCCAGAACTTTAAAAAAAATTTATAGCTTCTGAATTTTTCTCAAATTTAGATCATATAGATGTCATGGAAAATCGGGTTTTGAAATTATGTTCAACCCAAACAACTTAGGGATAAGTAGAGGAACAATCACCACTTGTCATTCATCATCAATAAAAAGTGATGGAATGAATTATTATCATTTGTATTTAAATGTTATGTACAATTATCATGACAGTACTTTTTAGAGAGGCTCTTTCTTGTCTCTAGGGGATATTAATATTTTTAATGTTTTTCTGGTTCTTTCTGAGTTCTCAATATAAGCATACCTTATGGCCTTTCCACTCTGCATCTATTCCAGACAAGTCCTAACAAACTTAGCTTTTTTTTTTTCCCACTAGGATCTTCCCAGGAAGGAAGGGCATAGTTTTCCCAGACTTGATATCACCAAACTTATATGGGTTTTTGGCCATCCCTTCCCCAACACACACACACATACCTTGGGAAAAGTGTAAATCCCCTCTCTTCTTTCTGAGACAGAGAGATGAGAGAAAGAGGGAAAGAGAGAGACAGATATAGTTTTTTTAAATTAATTTATTTACGAGAGATTTTTGCTATCAGGCACATGTGTTCACCAGAGAGACAAAAAGACAGAAAGTGCTAAATCACCCCACGGGGGGATGGTCATGCTGCAATCGCTTCTCCTCCATTCTTCTCTTAGGATTTTGGGAATGTACACACCCGTGCCTGGTGTGAGTTTAAGCCACTGGGTCTGGGACTCGAACTGTGGTCAACTACATGGGGGTCCAGCAATGTCACCATTATGCCATCTGCTGGTCCCGAGATAGTTATTTTTGACAGGGTCTTACTGTGCCAGGGTCCTTCTGCCCTCCCTTCCCCATTAAGTAGGATTTGCAGGCACACACCACCACCAGGTCCAGGAACTGAACCTGGGCCTTCCAAGCAGCTTACAACCTCCCAACCAGTGGTGCCACCTCGGTGCCATAGTTAACCAATGCTTAACTATGCTGTCTCTGGTTCAGGTCTCCTTTTTCATTTTTAGCCAATTGTACTGTGAGATTTCCTTTTCTTCTCAATACTTTCCAGCCTTGGCATTTGTGAGGGTCAGCGAGAGACACAATGTAATTCTGGAGTTTTAAGCAAGCCTCTCTTGGAATTTGAACACTTGTGTTACTACAGATGTAGTCACTTGGCATTAATTGTGTCCTTATCACCTACATTTTTCACAAAGGGCTCTATCTTTTTTTCAAATTTATTTATTTAAAATTTGCAGATAAAATTACATATACTTATTATTTACAACATGATATTTTTAAGTATATATGTCATGGAATGGTGAAATCTAGTTTGTTAAAATATACATTACTGGGGGACCAGCAGATGGTGTGATGGTTATCTCACTGGACTCCTACATAGTTGACTGCAGTTTGAGTCCTGGAACTGGTAGCTTAAAACTCATGCTGGGTACATGTGCGGACATGCCCAAAATTCCAAGAGGAGAAGGGATTGCATCATGGCCATTCCCCCGGGGTTGATTTCTCGCTTTCTGTCTCTCTCTGTTTTTCCGGTAAGCACATACACCCTATAGCAAAAACAAACAAACAAACAACTCTCTAAAAAAAAAAATTACACACTCAAACTCGCATTACCAGAACCAGCAGGCAGCATAGTGGTTATGTTGCTGTACTCCCACATGGTCGACCTTGGTTCAAATCCTAGACCCAGTGACTTGAAAATCATGCTGGGCTGGGACCAGCAGTGTTCGCTGTCCGGGACCCGGTGGCTTGAAACTCACACTGGGCGCGTGTGCGTGCGTGCCCAAGATCCTGAGAGGAGAATGGAGGAGAGGGGATTGCAGCGTGGCCATCCCCCCTGGGGTGTGATTTCTCGCTTTCTGTCTCTCTGTCTCTCTCTGTCTGTCTGGCAAGTGCACGCGCCCTATAGCAAAAACCTCTCAAAAAAAAAGAAAAAAAAAAAGAAAAGAAAATCATGCTGGGCATGTGTGTGTGTGTGCGTGACCAAAATCCCAAGAGGAGAATGGAAGAGAAGGGATTGCGGAATGGCCATCCCCATGAGGGGTGATTTCTTGCTTTCTATCTCTCTGGCAAGCGCATGCACCCTATAGCAAAAATCTATAAAATAAATAAAATACACATTACCTCATCTAGTCATCATTTTTGTGGTGTGAACACTTTCTATCTCCTCCTTACATTTTTCAAAATCATTATGTTGCCATGAACTACAGTCACTATGCAGTAGGATAAATCTCTTGAACTTATTTCTCCTGTCTAACTAATTTTGTTTCTTTTGACTGTCATCTTCCCAACCACACCAGCCTCTGGCAACAACCATTACAGTCTCCCCGTGTATGAGATCCACGCTTCCAGATTCCCCGACCATCCTCCGTAACAGCTGTACTGGTCTACTTTCCCACCAGTCATGTGCAAGGTTCCCTTCTCTCCACGCTCTTGCCAGTGATTCTTTTGTTTTGGCACAATGAACTCAATCTACATGCCCTTTAAGGGCACATGTGAGGTGAGAAATACATTTTTTTTGAGAGTTTTGTTTTGTTTTGTTTTGTTTTGCTAATAGGGCGCGTGTGCTTGCCAGACAGAGACAGAGAGATAGAAAGCGAGAAATCACCCTTCCGGGGGGATGGCCATGCCGCAATCCCTTCTCCTCCATTCTCCTCTCGGGATCTTGGGCACGCATGCACACGTGCCCGGCATAAGTTTAAGCCACCGGGTCTGGGATGCAAACAGCAGTCGACTACGTGGGAGTCCAGCGACACAGCCATTATGCTCACTGCTGGT
The DNA here is from genome assembly GCA_026018925.1 of Tupaia tana. Taxonomy (NCBI): domain Eukaryota; kingdom Metazoa; phylum Chordata; class Mammalia; order Scandentia; family Tupaiidae; genus Tupaia; species Tupaia tana. The sequence continues at coordinate 31,214,314 of JAKSZU010000017.1, forward strand.
CCCAGGAATACATTTTGTTTGACAATGAATGGGCATTATAAACCACAGAATTAGTTTTATTTGGTAAAATTTTTCTTTTGACCACCTGCTCTTTCAAAAACGAACATGCCATGTTATACTGCAATGAAATTGCAGGTCAAGTTTTTTCTTCTACTTGTGTGTAAACATTTCTAGGGCAAGAAAAAACTTTGTCTTAATCAACTGTCTATCCCTAGAACCTGGAATAGCACCTGGTCCTTTGAAATACTCAATAAATACTTGTTGAGGGACCAGCAGTTGGCATAATCGCTATGTCACTGGATTCCCATGTAGTCGATTGCAGTTTGAGTCCCAGACCCAGTGGCTTAAACTCACGCTGGGCACGTGTGTGTGCATGCCCAAGATCCCGAGAGGAGAATGGAGGAGAAGGGATTGTGGTGTGACCATCCCCCCCGGGAGGTGATTTCTCGCTTTCTGTCTCTCTGTCTCTCTTTGTCTTTCTGGTGAGCACACGCGCCCTATAGCAAAACCTCTCCTAAAACAAAACAAAACAAAAAACCTTGTTGAATGAATGAATGAATGAACCTTGATCTTTCTTGTTTAAGTGTTTGCCTTACTGGCAGTTTTAGTGAATCACGGTAAAACAGCTTGTCTATAGTATAAAAACTCTAGGCACCAATGATTGAAAGAAAGGGGAACAGGATTTACAAATTCTAGTACGAGGGTCATTTTTTTTTTTTTTTTTTTTTTTTTTTTTTTTAAGTTTGCTAAGGGCAGGAGTGCTCACTGAGAAGAGTCAGAAAGAAAGAAGGAAATCACTCACCAGAGGAGTGGATATCTTGCAATCTCTTCCTCTAGTCTCCTCTCAGGATTTTGGGTATACATACACATGTGCTCAGTATATTTTCCAAGCAGCTGGGTCTGTGACTTAAACTGTGCTTTCCCCAGGTGGGATTCAGCCACCTTAACCTCTGTGTCCCCTGCTGGCCCTCCAGAGTCATGTTTTAACTTGTTGTCTTTTCCTGAATAGCTCCAATTCAAGCACGTCTCAATTGAGAAAGTAGTCAGGTGTGTGATGTTACACAGAAAAATCAATGTCGAAAACCAGTTTTTAGCATCCATTTTGTCATCCATATATGTTTATTAATTTATAGGATAAAATCAACTTTTAGGATTTAGGTGATGGCCTTTATGTTATTATCACATCTAATTTTAAAAAAAATATTATTGAGATTTAGGAACTCGTAGGGATGTTAAGAGTCCTGATCGTGATAACACAGCTAAAAAGAGGGAAGACTTGAACCTAAATTATGTTACTCCAAGTATCCTTTCCACTGTGTCATAGATGGAGACTTTAGCTTGGGGCACTCAAAGATGTATCAGGCATATACTTACAAAGAAGTCCACAGTTCACAGGTGAGATTATTGACCATGATCCAAGGTAGAAATGAGAGGAACCATCAGAGAAATTTATTTAACTTGTGAGGAAAAGATAGAAGAGTGAGAGCTGACAGTCAACCTCAGAGACAAGGAAAATCTTCATGGATTATTGTCTGTGCAGGACTTATAAGGTGCTGAGAATTCAGACAGTTAGATTGTAGGGTAAGATAATCTTTTTTTTTTTTTTTTTTTTTTTTTTTTGGGAGAGGTTTTTGCTATAGAGCATGTGCGCTCACCAGAGAAACAGAGAGAGACAGAAAGCGAGAAATCACCCCCCAGAGGGGATGGCCACGCCACAGTCCCTTCTCTATTCTCCCTTCTCCATTCTCCTCTCAGGATCTTGGGCATGCACGCACACGCATCTGGCATGAGTTTAAGTCACTGGGTCCGGGACTCAAACCATGGTCGACTACATGGGAGTTCAGCGACACAGCCATTATGCTAACTGCTGATCCTAGATAATCTTTATTATTATTATTATTATTTTCTTTAGAGAGAGAGAGAGATTTTTTGCTATAGGGCACATGTGTTTACCAAACAGAGAGAGATGGAGAGAGAGAAAGTGAGAAATCACTCCTCAGGGGAGATGGCCATGCTGTAGTCCCTTCTTTTCTATCCTCCTTTTGGGATTTTGGGCACACACACACACACACACACACACACACACACACACACACAAACGCCCAGAGTGTTTCATGGCTCTGGTTTGGGGACTCAAACCGTGGTCAGCCACGTGGGGGTCTAGTGCCTTCATCACTACGCCACCTGCTGGCCCCAGGTGAGATAATCCTAAATGGAGGGAGCACAGCAGCCAGAGTTGAGAATCCAGGAACAGTAAGTGACTTAGGCTGGTAGACTCTTAAAGGGTGTAGAGCATAATATGGTTGGAAAAGTCAGGTTGTGAAGGAACTTGAATTCCAGACTAAGGCATTCAAATTTATTGTGGAGACAGTGATTACTGAGAGTGGCAGTTTTCTGAATGGACCCCTGGAACTATTGAGCAGGGAGAACAGTATGCTTGGACTGTAGCCACTATTTGTATACTCCATTTGCACCAAATATGGGTGCACCTATTTCTTTGACTGGTGTCAGGGAAGCCTTGATATTCCCCCAGAAGAATCTTTTCATCATGCACCTCAACAGGGGAAACTGAAAATCTTATGAGCATTTCCAAAAAATGGGCCAGGGGCAGTGAGCCCTGACTTCTGTCCGACAAAACAGTTCTGCTTGGAGCAGGGTGTGTGCACTGCACACATTCAATCGATAGCAATGGGAAAAGCAGATATTCCATCTGTCCAACGATCAAACACATAAAATCACACAGGAATGTACAGTATGCTGGTTTGAACAACATAGGCGTTTGCCTCAACCAGAGACGAGACCTGCCTATTTACGTCCCCTGGTAAGGACATTAGTGAGGGAAAGCTTTGATGTTTAAGCAATCATATAATTGACTCTACCGTTGGATCCAGAAATCCAGGGTTGATTTCAGGAATGAACACCGAACATTTTTCATGGCACTATGAATAAATGGAGGCGTGTGGTGAAAAAGCTGAAGCAGATAGACTTTTTCTCTCTGAAATATTCCGATTATGCAGATTTTGAACTTGGCCTCTCTAAAGTCACGTCGCCCATGTTGTAGGCCTTTAGGTTTCAGGTGCTATTCCCTTAAATCTAACACACATATGCACACACAGAACAAAAACCCACCCAAAAAACCCCTGTGGATTCTGAAGAGTGGTGGTCAGAATACTTGGTGCCAATTCCAAGAAGATAGGGTAGATGGGAAAGATTTCACTAACCACAGGAGAACACATTTGTCCTAGGATTTTATATTTAGAGTAAAAGCCAATTCCTCACCCATTCACAATACTGCAACCAATATATCCTATAAATTTGCCCAGTCTTCACTCACCTTTGACAAATAAAACCACGTGCCCTTCCTGCCACTAGCTTACTCTGAGACTGCATTGCCTGGCTTAGCATAATTCTGGGTTTTTTGGAAAAGTCGTATTTTTTTTGTATGTTTTCTCTTCAAAGATGCGTCATGACTTTTCCAAGAACCCAATAGTTTCCTAGCTGGTTTTCCAGCCTGGTCTCCTCTTTCCCCTACCCAATCTGCAAATGATCTCTTTTCCCTACCCAACCTACAACCATTCCAAATTAACACTCTTAAAATATTGCTCTTGTTGTGTTACTCATCTTTTCATACCATCTCCTGGTTCCCCATTGCCTTCGATGGTCATCGAAGTTCCTCTTGCTTAAGTCCATCAAGCAACTGATACTCATCCATCCTAGGATATATCGGAATGGACTCTGTGTTATGCTACATTCTTCTCATTTTTCTGACTGCTTCACATTCTTTTGATTCCAACTCTCTGATCAACAAACTCTTTCCTCTCACCTTCCTCTTCATTAGCTTGAATCTTACCTTTCACATGGTTACTCCAGCCCATTTTGGTTTCTAAATTTTCAGAATGCTTCTTCAAATTTCTGACTGATTGCCTAACTGGCCCAAAGGAAAGACTGCCTTATTCGGTTATTAAATCGCTTTCTGTCTATTTCTTATCTATTTTCTTCTTCTAATGCCTCCCAACACAATTTCACGTGGCATGAGGACAAAGATAACCTATGATTTCACTTTTGTAAACTCCATCGTGTTTGTTGTTATTATTGCTTGGTTTGTTTGGTTTTTGGAATAGAATCTGGCTATGTCTCAATGCTCCTGCCTTGACCTCTCAACTAGCTGGAATTATAAGCTCCCACCACAATGCCCAGCTTTTAGGGTAGGCCTAGATGCACACCTGGGCCTCCCAGTGATCCTTACCTGCCAGACGGCACTATCAACTAGCATGCTGTTGTACCGTGGCTGGGACTCAGCAGTGTTACAGAGTCCAACACCTGAAATAAGTTGTGATGATAATAGAGTTCAGAACAAAATGTACTTCTAATTCTTTGTCTTTAATAGCATACAATGTTATAGGAAAAAGATGGACTTAGCTGGTTCATATTTTCAATAGAAACAAATAAGAGGAAAATGAATATTCTCCCGGAGGAGGGTTTTAGGCAATAAGTTTTCTGAGTCTGAGAACAAACAACCTTCTGCTTCAGAATTATGATTGTGTACTTTTTTTTTTCTTAGAGATTTTGCTATAGGGAATGTGCACTTGCTAGAGAAACAGAGACAGAAAGTGAGAAATCACTCCCCGGGGGGATGGCCAGGCCACAATCCCTTCTCTGCCATTCTCCTTTCGGGATTTTGGGCATGCATGAACATGTGCCCAGCATGAGTTTAAGCCACAGGGTCCAGGACTCAAACTGCAATTGGCCACGTGGCAGTCCAGCATTGTAACTGCTATGCCACCTGCTGGCCTCTGAAATCACTTCTTAAATACTTTAATGAAGCTACGTTCCCTAAGGAAGATTACTGGGCTACAACAGAACAAATGTTAGGGCCATTCGAAGTGTAAAGATGAATTTACTTCCTATTCTGTCTCCTCATTATTATCACTTTCTTCCCAGTCCTGTACTAACATTCATAAACCTGAACCATGAGCAAATGTCTCCATTACTCCTGTAATGGAAAATCAAACCAAGAAAAGTGGCTAGATTCCTGATCAACACTGGTATGTTAGGCAGATTCTCTGTGAAGAGAGTTACTGCAGCACCTTTAAGAAAGGGATGATTGAGACTAGCAGATGGCATTATGGTTATGTCACTGGACTCCCATGTAGTCAGGTGAAGTTCAAGTCCCGGACCTGACGGCTTGAAATTCACACTGGACTCGTCTGCGTGTGTGCCCAAAATCCCAAGAGGAGAAAGGAGGAAAAGAAATAATGGTAGGCTATCACCCTGGGGGTGGGGTGAGGTGATTTCTTTTTTTTAAAAAAAAAAACATTTTTATTCATTGTAATTATTTTTATTATTTTATTTTATTGATGTTGACCAGAGAAAGAGAGAAGGAAAGTGACAAAGCAAGCTGCCAGGTCCGGGACTCGAACCACGGTCAGCCATGTGGGAGTTCAGCAGCCTTAACCACCAGGCCACATGCTTGTCCCTGATTTCTTATTTCCTGTCTTTCAGTCTCTCTGGTGAGTGTATGCACCCTATAGCAAAAATCTCTCAAAAAAATTTAAAAAAAAAAGGAAGAAGAAAGGGACGATTATGCCATCATAAAGGAGCAGCATTTGGTGATTTCTTGCTCTGTGCCAGATGCAGTCCTGGGTGCATTTCAACCTTTGTCTCAAAATGCATTTGGGGGTGTGGACCTTAGGTTCTTGTTATCAATGAATTCCCCAGCCTCTCTGCCTGTGCTTATGTGGTCTCCTTTGCTTGGAACTTCCTTTCCTCTCAAAGCCCTCTGTGAAAATCCCATTCAGCAGTCCAGCTTCACAACTGGGCATCTACTTACCTTGAATTCCTTCAGTTTGAGAAAATGGATGGTTTTGGTTTCTAAATCTCTAAAGTTGTTATTTACATTTTTTCACACAGAACCTGCTTTTTTCATCACTACAAGTTCATGAGGTATATGTCAAGTATCCTTACTGCGAGATACGTTTTTTTTTTCAGAGTAGAAACCATAGTTTAATTTTCTTTTCTTTTCTTTTTGCCAAAGGGCATGTGTGCTCACTGGGAAGAGAGAGAGAAAGCACCCCACCTCCATTGGGCATGGTCATGCCACAATCCCTTCTCTTCTATTGCTCCCTTCTTTCAGGATTTCAGCATGTATGCACAGAGGCCTGGCATATTTCTCATGCTGCCAGATCCAGGACTCAAACTGCACAGCTGGCCATGTGGAATTGTCTCAACCACCACACCACTGGCTGTCCCAAAAGCATGCTTTTTCAAAGCTTCATTTCCCCAGGCAGATTATTTTTCAAAGTGTGCAGTGTAGTTCTCTTGCACCAGCAAAATTTGGATGTCTGCTGAAAGTCCACTTTACTGGTATCCACTTCAGATAGTTTGGATTAAATTTTGGGATGTTGGACCTAAGGAGGGGTATGTGTGTGTGTGTGTGTGTGTGTGTGTGTGTGTGTGTGTGTATTTCCATTATGAAAGAGAGGTAGCAATAAAATGGTGAGTTGGGGAGATATTCTTGGCGAGGTCTTGCTGCACAGCAATCCTCCTGCCCCAGCTTCTCAATCAACCGGAACTGAATGCCCAGGCATACACAACCAATGTACTCTAGTTAATGTTAGAACCAAATCCAGGCCCCTCATGTGGCTTCCAGCCTCTCAAACAGTCCACAGTTGGACTGGTTCATACTTCAAACCAGCATCTTAAGAGACTTTCATGTTTCCAAAAGTTTGGGAATCACTGTCTTAGCATAAAACAATGATTCCCAAGTAATTTTGCCCGTAAGGGAATTTTTGGCCACAGCAGAGAACATTTTTGCTTATCATAGCTGGGACAGGGATGAGTACTACTAGAACCCAGGGGTAGAGATCAAGGCTGCTGCTGATATACAGGAAAGTCTCCAGCACCTTGAGTAACCCTGACATAGAGCAAACAACATCACATGTATGTGAGTGATAATAGATGTTTCTGGAATACCAAGTTTGTTGTGAAGCTGGCTGAGTAAACAAAGTTGGGTGCTTTCAGTGAAGGCTCAGCATTCTTCCTTCTGGAACATGCCTGGTGGGCTGCTTAAAGCTTTGACCCTGCATAGCTGCTTGGGCTCAGGTGTGAGCATGGTAACGAAGACCCCGGCCTCTAAAAGCCATCCATTCCCATGACTAAACATCACAAGTAGCAACCTTTATGTAAGAACAACTATCTTATGTTTTTAAATGTTCGCATCATCTTTTTCTTTTCGCTCTTTGGTTTCTTAAAATTTAAAACTACCCAATACAGAAGGGATCAGCAGATGACATAATGGTTATGTTGCTGGACTCCAACATAGTCTACTACAGTTCAAGTCCTGGACCTGGTGGCTTTAAACTCATCCTGGGTGCATGTGTGCCCATGATTAAAATCCTGAGAGGAGAATGGAGGAGAAGGGATTACAGCATGGCCATCCCCCAGAGGTTATTTCTCAATTTCTGTCTCTCTGTCTTTGTCTCTCCAGTGAGTGCACATGCCCTATAGCAAAAATCTCTCTCAAAAAAATAATAAAACTATCCAATACATATTCTGTTGGACAATCTCAGTAATCCTGGGATAGAACGTACCATGATTGTCCATGTTACAGACACCAGAAGTGGTCCCATAATTTCCTGGTAGTTATATGGAGAATCTCTGCCCTTATTAGGATTCGAACCTACTTTACTTTACCCATACACTAACCACAAACCCACATGGCCTCTTAAATACCTTTAACATCTTTGGTCCTTCATTTGAAAATGAAGTATTCTGAAATCTAAGTTTACATTGTTGTAATGTCTCTTTGTTTATCTTTTTGATTGGTTAATCCTAAATGAATCCTCATTCATCATAACCATGTGGAATCTCTGCTGCCTGGACAGAGGGTGTGTTTAGATGGTCTCTATTGAAGAAGTCAACCAGAAGCTCATTTTGATAGTGGTCAATTTGGAATTATAGCAGATAATCTTATTAGTGTGAGGGTTTTTTAAAAATGTAGGCTATGTAGAACTTTTGGCAGCATACTACTAGTATTTATTTCATAAGAATAATTATGTAGGTGGCATGTGTGTGTGTGTGTGTGTGTGTGTGTGTATACGGATGCATACACACACTTAAACCTACAATATAGAGACTAAGTATTTAAACATTAAAGAAAAGATTATTTGAGTAGACTCATTTCTGATCCTTCTCTTTCGGTGTAATTTTCCTCCTCTACTTTCTGTTCGGGTTAGAAAAGCACCCCACCAATGTTGACAACGTGGCAGCTTATGTAGATGTGCGGGCAGGGCTGTATGGAAAATGTCTACCTCTCCTCAATTTTACTGTGAACCTAAAAGTGCTTTAAAAAATAAAATCTATCTTTTCTTTTTTTTTTTTTAAGCCCCCAGCTTAGCTCCTCTCTGTGGAGGTTCTCTGGCATTTGGATAAAGCTTTGACAATATAGCATCAGGAAAGTAGAGAATGAATTTCAAAGTAGAATTTCATTTTTCCTTTTTAAAATAAATTCTTTCTCTCTTTCTTTTTCCAAAAAGGTGCGCTTATTTATGCAGAAACTTTTTAGAATATCACTAAAATATTAGAGCACATTATAGATTCCTTCACAACCTCTGTGAAGAATTTGGACCTAGACTAAGTTATTCCCCCCCATCCCCCATTTTTTTAAGACTTAAGAAATTCAGTTCTGGTCTGTTCAGGTCAGAAGTAAAAATGAGTTTAAAAGACTGGAAAGTATTTAATAGCATATAAAAACATTTTTCTTGGGTGGTCTCCCTGTAACGCATCTTTGTAATTTTATTTCTCTTCATCACCTATATTTTCAAATACATTTCACTATCAGACCAGCAGATTAAGGGGAAAGAACTTCTAAAAAGAAATATATATATATATGAAGAGGAAAAAGGAGAAATGCAAAGGCCAATTAATAAAGGTGTTTTTATATTTTTCTCGTCAGCATTTAGTACAAGGATAACTTTCACTGCTGTCTAATAAAATGAACCAAGAGTGAAAAGTTCAAATATTAGGCTTTCCTGTGGTGCTGGTTTCAGGAGGGCCCAGGAGCCAACATCAGCGGAGCTCCAGAAGGGCGTTCATGTTTCTGTCTAGTCTGTGGTGGACTCTGCTGAGATGGCTACTTGAGGGCAAATAAAACTCCCCAGACCAAAATCTAACCTGCACCTCAGAAGTTCAGTGACCTAAGGTTAAGGAACTGTGCTTTGAGTCTGTACCCAGTTACCGTGCTTTTTACCAACCCCTCACCCAAAATTGCCTCCCTGAAGCTAAACAAACAAAAAAAAAGGCAAAACACCAGACTCCTCAACAAAAGGCATTTTGTTTCCTACCCGACTGTTGTGTGGAACATATGAAAGTCGCAGTCATGGCAGAAGGAAACTTACATTAAATTAACATTCCCCCCAAACGACTTAAAATCAATGGATGTGTTTTCCTCCAGAGAAATCCATAATTACCTTGGCTTCAGCACAGCAGAAAATAACAGAGTATCATAGACAGTGTTCTGAGTTGACTCTAGTTCAGATCAAGAGCCCCATATGCTAAAGGTCTCTGTAATGGCAAGTAACTCCAGGGGACCTACCAAGCCATTCAGCAACTGAAGTGGTCTACACTAGATCTCCCAAACAAACGGGAGCAGCAAGTGATCATCTCTCAGGGAGTTCCCTGAAATGACCAGTACACAACAGGAAAGGAATAGTTTAGCGATGTGAGCCTGTGTCTTTAGACTAGGGGTGTCAGACGAAATACAGGGTATGCTTTACATTTGAACTTCAGATAAACAATGTGTATGTTTTTTAAATGTATAACTATGTCCCCAAATTGCATAGAACTTACACTAAAAGCTTATTAGTTTATCTGAAATTCAAATTTAACAGGATGCCCAGGGTTTTTATTTTTTACTTGCTAAGTCTAAGAACCCTAATAAAAAGATATTTTTAAACTTCAGTTTGAAAAATCCTGTGACTAAACACTAAAGTATCTAGCTATGTACATATGTTTAAGTTTTTTTTTTTAAATACAGTGCAAGGTATATGAAATGTAGAAATTAAATGCCAAGGCTAAAAGGCACAATCTGTGAAGATAGCTGATGAATAAAGATATAAAAATGGGATTTCCTAAACATCTCAGCACTGATTGGTCTTCGTGGCACATAATTATGACATTTTTTAATCACTCACAGTCACCCTCTCCAGAGAATTCAGCGAGTTTTCAAGAGAACTAAACATTGAATTTACCTTTCATGCCATCATAGGTACTGGTTAGTTGATCTAGATTTGATTAAAGCAGAATTGTCTTATATCTGTAACTAACTCATTCTCAGAAAAGGTGTTAGGTCATGGATAATACTCTGTTTTTATGGGTTCCTAATAATCATGGTGTATGGTTATGCAGAATTTTGCTCCAGATACCAGTTGTGTTATATATTAGTTGCATGAATTACAAGGATTATTTAATCTCTCTAAGCCTCCATTTCTTCATCCATAAAAAGAAACTAAAATCTTTACTCTCACTAAAATATTAAGACTAAATGAGGTCGTAGAATAGCTAAAATTAGAACAGCAATAGACACTTATTAATTGTTAGGCTATGGACTTCCGGGACACCAGGACCCATTCTGTACCATCCACCCAAGCACAGTGCTTGAGACTTGGATAGAGTTCATATATTCACTGAATGTTCCTGCTACAAATACCTGTAGTAGCAGAAGCAGTCGTAATAATCGACCAGGTACTTCATAAATTCAGAAAACTATTAATTTAAAGGAGAGAATAGCCCTTTCTGAGCTGCTAGAGGTTTTGGGTTTCTGGAGGGATAGAAGCAGTTTTAAAACAGGTAGACTTTATTTTAGGAAAATCATCAGTAAGGGTGTTGAATTATTCTACTGTAAAACAAGTTCTCACCCACGGGTGGGTGTTGTGAGGTCATCTTAAACTTGAATGTAGATGCTGCAAATTGAGATGAAGTCTATTTACTAGCAAAGGTCAGATGGATCTTTCTTCTGGACTTTGCCTTTGAAAAAAATTAGTGTAATGATTACATAAATCATAGATTTTTTTTAAATCAAACTATAGCTATCTTTTATATGGTGTTAAGATTAAATAACATAGAGCTCAGAAACTAATCTACTAGCTACTACTATTGACTTGTGTGGACCCTGCAGGGCAGACAACCATACCGTATGAGTCTAGAAGGGTTATGCCTTATCTTGGGGGAAATGAATATTCTCATTTTTATTTTACAGGGGTAGGAGATGAGAGAGTTTTCAACTTGGGAGGAGGGAACCCTCCATCCTGTAAGATTAAGTGTCACAAGACTAGACTCAGAGACATGTAAATGTCCAAAAACCAAAACCACGGATGCTGGTGGAGGTTAATCTGGCAACTGCCACATGGAAGCACTTGGGATCCAGGCAGGGATCCTTATGTTATATTTAACTCCAGTAAAACCCAAGCACATTCACTGCTATTAGCCATGTGAGAGGCTGAAATCCTATTTCTCTTGTCCTTTCAACATTCAATAAGGTTTCATAAAACACCGCAGCAAGGACCTGGTGGTGTCTGGCGAACTAACCAAGAGAACTATGACCCTGCTTAGAGAAAATTGGGATAGGGGAGGGTGAACAGCCCAGAGAATCAAGTTATGAGATGCAACCCGCAATAGCTCTGTGGTAACAGGAACCCAGACTGGCTGGCAGAATGGAAGAGAGACCACCAGCTGTGATTTGTAGACCATCCAAGAATTCCTCAGGGATTCCCAGAAGTCACTCAGGAAGCAACACAGTGCAAGAGTAGACTTCCTGAAATCCCTTCAGATAGTTACAAAAGTATCATCTTATTTTTGTACCACAAGCTGGTGAGATTTGGGGACATATTTATTACATTATGTTCATCTTCGCAGCCAGAAAGCTTAGAGCTGAAAGTATTGCTTAATTATAATAATTATCTTAACCGGAATTCTTAAAATCATTAGGAGTCACCAGGAAGGGAAATTCAAGTACAAATACTTCTCTTCAGTGGTTTATGACTTCTCTTTTCATCTTTATTATTATAAAAACTTTTCTGGTGCTATAACAAGGGAATCTGGTTTGCAGATAAGCTGGGATTGAGACATGCTTGGGCATGTGTAACAAACTGGGGCAGGCTGCCAGGAGTCTGCTCGCGTGAGTCACCATGGAGATTCCCGAGGAAGATAGAGTTAGTCATGAGTTTAGCTCAATGACAAAACAACAAAGTTAGGTCATTTTGTCACTCATGCTGGTGAACTTTATGTGTCAACTTGAGTAGGCCAAAGGATGCCCAGAAAGTGGGTAAACTATTATTTCTGGGTTGTCTGTGAGGGTGTTTCAGAAGATATTAGCATTTGAATCAGTAGACTGAACAAATAAGGTCCATGCTCACCAATGCAGTGGACATCACCAATCTGGAGAAGAAAAAGGCAGTGGAAGGACAAATTCACTTTTTCTTCTTGAGCTGGGACATCATCCTCTCTCACCCTTGGACATAGAGCTACAGGACCTTGGGCCTTCAGACTATGGGAATTTCATTGTACCTCCCTCCACCCCTCCTCTTCCTCCCCCAATTGCAGGCCTTCTAACTTGGACTGAGAATTATACTTGAAATACACCACTTTCCTGGTTTCCCAGCTTGTAGATGGCAGATGGTGGTTCTTTTTCTCTGAAGAATGCCGACAAATGCACTTGTGCTATTAGTCATCGATTCTGCCTTCATGAATGTGTGTCTAGGTCTTATGGGGTAAACGGGAAGTAAAATTTGAGAGAAACAGTTATTTTTTTTTAATAGTCATGCATGAGGATAAGCTGTTTTATTTTCCCCTGGTGTCCCTCAGAGACAACGGTGCTTGGTGGGAGATGGCTTTAGTGTCTGGCAGTGAAGACTTAACAAGTGGGGGAGGAGGAGTTGTTGAAAGCAAAAAAGGTGGTGTCTGGCAGGCACAGAAATATACAGAGAGCTGCAGTGCAGCCTGGGAAATGGAGCTGTGCCCAGGTGAGAAGCAGTAATAGGTAGACCTTGGCAGTGTCCAGAATATGAGGTGATGGTGCCTAAAGTGTTGAGTAACCTGTGTGGTCAGCAGTATAGGCAGCTGTGTGCTCTGTTCAATGAGACGGTGGCTGCACTCATTGTGAGCATGTGTAAAACCTTCCCGGACAAATCTCTAATACTTGGGGAAAAAGAAAACAACAACAACAACAACAACAAAAAAACAAAACAAACAAACAAAAAAACCTCTTCAGGGAATACAATAAATGAGCACAAAATCCAAAGAAACAAAGATTATGTTTAATTTGTTTAATTCTCATAATAGTGGTAATATGTTATCATAAATTTTAAAATTCACATAGTTTTAAGATATTCAGATGCTTGTTTTACAGATGAAAAAAACCTGAATCTCAAAAAAGCTAATCACCTTGTCAAGGGCAGAGTTGGGACAGAAATTCCAGTATTCTGACATTCTCAATACTTATTCTACTATAATACAGCTGACTCTCATTTAAAATGACAAGTTGTCGGAAAAGTCACAACATATTTTTGCATAGAAAAACAAAAAATACATCATCACTTTTCTGACAACCCAGTATTTCCTATACAGGTATTTCTTACCCAAATTCTTTAAAAATTAGACCATGTTTGAATTAATTTTTCATTTTTCTGTATGCGAGGTATAATCTATTTCATACTCTCTTGGATTTATTTGTTGAAATGTATTTTACTCTTTAAAAATATCTTCCCCATCTTTATCTGAGGAATTGTTTACTAAACTTAAGATTAGGACAGATGGGGGGAGGAAGTTCATGGAAAAATTGTGTATTATGGAAAAATATGTATTGTGAAAAAACTTCATGGAGATATTGAACTTGAGTTGGAAGAGGCAAGTCCAGTCTCAAAATGGAAATAAAACCACTGCTCAGTCGCCTCCAGCCTGACTCTGGCTGCTGCCATCGGCGGGGAGGAGGGTCATGATCCAAAGGAACCAGAGCAGTTGAGAAAACTGTTCATTGGTGGCCTGAGCTTTGAAACTACAGATGATAGTTTAAGAGAACATTTTGAGAAATGAGGCACACTCACAGATTGTGTAATGAGAGCTCCCCAAACAAAACGTTCTAGGGCTTTGGTTTTGTGACTTCCTATTGTGTTGAAGAGGTGGATGCAGCAATGTGTACTCGACCACACAAAGTTGATGGAGGTGTAGGGGAACCAAAGAGAGCTGTTTCTAGAGAGGATTCTGTAAAGCCTGGTGCTCACCTAACGGTGAAGACAATTTTTGTTGGTGGTACTAAAGAAGATATAGAGGAATATAATTTGAGAGACTATTTTGAAAAGTTTGGCAAGATTGAAACCATAGAAGTTATGGAAGATTGACAGAGTGGGGAAAAGAGAGGATTTGCTTTTGTAACTTTTGATGATCATGATACAGTTGATAAAATTGTTGTTCAGAAATACCACACTATTAATGGGCATAATTGTGAAGTGAAAAAGGCCCTTTCTAAGCAAGAGATGCAGTCTGCTGGATCACAAAGAGGTCGTGGAGGTGGATCTGGCAACTTCATGGGTCATGGAGGAAACTTTGAGGTGGTGGAGGTAATTTTGGTTGTGGTGGAAACTCTGGTGGGAGCGGAGGCTATGGTGGTGGAGGTGGTAGCAGCAGAGGTAGTTATGGAGGAGGTGATGGTGGCAACTATGGCCATGGTCCTGGTTATAGTAGTAGAGGTGGCTATGGTGGTGGTGGACCAGGATATGGAAACCAAGGCGGTGGATGTGGTGGTGGTGGAGGATATGATGGTTACAATGAAGGAGGAAATTTTGACAGTGGTAACTATGGTGGTGGTGGAAACTATAATGATTTTGGAAATTACAGTGGACAACAGCAATCAAATTATGTACCCATGAAAGGGGGCAGTTTTGGTGGAAGAAGCTCAGGCAGTCCTTATGGTGGTGGTTATGGATCTGGTGGTGGAAGTGGGTAGATATGGTAACAGGAGGTTCTAAAAACAGCAGAAAAGAGCTACAGTTCTTAGCAGGAGAGAAAGTGAGGAGTTGTCAGGAAGGCTACAGGTAACTTTGAGACATTCATCCCAAATGCATTAGAGGAACTGTAAAAATCTGCCACAGGAGGAATGATGATCCATAGTCAGAAAAGTTACTACACCTTAAAGAGGAAACCCTTCTTGTTCAGGACTATCATAGCCACAGTTTGCAAAAAGTGCAGCTATTGGGAACCAGCAGTTAGCGTAATGGCTATGTCGCTGGACTCCCACGTAGTCGACCGCAGTTCTTGTCTCGGACCCGGTGGCTTACAACTCACGCCGGGCGCGTGTGCGTGCGTGCCCAAGATCCCGAGAGGAGAATGGAGGAGAAGGGATTGCGGCGTGACCATCCCCCTTGGGGGGTGATTTCTCGCTTTCTGTCTCTAATGTCTCTCTCTGTCTGTCTGGCGAGCGCACGCGCCCTCTAGTGAAAATCTCTCCAAAAAAAAAAAAAAAAAAAAAAGTGCAGCTATTGATTAATACAATGTAGTGTCAATTAGATGTACATTCCTGAGGTCTTTTACCTGTTGTAGCTTTTTCTTTTTCTTTTTCTTTTCATTACATCAAGTATATTGCCCTGTAAATTGTGGTAGTGGTACCAGGAATAAAAAATTAAGAAATTTTTAACTTTTTTTTTTTTTAAATCTTCATGGAAAAATGTATAGTATGTAAAACCTATGCATGGATTTCAAAAAATTTTGCACTGAAATAAACACCTTTAATTCTATTTTCTGTGACGTTTTTGAAGTCCCCTCATATATTCCAAAACCTGGCAAGAGATAAGAAGCTGTATTATTTTTAAAGAATTAAAAAGAAAGAAAAGATGGGGCTAGATGACGGTGCAGCAATAAAACTCTGAGGCAATTTCACATGGGAAGGTTTACAGTTCTCAAGGTTTACAAGTCTCAAGACCACCCTGAGCACACCACAAGGGCAGCCAGGCACACGGTTGCCCATGAAGCGGGGATGAATCAAGGTATCGAGACACTGAAGGGGGTGCTGTCTTTTTCTCTCTCTTTCTCTCCTGGAAAAAAATTGATAAACTTTACAAGAAAAAGGCAACTGGAGCCTTTCAAGAAGCATAAAATGGTTTAATCACTATGTGTTAAAGGTACCTTTGGAATGGACACTTAAGGATCAACCAAAGGTGTGGTCAAGGTGGCTGGATCCCACATGGCCAACGGCATGATTTGAGTCTCACATCAGGTGGCTTGAAAAAAATTCTGGGCACATGTGTGTGCATGCCCAAAATCCCAGAAGAAAAGATGAAGGAGAAGGGATTGTGGATGGCTGCCCCCCATGGAAGACACTTTCTCACTTTCCACTTTTTTTTTTCTTTTTTCTGTCTCTCTCTAGCAAGTGCATGCACCTTCTGGCAAGAATGTTTTTTAAAAAAAAAAAGAAAGAAAGAAAAGAAAGAGACTAGAAAGATGGCGACATAGGGCTAAACAGGGTCAAAACTATGAGACTTGCCAAGTGAGTCCAGGAAAACTAGAGCAGGCATCAGGTCGAATTCACAAGCAAAGGCAGCCAGAGTCAAGGACTGGAACTCCGCCAGATTCTGAGCAGGGTGGATGCCAGAGGAGTAACCAAGAGAACTAGCCAAGGATTCGTAAGTAGAGCAGGCAGCAGAGGTAACGGGAGGCAGGAACACAGGAAGCGGTTCCAAGGGCTGTCCTGACTGCCTCTGCACTGGGTCTCTAGCATGATGATCCCTCAGCTCATTCTCCAAGCATGAGCTCACTACTGTTGTCTTAAAGGTCGTTTTCTATACCTGATACCATACAATCCCAATCTAATTTACTACCCCTTAGGACACAGGGTTTGGGAATGGCAACAATAGAATATGGACGTCTCAGTGATCGTGGTTATCATCAGAGTGTACAGCAGCCTTGCCAGTCCATCTCTTAGACCTGTGTCCATCCATGTCCTCCAGCCACTGCCTTGGCACAGGAGCGAGCCTGACAGAGCCTGGAAAATATGATCATGTCTCTAGTCCATTGTTTTGAAAGCAGGAGAAGTGGGATTCCAGATGGAGCATGAAGGCCAAAGTTTTACAGGCAAGGAACTTGAGGAACAATCTGTTCACCTCAGGCCTAGAGGAAGCTTTAGAAGGAAGACGTTGGAATTAAAATCTCAGAAGTCAGAAATGATTGTGGACATTTATTTAGCTTTTAAGTGACTGGGTAAAGAAATATGCCAACCAAATACTAACTTTGCTTCACTATTCTGAAGAGTCCTGTGGAATCTTAGTATCTATACCTATTATCCTTGCAGTGGAGGTAGAAAGTTTTGAACTTGTTTTGAGTGTCTCTGAGCAGTGTGACCTCGACTATTTTAGTTGACCCTAAAATGAATGATGCTTAGAACAATTCTTATAATCAGTTTTGAACAACTAAACTTCTAGACTTCCCAGGTCAGCAGGTGGCATGGTGGTTAAGATGCTAGACTCCCACATGGCCAACCATAGTTCGAGTCCTACACCTGGCAGCTTGGTTTCTCACTTTCTTGTGCTCTCTCTGGTGAGTGCATGTACCATATAGCTAATTTTTAAAAATAATAAATAATTGTTTCAAAAAAATGTTTAGGCTCGCTCTTGCCAAAAAGTAGACTCCTCAAACCCTAGAAAGAGGGGAAAGAGTAGAACATAGAGATAATGTAAATAGCAGGGGTGAGTGTTCTATTGTTCTGAGAATGTAGTAGATTCTTTCTGAATCACTTGTCCTCCTCAGAATGGCAATGGGATAAGAGTTGTGGAGGAAGCAACAGAAAGTCAAAAGAAAATTCTTTGTAGGAGAAGCACATGTTGACCAGCCTTTTCAAGACCTCCCTAAGGAGGTTGTTGTAGGAGTGTGCTATTATTTTGCACTTTCTAATTTTTATATCAGTTGCCAAACATACTTGAGGGTCTTAAATCATTCTACCTGACACTTCAGACCCTAAAATTTTCTTAATGTAAAGATCACATCCCGAAAGCAACTTACAAATACTCTCAATAAGAAAGAATAGGGTTTTATAAAACAAAAAGAAGAAAATATAATAAAAATAAAGGGAAAGATTATTCTATGCAGAAAGAGTGCTTTAATTTTATTTTTATCTACTTGGCTTATGTTGGAAGAAAGGAGTGAAATGCACTGTATGATGTCAAGGTAAGAAAATAGATCTCCCTTTAGCAGCTGACCTGCACAGAGTTCAGCTTCTCACTGATGACATTCAGCGGGTCCACTGATAGGAGCAGCCTGGTTCCAGGTGGCAATGCACAGCAGGTGCCTCCTGGAAGTTCTTTGTTGATGTACAATTTTCAGTGCTATCCTTCTCCCACATGGATGAGGAAAGAAGGACTAGGAATAAGGCTAATCATTGTAGCCTGCTGGCGTTCTTCTAGTGTCTACTTGTCCTTGTTTTGGATTGCGAATATTAGCAGAAGACAAATGTATCTTCATTTGACAATCTTGTAGCAGATAAAGTCTAGGACAGTGAGTCACATTCCTATATAATTTCTTCCTCTTGAGTGTAAGTGGAACCTTTACCTGCTTCTAATCAATACAATATGGCAAAAGTGAATGATGTTTCATATATAATTTAGGTTGACTTTGCATTAATCAAAGGGTGGTATTTTAGGTGAGCCTAATCTTGTCAGGTGAATTTTTTGTTCTTTTTTTTTTTTAAGATAAGGCCTAAACCTCCCTTGAAGCCAGAAACCATAAGAATAGACTCTTTATTTTTCTCCATGTTTCTAGTTTCAAAAAACACACTGCAATGTATCTTATAGCTTCAAAGAAATAAATTCCCCTGGGACCAGCAGTTGGCATAATGGCTATGTCGCTGGACTCCCATGTAGTCGACCACAGTTCAAGTCCCGGACCCCGCGGACCCCGGTGGCTTAAACTCACGTTGGGCATGTGTGCATGCGTGCCCAAGATCCCAAGAGGAGAATGGAGGAAAAGGGATTGCGGCATGGACATCCCCTCTGGGGGTGATTTTTTGCTTTCTGTCTCTCTGTCTGTCTCTGTCTTTCTGGCCAGCTCACATGCCCTATAGCAAACACCTCTCCAAAATAAATGAATAAATAAATAAAAAATTTCTCCCAATGACCTGAAGGAGTTTAGAGGATGATCCTTCCCTAAGAGAATCTGCAAATGAGAATGCAGCTTTTCTGACACCTTGATTTCAGTCTGGTGAAATCCTAAGCAGAGCAACCCGACATGTGCTCAGACTTTTGACCCGTACTATACAGTGAGCTAATAAATGGATGTTGCTTTAAGCTGCTTAGTTTGTGATAAGTTTTCAGGCAACAATAGGAAAAAAATTAATTTATTGAACAGTTCAAGGGAGATTTCAGATTTTTTTTTTTTTCTTAAAAGGGTACCATGTTGAATGTGGTAAGGGGCCTGGGGAAGGTTATAAACTGAGGATGGGCAGTTCCAGTTTTGTGTGAGTATATCTACAGTGAGAAGGGTGGTGCCTTGGATTTGAACAGCAGTACACCCTATTGAAAGGACACCCCTAGAAAGATACAAATTGTGCAAGGGAAGCATAAGTTTCCTCATTCTGCCTTGGCCATGAGTGAGTCGTACCACATTACCAGCAATCCTAGCACATTGGACAGGCAGTTTTATGATCCAGGCCCATTTGAGATGTGAGGGTTGACATAACAGTGCTTTTGGAACACATATACACATGCCCCTGGCAGGTGGAAACGTGTGTACACTGGTCTCTCACTGGATAGAGGCCTCTCCCAGCTGTAAATCTAGGAAGGCAGAAATTAGTGAGACATCGCATGCGAATGGACCAGCCTGCTGATGAAATGAGGTTTAAGAGGCTGAGGAAGACTGATGACATTCTGAAACAGGGTGAGTTTTCTTATGGGAGATAAAAGTAATCTGGAATTTCAGTCAAACAAAAGATACAACCTGAGTTCATGTCTGAGTTGTCATTCATTTTGCTAGGTTCTGGATCTGCCTTATAATGAAACAAACAAATGTGGCCTTTGACTATGATTTGCTTTTCCCACACAGATTTTTTTTTTTTTTTTGAGAGGTTTTTGCTATAGGGTGTGAGCGCTCACCAGAAAGACAGAGAGAGACAGAGAGACAGAAAGCAAGAAATCACCCCCCAGGGGGGATGGTCACACCGCAATCCCTTCTCCTCCATTCTCCTCTCGGGATCTTGGGCACGCACGCACATGCACCGGTGTGAGTTTTAAGCCACCGGGTCCAGGACGTGAACCACGGTCGACTACATGAGAGTTCAGCGACATAGCCATTATGCTAACTGCTGGTCCCTCCCACACAGATTTTCTGGCTCTGCCGAGACTGTCGCTGGTCTATTGAGACTAGCTCTGTAGGTTCTCAAGAGAGATAGTAAATAAGGACTGGGACCTAGACTCAATACCTTTCATGCAAGTGCTTAGCTAAACTAGGGATGTTGCTGTCAATCCTCCGAACAGGCAGAGTATTTGCAAGTGCAACAGGAAGGCCCCCATGACAGCTGTGAGGACATTATGTATGACTAGAGGGCATGAGTCTTTCTCTGGAGGTGAGAGTTTTGCATTTACAGGACAGGCAAGGACAAGCAGCCACTTAATTCTCAGAGTTCTCTTATGGTTTGGGGAAATAAACCCTGGATGTGATAAAGAATCTTCTACAGCCCCAGGACAGATGCTGCTCACACTGTCACCTGGAGAAGGGCTCCCTGAGTGTACGTAATGCACAGTCCTCATGAATGTGCACCAGGACCCGGGCGAAAAGCTAGATGGTGTTAACGCCAAAGGCTGCCTCTGCCAGCGTGCAGGAGCGAAGGCTTGGTCTGTGACCTGATGATGTTTCATGTTCTGCCTGCCAAGGTTGAGGCCCAGAGACTGACTTGGAGATCTTGTTAGGAAATGGAACACATGAGAAATTTGCCTGAAAGAGGCAGCTGAGAATCACTGAAGGAGAACAGGCAAGGTCACAAAAGATAGAAATATACAAAGCAGTTGCTGGGACCAGAAGATGGCATAATGGTTGCATCACTGGACTCCCATGTAGTCGAACACAGTTCGAGTCCCATACCCAGTGGCTTGAAATTTATGCAGGCACGTGTATGTGTGTGCGTCCAAAATCCTCAGAGAATGGAGAAGGGATTATAGTGTGACTCTCTCCCATAGGGGTAGGAGGGATTTCTCACTTTCTGTCTCTCTGTCTCTCTCTGTCTCTTCAATAAGCACACATGCCTGTAGGGGAAAAAAATCTCTAAAAAAATACAAGAAAAAAAACAATTAAAAAATTAGGGGAAAAGAAGCAATTGCTGAAGCAATCTGACTAATTACCTCACATGGTGTCTCTAATAAGCGTGATTGTAACAGATCAGCTACAAGTCAGTGTCTGACAGATGCCATTTCATTTAATGAATTGATCACACTATAGTAAAATCTCATCAATACAAACCTCTGAATACATTGGCACTCACATTTGTCATCACTGAGTCACATATACAACAGGGACCATAGGTGTTTTTATTGCTGAGAAACAGTGAAACATTGGGAAGGTGATGGATTTATACCTTCCAATCCCAGAATTTAAGAAGACGTCGATTCTACAGTAGTGAAGATTGAGTTAGGGACTTAATTTCCCTAACCCTTACCTTTCATTTAATAAGGCTAAATTTACAACTAATAATCCTCGAGAAAATATTTTATTCCAGGAATGTTGTCTATAATTTAGACTATGCTTATAATAGGCAAGTATGGATATTCTGGTCATGGCATCTCACCCCAAAGAACTTACAGGTGGTGTGGTTGTCAGAAAGGAATTTCAGCATGGTTTTCCCCTGCAGCACTTCTTTTAAAAAAATAAAATGCAGAGCTTTTTGTTTATACAATAGCAGTAATCATATATATTTTTTAATTGCCCCTCTTTTATTATTACTGTTTTTCTTTTTAAGATTTTTGCTTTAGGGCACATATGCTCACTAAAGAGAGACAGAGAAAGACAGAGGGAAAGTGAGAAATCACCCCCCGGGAGTGGAGGGAATAGCCATGCTGCAGCCCATTCTCCTCCTGGGATTTTTGGCATGTACACACACATGCCTAGAGTGATTTTAAAGTCGTTAGGTCTGGGACTCAAATCACTGTTGGCCATGTGGGAAACCAGTCTTAACTATCATGCCACCTGCTGTCTCCAATCACATTTATTTTTAAATGATACAATTAGAATAGAATTAAAAGAAATACTAGCAATCTCTCTCTCTCTCTCCCCCCCCTTTCTCTCTCTCCCCCCCTCTTTAAAAAAAACAATAATAAATGAAATGAAATAATTCTTTTCATAAAAAGAACTAATATTCATTCTATGGTTCACCGGAGCAAGTAAATAGAGCTGCTCTGGCCAGAGGCAATTGTTCAGACCCTCAGGGCAAAGGGCAGCAATGTTTGATATTTCTGTCACCTGCGGCACAGTGTTTAGGAAGCATTTCTCTAGGGAAAATCCCTAGGAGTGATGTATCTGGGACATAGGGTATGTACGGTTCAGTGTCTTTCAAATACTCCTTCAATGCATGCTCTCAGAGGGCAGTGAATGAAAGTTTTCATCACTTCTCTCATATATCACATTTCCTGAATCTTAAAATTTTGTTAGATAGATGCAAAATGATATTTTATATTTTTAAATTTCATATTTCTCTGATTGTTATTGTCTGTATGTTAGAGCCATATCGGGGCCATACATATACCACAAACTTGGTGGCTTGAAACAACAGACATTTCTTCTCTCAGTCCTGGAAGTAAGAGGTTTGAAGTCAAGGTGCTGGCAGGATTGGTTCCTTCCAGAGGCTCTAAGGAAGAAACCGTCTGTGTACCTTTCCGAGCTCCTGGTGGTGCTGGCAGTTCTTGCTGGCCTTTGGCTGGAGACGCAGCTCGGCCATCTCCACCTCCTTCCTCAAGTGGCCTTCTCTCATCTATGGCTCTCGGTGTTGTTACACAGCTGCTACCTCTGAAGTCATCAGTCATTGATTTAGGGCCTACCCTAATCTAGTGTTACCTCACTTTAATTCATTACATCAGTGGGGCCAGCAACTGGTGTGGTGGTTAAGGTGCTAGACTCCCACATGGCCAACAATGGTTCAAGTCCCAGACCTGGTGGCTTGAAAACTGGGCCAGTGTGTGCCCAAAGGCCTGAGAGGAGAATGGAAGAGAAAGGATTGTGATGTACCATCCTCCCGGAGGGTGATTTCTCACTTTCTATCTCTCTATGTCTCTGTCTCTCCCTGTTTCTCTTTGGTAACTGCTAGCATCCTATGGCAAAAATAAAAACTTAAAAAAATTATTACATCTGCAAAAACTCTATTTTCAAATACTATCATGCTGAGACCAGCAGATGGCTTAATGGTTATGTAGCTGGACTCCCAAGTAGTTGACCACAGTTCGAGTCCTGGACTCAGTGGCTTAAAACTCACATGGGGCATGCATGCATGCGTACCCAAAATCCTGAGAGGAGAATGGAGGAGAAGTGATTGTAGCATGGCCATTCCCCCTGGGGGGTGATTTCTCACTTTCTGTCTTTCTGTCTCTCTATGTTTCTCTAGTGAGCTCATGCACCCTATAGCTAAAATCTCTCTTTAAAAAAAACTAAGATCATGTCATGAGCTTCCTGGTGATCATTATTTTGGGGGAACCTTAGTCAACTTAGTATTGTCGATATCTTGTGTCCCATATGACTGACTGTGGTTTGAGTCCCAAACTTGGTGGCCTGCTTTCTCACTTTCTCTCTCTCTCTCTGGGGAGCATATGTGCCTTATGGCAAATTTAAAAAATAATAAATTAAAAATAAATATTTTTTAAAAAAGATTTCAAGCTATATTTATTGAGATTGTCTTGTTCTCTATGTATGTGTGTGCAAACATGGTTTTAACATCATTGTTAAATCACTTTGTGAAAAGAATTGGGAAGTTGTACTTTATTAATGTCCTGGCATAATTTAAGTAGCATTAAGATGATTTAGTCTTTATGGTTTTGTAGAACTCCTCCTTTATACAATTTGTTCTGGTAACATGGGGGGTGGTGGTAGAGAGCTTTGACAACTCCTTTCATATCTTCTATGAAAATTTGACTGTTTAAACTTTCCACCTCTCTTGAAGCCAGTTTTGTAAGTTATATATTCCTAAAAAGATTCACATTTCTTTCTCTTTTTTTTTTTTTTTTTTTTGAGAGAGAGAGAATTTTTTGCTATAGGGTATGTGCAATCACTGGAGAGACACAGAGAGAGACAGAAATTGAGAAGTCACACCCCAGGGGGTATGGCTGTGCCACAATCCCTTCTCCTCTCATAATTTTGGGCACTACCTTGCATGCACTCGGGGTTTTAAGCCACGGGGTCCAGTATTCAAATGATGGTCAACTATGTGGGAGTCCAGCAATTTAACCATTATGCCAGCTGCTAGTCCCACACACTTCATATTTCATCTAGTTTTTTTAAAAATTAATTTGCATGTAGTTGCACAATAGAATATTAAATTGAAAAAACACACTTTGTATGCTGGTAGATATTGCCCCCCTTTTCATTTCTTATTTTATGTATTTGTCGTTCTAGCTCTTTTTCTCAGCTAATTTACCTATTTTTCCTCAACATGACTTATCTATTTTGTTGACTTTTTCAAGAATCAACTTTATGTTTTGTGTTTTTTAACTCAATGTTTACCTTTAGTAATTTCTTCCATTTTTAAATTTTGATTTTTCTTGTTGGTCTTTTTCTATACTTTTTGGGCTGCATGTTTTATTTATTTGTTTTCATTTTGTTGCGACGTGTTTTCAGTGCTATGAATTTCTCTGTAGGGCTGCTTTATTTATGTCTCACAGATTCTGAACATATGTTTCTGTGTGGATTCGATCTCTACTTCTTGTACCAAAGTTATGTATTAACATTTCTATTACTATGTAAGTTAGCACAAACTAATAACAAAGAACACAATTTCTGTGTTTTGAGGCTTCTCAAAGTGTTGATAGGGCTCAGTAATTATTAAAACTTGCCATGTGGCTCTTTCATAAGTCCTCTCACACATGACAATTAATTTCTTTGTTTTTCTTTTATTTTTAAAATAATTATTTAACTTTATTTATCATTATTATTTATTTTTAATTTATTTTATACTTTTCAATCATCATACATCACTACAGTTTATAAAATGAATTTACCCAAAATAAATACACTTCATACCCATCCAGTTGAAGATATCATGCACGTTATCATCAACAGACATTATCATCATCCTCCATTTCTGTGTCCCTTAAATATCTTGCCTCTCTATTTTTCTCCTTGATTCTCTTCCTCTCACTCTCCCCATCTCCCACTCTCTTCCCACACTGTCTCCAATACCCGTAACCATTTTCCATGCTTCTATATCCTCTAATCTTTCCGTTTCCACCACAGAGTGTGGACAGTCAGTATATATTAAGTGGAGACATACAATGTCTCTCTTTCATACCTAGCTTGCTTCACTCAGCAGTAAATCTTCCATATTCATCCACTTTATATCAAATTCCAGGGTCTTGTATTTTATGGCCAAGTAGTATTTCATAGTGTATATGTGCCACACTTTTCAATCCATTCATCTGTTCATGGACATTTGTTCCATGTCTTAGCAATTGTGAATAATGCCACAATAAACATAGATGTGCAAGCACTTTTCTGACTGAGCGTTTTCCTATCCTTTGAGTAGATACACAGGAATGGAATTGCTGGATCATACGGTAGATCATCTATTTGTAGATCTTTGAGGAACTTTCACATGGATCTCCAAAATGGCTCAACTAATTTACATTCCCACCAACAGGGTCAGGGTTCCCTTTTCACCACAGCCTCACCAGCACTTACAATATTTTTTTTTTTTTTTTTGAAATTTTTGCCATTCTGACTGGGTTTAGGTGTTTTTTTATTGTGGTTTTGATTTGCATCTCCCTTATGATGAGGGATGTTGAGCATTTCTTCATATGCTTTTTGGTTGTTTGTATGTCTTCTTAGAGTTGTTTGTTCAGCTCATTTTCCCATCTTTTAAAATTGGGTTGATCATTTTTTGGGGGGACAAGCTGCTTGAGTTCCTTGTGTATTCTCATATGAGACCCTTATCTAAGGCATAGTTTACAAAAATATTCTCCCATTCTGAGTGTTCTCGATTCACACTAATTACTGTCTTTTGCTATGCAGAAACTTCTTAATCTGATGCAATTCAATTTGTCTATTTTTGGGATTATTGCCTGTGTTGTGGGGATCTTATTTAAGAAGTCTTTGCCTAATCCAGTGTCTCCCAGAGTTCCCCCTGTGTTTTCCACCAGTAGTTTTATAGTTTGAAATCTTAGGTTTAGATCTTTGATCCATTTTGAGTTAATTTTTGTTAATGGTGAGAGATGGGGTTCCAGATTCATCTTTCTGCAGGTGGATACCCAGTTTTTCCAGCACCATTTTCTAAAGAGGTTTTTAATTTTTTGTTTTGTTTTTGTTTTTCCCATTGTATTGACTGGTGCCCTTTGCAAAAATCAGTTGGCTGTATGTTTCTGGGGTCGCTATTCTGTTCCATTGGTTCACATGTCTGTTTTTGTGCCAATACCATGCTATTTTGATTATCAGAAGTTTGTAATATATTTTAGGGTCAGGACGTGAGATGGCTCCTATTCCACTCTTTTTGCAGAGGATGATAATTTACTTCTTCAAAGACAGTGGAGAGTTTGATTGATTTGTCTTTTTTTTTTTTAAGTTTTTGCCTTAGGGCACATGCACTTGCCAGAGAGAGAGAGAGAGAGAGAGAGAGAGAGAGAGAGAGAGAAAGAAATCACCCCTCCCCAAGAGGATGGCCATACCACAATCCTGTCTCCTTCATTCTCCTCTTATGCTCTTGGGCATGTTCGCACACACACCTGGTGTGATTTTCAAGCTGCTAAGTCTGGGACGTAGATGGCAGAATCAAGCATGTGGGATCCAGTGCCTTAACCTCCGTGCCACCTGCTGGCCCAACAAAGGAGAGTTTCTTATTGCAGTCTGCTAACACTGAGTTGTATATAATATAACCTAATCAAGAGAGTGATCATCACTTTTGTCATAGACTATTAGCTAGAAGAAAGCTACAGGTTTAGTTTTTACACAAGAGGAAGAGCTTTTTTTTTTTTGGAGAGGTTTTTGCTATAGGGTGCGTGCGCTCTCCAGACAGACAGAGAGAGACATAGAGACAGAAAGCGAGAAATCACCCCCCAGGGGGGATGGTCATGCCGCAATCCCTTCTCCATTCTCCTCTCGGGATCTTGGGCACGCATGCACACATGCCGGTGTGCGTTTTAAGCCACTGGGTCCGGGATGCGAACCGTGGTCGACTACGTGGGAGTCCAGCGACATAGCCATTATGCTAACTGCTGGTTCCCAAGAGGAAGAGCTTTTTCAAAGTTGTGACCCATCAGGGGATTCTTTTAGGATGTGTTGGTCACATCTTTGTAAGTAATTTGACTTTTCTGTGAACCTTTGTCTTTGGTGTTCTGTAACTTCACTATAATGGCTAGGTGCAGAGTTGTTTTTCTTTGTATGTTTATTTCTTTGCCTGAAGCTTATCCTTGTGTTTCTTTTAACTGTGAATTTATGGATTTGTGTTTTTCAATAATTCTGGGAATTTTCTGATAATTTCTTTTCAAACTTTCCCAAGGAGTTGCTTCCATCTGGGACCAGATAAATTTAATTTCTCTGCTTAGATTTTCCATGAACACATAATAAACCTCTGAATCTTAGATTGGAGTGAGAGCAGTTTTGTGATTTTTCAGTTCTCAGTGAAGAATATTAAAACTGTCTCCTTTCTTTTTTTTTTCCCCCAAGGTTCTAGAGACGAATGTTGATAAATCAATTTTTCTCCATCAACAGGTACAGAGGATGATATAGGCTATTGGGTTGTATCAGCTTTAAGCAAGAGTTTCAGATCAGTTATGTTAATTTAGGTGCATCTGGGCTTTGTTTACTGCCCCTCCAAGGGCAGCCATTGATTCTCAATGACCTACGTTCCTGGTAGATCTGTAATTTATCCTCTGGCAAGCATTATTCCCCTCTTTCATTTACCATTCTGGTTTCAATTTATGATTCATTTGGTTGGTTTGGTTTTGCGTGGTCTGTGGCCATTTTTTTTTTTTTAACTTTCTTGTGATTCAGAAATTCAGTAAATGCTATTTTTGTCATGCATCATCCAGTTGTTTTACATTGGGAGAATATTTTAGGATATAGTCATGTTCTTGATGTGGCAGGGCACATTGCTAAACTGTTTTTAGTCATGTCTCTTCATCTAGCCATGGCTTTCCTCTGAAGATTAAGTAGAACAGGTATTTTTATTCACCCTGAATATTCATGGTAGATTTCTTTTCTTTTCTTTTCTTTTTTTTTTTTTTTTTGAGAGGTTTTTTGCTATAGGGCATGCGCACTCGCCAGACAGACAGAGAGAAACATAGAGACAGAAAGCGAGAAATCACCCCCCAGGGGGGATGGCCACGCTGCAATCCCTTCTCCTCCATTCTCCTCTCGGGATCTTGGGCACGCACGCACACGCGCCCGGCATGAGTTTTAAGCCACCGGGTCCGGGATGCGAACCACGGTCGACTACGTGGGAGTCCAGCGACATAACCATTATTACGCTAACTGCTGGTCCCCTTCATTGTAGATTTCTCAGCTTTTCTCTCACCTGGCTTGGCTCATGTCTTTCATATTACAAGTGTATTATATGACAAAGACCTTTGAGTAGTTCATTTCTTCAAAGAATATTTTTGGCAATATTTTCATAATTAATCTTTTATTACAGAGGCAACAATAGATAGAAAATTGGCTTGCTACAATGAATAGTCAAACAATATTTCATTAGAAAACAACTTAAAGTCCTTATAAGTTTAATAAAGATGTAAATTTATTTTCCCTCAGCTTTTCTTTTTTACATACATAATAATTTAATCTCTACCTATAAATCTGAAAAATTGAATATTTTTGCCCACTGCTAGGAAAATTTTGATATGTCTTAAATTATGATGAGAATTGATAAGTAAATAACTCTGTAGAGGTTTTTTCTTTTTTTTTTTTTCCATCTTCTATACTGCAGAGATGCTTCTATTTTTAATTAAATAAAGTCCTAGGAGACACTTTGGTATAGAGAAGAATATTTGGAGAAGCTGATAAATTCTGTATCTCTACCTGTATATTCCTTCTGATTCTATAAGACTACAATGTTTCTACAATGTTTGTACTTTCAATAAGCACCCCAGTGAATCTGCTACATAAGATTTGCAATCTTTTAAAAAATTATTTAATTTATTTATTTATTATTATTATTTGATTTGCTATACAGTATATGTGCTCATTACAGAAAGAGAGAGAAGGAGGGAGAGAAAGTGAGAAAGCAAGCCACCAGGTCTGGAACTTGAACTGCCATCGGCCATGTGGGAGTCCAGTACCTTAACCACCACACCAGCTGCTGGCCCCAGGATTTGCAACCATTATCTGTAGTCATTCAACTAGTGTTTCTATGAAAAGTCTTCGTTTTTCTTTTATGTGCGTCCGTCACAGTAATTTTGGCTTTAGGAGATGTCAGAGGACTGGCAACATATTGAACTAAATTGGGTTTTAAATTATAATTTACCTCCATGCTGATTACTTCCAGGCCTAGATTAACTTGTTTCACATTCTGGGTCTTTGGAATTTTTCTGACTTGCACATTTTATTACATTTTTAATATCGAAGTTATAAATTATAATTTGGGTATTTGACAACCTTCTTAGACATATTTAAAGGTCTCCTTTGACTGTACAACCCTATATTTTATTTCCCCAACTCATTGTCGGTACTATATTCTCTCTTCTTTTGGAGTCATGTTATTAAGGTTATCAGCACCCAGCACTTCCTTTCGTTTTCCTTCTAATCATATTTGCTTTATTGTGATTTTATTGAATTACCTTATGATTTTATTCACTTCTTTCTATAATATCTCATTTATAATAACCTTATTTGCAGCACTGTCCACATTTTGCATAAAATGGAATTAGGTGTAATTAACAAGAGTTAGTTAAACACTTTTTGGTCATTTATTTGTCTTTTGCTTAAAACAAGTTAATCTCATAGGATGCTTTTTGCTTGCTTGCTTGGATTCACATTCACAGTGTATCCTAATATTGAATTGAAAAGACTACTGTTTGATTTTCAGGCTTTTCTTTTTTTCTATAAAGTGAGTAACTTATTGTAACAGTAGTGTGTTATATACATTGAATAAGCACCTCAAAATAAGTTGTATTTGGCTACTTTCTGGACAATAGTAGTTAACCTTGCCGTTATGGACACTGGTCTCTAAAGGGAGCAGATTAACATATGGAGTCACTGCTGTCTCCTACCTTTATTGTATAAAGATAAGCCTAGGGCAATGATGTGCTAAAAAAGGTTCAGCAGGGACTGAGAAAATCAGAGTGGCCTGAGATATTAAATCTGGTGGCTTAGGGTGTCAGCCTCCTACAGGAGAGAGGGGACAAACACAGAGAGCAAAACATGAGCAAGAGGAACCACTGACTGTTTTCTTTGTTAAAGACATCCAGCAAATTTACCTCATAGTGAAAGGGAAAATACAGCGACCCAGGGGCGTTCTGGAGCCTGTCTTCCGCTCTCCAGTGGCCATGCCTAGGTATCTTAGAGATTTAGCTACAGTGCTAAGGCATTTGGGGCAAGAGCTCTCCCCCTGAGAAACAGCAGTAAGTGCTGGGAACCTTAGGAAAATCTAATCACACTAGCAGGAACACAACTGCCACCGAAGGGCTTTTGGAAGGAAAAGAATAGTAATAATCATGCAGTAGGCTTTAAGTCTTGCTTTTTTGTTTGCTTGTGTGTTTGGTTTACTCAAAATTTCATTTTATTATATTTAATACATGTAGTTTTACAGGTGTTTGCACCAGAATTGATTATTCTCATAGCTTTTGTAGGTTTTTCACAAAATCACAACATTTAGAAGCAATTTTTTTTTTTGCTTCTAAAAAATTAAATGTGAGGTATCAGCTAATCAAATTGCTTAAAGTACATATGTACATACATTCTCCTGGAATCACCAGCCATTATGGTGTTTAGTCCACTTTTTCTGTCAGAAATCATTGAAGTTGTGATTTAAAATAGTAGTAAGTGTGGAGCCAGCGGATGGCATAGTGGTTACGTTGCTGGACTCCCAGATGTCCAACGGTGGTTTGAGTCCCAGATCTGGTTGCTTGAAATTCATGCTGGGCGTGTGTGCATGTGTGCCCAAAGTCCTGAGAGGAGAATGGAGAAGTAATTGCAGCCAGATCATCCCCCTTGGGGGTGATTTCTTACTTTCCCTCTCACTGTTTCTATCTCTCTTTCCTGTGAGTGCATGTGCCCTAATGCAAAAACCTCTCAAAAAAAAGTAATAAGTGTATTATTAAAGCCTTCCATGGAGGAAAAGGTCTTAATATCTTGTGTTCTGGATTTCTCTGCAGTTCCATTTGGGTTTATTCAGCAAGTCATTTGTCCTCTTTTCTATATCTCTCACTGAGGTGTTATTTTCAATATATCTCTGTGGATATGTTAAAACCAAACATACTGCAACTTAAAACTGCATTTTTTTGTTTGTTTTTAATTTTGCTAGAGTGTGTGCACTTACCAGAGAGTGACAGAAATAGAGAGACAGAGAGAGACAGAGAGAGAGAGAGAGAGGAAATTAGAAAGCACCCCCCGGGTGATGGTCACACCATCATTCCATCTCTTCCATTTCTCCATTTATTCAGCATTTTGGGCAAGCATGTATACACACCCAGTATGTTTTTCAAGCTGCCAGATCTGGGACTCTAATCATGTAGTTGGACATGCAGAAACCAGCCACCTTAACCACCACACCACAGGCTAGCCCTAAAACTGCATCTTTAACAGGAGGGAAAATAGCATATACCTTTCAGAAATATTACTAGTAAGGAGAGATCAAAATTGAGTATGAATTATTTGAGTTACATAGTATATTATATCTTATACTGGTATACATTAAAGTATAATACTGGTTTACTTCTACTTCAAATTCTATTCTGAAAATTAGAGAGTATTTTGAGGATATAGATTTTTAGACTCACATTTCTTTCTGAGAAAAAAAGAAACTATACAAAATAAATGCTTATATCATTATCAGCTGGAGCAGAAGAAGAAAAATTTAGATTTGTTTCCAAAAAGGTAAACTTCTAAGTGGAATAAAGTGGTCAAAATGAAATCAGTGGGACTTTTGTTCCCAGAACAGAACTGTGTTGTTGATTCTGGTCCTTCACCTCTGCCTAATTTTTTTTTTTCTTTAAAGAGGTTTTTTTTTTTATTTCTTTTTTTCTCTATAGGGCGCCTGTGCTTGCCAGAAAGACAGAGAGAGACAGAAAGCAAGAAATCACCCCCCAGGGGGCATGGCTACGCCGCAATCCCTTCTCCTCCATTCTCCTCTCGGGATCTTGGGCACACACGTACACGTGCCTGACTTGAGTTTAAGCCACCAGGTCTGGTACTCGAACCGTGGTCGACTACATGGGAGTTCAGCGACATAGCCATTACATTAAATGCTGGTCCCTACCTACTTTTTTTTAAAAAAAGAGAGTTGTGCTATATGGCATGTGTGGTTGCTGGAGAAACAGAGAGACAGAAAGACAGAAAGCAAGAAATCACCCCCCAGGGGAGATGGCCACACCATAATCCCTTCTTCTCCATTCTCCTCTCAGGATTTTGGGCATGCACACACAGACACACACACACACACACACACACACCTGGCATGAATTTTAATCTGCTAGGTCTGAGACTCAAACTGTAGTTGGCTATGTGGGAGTCCAGCAACATAACCATTATACCATCTGCTGGTCCCTCTACCTAACGTTTTTAGTGTCTTAAGCATTCTTTACCTCTCCTCTCCTCACCTGTACAAGACAGAACTAAGGAAAATGGCTCATAATTTGGAGTTTGTCTTCTAAGTATTTCTTTCCTCATTTATTAAGATACATGCAGTTATATTCTATAGGAAAATTAGACAAACTGCAAAAAGTTGTTTCCAATATCAGACATTCTGACATAGAATAGTATATATGGAGAATAATTTATTGTTAAACCATCAGTTTTTGTTGATAATAGATTGACAATAATAACAAGAAAATAATAACAACAGCTGGCTTTGTTTAGTCTTATGATATGGCATGTGTTTTACATGTATTAGCTTATTCACTCATGCAACAACTCAGCAAGTGCAGCACTATAATTATTCACATTTAAGAAGGGTTTAACTGTAAATGTGCCTATTTTGCTATAAAAATTTTTAATTAAAAGCTGGTAATTTTAGGCCTAGCTGTGGTAGCAACAGTTGACACCACTGCTTGGCAGGTTGAGGCTACATAGGAGACTAGGGTTTGATTCTCAGTCCATCCTAAAAAG
Source organism: Tupaia tana (assembly GCA_026018925.1). Lineage (NCBI taxonomy): Eukaryota > Metazoa > Chordata > Mammalia > Scandentia > Tupaiidae > Tupaia > Tupaia tana. Next base: position 31,247,785 of record JAKSZU010000017.1, read on the forward strand.
TTGGGCAAGGCGATGCTGGGCTGTGGTCCCAGCTACTTGGGAGGCCGAGGTAGAAGGATTGTGATACAATGAGACACTGTCTAAAACAGCACACATAGGCATGCATGCACACAAACACACACACACACACACACACACACACAGAGTGAATAATTTTAACTATGATTAAATTTGAATAATTATTCCAGTATAAATCCCTTTGCAGAGTAAATAACATTTAGGGTGTTAGCAAAAATGGAACCTATGTTTTTCATTTTACCTCATTCTCAAACAAAAGTGGTAAATACAATAGGTTTAAATCACAATACATTTAAGAAAAGTGGATAGGAGCCAGCAGGTTGCATGGTAGTTAGGGCACTGGACTCCCACATGGCTGATTGCAGTTTGATTCCTGAACCTGGAAGTGTGCTTTCTTTCTTTTCTTCTCTCTCTCTGTCTTTCTGGTGAATTAAAATAATAATAATAAATGAAATTAAATCATTTATATTTGTCATACATTGCAAAAGAGTCAAACAGATGCCAGTTCAAATTTTAACTTTCTCTGTATCTCTTTCTCTATTTATACATTTATACGTGTGTGTGTGTGTGTGTGTATGTGTAAGTACATATAGGAGATACACTTGGATTAAGACAGTTGTTTAGTCAGCTAGAAAAATAAACACAACTAGATACTTATTCTCCCTGAATACATTTCTAAGCCTCAGTTTTCTTTTTTGGAGAAGTTTTTGCTATAAGGCGCATGTGCTTGCCAGAAAGAGACAGACAGAAAGCGAGAAATCACCCCCCAGGGGGAATGGCCATGCCGCAATCCCTTCTCTTCCATTCTCCTCTTGGGATCTTGGGCACGCATGCACACATGCCCAACGTGAGTTTAAACCACCGGGTTCGGGACTCGAACTATGGTCGACTACATGGGAGTCCAGTGACATAGCCACTATGCCAACTGCTGGTTCCTAAGTCTCAGTTTTTATACTCATAAGAGGAAGTGGTATAATACACCTCATAGTGTGTCTTAGGATCTAAGTTTGATAATGAGAGTAAAATATCACCGAGAGTACCTCTCATATAATACATTATTTCCCATTTCCTTATTTTATCTTCCAATGGTAAAGCATTTAGAAATTCATGTTCTATGGATATTAATTTTTTTAAAAAGTTGTGTGGGCCTCAAATGGCAATTTTATGTAGTACATTTATTACCAGGGAACAAGCAATTTCATAATAGATACTGTGGGTTATAAAAAAACTCTCAAATATTTAATATTTGACTATATTAAAATAAGTGATATACATACATATGTATTTTTATATCAACAACTTGGAAATTGGATGACATTATATAAAATTATATTGACATAGTAAGAAGCTGAATTATGTGTGGGCAATTAGAGGGCAAGATAGTATACAGGGTGTTAATTGTTCTGCAGGGATTAAAAAGAAACTTAAGGGAATAAAAACTATTGTGGCCTAGGGCTTTTAGCAAAAGCCTTGAGTCGAGGTGGGAAGGATAGATGGTCTTTGCAAGAGCAAGACAATTTCCTCCAGATCTCTAGAGGAAATCTAGGCAAGGGAGACACTGAATTAAGGTACAAAAGTAGAAATAGCTTCAAGTGTGTGTGTGTGTGTGTGTGTGTGTGTGTGTGTGAGAGAGAGAGAGAGAGAGAGACAGAGAGACAGAGAAGTAGACAGAGAGGAAGAGAAAGAGAGACATATGTGCATAAGAGCTGGAACTTTGAGCCTGAATCGATCACAAGGTTCTTGTAAGTTAGCAGTGAGAAATAAATTTGAATGGGTTTCTAGAGGCAGGATTATGCATTCCTGAACTCCAGGTGCAAGAGGCGTGTTCCTTTACTGACTCGGCATGAAGACAATTGTCCCAGCAATTTTAGCTAATACTGATGACATTGGCCATTGCCTCATTTGTGAGTATGAGTAATGGGCCAGTCTTTCTCAGACTGTATTCTCTTGTACTTTTCCCAGATAATCAATGTTTTATTACCACTGATTTTCTTCTGTTATATATAAGACATATCCATGTACTCATTTGCCTAATCAAGCACCAACCTGAAGATAATATAAAGACATTGAATTAAATCTGAAATCTTTATTGACGGCTTATTGTGCATTTACATACTGAGTACTGAGGAGATAGACGTGAGTAAGAAAGATAAACTGTGCCCACACAGTGCTTAATAGACATTCATTTCCAAAACAGTGCCAGGAGTTTTTGAGAAAGACATCTAGGTACTATACCCTGATCAACAGGGTAAATGAAATTTAAGTAAGAGGAAAAAAAGACCTACACTTGCTTGAAAGGGGGTTACACACTGAGCACACCCTCCTCATTGTCTCCTTATTCATGAGGAGAAGGCCAGGTTCTCAGAAAGAGGCGAATCTTTTTATTTTTTTTTTTTTTTTTTGAGATGTTTTTGCTATAGGGCACATGCGCTCGCCAGAAAGACAGAGAGAGACAGAGAGAGAGAGACAAAAATCGAGAAGTCACCCCCCAGGGGGGATGGCCACGCTGCAATCCCTTCTCCTCCATTCTCCTCTCGGGATCTTGGGCACGCACGCACACGCGCCCGGCGTGAGTTTTAAGCCACCGGGTCCGGGTCGCAAACTGCGGTCGACTACGTGGGAGTCCAGCGACATAGCCATTACGCTAACTGCTGGTTCCCAGAAAGGGGTGAATCTTTACAGAGAATTTTTTTGTGTGTTTCCCTACCTAAATGTTTTTGAGAAGAGGCCAACAGTAAGAAAACCAAATAGCTCTTAAGGGGCTGTTGGGAAATAAGGTCAACATATTTAAAAAAATTACTACTGGTGAGCTAGAATTTCCTTTGATTCCACATTCAGAAATCACCCAGCCTGGGCTCAGCCATCATCCTTGGTGATGTTGGTGCTGGACGCTCAACATAGGGTCTCCTGTGTGATGCTCTGAACTCCCAGAGGAGAGCGGCATGGCCTTGGGTGGCTAAGGCCACTCAGCGGCTGTGTTTGCTACTAGGGCTCCGGAGCACCCATCATTCAGTGACATAAGCATTGCTGAAACACCGCATCTCAACCTGCATGACCCAGTGTCCCCGGTGTTGGTGTTGGTGTCAGGTGCTTCATTCAAATGCGGAGGCAAGGGTTACCACATTTAAGCCTTCTAGAGAATTCGGACATGCAGAAGTTCCAAAATATTATTCTGCAAGCGACTACTCTTCTACAACTTATTAACAGATATTCCTTGGGAGGGAGAAAAAAAAGAAAGAAAGAGAGAGAGAGAGAGACAGAGAAAGAAAGAAGAGGGGCCAGCAGGTGGCACGATGGTTAAGGGCTCCGGACTCCCACATGGTCGACTGCAGTTCAAGTCCGACCTTGCGGCTTGCTTTCTCACTCTCTCTCCCTCCTCCCCTGGTCAAATTAAAATAGATAAAGTTAAAAAAAAAATTAAAAAGAAAGAAGAAAAGAAAAAGGTTGGAGTGGTAGTTTTTCCTTGGTTTTGTAAATTTGGGAAACTCCAGATTAAGACAGTCAAGACTTTTCCATGCTGGCATGTGTTAATGTGTGCTGGGATGCTTAGACTGGGTTAAGGCATGCAACATTTCCCAAAAGTAGTTCATTATGGGCCCTGGTAACAACTTGATACCCCAGTGTTTGTGCTCAATTTAGGAAAATCTACTCTAAACCATAGCAGCCTGATCTTGATTATGTTGAGATTTTTATTTCTTGACTTCTATGAGATCCGAATCAGTCTTTCCTCATTTTACACCCCTGACACAGCGCCTTTGGCCCACAGCTGAAACCAGTTCTGGCTTGTCAAAGGAACTGACTGAAGCCAGACTGAGTGTTTTTTATCAAAGGATGCCACACACACACTCTCAGAAACTTTACTCTCAGGAAGTCCTTAAATACTACATCCAAAACAAATTAAATGCCTCATGTTCTAGCTACAGTCATGTATTTCTTATTCTGACCTCAGTGGAAATGCAAAGCAGCTGATAACTATTATATAATCATTCTCACATATTTGTTTACTGTAGCAACTCACTCCTCAGTTGTCTCCTTTTAAAATGATGACTCGTCCTTTCTTTTAAAGCTGTCACCTTGAAACAAATGCTTGTTTCATTTCTGGCAAATAATCCCACGCATGTCTGTCTGGAGGTATAAGCCCTGTTAAGGACGCAATTGTTCTGAGCTCTGCCCAGAAACTCTTTGTAAACCTTTTTGGAAGAATTTGCATATTCCTGCACACTTCCTTTTTGTCTTTTCCCCCTGAGATATTTTTGCCATAGGGCACTTGCGCTCACCAGAGAGAGAGAGACAGGGAGACAGAAAGTGAGAAATCACCCCCACAAGGGATGGCCACAACTCAATCCCTTCTTCATTCTCCTCTTAGAATTTTGGGCACGTACGCACATGCGCATGGTGTCAGTTTAGGCTGCTGGGTCTGGGAACTACGTTGTTGAAATATGGTCAACTAATTGGGAGTCCAGTAATGTAATCATTACACCATCTTCTGGTCCCCCTAAACACTTCTTTAATGGTTAATTTTATGTGTCAATTGGACTGGGTTAAAAGTTGCCCAGATAGTTGTAAAACATTTCTGTTGTGTCTGTAAGGGCATTTATTTCTGGAGGATGTTTGAGTCAGTGGATGGAGTAAAGGAGACTAGAGTCACCAAGAAAGGAGGATGGCGAGAGGTGGTGGATCTTTGTAGTTGGGGATCATCCAATCTGTTGAAGGCCCGAACAGAGAAAAACAGAAAGGGAAAATTCTCTCTTTTTGAGCTGGGACTTCTCCCACTTTCTAACATCAGAGCTTCTGGTTCTGGGAACTTTGACTCCAGGACTTGTTCCAGCAGGACCTCTGGACTCGGATCATGTAACTCAGACTGAAACTCACCAACAGCTTTCTTGGGCCTACAGCTTACAAACAACAGATAGTGGAATTTCTAGGCCTCCATAATCACATGAGCCAAATCTCATGCTAAATCTTTCTCTCTACGTATATTGGGCCATCAGAAAAGTCATGACACATTTTTACCTTTTTCTATGCAAACATGCATCATGACTTTTCTGACAACCCAATATATTTTAAATATAAATATGCGCATGTGCAAGAGGTCTTCAAAAACTTTGTAGAAAAAGTGTATTATAAATAAATCTATGTATGAGGCCAGCCTGGAATGGTGACTAAGGCTGCTGATTCTCACCCGAGGCAGCCATGCAGTTTGAGTCCCAGACCCGGCACTTGAGAAATGATGACCGCGTGTGTGTGCTTTAAATCCCAACAGGACAGAGTGGAAAAAGAGAAGGGATTGCAACTTGGCCATTCCCCACAGCAGTGTTTTCTTGCCCCCCAACCCCCCGCTTTTTATTCCCTTTCTGCCTTTTTTTCTCTCCCTTTCTAATGAGTGCATATGCCCTTTGGCAAACATTTAAAATATCTAGAAAAAAGAAAACTATGTACAGACTTCAAAATTATTTTTCACCCAAATAAATGCCTACTTTAACTCCAATTTTGTGTGAACTTTTCAAACTCCCCTCACATTTAGGTTCTATGTCTCTGGAGAAGTCTACATGTGAATTTTAGTCCACTCAGGAAATGGTTACTGGTTTTTGTGATTTACTATCACTGTGTTTACTTCCAAATTAGGGTGGCCAGGCAAAATAAGTGATGCCCAGTTTAATTTGATTTACAGATTAAAAAAACTAATAATTTTTTTAGTGTAAGTATGTCCTATATACTGAAAAATTATTTATTGCTCATTTGAGAGCCAAATTTGACTGGAATCCTGTAGCTTTATTTGCTAAATCTGGGAACTTGGATGAAATCATTTGAATAGCACTTACAGAAGCAACAATAAATTCTCTCGATTTCAGTTTAAGATGGGTCATATAACTCTCTTCTGTATGTATACAAAACAGAAAATTTTCCAAAATATCTGAATAATAACTCTATTGGCACTAATGTTAATTTACTATTGGTGTCAAAGTTTGAAAGATTTCCTTACCTACCACAGCAGAGAGTTTAAGAATCAGAAATGTCAATGTACCTTTAAATAATTTTCATGCCTCTGAATCTTTTTTTTCTTAAGAGAGATTTTTTGCCATAGGGTGCATAAGTTTGCCAGAGAGACAGAGAGAAACAGAGAGACAGAAAATGAGAAATCACCCTACCCTGGGGGGGTGAATACCACAATCCTGTTCTCCAATTCTCCTCTTGAGATCTTGGGCATGCATGCACAAGCACCCAGTGTGATTTTAAGACACTGGGTGTGGGATTCTAACAGCTATCAACTACATGGGACTCTAGCAATGTAATCATTATGCCATTTGCTGGTCCCAATTTTTCTAAATCTTTGATTCCTCAGCTCTTAACAGGGATAATACTACCTACATTAAAGGCCTATGGAAAGGATAAGAACAACTGTATTTTTATAAAGTACTTGAAACAATATCTGGACTTCCTTCCAACATCCCATGGCGTGACAAAAATGTAGACACCAGGGATGTAACGGTGACCTGGACAAAGCCCTCCCAGATGATAAGTAAAAAAAGAAGGGAAATTTAAATAATTGAACAATTTATACAAAAAAAATCTATCCGGTAAATATGAAGGACCATTCAAAGGAGAGCTGAGGCTTAGAGTACAGGACGAGGAAAGACTGCCCTGAGGTGATAACATTGAGGATAAAATTGGAGCACTAGAATGTCCCTATTGGTAAAATGCCCATAGTTTTCTAAGATTCCCAGCATTTTCCTATCACCAGCTGGTTTTTCTTATCAGTGGCATGCTGGAGAGAGATCTAAATAAGCAAACAGAAGAAAATTCTGGTTTGGCTTTGAGTAGTAACAGAACTTGGCCATGAAGGGACTGGCCATGAATGACCTGTGGGCAGGGCATTCAAGACAGAAGTTACAAGTGCAAAAGGACAGATTCCTTGGATTGCTGGAAGGTGCTAGGGCACATGGGGACAACAAACGAATAGGTTGGAGCATGAATGAGATTTCTTTTTCTTTTTTTCTTTTACTGTAACATGCATGCACTTGCCAGAGAAAGACAGAGAGGGAAAATGGGAAATCACCTCCTGGGGGGATGGCCACACCATAATCTCTTCTCTTCCATTCTCCTCTTGGGATTTTTGACATTCATGCACACATACCCTGCGTGTTTTTCTTCTTCTTCTTCTTCTTCTTCTTCTTCTTCTTCTTCTTATTTTTTGGATAGGTTTTTTGCTATAGGGCGCATGTGATTGCCAGAAAGATCGAGAGAAACAGAGACAGAAAGTGAGAAATCACCCCCCAGCTGGGATGGCCATGCTGCAATCCCTTCTCCTCCATTCTCCTCTCGGGGTCTTGGGCATGCACACAGACATGCCCAGTGTGAGTTTAAGCCACCAGGTCCGGGACTCGAACCACGGTCAACTACATGGGAGTCCTGTGACATAGCCATTATGCCAATTGCCTGTCCCTACCCTGCATGTTTTTCAAGCCAGCAGGCCTGGGATTTGAACTAGGTAGTCAGCAATATGAGATCCAGTTGTTTAACCTCTATGCCACCTGCTGGCCCAGCCCCAGATTTATTTTGTAAAATACTATAAAAATTAATTGCTATAAAATGAAATGGAGGGAATCACATACAAAAGGTCCTGTCTTTTTCTTAGGTTCAGCATCATAAAATTGTATTTCAGTAAGTGATATAAGAACATTTTTAAAAATTATAATAACTGTTATACATTCATGCAACGTGTATATACTGGCAATTAATACTGTTCAGTAAGAAGTGCCTGCCAGTCACTCATGTGAATGTTGTGATGATGGCAAAATGCAACATAAGTTTCTTCCTCTTACTTTGGTAGGTGGGGCTTGTTCCACCAATCACATTTGGCATAGCTGGAGCACCATTTGGTGAGGGAGAGGTTTTTGCCATAGGCACTTGCCCTTGCCAAAAAGACAGAGACAGAGAGACAGAAAGCGAGAAATCACACTCCTCGCCCCACCCCACCCCAGGGGGATGATCATGCCGCCACCCCTTCTCCTCCATTCTCCTCTCGGGATCTTGGGCACACACGCACATGTGCCCAGTGTGAGTTTAAGCCACTGGGTCCGGGACTCTAACCACGGTTGGCTACATGGGAGTCCAGCAAAGTAGCCATTACGCCATCTGCTGGTTCCGAGAGGTGATACTTTAATTTTAATCATTTGCCAGATAGTAAAATAATAATAATATGAAGAATGATAATTATAGTAAAGGTTTCTTTTACAAGACAGTTGTAAACAAAATGGGCTTTTGTTTATCCTAAACTTCCCAGAAACTAAGGATAAGATCTAAGCAGGCCGACTTCATGGACATTGTCTCTCGTGGTAAAATGTCCGTATTTTTCTAAGGTTCCCAGCATTTTCCTATCACCAGTTGGTTTTTCTTATCATTGGCATGCTGGAGAGAGATCTAAATACGCAGACAAGAAAATTCTAGTTTGGCTTTGAGTAGTAACAGAACTTAGAGAAGTTTCTTAACATATCCTGTCCTTAATTTTATCATATTAAAAAAAAAAAGCTGTCGGACATTTAATGTATAAGGTACTTTTGAATTAAACATTTTTATCAGTCATTGGCTCTAATTGTGTCTTTTTTTTCCAACAGTAGAAGAAACTTCAGTAAAAAAGGAACTTGCTAAATTGAAATAAAATAATTTTAAATGTTTAATCAAATCAAAGTAATTTTAATTAATCAACCTAAAACTAAAGTCATAATTTGATTTTAGTGAAATGAAACCTAACAAATATTTGAATAACTAAAATTTCCAATAATTGCCATGTCTTTTCTCTGCATGGATAGTTATTTTATTAGGAAAGGATTTCTAGCATACTCTAGTTGGACTGTTTATAGATTCAAAAATTAATATTTCTTTACTTTCTACCTTTTTCATTCTTATTTAAATACTCTTCATCACGTTTCAAACTTCAGGTTTGTGGATTTCTGTATAGGTACTCTATACTAATTTAGGAAGGTGCCAAAAATTAACAGGCATCCTTTCCTAGAACCTTTTGAGTATAAATTTTTTAAAGAATTCTTTTATTTGACTTTATTTATTTTAATTTGATGAGAGAGAAAGAGAGAAGGAAAGTGAGAAAGCAAGCCACCAAGTCCAGGACTCGAACACGGTCAGCCATGTGGGAGTCCAAAGCCCTCATCCGCTATGCCACCTGCCAGCCCCTTGAATATAAATTTTAAAGTGATTCTAATAAAGATATTCTGGAAATTGTCTATCAAATATTTGCTGAATACTGTGTTAAATATAGGAATAATTTTAAAAAAACAGTACCCAAACATACCAGTAAGAAGATTACAGTTTGTCGGTGGAGAAAGTCTCAAAGCAGGTCAATCTACTGGGTAGAATTCTTTAATTGAGAAAAGTACAAGGTGCTATGGGAACCCAAAGAAAGACCAGAATGGTGATCTGTGCCTGGGAGAGTTAAGAGTTAGGTATACTTGGGACCAGCAGTTAGCGTAATGGCTGTGTCGCTGGATTTCCACGTAGTCGACCGTGGTTCACGTCCCAGACCCGGTGGCTTAATACTCACACTGAGCGCATATGCTTGCGTGCCCAAGATCCTGAGAGGAGAATGGAGGAGAAGGGATTGTGGCGCGGCCATCCCCCTTGGGGGGTGATTTCTCGCTTTCTGTCTCTCTGTCTCTGTCTGGCGAGCACACGCACCCTACAGCAAAAACCTCTAAAAAAAAAAAAAAAGAAAAGAAAAGAGTTGGGAATACTTGAATGGGGTCTTGAAGAACTAGTGGAAACAGTAACTCAGTCCAGAGGTAAAGCACGTATACAGGTATCACCGCAGATAAAGGTGCATGGGAGAAGACAGGTACTTCCGAAAGGCAGGTAGCATGCAACAGGTGTGTACTCCCAGGTTAAGTTTTGAAGGTTCTCTCTCATGTTACCCAGTTTGGAAATTATTTTATAATAAATGAAATACACTTTAGAGCGTTTAAGCAGGGAAATGAGGAGAGAGACATTGAGAGCCAATAGTGTCAGGAATTTTACTAATATTACATCCCTTAATTTTTTTTATAGTTTTTTGCTATAGGGTGCTCTCACGAGAGAGAGAGAGAGGTAGAGAGAGAAAGTGCGCGAGCGAGCTGCTATCCCTTTTCCATTCTCCTCTCTGGATTTGGGCACATCCTTTAATCTTGGTCAAATCTTTCAGTTGTTTTTGACTTTCCAGCTTCCAAATGAGAAAGAAGACTCAGTGAGGTTAGTTAACTTCCCCAAGGTAACAAAGCTAGTAAGTGGCAGAGCTAGCATTTGAGTTGAATTGTTTGCCTTCACAGTCACCAAAGCCAGGCATTTTCCACTTCTGCCTGCTGCCTCCAGAAGGGGCGGGCATGTTGGTGGTGGGAAAAGTGCCCCTGTCTCTTGGCTCTCAGGCCACCCAACTTTCTAATGCTGCCTTCAAAAGGTTATCCCCCAGGGCATCTTCTGTGCAAGGGGATGGGAATTTACCTAACTTGGGAATGCTGCGCCCTTCCTGATCAACAATGGCCTCACAGGGCCTGCCTTCAGGCTTTTCATCTCCCTTCCAGCAGGTCCGGCTGAGCAGTTCACAGGCTACACGGACAAACTTAATTAAATTCAAGTGAGTGTTGTTACGAGGACCTGACAGGCGCAGTTGTGCGCAGCTGAATAATTGAGTTGTGCGGGTTTTTTTTTTTTTTTTTCCCTTGCCTTCTTGGTGGTAGGCCTTTTTGGGGGGTTTTGTTTTGTTTTCTTTGGGTTTCTAAAGATGACCCTGACACTTTTCATAAAGCTGTTTTCTAGTAGGAACGCCCTCCATCAAAGAGACGCCGTGCGGTTGCCAGGCAACGGTGAGACAAGAGAACTCCGAAGTGACAATGCCGACCTTTCCTCGGAGTATCCAGGGTCTACACTGGCTCAGTACAAAAGTACCTCCCATAGACCTCACAGCTAGAACTCCAGTGTCACTACCTGAACCGTGAGACAGGAAGGCACAGCCTCGCCTGGCTAAGCTCATAGAGAAGATTGAAAAACAAACCGTATCAAATCGGCAGTGAGGAGAAGAAAAGGTCACTTACAGATCCGGTTTTTAAAATATCGCTCATGATAAGCACAGATGAAACCAATTAGGAAGTGTTTTCCTGAGACAGCCTCCTGGCACAGGGAAGGAATGATGCCACGCTGGTGGAAGGAAGGCAACAAGGGTTTTGTGGCTTGTTTACTTGCATGTTTGGGGTGGATCACGTCTACGCCAGAAGTTTTTAGTATCTCAGATTTGGCTTTCCAACACTTTTTTTTTTTTTTTTTTTTTTTTCTTTTCTTTTTTTTTTTTTTTTTTTGATGATCTTTTTTCTTCTGGCTGTTTAAATATCACAAAGCAGACAACTCAGGGTTCTTCAAGTTTCTGGTTCCCCTTGTATGGTCAGCAATCACGGGGTCTTTGTATGAATTTCCCGTTTCCAGTACAAAATACAAAACAGATACAAATGTTAGAGCAAACCTTTATAACATGTTTTTTTCTGACATGTGAATCACTAGTTGAAAGAAGGTGGACTGGTAAGAATTTTCAGGTTTTTTTTTTTTAATTTTTTTTTTTTTTAGGAGCCTATAGGTTTGTAGAGAGGGCTTCTAGCTTGAAATATTTGACTAAGTTTCCTGCTATGGCCCAAAGTCATTGAAGCGTTTATAAAATTAGGCATGCACAAAATATGGAGTTTCCTTCTTTTGAAAGTATTTTCATCTTACAGTTTCTTCTCACCTGATAATGGTATGGAACACTGTAGTTCGTAAATGTTACCTTTCACATAAATTATGTTATTTTCTCTAATTCCTGTAATATAGATTGGAATAGATACTATTATTGACTTTTCACACATGAAATGGAGATGAAATGACTGAACCCACATACTACCTCTGCCCAAACTAGATATTTTTTCCTCAAAAACTCTCTTGACCCTTATGCTAAAGTTGGTAATGAGAAATTCTAACCCCAGTGACTCTGTTTTGATTTCATTTGTTATTGCTGTGTTTTAGTTTTAGGAATGGTTTCAAAAAAGCCCCTTCTCTCCTCCTCTGGATCTCTAGAGATCTTTAAGTTTTCCAACTTATTTTCTTTTTTATTTTAATTTCTTTATTTTACACTCATTCACTGTACATCATCAAAGCATGCAAAATGAGATTTCCCATTCAGAATACACTGTATATTGGCTTAATCAATATTACTATACATGTTATCATAAACAAATAATTTTTCCTTTCTTGTTTCTTGTATAGTTTGCATTCCCCCCCGCCCCTTGATTCCCTATTTCTCACTCTCTGCCATTTCCCACCCTCCTCCCACAGTGTCTCTGGTATCTACAGTTGCTTGCCACCTTTTTTTTTTTTTTTTTTTTTTTTTTACATTTTACTGATGTACAAAAAATTTTAATTAAATACTTTCAATAGCAAGTTTGGCTGATATACACATATCTGTGAACACATATCTGACTTTAGGCATACAACTCAGTGAGTAGAATGAATGTATTATAAAGTAGCACCTAGCTGAGGCTATATAGCTTACTGTAATCATTAAATAAGTATTTCTTTTGTGTGTGTGTCTTTAAATTTCAAGAAAAGCAGTTTTAGCTTTAATAAATCAAAATCACAAAATGTTAAGAGAAAATTGCTTAAGACTTAATGCCAGAAAACAGGCTAGGATTCTATTCAAATAATAGGTAGATGAACTTATCAACAGCTCACAAGAAGACAAAAAAAAGTTTAAATCTGGATATCAAAGCATAGAAGAAAAAATCAGTCATGTTTTAGTCAAAAGTCGTAAATTCTATTTCACCAGTTCAATCTCATGTAATTAATCTCTCTTCTATTGTGATCTGATCTTTCTGTTTAAATCCTGGAAGTTAACATTCAATTCTGGACTTGTTCCTACCATTAAGTTGGCCATTTTCTTGGTGGTTTTTGGACTCTTATTTCTGTGTCTATCTTTAGTTTTTCTGGTATAGCACTCCCTTCAGCACTTCTTGGAGAGCTGGAATGCTACTGATAAATTCTTTCAGGTTTTGTTTATCTGAGAATGTTTTTGTCTTTTCTTCCCATATGGAGGATAATCTTGACGGGTATAGAATTTTGGTTAAAATTGTTTTCCACTTAACTCTGAATATATTTTCCCATTCTTTCCTTGCTCACATTGTTTCCGATGAGAGGTCCACTCTTAGCCTGATGGGATATCCTTTGTAAGTGACTTGATGGTTCTCTCTTGCCGATTTTAGAATCTTATCTCTATCCGTGGTTTTGGTCAGTCTGACTATGATGTGCCTTGGAGAAAATCTTCTTGGGTTGATTCTCGGTGGGGTCCTTTGTATTTCTTGGCTCTGGATATTTGAATGCCTCTCTAGGTTTGGAAAGTTTTCTTCCAGGATTTCATGGAACAGATTATGAATGACCTTCTTAGTTTCTTCACCTTCTGGGATATCGATTATCCAGATGTTTGGATGTTTAATGGTATCTAATATTTCTCGTATATTATTTTCATTTTGTTGGGCTATTTTCTCAGTCTATTTGGTGAATTTTTCTGGGATAGAGGTTCTGTCTTCTACATCTGAGATTCAATCTTCTGCATGATCTAATCTACTTTTAAAACTTTCAGAGGAGTTTTTGATTTCTTGTATTATATCCTTCACCTCTAACACTTCTATTTGATTCTTTTTTATGGTGTGTATTTACTCTTTCAACTCATGCAAGAACTTCCACAACTCCTGGAACTCATTGACTCTTCTCCCGCATCATTTGGAGTTCATTGTCTCTCTTTTCTTGCATCTCTGTTAGCTTTGTCACTACGAATATTCTCAATTCTTTATCTGACATTTCCACAAGTTTCATTGTTCTATTTGTGCATGAAGAGTTGTTCTTTTTCCTTTGGGGAGAGATATTTTCTTGGTTTCTCATATTTCTTGTGCTTCTTTGGTGGTTTCTGGTCATCTGATGCATTATAAGCTTCTTCCTAATTTCTTAGAGTTAAATCTGAGAGTTCAGAGGTGTACAGGAGGAAGTGATCTACAATCTCTCTGCAGTTCAATTTTTTTTTTTTTTTTTTTTGGAGAGGTTTTTGCTATAGGGTGTGTGCACTAGCCAGACAGACAGAGACAGACATAGAGACAGAAAGCGAGAAATCACCCCCCAGGGGGGATGGCCATGCCGCAATCCCTTCTCCTCCATTCTCCTCTCGGGATCTTGGGCACGCTCGAACATGCGCCCGGCATGAGTTTTAAGCCACTGGGTCCGGGACGCGAATCGGGGTCAACTACGTGGGAGTCCAGCGACATAGCCATTACGCTAACTGCTGGTCCTCTGCAGTTCCATTTTTCTCCCAGTCTAGGGGATCTTGGGATCTGGAGGGTGAGGTATGAGCAGAAGCTTGTCATTTGTCTTAGGCTCTGAATGGGATTGCTCACAGCTCAAATGCAGATGACGTCTCAAAGGGCCTGCACTTTATCTCTCCTATCAGTCTGGTGGATCTTGGGGTCTGGAGGGTGAAGCCTGACCAGAAACTCTTCAGTTGTCTTAGCCCCTCAAAGGGATTGCTCACAGCTCAAATACCAAGCTTATTTTCTAAAGCAACACATCCTCTGACCAAAGATGAATTCTTTCACAGATCTGTATAGTTTTCCTTCTTCAATCATTGATAGTTTATGAAGTTTTAAGTATTCATTGAAAAAAAAGTATTAAATTGTTAATCGATTAATTTGCAATTCACTCAGAGGTGTTGTGGTGAAAATATTCTGAAATGCATAGATGAAGTAACTAAACCATTTGATGGCATTCATTTAACAAAATACTTAATAAGCAATAATGTATTCCAGGCATTGCTCTGAAAGCTGGCACTGTCAAAATATACAGTGTCTACTCCCATCGATTAGTGAAGGTCAGTTCCATACAAACTACTACATGTGGGGACCAGCAGTTAGCATAATGGCTATGTCACTGGACTCCCATGTAGTCGACCGCAGTTTGAGTTCTGGACCCAGTGGCTTAAACTCACGTTGGGTACGTGTGCATGCGTGCCCAAGATCCCAAGAGGAGAATGGAGGAGAAGGGATTGCTGCATGGCCATCCCCCCGGGGGGTGATTTCTTGCTTTCTGTCTCTCTGTCTAGCGAATGCACACACCCTATAGCAAAAACCTCTCAAAAAAAAAAAAAAAAAAAAAAAAAAAAAATTAAAAAAAAAGAAGAAAAGAAAAAACAAAACAAACAAAAAACAAACTATTACGTGTGGTCAGGCTTTGCTCCTTGGTTGTTGCTGGCATACCTTAACGTGTCTACATGTGATGTTCTACCATTTGAATCTGGAATGTAACATAAGGCTTTTTCCTCAAATCGGGGAGCTTTGGGTCAGAAGATGGAATGGTAGTTAAGGCAATGAACTCGCACGTGGCTGACCATAGTGGTTAAGGCACTGGACTCCCACAAGTCCTGGACCAAGAGGCCTGAAACTCACACCAGGCACATGTGCTTGCATGCCCAAAATCCCAGGAGGAAAATGGAGGAGAAAGGCTTGTGAACTGGTCATACTCCCTGAGGGGGGCTGATTTCTCACTTTTTTTCTCTCTCTGTCTCTGGTGAGCAACATGCCTTATAGCAAAAATCTTCCCCCGTCCAAAAAAAAAAGGACAAAAAAAAAGAAAAAAAGTCAGGGGACCCTGTTTTGGGACATAAAAATAAATATTTCCTTTATAAATATCAATGGAAAAACATTATATGGAAGAATTCATAGAGTCTATGAAGTTTGGAAGCCCTCCAAATATCCCATCGATTACCTCTCACTAGCCAAACTGAAGGAAGTCAATTGCCAAAGGTATCTGAGAAACATAGGCTGCAGAAATCAAATCCCTTGGGATGGAGAGGAGAGCAGATGCAGAGAAGAAACAGAGCCAGGCTCAGGACATTTATGGACTTTCCTTTGTTCAGCCTGGACTCTGGAACTAAATTGATTCAGCTCAGATCCTGGCTTTGCCACTTATTCCTGTGTGGCAAATTACTTAGTCTCTCAAAGTTTCATCTTCCTTATCTGTGAAATGGAGACAAGTAGGAATGACATAACTTGTAAAACCATGGTGAAGACTAAATGAAATAATGTATATAGCACATTATCATTTTATTTTTATGTGCTGAGTGATGTGAGAAATATGATAAAGCTCTCACGGTTCTCAAAGTCATGCAAGCTTTATTCTTGGAAAGAAGTGCATCGATAAGTAATAAAAAGCACTAGACCATATAGAGAGGAGTGAATACTAGTACTAACTAGGTACAGAACCACTGTATTCACCTTCCAAGTGGTTGTTTTTTTTTTTTTTTTTTTTTTTTTTCTTTTTGAAGAGGTTTTTGCTATAGGGTGTGTTCACTCACCAGACAGAGACAGACAGAAAGCGAGAAATCACCCCCCGGGGGGATGGCCGCAATCCCTTCTCCTCCAGTCTCCTCTTTGGATCTTGGGCACACATGCACACATGCCCGGCGTGAGTTTTAAGCCACCAGGTCTGGGACGTGAACCGCGGTCGACTACATGGGAGTCCAGCGACATAGCCATTATGCTAACTGCTGGTCCCACCTTCCAAGTTGTTAACTGTAAGGGATGGTACTATGTGCAATTACTTTTAAACCCCAGGAGCATGGTTAATATTTGAGTAACCTATCTAAGTTTATACATAAGAGCAACTGATTTTTTTAATTTTTAAAGAATTATTTAATTTTATTATTATTGTTTTAAATTTTCTATAGGGCACATGCACCACCAGGGATAGAGGGAAGGAAAGTGAGAATGCAAGCCACCAGCTCAGGAACTCAAACTGTGATCAGCCATGTGTGAGTCTAGAGCTTCAACCACTATGCTATATATATGTTTTCATATTATAAAAGTAATATTCACTGTGAGAAATTGATCAAATGCAGAAAGTTACAAAGGAAAACACCATTGTTATTATCTTACTGTTCAGAGATGGTTTTATAATATTTCGATTTTGCTTTTTACCTCTTTTTTTTTCATGAGCAAGACAGAGAGGGGCACCCCAACAGTATCTTCTTGTGTGATCCATCCCCAGCTTTAGTCACCCCTAAATCATAGACACATGTATGGCTAGCGTGTTCAGAGAGGTCCCTGGACACAAATCCAGAAACTTCTCGTGTGGGTCAGCCTCGTAGAGTGTGATGTTACTGCTGTGTCACTGCCTATTTTACCAGTCTCTTTTTAATAATATTTACATATATTATTTACTTATAAAATTGAACACATAATTATATATAACTTTAAATTCTGGTATTTTTCATTATTTTACTGAAACAATTTTTAAATGTTATGAAATGTTATCTACAAAACCAATTTTTAGCTCTATAATATATATTGTATCTGAATCTTAATTTGTCTATTTGATGAATTTCTAATTTTTCAAAATTAGGAAGAATGGTGGAGTAGTATAATTAGGTATCAGGGAACTCAAGCTCAAATGCTTTCAGGGTGAAGGCAAGTCTCCCATAAAACAGCAAACTGGAGAGGCATAGTCCATGATAAATACTGGCCAGCACAGGCCTCATTTCAGAGCATTCAAAACACCACAGCCTAAGAGGAAGACAAAACATCACACCCGAGTGGGAGTTGCATTGGGTTACTCACCTGAGAGTCCTGAACTATTACTAAAGTTTTCCAGAAAAGCACCTGTGGAAGGCTGAGTACTGGGCCCACTTCCTCCTCCACTGAACCCATAACCTTGAGGTGGTTTTGGTTTGTATGGGACATATGTCTATCCCTGCTCCTTGGAATTCGTCTTATGACTTGGCTTGTGACTGGCACAGACCACAGGTGTCTTGTGTCTTGGCTATGGTCTGTGCCAGTTCCAGTCTGCTTAACTGCTTAAGATCCAAGCCTGGGTCCTGAAAGGTTGAGCACATTTCTACTTGCCTTCTTGCACTGCTGCCATTGTCATGAGACAAACTTGCCCTGGCAAGCCTTCTGGTTTTAGTTGTAAAATGGAAGATACATGGAGGAGACCTAGCCCTGCCAGAATTTCAGTAAGAAGCAGAACCATCCCAGCGGAAATCTATTTCATGAGAAATAAATGCTTATTTTGGGGTCCCACCAAAACCTTAAAGGTGTTTGTTCTGTAGGAAGAAGGAAGTAATACAATATAAAATTATCTTCTGAAAAAGAACAAATTCACATTCCCACTAGCAATGGTGAGGTAAAAATACCTCATTGATTTCTTTTGCATTCTGGATTCAGTAACATTTCACTTTTGTTTTCACATGCGTATTAATTTTTTTTTGAGAGGTTTTTTGCTATAGGGCGTGTGCGCTCGCCAGACAGGCAGAGAGAGACAGAGAGACAGAAAGCAGGAAATCACCCCCCAGGGGGGATGGCCACGCCGCAATCCCTTCTTCTCCATTCTCCTCTCGGGATCCTGGGCATGCACGCACATGCACGTGGCGTGAGTTTAAGCCACCGGGTCCAGGACTCAAACCGTGGTCGACTACGTGGGAGTCCAGCGACATAGCCATTATGCTAACTGCTGGTCCCGCGTATTAATTTTTTATATATATATTTTTTAAGAGGTTGTTGCTATAGGGCACATGTGCTCGCCAGAAAGACAGAGAGAGACAGAGAGATAGAAAGCGAAAAATCACCCACCAGGGGGGATGGCCACGCCACAATCCCTTCTCCTCCATTCTCCTCTCAGGATCTTGGGCACGCACGCACATGCGCCTGGTGTGAGTTTAAGTCACTGGGTCTGGGACTCGAACCACTGTCGACTACATGGGAGTTCAGCGACATAGCCATTCGCCAACTGCTGGTCCCCTTTATATTTCTTTTGACCATGTTCTTTGATGATTTTTTGCTAATTTTTTTCAAATGCTCTTCTATATTAAAAATGCAAATTTTTATTCATTCAACAAACCAACTACGTATCAGATGTTATTGTTATATAATTCTGGTTAACAATGTCTTAAATTGCTATTTTCCTTTTGATTTCATCTAAGATTATTTTTTCCCATGTGACCAAACTTTCATTATTCTCTCTTTGTTTTTCTTTGATTTTTATTTTTTTAAAAAATGTTGCTAGAGGGTATGTGGACTTATTGAAAAAAACAGAGACAAACGGAGAGTGAGGAAGCACCCCTCTCCCATCCCCATGGGAGATGGTTTTGCCACAGTCCTTTCTCTTCTATTTCTCCCTGCTTTGGGGATTTTGTGCATGCAAGCACATGCTCCTGGTGTGTGTTTCAAGTCTTTGGGTCCAGGACTCAAACTGTGCAGGCCGCCATGTGGGATCCAGCCATCTCAACCACCACACCCACCAGCTAAGCCTTTTCCTTCATTTTTATGCATAGGGATTAGAAGGTGGGTTTTTCACTGTAGTTCCTCACTCTGCTGCTTTGGTAGGTCTCTTCTCTGTGACTGCCTTTCTTCCTCCTGCTCTGCTGTCTCTTCATCCATCCATGGTCTTTCCCTTTCTGTTCCTTTTTTCTAGCATTCTTTTTCTCCTATTGTGGCGGGCACTGCATACGGAAGCCATCTTGAGCTATCCGCCATCTGGAGCTATCCACCATCTTGGAAACCATTAGGCTTCACTTCCTCACTGAGCAAACCGTTTCTTAGGAATCATGTGACCAACCGTTCTCCCCGGAAGTGGTTGGGTTTCTAGGCAACGGGAGAGATCCACCCACATCAATGATTGGTTCATGCTGTTCTATCTCATTTGCATTTCAGGCAACCAATTGGTGCCCACCAGCTGTATATAACTCGCCATTTTTCCTCAATAAATGGAGGAAGAAGAAGACTTGATCAGTACCTCGTAGTGTGTGCGCGTGCGTTTGTCCTATCTCTCACTCCCTCCCCCAGGGAACCTGTTTGACTGTCCCCCGGGTCAGGACATCCTATAACACTTCTCCTATACTCTTTATATAGTAATATGTAAAATCAAGGCTATTTTAAAATATTTTAATCTATTATTAAAATTTGAATTTTCTGTTCATAGCATATGAAGATAGTATATGAAAACAACAATTAACCATAACCTTTATTTTATATAGTCTATGAAGTGACTTTTAATTACTTATGGCCCTAATTTTTTTTGTAGGTGCATAAACCTCCCACTTTGAAAGAAGATTGAATAATTCCAGGATTTGTATGTGGCCTACATCTAGCCAGATACAATAGATAACAATTATCACCTTGAAGATACGTGACTCAGTCTGGTGGACGACACGCTTTTTTTGGAGTGCTAACCTTGGATACTGACATTTTGTCCTTGGAAAGATCTTGAAAGTGAATTGAAACCAACCCAAAGGAAAACAGAAGTAAGATAAAATGAACAAAAGAAAGAGGGGGGGGATATAGGGTATGTAGGAGAGAGTTGGGATGAATAGGGTGAGAAGGCAGGGAGAAACAGAATGAGAATGAACTTCACATCCCGATAACATTATTGAGCCCCCTGATCCATTTCTCAATTGACATCTAGACTTTTCAGCTACACGAGTCTGTAAAATGCCTTTTTGGTTTGGCTTTTTTTTTTTTTTTTTTTTTTTTGGGAGAGGTTTTCGCTATAGGACAGAAAGCGAGAAATCACCCCCCAGAGGGGATGGTCACGCCGCAATCCCTTCTCCTCCATTCTCCTCTCGGGATCCTGGGCACGCACGCACACGCGCCCGGCGTGAGTTTTAAGCCACCGGGTCCAGGATGTGAACCGCGGTCGACTACGTGTGAGTCCAGCAACATAGCCATTACGCTAACTGCTGGTTCCCTGGTTTGGCTTTTTTAATGTGGTTTTAGTATAGGCTAATGAAAGGGTCCTGACTGGTAAGCAGGAATGGGGGAAGGGGTTTTATCAGGAGGGAAAACATGCGCAAAGACATGAAGATGGCAAACAATGGGATCTGGTTGGGAATAGCAGCTATCTAAGTTGAATGGAGTGCATAGTGTATGTGGAAAAATGGAAAATAAATGGAGAAATTAGAGTAAACTTGCATGGTATGTTGAGGAAGCATGCTTAGTTGGATAGGCCTACAAAATCCCTTAGACATATAATGCAAACTGTCAGTACGCATACAATTTTAGATTTGTATTGAGCATGTCATAGACCTGGTCCTATGCTAGTGGTTAAGGGAGCCAGATCCCATGTGACTGACTGCATAGTTCAAGTCCCAGTCCTGGTGACTTGAAGAACACTCTGAGGCATGTGTGTGTGTTCCCAAATTCTGATGGAATGGAGAAATGGAGGAGAAGGGATCAAAGCACAACCACACCCCGTTGGGGGAGGTACTTTCTCCTACTCTCTCACTGTCTCTCTCTCTCTTACTGATAAGTGCACATTCTATCTAGCAGCCAAAAAGTCACTTCATAAAGGTGAAATCTGTTAAGCCATGTTCCATATTTAGCCCAATGTATTTATAATATTGCCATTCTAACTTGGATAGAACTCATAACTTTCTATATTAAAATTATAAAGATATTTATATTTCTTTTTTGTATTGCCTTCCAAATCCAAGACTGTATTTTATAACTCCAGCCCATCTCATTTTGTAATGTGAAAGAAAATGACATAATTAAGGCTAAAACTTTCTAGAGTGGATTTGGGAGATTGCAAGAGGATTGAAGGTAAAGGTAAAGACACAGAATGTTCCAATAGACTTGGATAAACAACTCAAGTCAGTATCTTGCAGCCTTCAACATCTCAGCTGGGAGCACCCTAATTAACCAATAAGAATATATTTACAATTTGGAATTTCTGCCCAGACAATGAACTGCCTCCAAAACAGCGTTGTGGAAATGCCCTGGAACAACCTGCGGCTGCGTGCTTGCCTTATGTCACACCACTCAGGGCTGCCTTGATTCAGCACTTCTTTGTTTCTCGAGTAAATGGTATTTCTTTTTACCCCTAAGTCAATCTTTTGTGAACAATAATAACCACATTTCAAGGGCTCCTAAACCACAGGTGGTTGTTGGCTACGACATTGAAGAACACAAGTCTTTGCAATGAGCCACTGACAGTTTGGAACAGGACTGTCACATTATGAGTTTGTTAAAAGTACACAGAAGACAACAGAAAGAGCGCCCAGTGGACAAGATTGAAATAATTTGGGCAAGGGAATAATATAACTCAAAGTATAAAAGTATTATAAAGTATAAAATAAATAGCCATCATTTTGTACTGATATAAATAATTGACTCTGTGAATTAACAATGGACAGTAGATGAATTTTGAATACAGAAGAACTCCCAGTAACTTATGTAGGTAGTCCTCTAGGTAAAGAAGAATAACTCCTTAAGAGAAAGCCGTGTCTAATGACTTCTGCCCCAAGAGTACAAAATGGAGGAGAAAAATATGTTTTCAGGGGTGAAATCTGAGGATACTACCTCAGTCGGGTGATCAAGATAAGCATCAAGAATAAATTGTATTAGTAGAAGATACCCTTGGTGTGAGGTGATAAACATGGTAGTTTACTCTCTGGTCTTTCTCCCCAAAATGAATAACTCCATTCTTTTTTTTTAAAGGAATCATTTCAATTTATTTATCATTATCATCATTTCTTAATTTGATACAGAGACAGGGAGAAGGAAAGTGAGAAAGCAAGCTACCAGGTCCAGGACTTGAACCACGGTTGGCCATGTGGGAGTCCAGCACACCAACCATCAGGCCACCTGCTGGCCCCATAATCATTATAAAAACATTAGACCAATCCCATTTGAGGGACATTGTATAAAATGACCAGTAGACCAGTATTCCTCAAAACTGTCAAGGTCATAAAAAACAAAGATGATATGAGAAACCGTAATAGACAAGAGGAGACTAAGAAGACAGCATCTAGGGACCAGCAGTTAGCGTAATGGTTATGTCGCTGGACTCCCACGTAGTCGACCGTGGTTTGCGGCCTGGACCCGGTGTCTTAAAACTCATGCCGGGTGCGTGTGCATGCGTGCCCAAGATCCCAAGAGGAGACTGGAGGAGAAGGGATTGCGGTGTGGTCATGTCCCCTGGGGGGTGATTTCTTGCTTTCTGTATGTCTCTGTCTGTCTGGCAAGCGCACGCGCCCTATAGCAAAAACCTCTAAAAAAAAAGACAAAGCATCTAAATGTAAAGTAATATCCTGTGTGAGCTTCTGAAACAGAAAAAGGATACCAGATAGGGGCCAACGGGTGGCATGATGGTTAGGGCGCTGAATCCCCATGTGGCCGACCACAGTTTGAGTCCTGGACCTGGCAGCTTGCTTTCTCATTTTTTTTCCTCTCACTCTCTCTGTTTGTCTCTCTCTTGTGACATGTGCCCTATAGCAAAATTAAAAAGTAATAATAAAATCAGGCTTTAAAAAAGAACAGTTAATAAAAATTAATAATAATACACTAATATTGGCTCATTATTTGTGACAAATATACTACATTAACATGTGAATAATAGGGAAAATCGCATGTGGGGCTTGTGAGAATTCTCTATACTGTCTATGCAATTTTCCTGTAAATAAACTATCCTAAAATAAAGTTTCTTTCTTTTATGAGCAAAAGAGAGAGAGGGAGAGAGGGAAGTAAAGTGACAGCAGAGCATACCCAACAGAGTTTTGACACCGTGACCCAGCCCTGGGCCAGTACTCAGGGAAGCTTCTGGATTTGAACTGAGAAATTTCCCATATGGGATTGTCTCATTTTACTGAGCATTGTGTTTTACTGCTGTGTCACTATCTGGCCCTAAAAGTTTACTTCTTAGAAAGAGTATAGTATAAAACAGTATATTTGAATAATTACCTCTGAAATGGAAAATAGATATGATTCATCTTCTCATAGATTAAAAAAAAATACAAGTTCAAGTAGTGTTCTGAAGAAAGATGGAGTGACAGAGTTTCAAGTCTCAGGATGGTGTTGCTATTCTCAACCAAAGCGGATATAATATGAGATATTCTGAAATATTGAAGTGGTGAAGGACATTGTGTTCTTTAAGATAGTACAAAAGATTTATAGATTTAGAAGAGATTTGTCCTGAATATCGGTAAGTGCATTGTATAAATTGTTTTAAATCATTCTTATGAAGAATGAAACAAAACATATTTAAGCATATATGAAACAAAACGTGTTTAAGTGATTAAAGTAAACATAGTATTCATGTCCCTCAGATACTGACTGAGGGGACTGATGCCTTTGTTGCTTTAGACTCTTCTACACAGATGAGAATCAGCTGCTGTCAGAGATCTGCCATTGGCAACGTCACTGCTTAGTCCAAAGGCGAGGCATCTGCTAGGGCAGGTTGGTCAGCAGATAACACTCTTTGTCTACCTGTTTTTCCTTTCTCTTACTAAAAGATGCCCCATTTGGTTTAAAGGAGGCAACCAACTTATCTAAAATTAATTCAACATCCAGACATCCTTAAAGCTAGCAGTGGCCACACAAAACAATGGTGGCAAGTAGGGAATCCAGAGAATTTCTGGATTCAGAAAAGGTTTGTCTTCTTAGTCACAGGTACTGACTGTTTTTCCCTGTGTTTTTCCCTTCCTCCCTATCACAAGGGTTCTATGCCTAGAGTGTACCTGTGACCACAAGGCTGTAAATCTTGAGTATGAAACCACATGCTAGGGAGAGCAGGATGGACAGATGGATAGCCAGTCTTTGGTAATACTTCTGGGCAGTTATACCCTCATCTCATTAACTGAAATGAATAGTGTTGGGGACAGCAGGTTAAGGCATTGGACTCCCATGTGGTCAACCATGGTTTGAGTCCTAGACATGGAGCTTTGAAACTCATGCTGGACACATGTGCATACCTGCCACAAATCCCAGAAGAATGGAGAAGTGATTGCAGTGTGATCATCCACCCTGGGGGTAATTTCTCAGTTTCTGTCTCTCCAGCAAGTGCATGTACCCTATATCAAAAATCTCTCTGAGGGACCAGCAGTTAGCGTAATGGCTATGTCACTGAACTCCCATGTAGCTGACCGCGGTTCGAGGCCCAGACCCCGTGGCTTAAACTCACACCAGGCGCATGTGCATGTGTGCCCAAGATCCCGAAAGGAGAATGAAGGAGAAGGGATCGTGGTGTGGCCATCCCCCCTGGGGGGTGATTTCTCACTTTCTATCTCTCTGTCTCTCTCTGTCTTTCCAGCGAGCACATGCACCCTATAGCAAAAACCTCTCCAAAAAAAAAAAAAAAAAAAGAAAAAGAAAAAGAAAAGAAAAAAGAAAACCTTTCTGAAAGAAAAAAAAAAAAAAGAAAAAAGAAGTGAATAGTGTCATTCTTAGGTTCTATTCCTGTAGTGAGAAATAGTCCTTATTGAAACAGTTCCCTAAACTGATTGTGCAATTTCAGGCAAGACATCCATCAAGAATGAAGAAGAGGACCAGCAGTTGGCGTAATGGCTATGTTGCTGGACTCCCATGTAGTCGACCACAGTTCAAGTCACGAACTTGGTGGCTTAAACTCACGCCGGGCACGTGTGCGTGTGTGCCCAAGATCCCGAGAGGAGAATGGAGGAGAAGGGATTGCAGCGTGGCCATCCCCTCTGGGGGGTGATTTCTCGGTTTCTGTCTTTCTGTTTCTCTCTGTCTGTCTGGCGAGCACACATGCCCTATAGCAAAAACCTCTCTAAAAAAAAAAAAAAAAAAAAAAAAAAAAAAAAAAAAAAAAAAAAGAATGAAGAAGGAAGAGAGTATTGATTTAGCGAATCAATTCAGCTCATAATCACACCACCAACAGTCTGCTAATGTAGATATATCATGTCAGTGTCCTGGTAACCCAGATTTTACCAGCCAACTTCCCATCTTGATTCAGAAGCAGTTGATCTGTAAGCGAATGGTGGATTATGCTATTTCTTTGTTTCCTTGTTATCTCCGGGCTTATCTTCATATCCAGTGACTACTGAAGCAGCTTCATAGCAAATGCATTTTCTTAGAAAATTGTTATCTGTTAAATACAAATTTAAGGTAATACATTACAAATGTACACGTGAACAAAATACCTCCCATATTCAATGACTTATGTTCTCTTGCCAAAAAGTTAATGTTATATAAAAGAGACATACAGGGACCAACAGTTGGCATAATGGCTATGTTGCTGGACTCCTATGTAGTCGATCACAGTTCGAGTCCCAGACACGGTGGCTTAAACTCATGCCTAGTGTATGTGCGTGCGTGCCCAAGATCCAGAGAAGAGATTGCAACATAGCCATTCCCCCTGGGGGGTGATTTCTCACTTTCCTCGCTTTCTGTCTGTCCATCTCCTTCTGTCTTTCTGGTGAGCACATGCACCCTGTAGCAAAAACTTCTCTAAAAAAATAAATAAATAAAATCAGACATACAACAAAAACAAAGCAAAGTAGAATAAAATCAGACAAAATGAGCACAAAGACTTTTTTGGGGGGTTGTATTTGATTTGATTTGATTTTTTTAATCAGAAGCACCCCAGCAGAGGACATAAGTCGTTTCATGAATTTTTTTTTTTTTTTGTGAGCAGATCATTCTCTATACATGAATATTTCAAGTTAATGAGAAATGTTTGTATTATTTGTTGCATTCATAAGCTCCTCCCTTTATTTTATCGTAAAAGACTGTTTAAAGTTCTATTTTCCTTCATGAGAATGAGAGAGAGAGACTCTCAACAAGGTCTTGGTGCTACCCATTTCCTCATCTTTCTAGCCAACCAGGCTCATGGGCACACATGCCCACCACTTACAGGTTGATGAGCAAATTGAACCTGCTGCATCTTCCATATGGGTCCAACATTGCTTGAACAGTGTGTTATCACTTGGTTCCTGGACTGGGCCCTCCTGGTTTCATTTGCATAGCAGTTTCCAGGTAATAAAACTGTCTGAGATGTTTGTAAGAGATTCAATACTAGAAGCCTCAGAAGAAAAGTTTTGTTTAGAAGGAAGTATCAGGTTGTCAGAAAAATCTTGACACATTTTTGCATACAAAAACATAGAAAAATATGTCATGATGCTTCCAATGATCCAATAGATTATATAAGAGGGGATCTAAACAAAGATATACTTCAGGCGATTTATCTTAAAATGTATCGTGTTTTCTTGAAAATTTCTTACATTTTATCTAAATACTTTTAACTGATTCCTTCATAGTTTTTATTGCTTTTACTGTCAAGAAAGTATATATGTCTCCATAATATAATTTAACAGTTTCAATTTGCAATTGAAATTGTTCCCCTTGCTATAAAGGGTGAACTTCTAGTGTAGTCTACTCTTTGGATTTAAAATATAATGATTTTATGCACATTGTAGTGCGATGGATTATTGTTAATCCACAGGGAGAAATATGTCCTCCCTGAGCAAAAAGGCTAAGGGAATCTCTGAAATGCTGGCATGAAACTCTTTTTGCAGCTGTTTTAGAAGTTGCTGGAAGCTGGGAAAATGTGAAGACAGCATATGCCTCTATGCGACTTTTCTTCCATCCATGGACCAAAATCAGTCTAGCATTTTCCCAGATGTCAGTGGACAAACTGACCCAGTTGTTAAGCACTATTTTCAGAAACATCACAGCCAGAGGTAGACATAAAACACAAAGCATAGGATTATTTTGGGATGGCATTCTAGTGCCGAAAAGGAAAAACTCATTAACAAAGGTCATTAATGAAGCACATGTGACCAATGAGATCTGACCCTAATTGAAATGACCAGTAGAACATACAAGTAAAAAAGAACTTTAGTTCTCATAACCCAGGAGAAGTGATTTTCCCACATGAGAAACCTTGAGGAATTTCTGTTTGCTCGATAAACAGGATCGAAATGAAGAAATGGCTGATTGGACACATGATCCCCTATAGGCAAAATAGTGGGCATAAATGCAAAAGGTCTAGCAAAATTGCAGCATGACACCAACCCTCTCCTCTGGCCCCCCACCCAAAGTCAGTGGGACAACATGGAACCTATCATTGCTTCTGAGAAGCCCAGTTGGGTCCAAGAGGTCATGGCAAATGAAAGTGCCCAAAGTGGTATTTATTCCCTGTCTACTTGGCCCTCTAGGTAGAGAGTGTGGCTCTTCATTGGCTGGTATGTAACAAGTACAGCTGTGCCAGGCAGAGAATGGAGGCCCCTGCCAGCTAATTCTTGGCCACATTTGCTGTCTTTGGCTTCAGTCACTTCCTAGTTCTCCCCCAGGCCACTGTACCTCTGTGCTAGCAATGTACGATTACAGCAAATCTGAATTTCCATATTTATGTGTCTTTGTGCTGGAGAGATATGAGCAGAGACCCACACAGTCTTTGACAGTTTCTTATCAGCTTCTTATTGTGGTAACAAGAGAATTTCCTTTGCCTCGGGTGTGTCTGAGGAGACACAATAATCATCAGGCACATTAGTTATTTTACTGTGAAAAAGACTGCTCTGATGCACTGGGGGTTTATTGGAATGAATTTTGAACCTCTTTTGTGGACCCATTAAAATTCAAAGAACCATTATGTAATGTAACCAACATGGGGTAATGATGAAAAGAGCCCTAAGAGCAATTAACTGTAATTTAAAGGAGAAAATTTTTTTTTGGGTACAGATATGCTCCTATTTATACTTTTTAAAAATTCTGTTATTATTATTGTTCATACATTCAATTGGTATACATTATTTAGATTGTAAAGAGACTTTACCAAGCATGATGTACACCTCAGTCCAGCCCAGTTGAGAATACTATACACATTCTCGTCAACAGATAATAAAACATATTTGTGTCCCACAAGTGCCTTACCTCCCTATTTTCCCCCAAAATTTCCTTTCCTACACTCTTCCCCTCCCACACTCTCTTTCTACTTTGTCTCTATCTAGTGTTCATTAAAATTTTTAATACTTTTATGTTCTCCAGTCTTTCAGTCTGTCCCATAAAGTGTGGACAGTCGGTATATGTTTTTGTTTTTGTTTTTTTTTTAAGTTTTAGGAGCCTTTATTTTTGGCCAGAGACTGCCATCCTGGCCAGGAACTGCCGGCCTTGCCACTGGCAGGTAGCATTTGGGACCACAGCCCTGATACACAGCTTTGCAGAGCGTTTAAGCACAAAACCCACAAGGGAACATTACACTTTGCAAGGGTCGAGATGAGGGGTATTGCAAGGGAGGAAGGGCTGCAAGGGTTGCTATATTCCTTTACCAGCAGTCTGTCAGCAGTTTACAGAAGCAGAGCAGTGTGTCTTTTGTTAAATGTAACCACATCCTTGTTTTTCACTCTGCTCTATGGGGTGGGTGAGACAGGCCTATGGAATGCATTTTAGCCTAACATACCCCATTTTTCTTATCTGTTTTAGTCCATCACATTCCCCACTGTCTTTTTCGGAGATTCAAATTGTTGAATCTGTTTATGGTACCAGAATGGGACAATAATGGATACTTATAATTATTAGCTGTTAAACTAGTTTTCTTTTAGTTTTTTCTTCACCTGTAACCTCTTTTTCAGTTGTTTTAAACTTTTTTTTTTTTATCACCCCAGACTGTTTGGTATAAAAACTGAAAGCTTTACTCAACGTCAAACGTAGGCCTATTTTAAGAACAAAAGATCTAAGCCTCTTCTATTTTGTTTTCTCTTGGCCTCCCTCCCCAGAGTAACAGTGCATTTGAGGGAAGATGTGGGTTAAAATCCAAAAGTGTGGGGGAAACCCGGGTTCTCAAACAGCTAGGACTTAAACAGGAGGTTATGCTATTTGTCAGTCTCAGTGGGGATCGTTCTTATTCCTTGGGTGTGGTGAACCCAACATTGCTCCCCGACAACTTGACTATAGTTGGCATAGTCAGGATGACAGGAAAATGACCAGCCTAAAGGGTCTCCAAGCGAGGCAGGCTCGTGCTTTCAGATTCAGATCAAGTCCCCGGGCTGGAGGTCGCCAGCAGCTGTCAGTTGGGTTGAAGATCCTAAGGCTGGCGAGCTTCCCCATCTTCCCGGAGAAGGTGTTGTGTCTTTTTGCTGATACCCGTAGGGCTTGTAGGGACTTCAAAAGGGCATGGCTAGAAAGTTTCCCTTTTATCTCCTCATCCCTCTTGGGGACAAGTGGAAGCAGCCCTCCAAACATTATTTTAAAGTGGGTTAACTCCTACACATAAGGGGTGTAACACACACGCAGAAGGGCAAAAGGAAGAAGACTCACCCTGTTTTTGCCAGTCTCCAACTTCAACTTGGTTACAACTTTTTAAAGCATCCTATTTATTTTTTCTACCTGTCTTGAATCCTGAGGCTGATAGACACAGTGAAGTTTTCCATTTTTAAACATTTTGCCAATAATTGAGTAAAATGGGCGGTGAATGCTAGGCCACTGTAGGACCCCAGAGTTACTGGTAACCCAAAGCGTGGGACAATTTTAGACAATCATTTTAAGCAACTACCTGTGCTGTCTTGGACTTGGTGGGGTATGCCTCTGACTAACCAGGAAAAGTGTCTATGAACACCAGCAGGAGTGGTGCCCAGCCGCCTCGCGGGGGAGCTTGGTGAAGAGCTCCCAGTGTTCTCCACGCATGTGTTCTCAAAGCCTGGTCCCATGGTACGGGGGAACTGACTTTCCAGGGTTTACTTGAGCACAGATGTGACATCTTCTGGCTGTATCTTTGGTAATTTTTGTCAGTCGAGGAATATAATAGTCTCTCTTGAGAAGTTTATTACCTTTGTTTCTCTAGATGAGTGTTACGATGGAGTAGGAAGATGAGGCCCTGTCCTAGAGCATCTGGGAGGAGTCGCCCGTCAAGAAGCTCTTTCCATCTCTCAGGGTGGTCTATGGCACGTAGGGCATGGCCTAATTCTTCTTTCTTTGGGAGTGTATCTAGACTTTTTGGCAAAGGTTCGAGGAGAAAGCATGGGGAGATTTGCGGAGGCCCCATTGGCTTTAGGGCGACATCTATGGCTACCCTGTTTGCACAGGCAATTTGGCCATCTTGATGACATTGAGTCTAGCCTCTTAGATAAGTAGGCCTTAGGCCACTTTCATGGTCCCAGAGTTTGCATTAGGACCCTCTTCATGATGCCCTTTGACTCAGCCACGTACAGTTGGAATGGATTTGAGACATCAGGGAGGCCTGAAGCTGGGGCACTCACCAAAGCAGTCTTCAAGGCATGGAAGGCTCGTTCCTCTACCTTCATCCATCTCAAGTCTGGATCCTTTCCTCCCCCCGTCGTGGCATAAAGGGGTCTGGTATTTTTGCAAAGTCTAGAATCCAGAGGTGGCAGTATCCCACAGCACCAAGGAACTCTTGCACCTGTTGCTTTGTGGTCAGAGTGGGGATGGTCAAGATGGCTTGGATGCAGCCTGAAGAGAAAGTCCGCTTACCTTTCTGCAGGTTGTAGCCCAGATATGTGGCCTGGGTGGGGCAGAGATGGGCCTTCTTGGCTGAGGCCTGATACCCAAGGTCTGCCAGAGTCCGCAGTAGGGATGGTGTGGCCTGGAGGCATTGGTCCCTTGTCTTGGCCACCAGAAGGAGGTTGTCTACATTTTCCCCAGACTGGGGTGCCTCAGTTTTCCGCTTGACGGTTTCCTTGATGTCCTTGTCCCTGGGGAATGTCTGTCCCTGGGAAATAGGGGAATATCTGTCTTCTTGATTTTTTCTCATCTTTTGAGTTTGGACAGTCTCACTGTCCTCTTGGTTATTGAAGACTTTCTGAGCTACCTCCACGAGTTCGGAAACTTTTCCCTCAAACTCCACTAACTTTTGTATTTTTCTCCTGATGTCTGGGGGCCAACTGGGTCACAAACACGATGCTCATTGCTCACCTGTTCTCTGGAGACTCTGGGTCCGTGGGAATGTAGCACCGGTAGGCCCCAAACAGTCTCTCTAGGAAGGCAGTGCACTACTCTAATCCCTTAGTCTGGCGATACCGATTAAGAGCCTCCTTACCATAATTCATGTTGATCTCCCCATCTGGACCCAGGCCAAGTTTTCAGGATTCCACCCCGATTTGTTCTCTTTCCTGTGATGTGAATAAGGTCTGGAGGAGTTGCTTACAGTCGTCCCAGGTTGGCTGGTAGGTAAAATAGACAGACTCCAAAAGAGAGATGAGTCCCTGGGGGTTTTGCGGGAAAGAAGGGCTTTGATTTTTCCCATTTTACAGGCATTGATATATTTGAAATGATCCAGAAAACAATCGAGGGGAGTCCGATGTGAGGAAACTCCTTGTCCCATGCTTGTTGCTTGACTACATA
Organism: Tupaia tana; assembly: GCA_026018925.1. Lineage (NCBI taxonomy): Eukaryota > Metazoa > Chordata > Mammalia > Scandentia > Tupaiidae > Tupaia > Tupaia tana. The sequence continues at coordinate 31,279,932 of JAKSZU010000017.1, forward strand.
GACTTTGACAACAATAAACAACTCCCTGGAGGGTTAATCCGCAAAAAAAACTCCTAAGTAGCCTAAAGCAGGAAGGAAGAAGACATGAATTCTAAATCTGATTCTCAGGGCTACTTCATCTTGTATGATGGCTGGATCTTTCGGTCAATACTGACATGGCTTTTAATGGATTCATCTCCTTTCATTGTCTCAATAGTCCAGTGAAGCAGGAGCAGTGAGAAGACCAGATCAGGCAGAGGTTGGTGGTGCCTCCATATGTCTAAGGGAAGTTTTCTCCTCAGTGTCTTGCAAAGGAACTGAGCTGGACAACAAGAGACCTCTCCATGGCAGTGACAGTTGCTACAGCAGAGGAGTGAATTGCCCCTTCTGCCTCTTCTTCTCCGTTAAGTTCCCTTTCTTGTCCTTCCTGGTTTGACAGTCGGTATATGTTAAGTGGAGACATACAATATCTCTCTTTCATAGCCTGATTTGCTTCACTCAGCAACAAATCTTCGATATTTGTCCACTTTATATCAAATTCCAGGGCCTTCTTGTTTTTTATGGCTGAATAGTATTCCTTGGAGTATATGTGCCACAATTTTTCAATCTATTAATCTGTTTGTGGACATTTGGGTTGGTTCCATGTCTTAGCAATCATGAATACAGTTGTGCAGTTGCTTTTCTGACTGAGTGTTCTCCTGTCCTTTGGGTAGATACCCAGGAGTGGAATTGCTGGATCATATGGTAGTTCTATTTGAAGGTCTTTGAGGAACCTCCATATTGTTCTCCACAGAGGCTGGACCAATTTACATCCCCACCAACAATGTAGGAGTGTTCTTCTTTCACCACATCTCCTCCAGCACTTATCATTATTTGATTTTATTTTTTTAATCTTTGCCATTCTGACTAGGGTTAGTTGATATCTCATTGTGGTTTTGATCTGCATCTCCCTTACCATGAGGGACGTTGAGCTTTTTCATATGGTTTGTGGCTGTTTGTATAACTTCCTTAAAGTGTTGTTTATTCAGCTTATTTCCTCATCTTTTAATTGGATTGATAATTTTCTTCTAGGTAAGCCGCTTGAGTTCCCTGTGTATTCTGGTTATCAGTCCCTTATGTGAAGCACAACTAACAAAAATTATCTCCCATTCTGAGGGATGTCGATTCACACTAATTACAGTGACGTTTGCTGTGCTGAAACTTCTTAATCTGATGTAATTCTACCTGTCTATTTTGGGGATTATTGCCTATGCTTTGGGGTTCTTGCTTAAGAAGTCTTTGTCTACCCCAATGTCTCTCAGAGTTTCCCCAGTATTTTCTACCAGTAGTTTTATACTTTGTGGTGTTAGATTTAGATCTTTGATTCACTTTGAGTTGATTTTTGTTAATGGTGAGAGATAGGGGTTCAGATTCATCTTTCTGAAGGTGGATACCCAGTTTTTCCAGCACTATTTGCTAAAGAGGTTTCTTTTTTCCCACTGAATTAACTGGTACCCTTTGTCAAAGATGATTTGGCTGTATGTTTTGGAGTTTATTTATGGAGTCTCTACTCTGTTCCATTGGCCCTCATGTCTGTTTTTGTGCCAATACCATGCTGTTTTGATTATCACAGCTTTGTAATATATTTTGGGGTCAGAAAGTGAGATGCCACCAAGATGATTCCAGTCTTCTTGCACAGGATGCTTTAGCAAAATGTTTTTTTTTTTTTTTTTAGAGAGATTTTTGCTACAGGGCGCATGTGCTCACTAGACAGAGATAGAGAGACAGAAAGCGAGAAATCACCTCCACGGGGGGATGGCCACGCCACAATCCCTTCTCCTCCATTCTCTTCTTGGGATCTCAGGCACGCACATGAGCCCAACGTGAGTTTTAAGCCACTGGGTCCGGGACTCGAACCGCGTTCAACTACATGGGAGTCCAGCGACATAGCCATTATGCTAATTGCTAGTCCCAAAACTAGTAGTTAGTTTGGGTCTTTTACGGTTCCAGACAAATTCTATGATTGTCTTTTCTAGATATGTGAAGAATGTCTCTTGTAATTTTATAGGGATTGCATTAAATATGTAGATTAATTTGGGTAGGATTGCCATTTTGATTATATTAATTCTCCCAATCCAGGAACATGGAATGTCCTTCCACTTTTTAGTGTCCTTTTCAATTTCCTTTATAAGGTTTTCATAGTTTGCCTTGTAGAAGTCTTTGAGTTTCTTGGTTAGTTTTAAAGGATAATTTTTTTAAAAAAGAATAATTATCAAATTAAAAGTAATGAAAGAGAAGGTAAAAAAAAATGTTGGTCTATTATAGTAGATTAAATTTTAAGTTTGTTATGTTCAGTGCATTCTCCAAGAGTCCAATAAAGAGAAACTGAGATTAAAATGATGAAAGAAAAAAATTGTAAACGGAAGTAAGAAATTATATATATGTACATAGAGATTTTAGAAAGGTTATATGTATTTACATATATATATGTATATATATATCAGATTTTACAAAGAGAAATAATAATAAAAATAATTTAAAAACATTTAAGGAGCTGAAGAAAGTCTGGATCTGAAAACTACAACAAGCTCCCACTGAACACAAGATGAAATAAATAAAGGGAATTAATAACCTGTGTTTAAAGAAAATAAATTACAACTGAGCAACTTTTGAGACAATTTTCAGGTAGCCTACATAGTTGAGATTTCACAGAATATAAGGTTCAATGTATCAAGGTTTACAATAAATGACCAAAGTCATCCTAGAAAATGAGATTCTATATATTTTTGTTATTAAACATAAATGTGGGCCAGCAGGTAGCATAGTGGTTAGGGTGCTAGATCCCAAGTGGCTTACTTTGTGGTTTCAGTCTCAAACCCAGTGGCTTGAAAATCACCCTGGGTGCATGTGCATGCATGCCCAAAATCCCAAGAGGGGAATGGAGAAGAAGGGAGTGTGGCATGGGCATCCCCCCAAGGGGTGGTTTCTCACTTTCCCTCTCTGTGTCTCTATTGGTCTCTCTCTGGCACATGTGCCCTATGGCAAAAATCTGAAAACAAACAAACAAAAAACACAAAGGTTTAAGAATAAGTGATTTAAAACATCTAAAAAATTTGAAAATGATCAGTTTTAAGGAAAGTAGGAGAATAATACAAAAGGTAAATAAGCTATTATAAATTTTAAAGTTATAAGTAATTATAAAAGCTAAAATTTGGTCTTTTTTTTTTTTTTTTTTTTTGAGGGGTTTTTGCTATAGGGCGCGTGCGCTCGCCAGAAAGACAGAGAAACAGAGAGATGGAAAGCAAGAAATCACCCCCCCGAGGGTTGGCCATGCCATGTTCCCTTCTCCTCCATTCTCCTCTCAGGATCTTAGGCACGCACATGCACCCGGTGTGAGTTTAAGCCACTGGGTCCGGGACTCAAACTGTGATCAGCTACATGGGAGTTCAGCGACATAGCCATTATGCTAACTGCTGGTCCCAGTGAGAAATCATCCCCCCCCCCGGGGGTGGGGCAGATGACCACGCTGCAATCCCTTCTCCTCCATTCTCCTCTCAGGATCTTGGGCATGTGTGCACACATGCCCGGCGTGAGTTTTAAGCCACCGGGTCTAGGATGCGAACCGCGGTCGACTACATGGGAATCCAGCGACATAGCCATTACACTAATTGCTGGTCAAATTTGGTCTTTTATTAAAGTTTATTTTCTCTATCAGTTGGAGAGACAGGGAGGCAACTCCCCAACAGATTCTCAATGCCAAGAGCCCACCCCCAGTCTCAGTCGGCTGCAGATTATGGGCACATTAATGCTGACAGTACTTAAGGAGGTTTCTGGATTTGAACCAGGAACTTTCCTATGTGTGACATCCTTGCAGAGTGTCGTGTTTTACCACTGTGCCACCATCTGGCTTTAAAACTCATCCTTTTAGGGAACCAGCAGTTAGCGTAATGGCTATGTCGCTGGACTCCCACGTAGTCGACCGCGGTTCGCGTCTCGGACCCGGTGGCTTACAACTCACGCCGGGCGCGTGTGCGTGCGTGCCCAAGATCCCGAGAGGAGAATGGAGGAGAAGGGATTGCGGCGTGACCATCCCCCCTGGGGGGTGATTTCTCGCTTTCTGTCTCTATGTCTCTCTCTGTCTGTCTGGCAAGCGCACGCGCCCTATAGCGAAAAACCTCTCCAAAAAAAACAAAACAAAACAAAACAAAACAAAAAAACAAAAAAACTCATCCTTTTAAAACATAAAAAATAGAAGCCATATAGCGGTGCAGCAATAATGCAATCCTCTCTGATGCTGAGCCCCAAAAACAAGTTCCCAGGTTCATATCCCAAGGCCTCGCTGAGCACCTGGGTGCCATGATCTGGGCTAGCTGAAATGGGGGTGGGGGGGCTAGTAATGTGAGGACTCTGTATGAGTGCCCTTCTTCTTTCTCTCTCATGGAAAAAACAAACTTTATTTTTTAGAGAGATTTTTGTTGTAGGGCATGTGCACTTGCTGGTGAGACAGAGAGAGACAGAGAGACAGAAAGTGAGAAATAGCCCCCTAGGGGGATGGCCTTGCCACAATCCCTTCTCTTCCATTCTCCTCAGGATTTTGGGTACTCACAAGCACCTGGTGTGAGTTTCAAGCCACTGGATCTGAGACTTGAACCATGGTCAGCTATATGGGAATCCACCACACCACCTGCCGGCCCCAAAACAAACTTCAAAAAAAAAAAAAATACATGAACTATACATAAAATATTGGTAAATGTAACTCAATAGAAGAATTAGAATATTCATATAATGACTTATCTATGAAAGTTAAAAATAAGAGGCCATTATAGAACTGTATCAAAAATGGCAAAAATCTCAATGATTTATACTATTTTGAGAGGAGAATGGAGGAAAAGAGATTTCAGTGTGGCCATCCCCCCTGGGGGGTGATTTCTCACTTTCCGTCTCTCTGTCTCTCTCTGTCTTTCTAGCAGGTGCACACATCCTATAGCAAAAACCTCTCCAAAAAAAAAAAAAGAAGAAGAACGTTAGAAATTAAGGCAGACTTCCTAATCCAGCTAATAGAAATCTTATAGCAACAGCACAAAAAACCTGATTTTTATCTCAATGAGGACAATGTAAATAAATATTTTAAAACTAATCAGGAAATTAAATACACATGATTTTAGTCTAACCATGATGAGAAGGAACCATACCAGTAAGTAAGAATGCTTTAAGATTAGGAAATTTATGAAGTCGTTCCTAGCAACTATAGAAAGAAGAAAATTGATAGAAAGATTTGTTGCTTTTGGGGGGCACAGAGATAGAGTGATACAAGATTGTCATTATCCTAATTGCTAATCCTCCTAGATTTCTGAACCAATAGGATCTCACTCACAATAGCAACAAACTTATAAACTAGCTATGGATAAACTTAAAAAGTCATGGGCAGTGGTGATAAAAAAATTTGTGAAAATCTGTTGAGAGAAGGGAGGATTTGATTTTATAAAAATACTATTTTCCATAAAGAAGGTTATAATTCCAGTCCACAATATGATTGTGATTATTCTCCCTTCTCACTGTTCTCATTTTCTTTCCTGTCCTTCCTTTTACTCTTTTCCTGTTTGCTTGTTTTCTTCTTCAAAGTACACAAGAGAAACTTTGAAAAGTTTGTGTAAAAGAATAGAATTAAAGTACTACACATTTAGTTTATTTCAAAAAATTAAATTCATGTATAGTTTTTTCATAATACTCCATTTCCTTGACCAATTTGAAGACCCTTGTACATAGCTAAGAAAGCCTTAGGAAGAAAATAGTTGAACCATGAAAGTTATTCTATTTTAATTCTATAATAATTAAAATGGCCAGATTTTTCCTGTGTATGTAGTATTTTATGTGTGTGTATATACATGAATATATACGTAATGTTACTAATACTATTATGATACGTAAATATCTGAATATTTTGTTTTATTTGTAGTAGCATTATAATAGCTTAGGATATGTATACATATACACACATGTGTGATACTCTGTTACCACACATATGTATATATGTTACACATGTAACTATAAAAGTAACAGGATAACACAAATATCACATGGTAAAATGGGTGAGTGAATTTAATTTAAAGCATAGTGGACAGATAATGAAAAAAACACTATTGGGTAGTTTCTGCCTGGGGACACGGGGCAAACTAGGAAACACTTACTTACCCGACACCATATGGGGAGAGGGGTGACCATCCAGTCCAAAGAAACTAGGAGAGAGTGAGCTTGGCTCAGATACAAACTTTACTGTTTTTATGATTTTTCTTAGGGCACTGTTTACTGAGAATAATGGCTAAATGGATGAATCTCCATATTGAGATAGTTTTGCCATTTAGCAAGTTAAGCAGCCCCAGCTTTACATAATTTAAAAGCGTATTATTTTATTTTGTTTTCCTTTCTCCAGGCTCACTGACTGTAAAGGAGCTGTGTTCTCAGAGTACTTGTTAGAATACCACTGTAGAATGTTTACTTACAGTAATGCAATAGTGATTCCAGCAAACTTTCTAAGATAGCTCATCATTAATACGTGTAGTTTTGGGAATAGTGAGTTTTCTCGGGCTGAAATAAGATTTCATTTTTGAAGTCATTGATGCTTATGGGAGGACATTTGATGGTAGAATCATATGCAATGTAACAGATTATAGTACTTGAAAAAGTACCGTTTATTTATTTATTTTTTCTATTTATTTTTTTTTTTGGAGAAGTTTTTCGCTATAGGGCGCGTGCACTCGCCAGACAGACAGAGAGAGACATAGAGACAGAAAGCGAGAAATCACCCCCCCAGGGGGGATGGTCACGCCGCAATCCCTTCTCCTCCATTCTCCTCTCAGGATCTTGGGCACGCACGCACACGCGCCCGGCGTGAGTTTAAGCCACCGGGTCCGGGACGTGAACCGCGGTCGACTACGTGGGAGTCCAGCGACATAGCCATTACGCTAACTGCTGGTTCCCAAGAAGTACCGTTTATTATACATAGAGCTTGTGACTAAATGGGGCCTACATGGGGTAGTCTATGTGAACCATTTTTCAGAAGTGAATTTTTCATGTTTAAAAATTGATTGGGCTGGCTCCATAGCACAGTGGTTACATGCTGTGCATTGAAAGCTGGATTCCACATGACAAGAGCAGTTGGAGTCCCATCCCAGTGCCTGTGTGCCCCAAATCCTGATGAATGGAGAAACGGAGGGAGAAGGATTGTGGCATGTCCATGCCCCAGTGCGGTGCTTTCTCTCTCTGTCTGGAGAGTGCACATGTCCCCTGGCAATTAAAATACATATATTTTTTTTTTCTTTTCGGAATATTATCAGCTTGTCTTTATTTATAGGGAACAAGGTTTTGTATATTTGCTTCCTTAGTGTCACACACCCATCACAATACAAATGTGAAAGCAAAACATACAGTGAAAAGATGGGGAGCCTCTTAGTCCACGTGATAATGGTTTGAAGTGAAATCGTTACTTGTGAACAGCTCTTGTAATGGAGCCTCTATTCTTCCCTTAAAATGTTTGCTTTGCACCTGAGATTCTGATCTGGACTTGATGTTTCTCACCAATCGGTTTCACATGTCCCGCCCCCGCCACACAGGACACAGGGCCTAGGTTAGAGTGAAATACAACTAAGCAATTAGACTTTTCCCTGAATAAATACACTAGAGCACTATATTTCTTTTTCTTCTCATTTTTTATTTTTTGGAGAGGTTTTTGCTATAGGATGTTTGCGCTCACCAGAAAGACAGAGACAGAAAGCGAGAAATCACCCCAGAGTGGATGGCCATGCCGCAATCCTTTCTCCTCCATTTTCTTCTTGGGACTTTGGGCACGCACATACACGTGCCCGTCGCGAGTTTAAGCCACTGTGTCTGGGACTCGAACTGTGGTCGATTACATGGGAGTCCAGTGACATAGCCATTATGCCAACTGCTGGTCCCTAGAGCAGTACATTTCTAAAGTCTATAAGAAAGAGACAACCTTTCGAACTTTAGAGAAGTCACTTGACTATGGTTTGCTTAAAGGTAGCTCTCAACATTCATAGTTGCGTATCACAAAATCTGTCAGTAAAGCCCTTGGTAGAGGAAAGGAAATTAGCAAGGAACTAACTCAGCTAGGTTCACACAAATAATCAGCCAAGCTTGAACAGTAATGCAAGGACGTAAACCCAGACCTAATTAGAAGTAAAACACCATTCTCTTAACCAGTCCAAAGATTCTTACCAATCCCTTAGTGCAAAGCATGTGGCAGTTTAGAGTTCTACTATACACACTCTATCTCTTCGCAATTATACTAACCGTGTGGTAACATCTATCTGGACTCTCTGCTAATGGTAAAAGTTTAATTTCTCTCCACATTTTTTTTTAAATTTTGTAGCGTCTCACACATAGAGAACCCTCCTAGATATGGTTATAAAAGTGATGGACACTTGCTTGTTCCAATCTCACGCCTAGAGAGGACAAAATTAGGTTTAACATGTGTGAGTTTGCAGGCACATTCATGATGGTCAAACAGAGTTACTTTTCATGTTTTCTTGAATTTAAAACTAAGTTAACTATCTTTAATGCTCAGATCTCTGGTTGGCATAAAATTCAATCTCTGTTGCTTGGTCTCAGTTCCTGGAATCTTACTAAAAACCTAAGGGTGACCTCTTTAGGCTTGGGACTGCAGGTGTCCACTCTGTGCTCTGAGTCCAAGCCTCTGAGACTTGTTGGAAAGCACAGAAGCCTGGTTCTTGACTTCCCTGGACCAGCAGGAGCTCTTTCCTTCCAAGATTTTGCTGTTTCCATGGACCTTAGCCCCTCAGGCCTTAGGGGCATCTAGATCTCAACATTTTTGTCTGTTTCTTTCATCTATCAAAGGTACAAACTTTTTCTTCAGAGAGATTTTTGCTACGGGACACATATGCTCACTGGAGAGACAGAGAGACAGAAAGAGAGAAACCACCCCCCAGGAAGATGGCCATGCCGCAACCCCCTCTCCTCTATTCTCCTCTGGGGACTTTGGGCATGCACACACACGTGGCTGGTGTGAGTATTCAGCCACCAGGTCCAGGACTTGAACTGTGGTGGACTATGTAGGAATCTCAGCAATGTAATCATTACGCCATCTGCTGGTCCCCAAAGGTACCGACTTCTATACTCTTAAGCTGCTTTCTGAAGTAAAGGAACACAGAATCTGGTGTGTGTGTGTAGGTGGGTGTGGAGACCGATAGTGCAAAAATGAATAGGGGGGATTGGACAGTGGTGTAGTGATACAGCACGACATCTGTGAGGCTGAGCCATGCCTGGAAGGTTCCAGGTCCCTGTCTAGAGACCCCCTGAGTGTGCTGGGTATGTAGGTGCCCATGATCTGGAGTTGCATGAAGGTGGGGGCGGATTGTGGTGTTGGTACTCTGTGGGGTATGTTGTCTTTCTGTTTCTATTTGCCTATCTTTCTTTCTCTCTCTTGTTCGTGGAGGAAATAAATAAATCTAAAAAAAAGAAAAATGAATAGCGAGATAACAAGACACAAAATAAGTGTTTGCTGTTTCATAGGTGGTTAACATCTGTTATAGACTGCTCTCTTGATAAGGCTTATCTCTAGCTGCATATTATTAATAAAATGACACTTTACCTAGTATCATAGAGGATAAAAGAACAGCCTTTTCTAGAGTGATCAAAGGGATTAATGGAACATCTATATACTCAGAAACAGGACTTCAAGAGGCCCAATTCTTAAGTAATCAGGCATTCTGAATCTAAGCATAAGAATCTTAGAAATATTTTATGTGGCCTCAAGATATATGCTAGAGTATTAGAATTTCCGAAGACACTCTGAATTGTATCAACCAAATACTTTCATAATTAATCTAAGTCCCTCAAACTACAGTACCTAGTCAGTACTTTATATTCTTTCAATAAGAGCATCAACAAAATGGTCCTTCAACTTCGTTTCCTTTGATGAATCACCTCTGTCAGTTCCTTGAATCTTAGAACTTGTCCTGAGGAAACTGCTAATGGACAGCAAATTGTCGCATCTCTACCCTCAGTAGGGGCTTACTGCATGAACAGTTCAGAAATGCACCATCTCAGAAATGTCTGTTGTGTGTTCCTCTGAGCACCAAACATTCCTGAAAAGACTGTAGATTGTGGGCCATGATTTATTTTTTTTTAATTAATAATGAACACTTCTTCAACTGGTTTTATTTAATGTGTTCCCCATGTCAAAAACACATGGCTTGGTGACTTTTTAGTAAAAACACGTTGAATTTCCTAATCAGTGCTTACAGAGATGCTTTTCTGGACTTATTTCTACCCAGTTCTGAATTATATGTTGATTGTGTATAATGGAGGTTTAGTAGGGAACAGGGGACAAAATTAGATGTTATTTTAAATAGCGCATGCTTGAGTTGAATGTCACGTGGTTCCTATTTTCTGTAATTATCTATGAATAGTATGCCCATCACCTGGGAACTTGTTAGAACTGTCCCAACCCGGACTTTCTATATCAGAATCTGCATTTATTTGGATAAAAACACCATAAAAGTTTGAGTAGCACTACTTTAGTTCACAATTTAGATTGTCTTATGTATGAAACTTTAGAAAAATACAGATGCCAAGTTTCCGTGGTAGAACTACCACAGCAGAATAGCTGGAAATTGTACACAACGTGCACATTTAAGAAACCTACACAGGTCAACTTACATACACCTCGCACATAAGAAAACCACATTGTAAATGGTGATATATGTTTTCAGGATGAATTGTTACAAAGAGGCATTTCGTTCAAATCTTTTTTCTTTTCTTTTTTTTTTTTTGTTAATAGATTTTTTTCTAGGGAATGTGTGCTCCCTGGAGAAACAGAGAGACAGAAAGAGAAAAAAATGAGAAATCATCCCCCACGGTGGATGGCCATACCACAATCCCTTTTCCTTTATTCTACTCTCAGGATCTGGGGCATGCACACACACACACACACACACACACACACCTGGAGTGAGTTTCAAGTTGCTGGATCTGGGATTTGAACCTCAGTGGACCACATGGGAGTCCAAAGCCTTAACCACTATGCCACCTGCTGTTCCCTATTTCAAATCTTAGAACATTTCTTGGGTGACTCAGGCAACAGATTTGAGTTACTGAAGCTTACACACTTGAATAATCTCCTTATGTTAGTAACAATCTTGGTTATTGATTTAAAAAGAACTTAAACTAGAGACAAATATTTATGATAGTTGTTTCCCTAAATGGGTGCAAAGCATTAAAATGTCATCACAATGTTTGATGCTTATTGTTAAGTTGATAGCGATGTTTCTGAAATATTCATGCTTCTTCTTAATGGCAATAGGACTGCTAATATGGTTTAGAAGTTCACGTTTGAATCATCTCTGCTCAGCACTTGACCATTCACAGTTTGCCAGAATAGTGGTTTGTTTAGTGACACAATAATAGGATAAAAACCGTAGACATAAATATTAGCTTTTTTTCCCTCAACAAAAGTGACCTTTTGTAATAATAACAACCAAATAAGAGCAAGAAGTTTCTAGCTTCATTACATCTGTTATCATCTGGCTGAGAAATCTGTTCGGACAAAAAGCCAAACCTTCCAGAACAGAGTTCAGGTTTTGTTTCATCTTTTTTTTTTTTTTTTTTTTTTCTTCCTAAAAAGCTAGGTTATAAGATTATGAGTTTTGTTTTCTTAAGGAGACATAATCTAAGACTGAGTGTTGATTTCATAACTGACTTTTCATTTCTTTGATGGATTGTCTTGTTCTACCCATTTTCTTTCTGCTAATCATTCCTAGTTTTAGTCTTGAAAAGTTAATTGCTATCTTTTTAAGAATTATTGTTTATTATTATTATTATTTTTTTGCCTTAGGGTGCATGCACTTGCTGGAGGGAGAGAGAGAGAGAGAGAGAGAGAGACAGACACAGTGAGAAGGAAAGTGAGAATCACTACCCAAGGGGGATGGCCATGCCACAGTCCTTTCTCCATTCTCCTCCTGGTATCTTGGGAATACACACACACACACACACACACGCACACACACACACACACACACACACACGCACCCAGTGTGATTTTCAAGTGACCTGGTCCAGGACTTGAGCCCTGGTGGGCCATGTGGGAGCCCAGCAACATAGCCACTATGCCATCTGCTGGTTCTGTTAATTGTGTTTTTGTTTTGCTTTGTTTTTTAAGAGATTTTTGCTACAGGGCACTTGTTCTTGCTGGAGAGACAGAAAGACAGAAAGGAAGAAATCACCCCCTAGGGGCATGGCCATGCTGCAATCCTTTCTCCTCCAATCTCCTCTCGGGATCTGGGGCATGTACGCACATACACAAGCGCCCAGCATGAGGTTTAAGTCACCTGATCCAGGACTCAAATTGTGGTTGACTACATGGAAGTCTAGCAACATAATCATTACGCCATCTACTGGCCCCTTAATGAATGCATAAAATGCCCTGAGAAATTGAATTTGGGATGACTTTCAGCAACTCAAGAGGATGCAAAGATTTTTCTCTTAAAAAAAATTCCCAAAACCCTGAGAAATATTTTAATGAAAACTTTATTAGACATTGTATAAATAATGAGTCCACAAAACTAGTACTAATACAGGGACCAATAATTAGAGTAATGGCTATGTCGCTGAACTTCCATGTAGCCGACTACTGTTCGAGTCCCAGACTTGGTGGCTTAAACTCACGCCGGGCGTGCGTGCGTGCATGCCCAAGATTCCGAGAGGAGAATGGAGGAGAAGGGACTGCGGCATGGCCATCCCCCCTGGGGAGTGATTTCTCACTTTCTGTCTCTCTGTCTCTCTCTGTCTTTCTGGTGAGCATACGCACCTTATAGCAAAAACCTCTCCAAAATAACAACAACAACAAAAAACTAGTACTAATACATAAATTCTCTTTAGTTCAATAATGTTCAAAATCTATGGTACCTCATGTAGCAGAACTATAGTTTACTGTGTAGTCATTGGACTGAATATCTGGAAGATGTCTGACTCTGCCTTCAGACAGCAGGGAAAAAGTTGACTTTTTATCCTAACTTTAAAAATCTATAGAAAATGGTATTAAAGAACTTGCTTTGTTAACTACCAGTAGCAATTATTAAGTAGAGGGATTCTTTCAAATGTGACTTTAAGCATCCCCTTACATAAACACCTTTTATCTTACTTGACTAGGGTGTAAATTCAGAACACTTAACTCAAGTTCAGACCTACAAGTACCTACACTCTCCTATTAGAGAATCCTGTTTATGAGCTGTAACTGCTAATTTGCTAGATTTCTCTCCCTCTCAATAAAGCCTTTTGAGTGCAACTGAGAACTGAATCCCGTGCTAATTTGTTTATAAAATGGTAATTTACTGCCAGTCTTTGGTACTGTAATACACCTCCTAAATATTTTGCAGTTGAGTTATAGAAAAAACTCACAGTTTTGAAGTTAAGAATTTGGTGCACTTTAACATACAAGTGTTTGTAGAAGTAGGGTTTGGTTAACACTTAAATTTATCATATATTTATTAAATGGTTTACTGGGTGAAAAACATTATGTCACATCTCTCATTTTGAACTCCTGTTCCTTCCAGAGAATACTGTTAATTTAGTAGTCCTAAATGTTCGTTTATGACTATTAATTGAATGGCCCTAAATACTCATCATTTTATCTACCCTTTCATTATATTAGAGTTCCTTGAGCAATGAAGAGGAAAAGCATGACAGAAATGTAAAGTAACCTAACAATTCTAAATGCTTTGCTTTAAAAAAGTGGTAAGTGGGAACCAGCAGTTGGCGTAATGGCTATGTTGCTGGACTCCCACGTAGTCAACCGCGGTTCGCATCCCGGACCCGGTGGCTTAGAACTCACACCGGGCGCGTGTGCGTGCGTGCCCAAGATCCTGAGAGGAGAATGGAGGAGAAGGGATTGCGGCGTGACCATCCCCCCTGGGGGTTGATTTCTCGCTTTCTGTCTCTACGTCTCTCTGTCTGTCTGGCAAGCGCATGCGCCCTATAGCAAAAACCTCTCAAAAAAAAAAAAATAGTGGTAAGTATTAGGTTATGCCATTATAGGAAATATTTGAAAAAATTTTACTTTTTAATTGCTCCCTTGTGTCTGTTCAAACCCTGGCACCCAAGAGACTCTGACCTTCCATTACTGTTCAGAGTTTCCAAGCAAAAAATACTTTGAAGGAAAGAGGAATGTTATAAAAATAAAGGAAGGTAACAGTAATATCTGTTTCTGTTAGTTGAGTATGAACAGCTACCATATTAACTGGTAAAGCAAAATGTACCAAGGGGGGAAAAAGACATTTATCATGCTAATCATAGTTAAGGATGCAATGAATAATATGAGGTTAAAAAAGAAAAAGAGGAAAAGCAAGGGACGGAGGAATCATTTTCCCTCAAGACTTGTTCCATTGTGGGATTATTCTTGTAAAAGCAAATAATTAAATAAAAAATCCTGACACTCAAATTTATCCTTGCAAGATACTGGATTTCCTCTGAAGGAAAAGACGTCTGGAACAATACTGACTCAACCACTAGCCAAAGCTTGAACTAGATGACTGAACAGGCTTTTCCACATCTAATTCCTTGATCCCTGTGTTCATAAATTTTGCTGATCTTTTAAAAAAAAATCTTTTGATGAGACTTGCAAAAATCTCTGTGAAAAAAGACCCAAGTTGGAGATAGTTTAGTCACTAAACACGCTACACAATTCACTCTATGAAGTAAAGACAGTAAATATTCACTCCCTCATTTATTTAACAAATATTCTTTCAGTGCCTACTGTGCGCCAGGCTCTTTTTTATGAGTATGAAAGGTTAATATCCTAACCCCTAACCAACCAAATACCTTGGTTAAAATAAAATAGGAGTAATGTACACAGAATGCTCTGACCTATAAATGAAAAAGAAACCAGTATAATTTAAAACAGAAGGGGACTAGTAAGTGGTGTATAGGTTAAGACTTTGGATCCCAAATGGCTGATAGCCAGGTTCAAATCCTGGATCCAGTATCTTAACAATTACAGGCATGTGTACTTACGTTCCCCGTATCTCGAGCAGACTGGAGGAGAAGGGATTGCAGTGTGGTCATCCCCCCTAGGCGGTGATTTCTCACTTCTCCTCTCTCTGTCTGTCTGCCTCCTGTGAGCACACAAGCCCTATGGCAAAAACTAAAATGTTAAACAAACAAAAATGAGAGGGTGCCTGCATGAGCAGAAGAATAAGAGTGAGTGTAACTCTTGCCCTCAATAAGCAATAAAAAAATCCTATATATGCTGGTATCAGGTCTGTTTTCTTATTTTGCAAGTCCTATAGCTGCGTTCTATGATGATCAAGGGTATGGGCAGGTTGCAGGTGGTGGTTGTGGAGAAAATGGCCAGTAGAGCCAGCTTCCACTGCTCTGTAGTGGTGAGTTCCGTATACCCACTCTACTGTCTCTGATTGTTCTAGGAGTCAAGAATCCCAGGACCTGGAATAAAGCTCAGCAGCCGGGTGGAGCAGGGCGTAGGAGAAAGTACTCTGCAACTTCCGTGTGATGGAATTGTGCTAGATGTTGGTGATGGAAAGTGAATAGGTCAATGTCCCCAAGGAACCAGCGATTTGCAGGAGGTGGATATAAATTTAGCCACTTATGAGAAAATAGATGTCTATACTTAACATGTTTGACCAAAGTCAAAAGTGAGTGCATAATTTCTTAATTTTATTTGACCAAGGAAGAAATTAAAATGTATAAAATAGCTAATGAATATTAACAGGAGGTTGTTAGATATGTTAAATGTGTGAGAAAGATAAACAGCCCCCCCACCCCCGAAAGACACCCCACCCAATTTAGGGATTACATTTTTGCAGTGAAAAAAATTACAAAATATTCATATGTGTATAAAAATACATAATATATGACAGATCCTATAAATGTTGTGTATCAAAAGTCAAATTATTATGGGAACCAGCAGTTAGTGTAATGGCTATGTCGCTGGACTCCCACGTAGTCAATCGCGGTTCATGTCCTGGACCCGGTGGCTTAAAACTCACGCCGGGCGCGTGTGCGTGCGTGCCCAAGATCCTGAGAGGAGAATGGAGGAGAAGGGATTACGGCGTGGCCATCCCCCCTGGGGGGTGATTTCTCGCTTTCTGTCTCTCTGTCTCTCTCTGTCTGGTGAGCGCACGTGCCCTATAGCGAAAAACCTCTCCAAAAAAAAAATAAATAAAATAAAAGTCAAATTATTATAAGCTATGCAATGACCAGTAAGCCTCAAACAGAAAAAAAAAATACAATTCTGCTTAGTTAATTGCTGCCAACGTGAAGATCCACACATTATAATGTCTATATATTGGCTAATTGCATGAACCTTAAGTCTTTTTAATATTTTTAAAAGTTTTTGCTATAGGGTATAGGGTACATGTGCTCACTAGAGAGAGACAGGGGAAGTGAGAAATCAGCCCCCCACTGCCCCCTCAGGGGGGATGGCCACACCATAATTCCTTCTCTTCCATTCTCCTTTCAGAAATTTGGGCACACACACACACACATGTGCCTGGTGTGTTTTTCTAGCTGCCAGGTCTGGGACTTGAACCATACATTCAGCCACATGGGATCTAGTCACCTTAACCACCATGCTACCCAGCAGGCCCAATGAACCATAAATCTTAAAGGGGGTGATTTATAATTAGGGAGACATACATATGATTACATAGGAAATTTATATACTTAAAAACATTTTGGAAGAAAACATTGCAAGCATTGGTTTAGTATTTTTGCAAGTACCTATATTAGCATCTCCTGTAACATGGTGTTCTTTGCCAGGTGAGTAGAAGAGGAAGAGGTTACACACTGAGAAAGTAGTACCAGCAAGCTTGTGGACAGCAGTGTGTGTGAAAACAACATTGTAGCTAGAGCGAAAGTAGCAGGGAGAAGGGGAGAAGGGGCGAGGGATTTGATTCTAGGCAGGCTGGTAGGGTTGGCTCTCTGTGACTGACTGGCTCCTAACACCTCTAGGAAAAGTTAAAAGTTGGTCCTGTTGAGGGACCAGCAGTTAGCAAAATAGCGCGTGGCCATGCCCCCCCCCCCCCGTGGGGGGGGGGCAATTTCTTGCTTTCTGTCTCTCTGTCTCTCTCTGTCTTTCTGGCAAGAGCACAAGCCCTATAGCAAAAACCTCTCCAAAAAAAAAAAGTTGATCCTGTTGATCATGCTGTTTACATTTTCCGACTTTAGAACTTATCATATTTCTTTACCACTGAGCCATCTATACATATGCCATCATTTCTACCTAAAAAGTAAATGCCATGTAAGCCAGTATTATGTTTACATGTCCAATTGTGTTAATTTTCATGATCTGACATGTAAACTGTCAGAGTGATCATGGAATCCGTTCACAGTTGAGAAAACTGAGGCCGAATCTGCACGTGAATCCAGTCTAATTTGAAGTTCTCTGACTCTAATAATTGACTTTGTACTGGCATCTCCCAGATGTGTCCCACAGAGGATAGGACAGGAGCGAAAAGCTTTCTGTCATCATCCAACTATGGGGGCCAAACTTCCATATCTCCCATTCAAGACTCATAGTGTACTTGTAGAAAAGTCCCGGTGGGGACCAGCAGTTAGCGTAATGGCTATGTCGCTGGACTCCCACGTAGTCGACCGCAGTTTGCGTCCCGGACCCGGTGGCTTAAACTCACACAGGGCATGTGTGCGTGTGTGCCCAAGATCCCGAGAGGAGAATGGAAGAGAGGGGATGGCTGTGTGGTCATCCCCCCTGGGGGGGGTGATTTCTCGTTTTCTATCTCTCTGTCTCTCTCTCTCTGTCTGTCAAGCACACGCGCCCTATAGCAAAAAATAAAAACCTCGAAAAAAAAAAAGTCCCCGTGAAGCCTTGAAATAAATCCATTTTGTTTTGTTTATCTGAACACTTCACACTTTGTCAGATTTTTTTTTTCCATTAAAACATTTAACATTTCATGAAATACTTTGGGAAATTCTGGGAACCAACAAATGGTATGATGGTTAAGTCGCTGGACTTGCACATGACTGGCTGCGGTTTAAGTCCCGGACCCAGAGGTTTGAAATATGCTGGATACATCTGTGTGTGTGCCCAAAATCCTGAGAAGAGAATGGAGGGGAAGGGATTGCAATGTGGCTAATCCCCCCCTTGGTCTCTTTCTCTGGTGAGCGCATGTGCCCTATAACCACCACCCCCCCCCCCAAAAAAAAGAGGAAATTCTGCCTTAAAGCATATTAGGAAAACCTTACTAATCAGGACCCTTTTTAGTAACAAAGAGATATACACTTTATTTTATGCTCTTAAATCAATGTTTGTCAGAGTGAAGGTCATGACTCATTGGGTTGTGAAATCAATTAAGTGGGTCCTGACCAGTATTTGGAAAAAGAAAAAGAAATCGAATAGGAATAACATACCAGGGGTGTCCCATGCAGGACGGGTAGTACTAAATCATGAAATTTCTTCTGGGTCACAATAGAAAATGCACTGCTCCCTGGGGTCATGGCCAAAACTGAAGCCACTGCCTTCCTGAAAGTCACACACATTGCTTGCTATGTTAGGAATTGGGTGATAACAAACGTCTGCATGTTGTAACATTTATTCAAAAAAGATTACTGTATAGGACCAGCAGTTAGCGTAATGGCTATGTCGCTGGACTCCCATGTAGTCGACCGCGGTTCGAGTCCCAGACCCGGTGGCTTAAACTCACGCCGGGCACGTGTGCGTGTGTGCGTGCGTGCCCAAGATCCCGAGAGGAGAATGGAGGAGAAGGGATTGCGGTGTGGCCATCCCCCCTGGGGGGTGATTTCTCGCTTTCTGTCTCTCTGTCTCTCTCTGTCTGTCTGGCGAGCGCACGCGCCCTATAGCAAAAACCTCTCCAAAAAAGAAAAAGAAAAAAAAAAGATTACTGTAACATCATGGCTAAATACATTCTATGTCATTACTTAAAAGTGGTGAGTTTGGGACCAGCAGTTAGCATCATGGCTACGTCGCTGGACTCCCATGTAGCCGACTGTGGTTCGAGTCCCAGACCTGGTGGCTTAAACTCACGCTGGGCACGTGTGCATGCCCAGGATCCCAAGAGGAGAATGGAGAAGGGACTGTGGTGTGGCCATCCCCGCCGGGGGTGATTTCTTGCTTTCTGTCTCTCTCTGTTTTTTTTTTTTTTTTTTTTTTTTTTTTTTTTTTTTTTTTTTTTTAAACAAAACAAAACAAAAACAAAGCAAAACAAAACTGGTATCTTATCGGGAAGAAACTGCAATAGCATTTTTAGACTATCAGGGTCAGCTGTTGGGACGACCTAAACTCAGGTGTCTTGATTTATAGGCTAGCATTCTTTCACTTGCCGCTGTGAATTGACAATATTTGTATGTATTAGGGTAATTCTTTTCAATGAACAAGAAATCCATGTGCAAAGTTGGGCAACTCATTCCCTGACAGCAAGTCAATGGACAGGTTTTAAAAATGCTGTAGACGACCTGAAGGAGACCATTTTGATATATTTTGGTGCTGAGGTCTAATTCTATTCCCAAGTAATTAACCTAACACCTCGCCTTATTAGGAGGGGCTATTTAGTTATTGGGTTTCTCATTTGTATGCGTGAACGTCCTGGATCTGTGATTTCAAGAAACCGGAGGATAACACATCAGTGAATGCCAGATCTGGGGGTGTGTAAAGATTCAATCTCTACCTTTCTAGTAATAAATAATGAATCAAAGTTACATGAAGCTTTCCAAAGTCTGGCTGTTTTTAGAAAAAGATAGGAATTATGACTTAGTGAAGCATCTCATAGCCAAACACACAATAGGTTTTCCTTTTTTTTTTTTTTTTTTTTTTCTTCCAGGGAGGCCTTTTCAAGACTCTTCTGGCTGAAGTCTTGAAGATTTTGCTTTCATCTGTGCCTAATCCTCTCTCCTGGTCGGTTCTGGGGAGCGGACCTGGAAGTTGGAGGTAGAGCTTCCCTTTTGCTCCTCTGAGCTCTCTACAGGAGCCTACCCGGGAGGTGGGCCTGGGCTAGGATTCTAGCAAACTCTGGGATGGCAACATCTGCTCCCAGGGAGTCCAGGCCATCGGCGGGCAGAAACCATTTGATAACTTAATCTTGGTGCGAGGAAGAGACGCCGAGGCCTGTGTACTCCGGTGATAAAGGGGAGCATCGGGTAGGTCAAAGAAGGGACGCAGTATCTTTGAAAACGAATATGAAGGAATAAAGCAGAAACATGAGCGGGGAGACGAGGGCGGCTGGTGTCTGAAGGGCAGATCAGAGTCACCGCCTGGGGAAGACCTGGGGGTCCAGGGCTTCTCTCTGAGCTGGGAGCAGAGTGGAGGTTGGAGGCGGTGAATTTCTGACAATCCAGGACCGGCCGGTGGACTCTCCTCCTTCCTATAATTAACTCAACGCGTCGGGACAGTCGGGACCCGCGGCACCCCGGGCCCTCCCCTCCTCTCCCTGCGCCTGGCTTCGGGAAGGAGAGGCTCTGGGTGGGGGGTCCAGCCCGGGCCACACGAGCCGCCCCTCCACCCCCTCGCAGTCGAAGCCTGAGCCTGCGCGGCGGGCGCTGGGGGCGCGGGCCCCGCGTGACGTGGGCGCCGCGGCGGGAGGGGCCGCCCGAGGGGCTCGGGCCGCCTTAATAGCGCCCGGCGGGTCGCGGGCAGAGCGCAGACGGCCCTTCGCGAGCAACAGGAGCCAGCGAGCGGCCCACTCCTCCCACCTCCTCGGTTGCCTCCTCCTCCTCGCTCCTCCCGCCCCCACCTCTGCGTGCGCGGCGGAGTCGCCCTCGCCGTGCCTCTTTCTCCCGCTCGCTCGGCGCCCTCGCCAATACTTCCCCCTGCTGTGCTCCGGGGGACCCAAGCGTTCTCCGCGCTAACCTTAGGGACCAGTAGTGCTCGAAAAGCCTTGCAAAAGCCGCTTTGGGCAGAGATAGTTGGAAGCCCCTCGTCCTTTCCCCCCTCCCGGCTCAGCCGGTGCCCGGCTCGCAGCACCTTCTCGCTCCTGCACCCTCGGTTTGGGAGGACGGGGTGAGAAGGTGAAGTGGAAAGAACTGCAGAGCAGAGGGGGGCCAGGCTCAGAGCTCAGGTTTCATTTTCATTGAAGCAAAGCACCGAAGATCTTTTTTTTTTTTTAATTCTGCATTTTTTTCCTTTTTCTTTTTATTTTTCCAAGAAACTTATTTTGGGGGGGTTGCTCTGGGCATTTGCTTTGCCCAGTAGTTGAAAAGTGAACTCGACTCGTGATGGTTCTCCTGTCACTTTGGTTGATAGCAGCTGCTCTGGTAGAGGTTAGGACTTCAGCTGATGGACAAGTAAGTGGAAAATAATAACAATAAAAAAACTCAGACCCAGCCTTTTCCCGACAAAGTTCCTTCCCTCTCTCCCTCCTTTCTTTCCTCCTCCCACCCTTGCCTCTTATCTTTTGCCTTCAGGAGCGGTGTCGGAGGGCTGGGCGCCGCGTGCGGGGCTTTCCGGGGTGGGGGTCGAATTGCACGGGAGGCGGCGACTGCCCCTCTGAGAGCCCAGGCTTGTCACACCTAGGGCTCCACCACTGTGCGGTATTCATAACCATTTTCAGTGACAAAATTGCAGCCAGTTCGCATCCTCCTCGGGCCGTCTGGGTTTCCCCTTTCTGGGGCGGACTGGGCGCTTGAATGAAGTTCTGGACCCGGGTCCAGGATCCCAGAGCTCCGGCCGCTGCAGCCAGGGTCAGAAAGCTCGCGGGGCTTTCTGTCCCCTGATTGACTCAGGGCTGTTTCGGGCAGTCGGAGGCGGGGGTTTCAGGAAGTCCCTGGACCGGACAGAGAGCCATCCAGTAGACACGTGTCCTGGGAGGACCGCGGCTGGGCTAGGGTTTGACAGTTGGGGAGGGGGGCTGGGGACGTTTCCTGCCTCGCGTTTTCCTGGGCAGAGGCTGCAGGCGCCGGCCGCCTTCTCCCCTCCCCCTCTGCACAACTCCTCCTCTTTTTAAAGCTAAGTTGAGGGCCGCCGCGTTTCTTTTCGGCCCTGCCCCCATTCTTTGGAGACTCAAGGTGAAGCCCGATGCTCTCACTGGAGTCCTTGAGAAGGCTCAGCCCGGGGAGCTGTTTGTAGTAAATCATACCAGCACAGGGCCGGTGGGGCTTCGGGTACAGAATTTCTCTGAGTTTTTGTAGCTTCTCTGGTGTGCTTGGGCTGACCGTAGGGTTAAAAAGTAGAAAATGATCTAGTTGATTCCTGAGCTCAAATCCGATGCATCAGGCACCCCTCCCTTTTAAAATTTTTTTTATTATTTAAATTTATTTACATTCTTTTATTTATTTACTATACATCATGATAGCATACAAACAGATTTTCCATCCAGAATACACTGTAGGCTTCTTTTTTGCCTGTTCCATCAGAGACTTTCTTTTTCTAATCCTGGCCAGTACGGGAGTTTTCAGAAGACACTATTGAGTGTCAGTATTTATTTTTGTTGGCTTCATACATGTTACACTAAAATTAAAACTGGCAAACAACTCCTTTCCCAAATTGTTCCGGAATAGGCTCATGCTCCTGTCACAAGCACTTCTACAAACCGAGGTGCAGCCTTCAAGGCACGGATCCCGGGCTCCAGCGCCTCCTGAACAGGCACTCCTGAAAAGCATTAAGGGTGGAAATGAAATGCACCAGGTGATAAGACGAAACCCAGTAACTGTTTCTTTTTCTTACTTTCCCCCTCCTTTCCAGGCTGGTAATGAAGAAATGGTGCAAACAGGTAAGCCTTGTTCTCAGATGTCACTTATCTTAGTTGAAAGAAGGGAATGAAGTAAGCAAAGCAAAATACAGTTTCTGACATTCTTCCCACTGGTGGTGAAAAAAAAGAATCATTTGTGGTCCAGGAACATTTCTGCTCACTTCTTCTTTCCAGAGGAGGGTCCCACTTTCCTCAAGCTAAACTAGAGTGATGTAAAATTCTCTTAGAGTTGGGCTTTTCAAACATCAGTTTATTACTGTCTGCATGAGCCACTGGTATGTACTTGGAGGTGAATGGAAGGGCTGGAAGAAGATATGGAGGTGAAGGAAATCAAACTGTCGATTTCTGCCGCGCTGGGAGGAGCACTTTGATTAGAATAGAAGGCGAGTTGTAGGAATGCTATGAAGAGGGAAAAATGTAGTACAGAGGATAAATTTTTCCCTTAAAATTTTCCCTGCTTTGGATAAAATTTTTGATAACATCTCTTATTCCTCTTGCTTCAAAGTAATTACTACTAATGTGTAAGAAATTGTTAGGCCTTTTTGCAAATAACATCTAAAACCTCAGTATTATCTACTGCCATTGGTATTGTTTTTCCCATGTGATGGGTAAAGAGACTGAGATTCAAATAGCATAAGTGACTTGTACAAGAACAGATCATTCCAAAGCCCATGGACTTTGGCGAAATGGTTTATAATAATATATTTGTTCTGAATGCAGAGCTGGGACATCACCTGGCAAGAAGCCAGGTTATATTCAAAGACGTCTTGTAAACATTGTACTTAAAAAAAAAAAAAAAACTTTTTTAGAGGTTTTTTGCCTTAGGATACATGCGCTCTCCAGAGGAGACAGACGGTGAGAAAGAAAGTGAGAAATCACCCTCTAGTGGGGATAGCCATGCCTCAGTCTCTTCTCCATTCACCTCTTGGGGTCTTGGGCACAATGCACTCGGGCCTGGTGTGAGTTTCAAGCCACTGGGTCCAGGACTCGAACTATGGTTGGCCATGTAGGAGTCCAGTGATGTTACTGTTGCACCATCTGCTGGTCCCTTACTTGAACTTTTTAAAAGATAATTTTATTTTTTTTTGTAGAGTATTAGTCTGTATTTGTCAAGTAATGCTGTAAAATTTAAGTTTTTTTAGTTTGCTATAAAGCAAACTAAAAAAAAAATCACTTGTGGTCCAGGAACATTTCTGCTCACCTCCTCTTTCCAGAGGAGGGTCCCACTTTCCTCAGGCTAAACTAGAGTGATGTAAAACTGAGCTCCCTGGAGAGAGACTAAGAATCCTTCCTCCCCCCTGAGGGAGGGCCACTTGCAATCCCTTTTTTTCCATTCTCTTCTTGGGATTCTGGGCATGCACACATGTACATCTAGTGTGATTTTTCAAGCCATGAGTCTAGGATTCAAACTATGGTTTATCATGTGAGAGCCCAGTGCCTTAACTACCATGCCACCTGCTGGCACTGCTCTTGGGACGTTTTTCTGAGTTGTCAGTGCCAGGATTCGAATCACAGTCAGCCATGTGAGATCTAGCTCCCCGTAAAGAGGCTTTAACCTACTGTGCTACAGGCTTGCCCACTCCCTCATTTTTAATTACTTAAACATTTGATGACTCAAGCATTCTAACTTTTCAACATGTAAATTGAAAACTTGGTCATAACATAAGATGATATTTAAGTTTTCCAAAAGGATGCTTATGTAAGAGACTTTCATGGAGTGGATCTTGGTCTGGTCCTTTTGCTAATATATATATATTACTTTCATAGCCCTCTTTTTGCAGGGAAGAAAATGGTGACGTGTGCTTAAATTCGGTGGGCAAGAGGCTAGTCAACAGTATGGACAAAAAGAGTTCTGGGAACTCTTAGGTTGCATGAGATTTATGTGCCCTCACATTCCTCTGTTATGGAATCTCTCTCTGCTTTCTAATTATCAGAGGGCATGTGTGCTCACAGGGATGGAGAGACAGAGAAAGGGAGAATGAAGACCCCAGTGGGGCACATTCATACCACAATTGCTTTTTCTCCATTTCTCCATCCTGTTGGAATTTTGGGCATGCAAGCACATGCACTGGGTGTTTTTCAAGCCTCCATTGCTAGAATTTGAACTGTGGTCAGTTATGTGGGATCCAGCTCCCTTAACCACATGACTGGGGATTTCTTTCTCTTACCACTATTATTTCTTTCTCTTGTCACTATCATTTTTATTTACCATTTCTAGTTGAACAAAGAAAAGAAAATTGATTTGATCTTACCAGTCTAGTGATAGAAAAAGTATAGCTATCATTGGGCTTTGGTTGATAGTTATTTGTATAACCTTTAAGAAGGATTTAAAAATATATTTAAGAAAATCATGCACAGAACAATTTTCTTGCACTGTCCCATGTATAAAGGCAGTGTGACCAAGGAGGTTTGCTAAATTGCACTTCTGTACATACAATTTTTTTTTTCAATAACCAATTTAAACAGTGGCTTTATAGAACTTCCTAGAGGTGTTATTTTATTGATGATGCGTTAGGAAAGACTAATAAAGTTCGTAGAAGTAATTAATGAATATTTATTGCCCTACAAATTGGCTGGGGAAAATTCCAAGACTCTGAATAATTTCTGAATAATGTCTCAAGTAGAGATAAACACAAATTAGTAATCAACCACAAGTTATTAAAAGCTAGATTTAAGAAGTCTTTTTTTTTTGGGGGGGGGGGCTAGAAGGTGCATGTGCACACCAGAGAGTGACAGAGAGGAAATTTGGGGCATGCGTGCACATGTACCCAACATGTTTTAAAGCCACGAGGTCTAGGACTTATTTGGCTGTGTGGGATCCAGCCACCTTAGCCACTACACCATGAGTTGGCCCTAAAAAGTACTTTCTGTTGAGACATAGCATACGTGCAGTATGGCGCACGTGTCCACCTTGTGGAATCTTCACAACAGGAGTCCTCTTGTATAGGCAGCAGCTTGACCTACACAAGGTCACTAGGACATGACTCGCGCCCTTGTGTCCCTCTTATGCCACGCTGGCTGCTAGTGCTGTCTCTCACATAGGTAACAACTCACCTGATGGCATAAATTAATTTTGCCAATTTGTTTTGTGGATTTTATAAGAAAACCCATATAATACATATTTTTTAGTGTCTGGCTTAGGGCACCAATTTTTTCTTTTTGAGAGGTTTTTGCTATAGGGCGCATGAACTTACCAGAAACACAGAGAGACAGAGAGACAGAAAGTGAGAAATCACCCCCCGGGGGGTGGCCATGCCACAATCCCTTCTCCTCCATTCTCCTCTCGGGATCTTGGGCACACACGCACACGCATCCGGCATGAGTTTAAGCCACCGGGTCCAGGACTCAAACCATGGTTGACTACATGGGAGTCCACCGACATAGCCATTACACTAAATGCTGGTCCTTAGGGCACCAGTTTTTAAAAAATATGTATGCCATGTTTCAACCCTGTATTCTAGGAATACTTTTGAGGAGAAGGCAGTTTGCAATGAAGGAAGGTTAGTCTATGTATAGACACATCACCTATGCACTGTCTCGCTCAGGCGATCTCATTCCTTTTTTTTCCAGCCACTAGAAACATGCCCTCTGGGTATATGGGAAAGTACGATTCACCCTAGAGAAAACGGGTCAATAGATTTTTGAACCCTGACCTAGGTCTGTGCTTCTGTGCTCCCCAGAGAGGAGCTATTCACCTATCTACCTGTCTCCTTCCACGCTACCTACGTATCTATCTATGATGTTTGAAAATGTGTCAGTCCACATGTATAACTGTACTTCATGAGATCATAACATTTTTCCATGGCATATCAGAGAGCTCTTTCCTTTCTGACTCAGAATATGGCCTTGGGAAAATGCCTAGTATAATTGTGGGCAACTGGCTGGCTGACCTAATTGGTAAGGAGGCTTGCTCTGTGACACACGTGGCTTAGGAAATAACCATAGTTCTGTGGAAATCGGAACATCTGAAAAATAATTCTTGGAGTTCTTTTGTTTCATAACCTACCACTTTGAGATTGCCTGAGTATCATTTGAGGAAAAAACATTGTGAGGTTTCAGTGTTTTCTTCCCTTCCTCATTCTTCTCTTGGAATTGGGGCATATTTGTCTTCCCCTGCCCTATTTCTTTTTCTTTCTTTCTTTCTTTTTTTTTTCTTAAAGAGAGATTTTTGCTAGAGGGTGTGTACACTAGTCAGAGAGACAGAGAAAGACAGAAAGTGAGAAATCACCCCCCACAGTGGATGACAACGCTGCAATCCCTTCTTCTTCATTCTTCTCTTGGGCATGCACACACATGTGCCTGCTTGAGTTTTAAGCTACCAGGTCCAGGACTCGAACCAGGGTTGACTACATGGGAGTCCAGTGATGTAACCATTATGCCATCTGCTGGTCCCACCATCTCCCTTATTTCTGTTGCTAGTTACACATTTTAATACATTTCGTTTTTAGAAAAAAATAAGTTTATCTTGTCCTTTTAGAGATTTAGTTTACTAAGAAATACTTTTTATTGTTTTGGGGAGTTTATTTGGTTTTCAAGGTTTAGTTTGAGTTACTTACCTAGTCGTTGGCATATAGTAAGCCTTGCCACTGGTGTATACCTCATGAGAGCAAAGAATTTGAATGGTTGTTGTATTCCCATTACATAAGACAGTAAGTTGTGAGTTTCTTGTGTGTGTGTGCTTTTTTTTGTAGAGGTTTTTGCCTAGGATGTGCGCACTCACCAGAGAGAGATGGTGAGAAGGAAAGTGAAAAATCGTCTCCCGGAAGGGATGCCATGCTGCAATTCCTTCTCTTCCATCCTCCTGAGATCTTGGGCATGCACACACACATGCCCAGCCTGAGTTTCAAGCCACCGGGTTCAGGACTCAAACCACAGTCAGCCATGTGGGAGTCCAGCGATGCCATCTGCTGGCCCCGCTTGTAAGTTTTAGATATTAATTATTTAATGCATGCACCTAGCAAGCAGGGTATTATCACATTGGATTCACCCGCGTTCTGGCCTTAAACGCTCTTGGCCGTGGGTCTCTCCAGGTTTAATTAATCTCCAAGAAAATGAGGATGTAACTATGGCCATATAATTAATTCTTTGATGTTATCAAGACCTCGTGTGCCTCCTCTTTTCACCCCACAAAGCACAGAGTTTTTGTGTGCTTTTTTATTCATGCTCAGTAAGTGTTTGGCAAATTGAATTCTGTGTGCACTTTTGGAATGCCTAGTAATTTCTCACAGCAGTCTAGTTGGGATCACTTGCCTTGTTGCTGGCATCAGAGGAAATGAGATGAGCTAAGATTAAAATCCATCCAGTTTACCCCAGCAATACTGAAAAGCTTGCTGGAGGAGGAGGTTTAAAGGGATCCTTTGTAAAATTTAGAATTTTGCCTACCCGAGCCATTATTCTTCCTTACAATGAAAGATCATGGAGTTGGCTTTACTGACTTAACTTCCACCCTTCATGGAACTTGAAAATGGTTAATGTTAAATGCTTTAAGCTTCTTAGGTGAAGGTATTGTGAAACACACCTTTATCTGTTCACAGGAACGTACTGTTTCCATTTAGCTGAAGCATTTCTCCATATTTTCATTGCTTTCTCTTGTTGTTGTACCAAATAATCATAATATTGCTCAAAAAAGTTAAGAAATCCTTAAGGTCACCTCTGCTTCCAGAACGATGATCTCTTAAGCATTCTTTGCTTGTGAGCAGCCAACCCAGATTACCTTTAAAATCCATTAAGGACAATTCCACATTGCCTGGTAGACTCATGAGTGGTTTTGATATGAAGAGTTTGGTTATGCTACTTAGACTGGATATATTGACAATGATGTCTTAGATGGAAAGCAAATATTCCCTCTGGAATACTTACCAGAAGACTACTTACCAGAATTTGGGAAACCCTCTTTTTAATATTTCTATAATAGAGACCAGCTTTTTATTTCTAAAATATGCTACTTTTATTACTACAAGTTGCTGAACTTAAATTTCATCAAGGTTCTTCATTCTTCTGATTATGTTTTTATGTGCCCACTGTAATAGCATTCTATAATTTTTATGTATTCTTTGGGATCACCTAGATCCCAAGATGGTATAATTTAGCATATTCTTTTTTTTTTAAATTTTTTTTTTTTTTAGGCTTTTGCCATAGTCTACATGCACTCACCAGAGAGATAGAAGAAGAGAGGCAAAGTGAGAAATTACCATCCAGGGGATAGTCAGACCACTCTACCCTTCTCCCTAGGGATTTTGAGTGGACACACACACATGTGCCCAGCATGTTTTTTAAGCTGAGTGTCTAGGATTTGAACCGTGGGGTCAGCCATGTATGATAAAACACCTTCAGTACCATGCCACTTACTGGCCCAATTTAGCTTCTTTTTTAGAGAGATTTTTGCTAGAGGGCATGTACACTCACCTGAGAGATAGAGAAACATAAAGTGAGAAATCACCTCCCAGGGGGAATAGCCACCCCACAATCCCTTCTCTTCCATTCTTCTCTTGGGATTTTGGGCACATAGGCACATGTACCTGGTGAGTTTAAGCCACTGGGTCCGGGACTCAAATTATGGTCGACTACGTGGGAGTCCAGTGATGTAACCATTATGCCATCTGCTGGTCCCAATTTAGCATATTCTTATTCTGTTATTTAAAACACAGACAAATATTTGTTGGTATACCTGTTTTTGATTTCTTTGCTATTTTAGTATTATTTATCACAGACTCCTCCTGAACAGTTTAGTCCCATGAAATGAGTAAACCCTAATTTATATAATCATTTTCTTAATGGTACTCACTTACTTTCCCATCAATTTACACAGTGTTATGTATTGATCATTGCCTGCATTTCCAATGGTTGCTTTAGGCGAGAGCCCTAGAAGTTGGTTACTGAGTAAACGGTAAATTAACATGATACACTTGACAAATGGCTTTTAAAAAAATAATGATTTATTTACCTTTATTTATTTATTTTAATTTGACCAGAATGAGAGAGAGAGAAAGTAAGCTGCCAGTTCTGGAACTCAGACCACAGTCTGCCATGTGGGAATCTAGTGCTCTTAACTACCACACCACCTACCAGCCCTGACAGATGGCTTTTGAAAAAGTCTGTAGATCTGAACTTCTGCTTGCAATATAAGAAAAGTATTGATTTTTAAAATTTTAATTTAAATTAATTTCAGCTTGATTCTTCTTGAACTTCTGAAGGATGCGATGAATTTATCATTTTTATAGCTATCAAGTACCTAATTATGAACAGTTATATAATGCAGATGTTTTTGTAATTTCATTAGTTCTGTTAGGAGATTCATTTGCTCCATAGAATTTGAGAGTTATATATTCTTTGAAATGGATAAAGTGTGGGAAATTTCCTAGCATAAGGAATCTCTGTTCCCACATGTAACTGATCCATCCCAGTGTTCTAAGTAAGTTCGCATAAATTTGCTGACTAACTGTGAATTCCTAGGGGACAGTTTGTGGTAAAATGTCAGTCTCTTGTTTATAAAAATGATTGCCACAATTTCAGCATGATGGATATTTATGGATTTTAGAAGAAATTGTGAGCAGTGTGAGACAGTATATTTCACCCTTGAAGTGACTGATAAAACGAGTTATTAAAAACTTGCAGAAAGAAAAAATAGGATTAAATATATTAATTCTCAAATATCATAGTCTTAGATATTAAATCACATTTTCTGTAATTTTTTTATATTCAGTATGCTTATATACACACAAAAAGAATGAAATCATTATCCATATGATTTTGATCTCTTTTTCCTTAACATGTAAAAATTTCTCTTTTTTACATGTAAAGTCTCTTGTGTAATCTCAAATCTAAGCTGTATATCCACACGAGACCTATCAATAGTCATTGTCTTGAGACTAGCAGATGGCATACTGGTTACATCGCTGGGCCACAGTTTCAAGTCCTAGACCCAGGGGCTAGAAAATCACACTGGACATGTGTGCATGCGTGCCTTTCTATCCAAGATCCTGAGAGGAGATGGAGGAGAAGGGATTGCAGCATGGCTATTCCCCTGGGGGTTGATTTCTCACTTTCCCTCTCACTGTCTCTGTCTCTCTCTCTCTCTCACCAGTGAGTGTACACATCCTAAGGCAAAAACGTCTCAAAAAAAAAAAAAAAGTTGTTGTCTTTCCTCTGTCAAGTGATCAGGAGTTCAGACCCTGTTGACCATGGCCTAAAATCTTGATTGCACCACTTTCTACCTTAGGGACCTTAACCCCTCAAATCTTTATTACATCTGCCATAGGCATAATCCTACTTTACTTTGTAGACTGATGCTTATTGGAGATACATAAAATGTTGGCACAGTTTTCCAAAAATGTATTTTATTCAAAGAGAGGCACTTCATTCCCGTTCCTATGTTTGAGATAGTTTTGCCCACCATGACTAATTTCTGGGAGCCTTCGTTTGCTTTGCCATGGACTTGTAAGCTATGCAGTCACTCAGCTCACCATGTGACAGTTTTTTGAGCGTCTTATTTTCATATATTCACATTGGTATCTCAGTGTAGTGTTGTTTAATTCATTGGATGGAACAGTAGAATGAGGGAGTTGAGTAGGGATGGGTGCAAAAAGCCTTATTGCATGTGGATTCGGTACTAGCTCTGTTTTGTGTGTACCAGGCACAGTTCTTTTTACTTCTTTCACCTTATGTATTGTAGTTCCCTTTTTTTTTTTTCCTTTTCATTTAAAGTTTCTGTATTAATCACAACTTCTTTGAATATATTAGGTCGTCGGGAAAGTCATGACGTATTTTTCTACGGGAAAATGTGTCAGGACTTTTCCAACAACCCAATAAATGACAGGAACCCAGTTCACATAGGTTAAAGAAAACAAAACTGGTAAAATAACTGTAGTTAGGTATAGCTGATCCAGAGTTCAAGTCATGTCAGGAATCTCTCTCCCCTTCTCCCTTTCACTCTCTCTCCTCTCTCCCTCTTTCTCTGTCTTCCATTTTTCCCTGTGTTGCCTTTATTTCTTTATGAAGATAAGAATTTTGGTTGCTAAGTTGTGGGAGAGACTGTCATCAGCGTCTCAAGGCTGTCATTCCTTTCACCCCAATAGACATAACACCTCTTCTTTTGACAGCGCCAGCACATTTCCTGGTGGGACTTTTATTGAGTCATAAGCTTATACTAGAACCATTCATTATGAACAGGGGATACCATGTCCTGAATGGTCTGGACTGAGACATTTTACCCTGACTTAGACTAAGAGTGGAGTGTAGGGTGGCTCACCCAGAAAATAGGGGTACAGTTAAAGAAAAAAATAGGTTGAAAGTTGGGGAGTCACCCATCTACAATAATGCCACCACTGTGAGGCCTTGCCAGAACATTGGGTGGGAAATGATGGTTGTGAAAGGCAGAGTAATGGCCCCCCAAGAATGTCTATTTGTGAATCCTTAGAATGTGTTATATTGCATGGCAGAGAGGGATTAAGTTTTCAGAGGGAATTAAGACTAGTAATCAAATAACCTTAAAATAGAGAGATTATCCTGGATTATATGGACGACTGTAAGCGGGAGAGGAAGGCAGGGGAGAGAGAACTAGGAGGTGGTAGAATAAGATGTTGCTAGCCCTGAAGATGGAGTGAGGGTTCCATAAGCTGAGCAGGGCCAGAGGCCTCTAGAGTTTGAAAAAGGCAAGGAAACAGGTTCTTTTTTTTTTTTTTTTTTTTGGAGAGGTTTTTTGCTATAGGGCACGTGCGCTCGCCAGACAGACAGAGAGAGACATAGAGACAGAAAGCGAGAAATCACCCCCCAGGGGGGATGGTCACGCCGCAATCCCTTCTCCTCCATTCTCTTCTCGGGATCTTGGGCACGCACGCACACGCGCCCGGCGTGAGTTGTAAGCCACCGGGTCCAAGACGCGAACCGCGGTCGGCTACGTGGGAGTCCAGCGACATAGCCATTACGCTAACTGCTGGTTCCCGAAACAGGTTCTTTACCAGAGCGCCCAGTAGGAATCCAGTCCTGCCGATGTGTTGATTTTAGCCCAGTACAACCTACCTATTTCAAACTCTTGATCTCTAGAATTGTAGGATATTTCATATGTTAAGTCACTGAGTTTGTGGTAATCTGTTACAGCAGCAATAAAACACTAATACTGTGGCCTTGTGGATTGTCACGATTTCTCATACGTTTGTCAAACTATGAGCCAGATTGTTTTGGGTTTGCAAAATATAATTACTATGAATAAAGTTTTGATAAAAACCTTTAAAATGATATCTACCCTTTTTTTAGAATGTTATTTTATTATTTCATTCATTCATTCATGCATTCATTCATTTAAATTTGACCAGAGAGAGAGAGAGAGAGAGAGAAGGAAAGTGAGAAAGCAAGCCACCAGGTCCAGGGCTCGAACCACAGTCAGCCATGTGGGAGTCTAGTGCCTAAAACCACCACACCACCAGCCCTACTATCTACATTTTTTATTCATCTTATTTTCTCTGGTCTTTGCCCCCGGGACAAAGGCTAATTTTCAAGTTTTAAATTTTGAACTCAATAGTCTTTAAAAATACTGTCCAGTTAGCAATTGTATAATAAGAGGTATGAAAAAAATATCAATTTGTAGAATACCTGATATAGCTCTTTTGTCTCGTATGATTTCTAAAGATCTTAAGTGTCACCAGTAGAAATGCTTTTTTAAGAACCTGGATTGGGGGCTGGTCCTGTGCCTAGTGGTTACAGGAGCTAGATCACATATGAACATCCGTGATTTGAGCTCCTTAGGTTTGAAAAACGCACCAAGTGTGTGTATGCATGTCCAAAATCATGATGGGATGGGGAAATGGAGGAGAAAGAATGATGGCATGACCATACCTCATCCATTGAGTGCTGTTTTCCTCTCTCTCTCTCTTTCAAGTACAGAGAAGTAAAACAAAAACAAGACCGGTATATTAAAATTCTGGCATTTGAGCCTTACTTGTCATCTTGATATTGATTATTTTGCCATTTTAAAATGTAGCAAACAAAGAAAATACTTGAATATTTTTCTTTGAAGTGTGCGTTTTCTGTTCATGAAAGATCTTCTCTTACCTGATTTAATGTTCTGGAACACTAAAGAATGTGCTGTTCTTTACTGAATGACTCGTTTAAACATAAACATTGTGCAATTGCAACAAATATTTATTAAAAATCCAGATTAAAAGAATGAGAAGAATTTTTAACTTCACAACATGTGTTCTTTCTTAACAATGAATAATAATAATAAAAAAGCCACTACCTTTTCAAATAGCTTATGAGAAATCTTTGACGATGAAAATAGATTTGCAACTAAAACAAAAGACACATAGAAAAGGGCCTCTGCCTTGTGGTGATAAGAGCCGAGAGGGGATGAAGTGAGGAAAAAGGATTTGGCTGTGTTCACAATTTCAGCATGTGTCTCAATTAATTTTTAATTGCTTTTGGGAGAAGTCGTGTCCCCTTGCCCATAAGTGTTTACAGCCTTGCTCAGCCCTTTGGCTTTTGGTGTCCTCTTTAATGTCCACTACTCATCCTGCTTGCATCTTTCCTGGAGCAGCTGGCTCCTGTCATTTCTGATGAAAGTCACTCTATTACCCTTGGCTCAGGATTTAGAAATGTTGTTGTTGGGGCTGCTTCTTTAGCAGATCTTGAAAATGCTTATTTGATTTATTCTTGAGGCCAGATTATGGCATGCTGAGAATTTATACCTGATAAAGGAAATTGCCTGTGTGAACTACCTCTTTATAGTAGACTAATCAGCCGATTCTTGGGAGAGAATCTAAGTTCTCTGGGCTGGGCAATGAATGAGGCATGGACTGTTTGAGCCAGCCAATATTTTTGGTCCTCTATTGAGGTAAAATTTAAGGTCTTTCTGACCACATTGGAAATGCCAGCCTGGGGTGGAAGTGCAGAGGTGGAGAGGCTTGTAGAGTGCTGGGACATGAGAGGAATCTGAAACTGACTTCCTTCTTCTGTAGCTCAAGTTAGAGATGATGATGACATCAGCTAATTTTTCATTTCTTGAGATGTTATTAGATGGGTCAAACTCTTTATATACCTCACCTCATTAGATCCCCATTGATAGCTCTTTTTATAAAACTCCTTAAGCCATAATTTTCATAATTTGTTTATAAGATATCAAAGAGCTCTTAGCCTGGAATTCAAACACAGTATTCTGAGTATAGATCTGTAGTGCTAAGCTATCACACCCACTCCCTTTGTTGCTTGGGAACTATAAATTACAATGGCATCAATCTCAAGTATTCTAATATTCGGTGTGCTTGGGTAGCTAATTCGATCACCTAAAAATTGTTACAACATATGGAAGATTTTTACTGGGGTTACTTGAGGTCCTTGCCGTGTTGATTGTAGTACTGGAGACTTTTGTTCTCTTACAGTCCTGTGGTGTGATCTTTGTAATGTGTTGGGACATCTGGAATCCTCTAGGAGACATAGGAAACCCAGCTGCCTGTCTTCAGTTGTAACATATGTGACTGAACGTATGAAGGAGATTAGATGATCCCAGAGCATGGGCCACTGTGTCATATGGGACAACTTGACCAGCCCCCCACACAGAACACACTCACTTCTAGAAAAAGCCATTGATTTC
The DNA here is from genome assembly GCA_026018925.1 of Tupaia tana. Classification (NCBI taxonomy): domain Eukaryota; kingdom Metazoa; phylum Chordata; class Mammalia; order Scandentia; family Tupaiidae; genus Tupaia; species Tupaia tana. Next base: position 31,315,179 of record JAKSZU010000017.1, read on the forward strand.
CTTCTCTCCCTCCATTCTTCCGTCCCTCCCTTCTTTCCGGCCCAAGAGTGATATGATATACACTTGAGATATTTAAACATAGTTAAGTTCCTACACTTGTGCCCCCAAAGAGCTTAAAATCTCTGGAAGTACAAGACACAAGCTTATACTTTTTCTCCCATCGAGATTTTTAAAATTTTTATGCCACTAAAGAAGTACTGAGTGATTTGTATGACTAAACTTGCTGTTTAGGCCAGAAAGTCTGTAGACAGTTGCCAGGAAGGTTTCTTGGGAAAGTTGGGGCTGGAGGTAGGCCTTGGGGGCTTTACTGGCTTTGCTTCAATAGAGAGTGGTGGTCCTCTCCCCTAGTGGTGCTGCAGAGCAGGGCTGTCAGGGCAGGTGTGGTTGAGCTGGACCTAGAGAGCACGTTGGATATGAGGTTTTAGTAGGTTAATATGGGAGACAGTGTTGAGAGTTGGGACCAAGGGCAGAGGGCCCTTAAATGCCAAACTTCAGTTGTGATTTAAGTTACTTAATCTCTCCGTTTCTGTTTCTCACTCATGAAGTGGGAGGATATAGTTGGTAGACAGTCTTTCTTGCAACTTTTGGGTCTAAGATGAAGAAAGAACCTGTTTTATCCTGAAGTAATGGTAAATAACTGAAGCTATTCAGAGAATAATGTAATAATATTAATTGTTAGCAAGATACTTCCTATTGATATGTTACAGACAGTGTTATAAACACTTTGAATTAAGTCATTTAATTTTTATAAAAACCCTTATGAAGTAAATAACTATTACCTTCATTTTTACAGATAAAAGCTGGGGCAGAAAATCTTAAGTGACCAGAAATCACTAAGGTAGTAAACAGTAGAAACTAGATATTTTAAATATAGGGCTTAAAAGTAATGTGCCTGCAGGACCAGCAGTTAGCGTAATGGCTATGTCGCTGGACTCCCACGTAGTCGACTGCGGTTCGCGTCTCAGACCCGGTGGCTTAAAACTCATGCCGGGGGCTTGTGTGTATGTGCCCAAGATCCTGAGAGGAGAATGGAGGAGAAAGGACTGTGGCGTGGCCATCCCCCCTGGGGGGTGATTTCTCGCTTTCTGTCTTTCTGTCTCTCTCTGTCTGGTGAGCACACATGCCCTAAAGCAAAAACAAAAAAACAAAAAAACAAAAAAAAAAAACCTCTCCAAAAAAAAAAAAAGTAATGCTTGCTAATAAGGTTGGCAGTATTTTGATATAATTTATGCAATATTTGATAGTGAGAAATTTGATGTCATGAGTATGGATTTAGCACTTATAGCTTTTCGGTGTGAGGTAATGAAGACTTAAGGATTTAGAAGAAAGGGAGTTTGAGGAAAATTTCTGAGGAAAATCTGTAGGACTTGAATGTTATCATGTGGGGGGTAAAGTTGAAACAAAGGAGACTCCTAGCCTTATTTGGGAGAAGCAGCACATCATAAACAGAAATAGTGAAATCAGGGGGCCAGCTGGTAGTGTAGCAGTAACACACTGCTCTGCCATGTTCGGCCCATACAAAAAGGTCCAAGGTTCACGTCCTGGGCCCTCTCTGTGTATACTGGGCATACATGTGTGTCCCTGTGATCTGGACTGGCTGAGGGTGGATTGCAGTGCGAGGACCATGTTGGGAAGTGCCACTCTTTCTTTCTTTGGTGGAAGAAATAAATACATAAAATTAAACAAAAAAGAATAGCAAATTCAAGAAATAGTGCTTTTTCACCTGAATATTCAGCTTGATTTAGACATATTAAGGATAAAGAGAAAGTATGGCATGTTATTTTCAACCTGACTCATTCAGGTTATAGTTTAAAGCAACTTCATTTTTTTCTTTTAACCTGTGTTTATTGAGGGTTATGTGCCACAACTTAGACATGTATAAAGAGCTGGAAAACCTCAGGAATGATTAAAGTTTTGAAGCCATTAGGAAAGTCTAACATAGTTCACATTAAAATGAAAGGTCAATGGTCTTTAAGTTGATAGAGATGGAGAACGTTGTGTCCTCAACTCCTTTGATACAGGTTGCATGTGATAATTACATGCTTTTACAGATTTCTGTACTTCTCTCACACAAGCACATATATGTAAGAATGTGGTTATTTTACATAGCATAGGAAGGAAGAGGCATTACACAACTCTAGAAAAAAGAATTTAGATATAAGAGGATTCTCTGACGAGGAAAATTGCTAGTGCTACAGTTAGACTCCAAGTGGAGGCGTGATCAAACTTTTCCTTAGAAGTAGTTCGAGTTTTTGAGGAGGTCCTGAATAAAAACATACCCCTCTTGGGGCCAGAAGGTGGTGTGGTGGTTAAGGCATTGGATTTCCACATGTCCAACTGTGGTTCGAGTCTTGGACTCGATGGCTTAAAAATCACCCTGGTCCATGTGTGTGCGTGCCTAAAATCCTGAGAGAAGACTGAAAGAGAAGGGATTGTGGTGTGGCCATCTGCCTTGGGCGACATGATTTCTCACTTTCCCTCTCTCTGTCTCTTTGGTGAGTACACACTCCCTATTGCAAAAACCTAAACAAAAAGCAATACTGCTCTTGCCTGTCCAGGTTCTCAACAAGTTGATAGATAGAAAAAGTAAAAAAGTAGGTGAAACTAAAATATCTTTGCCAAGGAGGCTAGGTAGAATACTAGGCTCTTCTCTTGATAGGCAAGTATACTTGTGTAGTGTGTGTCAGCTCCGCCAAGCCAGGGCAGAGAGGTCACTGTGAAGCAGAAGAGAACTAGTACTCCTCGCCAATCTTGCTCTCAGGAAGGAGAATGGTGATGAAAGTGTTGAGCTTTGCAAACTTCCTCTGCTTCCCAGACTCCCAACCACTTACTATATTCTGTAGAAAAAGGTGAGTTGAGGGGTGGAGAGTGGCCAAGGGTACTCAGAAAAACCTCTTCCCACAGAGCAAAGGAACAGGTTAATGATGCTCCACCACTAACTTATGAAGAAGTAAATTGTAGCCATTTGAGCTGCCTGATGTGTAAAAAGAAGGGAAAGATGAGGTGATTTTTTTTCAAGGTTTTTAAAATTTAAATTAAAAGTTTTTTTGACTTGTAATTCCATAAGTATCCAGAGGAACTGCAGAGCAGGGGCTAATTTTTCTGCTGGCTGCTTCTAAGAAGGAGGGGCTCAGTGTCTGCCTTTTAGGAGGTCTGTTTTAATGATTAGCTCCACTTAAAATTGAGACCTGGATATGATTTTTTTGTTTTTTAAGAGGAAGGTAGAGGTATTTTTGATAGAGTCTGACCATGCTTGTTCTGGTCTGGTCTCCTGTTTAGCTGGGAAGCACCACCAGGCCTGGCCTGTTTAGAATGTGCAGGAGCTGAACCCACGCCTCCCATGTGGCTTCCACAGTGGCACTCTACCACTTGCACCACTGTGGCTGGGTCTGATAGGTCATTGATTTGATTTATAGATCATCAGTAACTGTGAGAAACATATGCAAATTTCACTTCTCCTTTTTTCTCTTTACGATAATTGCCAGAAGACACATGCATTTGCTAGAGAGAAAAGGAGAAAGCGCTCACTGAAATCTTTTCTCTATTTCTCCATCCTGTTGGAATTTTAGGCATGTATGCATATGTTTGAAGCCACCGGTGCTGGGATTCAAACTGCCTCGTGGACCATATGGAACCTGTCTCCCTTAATTTAGGCAAGAGGTCTAGACATAATAGCTAATGTACATTGGATCTTCTGCGTACTCAAACTTCTCACCTACCTTATGAAATTGGAACTATTACTAACCTCCAGTTAGCACCTAAGGAAACTGAGCCTGAGAGAAGATAAAGAACTTCTTCATAAACTGACTGAAATTGTTGCTGAAGCTGTAGTTCATTCTTTAACAAAAGGCTGTGGTCCTTTATCTAAATAGTTAGACCTAGAAAATATATAATTTCTGAAATCAGTAAATTTACCTTGGATATGATTTGGTTTGCTTATGTGATTATAATCTAAGACTGAAATACTTTTGATAGTTTTGAGCTTCTACCCACCAGCCTCATTCTCCCCACACCTCAAGACCAGAATTTAAGAGCCTTTTACAGAGATTATTGAAGCTACGCTAGAGGAAAAATTGGTTGATCGACTGCAGGGAGGTAGAATGTTATCATTCTTGTGGTAGTTTCTCTTTAGAATTCAGATCTGGAATTAGAAATTAACAGGAAGATGTTTCCTGTGTTCTGAAGTGAATAAGAGCGTAGGATCATGGTCTTCAAAATAGAAATCATCTGAATTGAAATTTTCCTTAGGCTCTTTGCTGTGTGTCAGCTCTACCTTCTCATTTGTGAAATAGTGGCAATAGTGTTGTACCTACCTACTGTGTTGTTAAAGATATATTCTCAAGTGCAGACCATAGAGCCCAGCACGTAGTCCACTAATCGATGGCAGGTGATTGGCCAGTTCCTTTGTCAATTTCATTAATTTCCATCCAGCCCAAGGGGTTGCTAAGTACATCTTTTCTCTAATTACCTCAGTTCCCAGCTGAAAATTGCTCATTCTAAGTTTAATTTAAGAACCGTTTCTTAAGTCTACATTTTAGGAATGATTTATTAGTTAGCATTAGGGAAGACAAAGCCTTGCAGAAATTCACCATCCTTAATTTTGAATAAAAATTCAGAACATATTGTCAGTGGGAAAATGGAACTGTCCCAAAGAACCTACAATGTGAGGTTTACTGTAAAGCATGAGACTCTGGTTATCCTCTTGGGGATGGAGAACCCTCCCTGCACTCTGCCCAAATTTTCATGTCCTATTGTTACTTAATCTAGTCATCAGAATATTGTCTAGACTTTGGTTGTGTGAATTCCCTTCCGTGGAGATGACAAATCCACTCGTTGAAATTAAGCATTGCTTCTTCCTTCCCTTGAAACAGTACACTGAGGGTTAGAGAAAGAATTATAACTGACATTATTGCAGCCAGATGCTCATTGACCTTGGGCTGTGTGTTCTGTAAGTCAACATGTGTAGCAGTATAGACAAAGCAAAGGTTCCCTGGTTACCTGCATTCCTAATTTAATACACATTAAATCCAAGTGACAAGAGACCCCAGCAAGTATGAAATCTTGTATTAGATGATATTGGAAATACCAAGTTGAATGGGGATTTCCTGGTCCTCAAAAAGTTTATAGTTACTTTGGGGTCAGCTTTGTCAGTCCATCTGCTAGGACTTGATTCATCCCATACTATGGCTGGAACTTTCTCTACCCCTTCACCTCACCGTATCCCTTTGCTCCCATCACACTCGTTTTCACTCCCTACATTTCAAGTTTTCTCTCTAAACCAGAATTTATGGAAGTAGTTACCATGGATTTGGTTGTAAGAGAGATACGTCTTTGTGTCTGTGCTTTGGGTGGTGCCTACTGGAGTTCAGCTGGGATTGTGCTGGCCTGCTGCCAGTGAGAGCCAGCCTTTGTTTTACTCTACTCTGTTAGGAGTTCTCGCTCCTCTGCCTGCTGAATATTTGCAAGTGTTGCTTGCTCTGTGCATTTCATAAAGAGGGCTATTTTGTTTAAATACATTGGTCATTATGAGCAGCATAAGTTTAATAAACATGGAGATAAAGAATTTCCAAGTTGCAAAATGCCTTCATTTGCTTCCAATACTTTACACGTTGCTTGCATTAGATAACAAGCAGGAAAATAATGAAAACATAGTGATTCTATAAGCAGATGTTAAAAGTATAGGTCTCAGGGTTCTTTGTGGATCTTGTGCTCTAAGTATTTTATTAGATGGCAAAACATGCAATTTCCGTAGGTGGGGAGTATTTTTTTAATTATATAATATTTTTAGTACACTGTAACATGTTATAGGACAAGTCTTAGGCTAAAATTAAGAAAATGGGCAATGTTTTAATTCATATTCTCAGGTTTTTCTTTCTTTTTCATAATTTTCATCCTCATGTCCCTTTCTGTTTCCTTTTCTAGTATCCACTGTCCTTTGCTTTTAAAATCATTTCTATGGAGGGATGAATGGTTCATTTAATGTGTTATCTTTCCCAAGGGTGTTTGCATTTTAGTAGACACAATACTCACATTTGACTACACCAGGGGAGATAAGCCCTAATTGTGAAATTCAGTTTAAACATGTAAGGGGTCACCCATGTTATAAGATGAGCTCCATGCATATTCAAATAAATAACTGTCCCATGTATGGGATATGGTGAAAATGAGAATAACATTTCCTCTTAACTAGCCAGTATTTGCATATTCAATTTATAATTGTTATCTCTCTTTTTTTTTTTTTTTTTTTTTGGCTTGTGTTCTTTTTTATGGAAAATGATTTATGGGTCATGGTATAATCTAGCAGAAAAAGTGTATGGGCTTTGGGGTACAATTTGGGTTTATATCTCAGCTTGTGTTTATATCTGACCTTGGACAAAACCCCTCCTGAATCTCAGTTTCCTCACTTGTGAAATATAGTCATTAGGGTTGTTACGAAGGAAAAACCATGTATAAACCACAGTCCTCTAAAGTACAGTATGTAAATTACAGGTTCACAGTAGATGTAACAAAAAGGAAGCTATTATAATTAGTATTAAATATAGGATTTCTACAGGGAAAAAAATTAAAACAATCAGAAGAAATCTTCTACAATAATAGCAACTTTGTTAAAAGTTTGTAGAAGGTGTCAGTTATGTGAATAATTAATTAGGGACATGTCTTTATTTTAAGCAAGTCAGATATAGTTTATGGAGACTTACAGTATCCACGTCCTCAAACATAAACGAACTATAAACATTCACATTATAAATTTTTTCAATTAAAAACAGATTCATTGAACATAGAGTTAGCTAAGTGTATTTGAAAAGTGAGTTGAGCCCTCTAACTTAGGAATCAGGACTATATTATACAAACTGAGGTACAGTCTGTGAGGGGGGACCATGTTATCTCCTCCCCTGTTCTTGTTGCACAGGGTCTACAATTCTGTTTTTCATCCCACAGATTTACCCGTAAAGAGACACGGAGAGTATGAGCTGGTGACTCCCATTAGCACAAGTCTAGAAGGACACTATCTTTCCCACATTCTGTCTGCAAATCACAAAAAGAGGTCAAGGAGGGACGTGTCTTCCAACCCTGAGCACTTGTTCTTTAACATCACGGCATTTGGAAAAAATTTTCAACTGCGACTGAAGCCCAACACTCAACTAGTAGCACCTGGGGCTGTCGTGGAATGGCATGAGACGTCTCTGGTGCCTGGGAATATAACCGACCCCGTTGACGACCTTCAGCCAGGAAATACTTCAGAGACAGCCTGGAAAACAGAGCCTTTGCAGACGAACTGTGCTTATGTTGGTGACATTGTGGACGTTCCAGGAACTTCTGTTGCAATCAGCAACTGTGATGGTCTGGTAAGACTCATTCCTCTGTGTGTGTGTGTGTGTGTGTGTGTGTGTGTATGTATGTGTATGTACGTGTGCGTGTTTGCAGGTATAGAAGAACAGCATGGCTTCAGCATGCTCAGGAAGGTAGAAGTGGAAACATACCTCACTGTTATTTTTGTTTGTTTGTTTTTTGAGAGATTTTTGCTATAGGGTGTGTGCGCTTGCCAGAAAGACAGAGAGAGACAGAGAGACAGAAAGCGAGAAATCTCCTTCCAGTGGGGATGGCCACACCACAATCCCTTCTCCTTCATTCTCTTCTTGGGATCTTGGACACGTACGCACACACAGCCGACATGAGTTTAAGCCACTGGGTCTGGGACTCAAACTGCGATTGACTATGTGGGAGTCCAGTGACATAACCATTATGCCAACTGCTGGTCCCATCATTGTTACATTTTAAGTTACAGAAAACTCTAGAAAGCATTTTAGAGTCAAAGATAAATACTTTGAATTAATTTGTGACATGAAGACAATACTCCAAGGAAAAAAAGACAACTATTTTAACATTTTTTGTTTATATTTTCACTTGTGTTACAATGGGGGATTTCATTTCCTTATTTCTTTCAAAACCTCATGAAAACTTTAAAGAAACACAGTTTCCTCCAAAATGACAGTATTTCACTTTTTATGGGGAAACTTTGGATATCTTCTTAAGGAAAGTATTTTGAAAGTGTTCTTTAGCGTTCTCATAGAATGCTAAAGTAGGGAATGAGCAGATTTTCTGTTGGAATTTATCCAAATAGCAGCACTTTATGAATATAAGATGTACTTCTCTGTGCATAGTGGCTTTGACTTTTTCCCCCCAAAGAAAATAACTCATACATTGCATTTTCAGTTTTTGTGGTGGAGACCAATAGTCACCTACTCTTCTTTACATCCTCTGTGGCTGTGAGATAGTTTTGTTTTGTATCTCAGATGTGATTTGCAAATTATGTCAGTGTTTATGCCTCTTTCATTCACTGCTAATTCCAAGTCTGTTCCAAAGGAGCGGCAATTTTTCTTCCTGTGCCAGTCAGGATGCTGCTCTTTAGGAGTTCAGAGCTGTTACGGGTTTTCACTGCTTTGGGAGTTCTCAGATATTACTTTCATTGCTTATTGTGATGATTCTCCCTTTGATGGTCCTCTGAAAATACTTTGAATATTCTGCTATTGTCCTCTCTGTCCCTAGGCCCCATCCCTTGGACTTACAAAACCATATGTTTTACCAAATGCTAGTGAGTTAGTTATGTTTTAGACTTTATTTCTGTACGCTTGTACTGACTTTAGATATTCTGTAGGGTTTATAAACCTGCATAGATGTTATAGCATGTTTGTAGCAGGTCCACGTCTCCAACTTGAACTCCTCTGGTTTAGGTTTACACTGACATGCTTGATGCTGTACCATCTTTAGGCTTAAAGACATAAAAAAATCTCCCAAACTTTTCTCATTCTGTGTAAACAATCAAATAAACCTGAATTAATTTGTCATTAAATAAAAATAATGCTCTTTCTAGAAAAGAAGATTACATTTAGATGCAGTTATTGACTGAGAGAGCTTTGAGTCAATACTAAGATATACAGGAAATTGTAGAAAGTACTGTCTTACTATACTGAGGAGTAAAATCGCTTAAGTATACATCTTAATTCAGTGTTATTTAAAGAGTTTTATAGCGTTGGCCCTATAGCCTTGTTGTTAAGGGAGTCAGATCCCACATGGATGACTGCAGTTTGAATCTGGGTCCCAGTAACTTGAACAATATTCTAGATGTGTATGCAATTAATTAATTAATTAAAAAATATCTGTAGGAAGCCAATTATGGGCCAAACCCTTTTTCAGGTACTGCTGAATAGTGAAAAAAGTAATCATCATTGTACTTTGTTGAACCTAAAAATGTAAAATTTGTCATGGGTTTTCAGGGTCTACAATAGCTGGCAAAAAAAAAATATATGTATATATATGTGTGTGTGTGTGTGTGTGTGTGTATGTGTGTGTGTATTTCAATAATAAAGTATTTTACATATTTATATTTCATGAAACATATTAATATATCTATGAATCATGTTTATCTTAAATTGTGGTTAAGGAAAGTATCTTGTGGAGAGATATTTATGAATGGGGCAGAATTTCTAAGTAGGGAGAAATAACCCAGACCTTGAGTTTGAGCCAGGAAGAGGGTGGGCCTGGCCTTATCAGGTGGTGCTGGCTGTGTGGTCATGATCAAATGGACACCTTTTCCAGAGTTTTCAGCTCACTGCAGCTGAGTTGCCAGAAAGAAGAAAGCAGATGGTGGGAGAAACAGAGGCAGGGTTACGGAGAGCAGATCACCAGCTGCTTCATTGAGCATCAGTGTGTTCTTTTTTTTGTTGTTTTTAAATAATTATTTAACTTTATTTATTTGTTTATTTAAATTTGACCAGGGGGATGGGCTAGAAAGCAAGCTGCCAAGGTCTGGGACTTGAACTGTGGTCGTCCATGTGAGAGTCCAATGCCCCTAACCTCCACGACACCTGCTGGCCCCCCATCAGTGTTCTTAAAATTGTAGGACTGCATTGGACAGCATAAACTTTTAGTAGGGAGAAAAATGGGAATTTTAATTGGTGAGAATATGAATAAGTGTGGCTGACCAGCTCTTGCCTAACTATTTACTTTCCTTTGATTTGCTATGTAGGAATTTAAGTTTGAACTTCTTGACTTTGGTAGGGGGCAGAGGAATACTGAGATGACATGGATTAGCCTGATGGGCTATTAAGTAATTGCCCTGGGAGGTTTGGGGATTATAATTAAATCCAAGTAGTCCTGGTAGAAAGTACAGCCCCTTCTGGTTGGAAAAAAAAAAAATCTCTGCTTTGTCAAGCACATGGTTATATCCTCTGATATGGAAGAGAATGCTGTTTAAGCCCTACCTGGATGTGAAGGTTGATTCTTTTTATTAGGTTAATTTTAGATTGATGTAGGAGGGATTCTGGTATTTGATTTTCTACGTTTTTTTTTTTTGAAGCTGGTGTGTGTAGGGAGCAGCCACAGGTGTTTATTCTTCACTGAGGTTGGAGGATCCATAGCAAAGCCCTCTGAGTAAATGTCCTCGCTGCCTTTTCTCCATGCTGCCTTGCTAGGGGCTACGTGAATTTGACATAGGCAACATACCAGACAGAATTAATTTATATTAAACAGAATGCTTTTAAGTTAATTAAAACAGAAACAGTGCCACACAAAGTATGCTTCATAGACTCTGGTTTATAACAAGATAAATACAGACAGTGAAAGTAAGTGTTTATTGAATAGAAATTTTTATAGCAATTTGTTATTGTATGTTTGTTGGGTCTAATAACAAAAAATGGGGCTAGTGTTTCGTGTCTTGTTTTATCATTTTCTTTTTCAAGGAATACGTTTTTATTGTATTTTGCAAAAATATTAGCCTGAAACTGATTGGGAAGAAGTGACGTTGTTTTTTAATTACATATAGTTCAAGAAGCAAGCAGTGACAGTCAATTTTAACCCCTCTGCACATCAGAAATGTGACTGAATAGTCAGGTAGAGTCTGTCTATTCCAAGTAATTGTGTGAAATTATTGCAGAAAAGGTACTTTAACATAGACTTTATTGAAGAGGGCTGAGAAGTGCCTTGAATGATATATACAGAGTCATGTTCTAGAATGTGATCTAGACACACATATGCATAATAACTCAAATGTTATTTGGCAAGTTTCTGAAATCAACAGGTCTTCTGCATAAAGGAGGTGATAACAATTCTTACCCAGGGTGACCATGAACACTGTTCCTGTCTGGTGTTACCTTTCTTGCCTTTGCCTCAAATATCTCTTGAATGACCGCTAATTCTTTACCAAGCACAACTTTTCTCTTGCTCTAGCCTGTCTGTTGAGTAAGACTCGCTCAACTATTTAGTCATAGAACTCGCCCCACTTCCTGAGGGCATCCAGTTTGGAATAAAGTTTTGCATTTCTAGATCCTTCCCAAAAGAACCCAACCAGAGCCCTAGTTCTGTTGATAATAGGTTTTTCTTTTTTAAAGAATTATTTTATTTAACTTTATTTATTTATTTACTTATTTTAATCTGACCAGAGAGGTGGAATGGAGGGAGGTGGTAAGAGAAAGAAAGAAAGAAAGCAAACCGTCAGGTCAGGGACTTGAACCACAGTCAGCCGTGTGGGAGTCCAGCACCCTTAACCACCGAACCATCTGCCAGCCCTGGCCTGATAGTAGGTGTATTTCTAACAGCCTCTTACTGAGATGCTCTCAGTTCCTCTGCATGCATTTCCTTCCCTGCAATGTGTAGTAAATTGTGCCGCTAGAGGTCATTGATGTGCCTTCCCTCTCTGCTGCTGCAGTGACAGCTCAGTGGTTGGGAGCGATGGCCATGGCAGGCATCTTACACCCTTCTTGGTAGGAAGATACTTCTGGCTGGGAATCCCAGATGAAAATAGATTTCTTCCACAGAGCCCTGGCCTTTGCTCTGTACCACCATGACATCCCCCCGTGGGAAGGGGCAGCTCACTGTGGTACACAAATTTGCCAGAATAAAGGGTTGTTTGATTAGTAGACTTTTTATATCAAAAGAACTGGAGTTTTCGAGACTTCTGGGACAGCATTGGTTTGTTAATCTCCCTAGATCATTTGGGAGTCAAAGACCTGTCTACCTAATTGTCCTCCTGGGCTGCCCAGCTCAGTGCTTTTCTTGCAGGCTGATTTTAAAATGAAGGGGGCATATCTAGGGAGGAGATTTTTAGCCTCTTAACATTTATAATTATTTCTTCAAATGAAATTACTAGGGGTTATCAAATAAAATAATATGTAAACTAGATAAACTCAGTAAAAGGCTGGTTAAAATACAGGCAGAAGACGTTCTTCCTATCTTCCTACTTCCTCCCATCGTGTCCTCACTCTGGACCACTGTGGGGCTCCCTGAGGCATCTGACAGGGATGCTTATTTGTAGAGCAGAGCTTCTGAATGTTAATAATTTGAAAACTATAAACAGAGCTATCTTTTCTTTTTTATTGTTAGAGGTCATATGTACTCTCTAGAGAGAGACAGAGGGGGAGGTAGGACGCATCCTCCAGTGAGATTTGGTCATGCCGCAATCCCTTCTCCCCCATTTCTCTATCCTGTCACAACTGGCATGTTTTCCAAGCCTCTGGGTTGTGACTCTTAACTGGGTAGTAGGACATGTGCGGTCAAGCTTCCTTAAGCACTCGTCTATGGACTGGTACCAGACCTTTTCTAAAATATCTGATAGTTAGAGCTCCTTAATATCAGAGGCATTTTATTATTGTTAGATTTGGGGCAGGATTAAATGAAATCTATTGGCAAGTGCAAACTTGCTGACTCAGCAACCTAGTGGTTAAGGCAGTAGGATCCCACATGGCAGACTGCACAGTTCAAGACCCAGACCCATAGTTTGAGAAACTCTTTGGGCACGTGTTTGTGAGTGTCCCAAATCCTGAAAGAAGGGAGAAAAGGAGGATTGTAGCTTGGCCATTCCCCACAGCAGGGTGCTTTTGCTTCTCCCTCTGTTTCTGTCTTACTGTGTCAGACAAGTTTACATCCCCTCTGGCAAAGAAAAGAAGCAGCCCTAGTTCTCTGCCTTAAGGCTGCTGCTTTGGTATTTGTTCCTTTCTGAAACATGTTCTTGCCATGCCTATTTCAGTAAGTCTAGCGGCAGGGACGCTTTGTGCAGTCTGTTTAGAAAAGTATGATGAGCCAGTGTGCCTGTGATTAACATTTGACCAGCAATTATAAATACCACTCAGTTTGGTAAATGAAATATTTAGTACTAAAAAGAGGAACAAGTCTGCAGCTATTTACAGTAACTTTAGGAAAGAGGAGTTTTGAGGGCTAGTCTTATAGATGTTGACTTTTGAACATCTGCTTTTCTGAGGAGAACCTGATCTCTAAAGGCCCTCTCACTCCCTCCTCAACCTCCCATGGAAGATACCCACAGAAAGTGTCACGTGTCTTATTGATGGGACAGAGGAAAGACCTGTGCCTGTAGGGTTGACATGCTCATTTAAGGGACCTTAGGAGGCCTGAGGAACAAAGGACTGACACCAGGGTTCACCTCCAGGTGCCCACACTGGGCTATTTTAGCAATGCAGGATTAGAAGAATCTCAAGGTCCCTATACTCCTCCTTTTCCAGAGATAGAAGAAGGACAAGCAGCAGGCGTTGGCTCCCTCACAATAAAGAATGTCCAGAGCCTTCCAGTTGAAGTAGGCTGGGGGAGACCCAGCCCTGGGATCTCATTGCCTTTACCTGAGCTTCCATTGAGCAGGAACCCTGCTCATCAGTAGAGCTGACTGTCTTTACCTAATTTGGGTGCTGGGTCTGAGCTGATGGGTGTATCAGCCCACTGCCTCCTTTCTCAGACAGGCAGCCAGTTCTTACTCAGGATGAAGAGGGATGATTTGTTACAGTCCTTTATCATTTTCACATCTCAAAGCTAATTTGCATATGCTCAGAATCATAGGTCAAGTCTTTTCCAAATTTTTTATCTACTTTTCTCTTGTGTGACTTTTTTAAAAAGAATTATTTATTTAATTTTATTAATTATTATTATATTTATTAGTATTTTAAATTTAACCAGAGAGAGACAGAGACAGACAGAGAGACAGAGAGAAAGCAAGCTGCCTAGCTCCAAGACTTGGACCTGATGTCCTCCATGAGTAAGTCTTGTTTCTTAACCACCATGCCACCTGCTGGCCCCTTGTGGGATTTATTTTACCTTGTACAAAGAGTATCCAAGAATGTGATCTTGTAATAAAGTAGGAATGGAAAAAAATAAGTGTCTTAAAAGATTAAAACTTTGGGACCAGCAGTTAGCGTAATGGCTATGTCGCTGGACTCCCATGTAGCTGACCGCAGTTTGCGTCTGGGACCCTGTGGCTTAAACTCATGCCGGGCATGTATGCGTGCATGCCCAAGATCCCGAGAGGAGAATGGAAGAGAAAGGATTGTGGTGTGGCCATCCCTACTGGGGGGGGGGGGGGGGGGGGGGGTGATTTTTCACTTTCTGTCTCTCTGTCTCTCTCTGTCTGCCTGGTGAGCGTATGCGCCCTATATCAAAAACCTCTCCAAAAAAAAAAAACCAAACAATAAAAACAATTTACTATTTCTTAAAAGTTTTCACATGCTGTATTTTCATTTTTATTCATCTGTAAGCATTTACGAATTCATTGTAATCTGGCCACATTGGAATCCCTTCTCCTTCATTTTCCTCTTAGGGTTTTGGGCATGCACCCACATGTACCCAGTGTGAGTTTCAAGACATCAGATCTGGGACTAGAACTGCAATCAGCTATGTGGGCATCCAGTGCCTTAACCACTATACCACCTGTTGGCCCCCGTAATTTTTTTGGAGAGGTATTTTTGCTATAGGGCGCGTGCGCTCACCAGATAGACAGAGAGAGACAGAGAGACAGAAAGCGAGAAATCACCCCCCAGGGAGGATGGCCACGCCGCAATCCCTTCTCCTCCATTCTCCTCTTGGGATCTTGGGCATGCATGCACACGCACCTGGCGTGAGTTTTAAGCCACCCGGTCTGGGACGTGAACCACGGTCTACTACATGGGAGTCCAGCAACATAGCCATTACGCTAACTGCTGGTCCCTGTAATTTATTTTTTGATCCATGGGTTGGTTAAGCATGCATGGTGTAATTTCTGTAAATTTGGAAGTTTTCAAGTTTTTCTTCTGCTATTGATTTCTGACTTCAACATTCAATTGTCCCTTCAATTGTACTTGTAAGAGATACTTTGTGTGATATTTTTCTTTTCAAATATATTGAAAATTAATTTGTGGGCTAACATATGGTCTCTTCTATGTGCACCTGGGAAGAATATGAATTCTGTTGATTTTGAGTAGAGAGTTCTGTATAAGCCTTCTAGATGTGTTGATAGTTGGGGATTTGTTTTGTTTAAACCTTGTCTTCTGTCTGCTCTATTACTATGTATGAGGTATTGACATCTCCAGTTATTGTACAACTCTGTATTTTTCCATCAATTCTCTCAATTGTGTTTTATATATTTTGATGGCCTGTTATTAGGTGTATACATGTTTGTAATAGTTATTATATATCTTGGGACCAGCAGTTAGCATAATGGCTATGTCACTGGACTCCCATGTAGTCGACCGTGGTTCGAGTCCCAGACTTGGTGGCTTAAACTCACGCCGGGCTTGTGTGCGTGCATGCCTGTGATCCTGAGAGGAGAATGGAGGAGAAGGGATTGCGATGTGCCAGGCATGGCCATCCCCCCTGGGGGTGATTTTTCACTTTCTGTCTCTCTGTCTCTCTCTGTCTTTCTGGCGAGCACACGCACCCTATAGCAAAAAACCTCTCAAAAAATAGTTATTATATATTTATATATTTTATTAATAAATAATGTCCTTTGTCTCTTGTAAACTTTTTGAATTGAAGTCTGTTTTGTTTGATATTAATATAGTCATCTTGCTCTCTTTTTGTTAGTGTTTGCATAGGATAACCTTTTCCATACTTAAAATGTATTTATGTCACTGGCTCTAAAATAAGTCTCTTGTAAGCAGTGTGTAGTCGAATAATTTTTTTAAACTTTATTATTTTGATCTCTTTTGATTGGAGAATTTAGTACACTTTACTGATAAGGAGGGGACTTGCCTCTGTCATTTTGCTATTTATTTTCATATGCTGTGTAGCTTTTTTATTCTTTCTTTTTCTGCATTATTATCATCTCTCATTCTTAGTCAATTTTTTTTGTAGTGATAGGCATAAATTCCTTCTAATTTCTTTCTCTTTTTAAGTTTTTTGCTATAGAGCAAATGTGTTTGCCAGAGAGAGACAGAAACAGAGAGAGGAAGCGATAAGTCATCCCCCAGGAAGGATGGCCATGCTGCAGTCCCTTTTGTTCCCCTCTCCTTTTGGGATTTTGGGCATGCACGTGTGCGCACGTGTGCGTGCACACACACACACACACACACACACATACACACACACTGGCATGATTCTCAAGCCACTGGGTCTGGGACTCGAACCATAAAGCTGGCTATGTGAGATCTAGCACCTCAACCTCTATGCCACCTGCTGCTTCCGCTTCTCATTTCTTTTTGTGTATATTGTTTAGCTATATTTTTTTGTGGGGAATTATATTTAATATCTTGTTATAACACTATAATTTGAATTTATACCAGCTCAATTTTAATAACATACAAAAATTCAGCTCTTAAAGAGCTTCATCTCCTCCCGTTTCAGTTGTCGATATTACAATATTTCAGAACCTGTCTTTGTACATTGTGTATTTAAGAATTAAACAAATAATTTTAAAATTAATTAGTCTCTTAATTCACATAGAAAATGCAAGTGGTGTTACATACTATGATTACAATAATACTAGCTTTTTAAAAAAATTATTATTTTTTTATATACATTCAATCACATTGTTTATCTTGCAAAGAGGACGTTTCAATATGTGAACATTTCTCCCTAGTCCAGTTGATCAAAATATCTTCCACAGATATGTCTCTACTGGTACTTTTGTTGGATATAGGACCCCTATCTACCACGCCATCTGCCAGTCCTCCTTTGGAGTTTTATAGTGGAATTAATCAACAAATGCAAATGAAGAGGAGCAGTGACCAACATATTCTGTCTGAGTTTTGATACTTTCAGAGAATCTACTTAAAAAAATATAAGTACCATTGATGATGGAAGTCAAACCTCTTGTGAAAAGATTGGGGGAAATTGGTCAAGTTGGGAGTGGTCACCATATTGCTTGAGAATCAGACAAACCTGGACTTTAATTCCAGTTCCACCACTCACCAGCTTCATGACTGCGACTGGTTACTTAATATCCTAAAATCTCTTTTATTCAGTGAAGTGGAGAAAGTAATGCTTGTCACATCAAGACCTTACCAAGAACATTAATGCATCTTTCATATAACTTGGGCCCTAGAAAAGCAATGATTGCTACTGACGTTCCTTTTTCTCTTTTTTCCACTTAGAATTATTTGCCTTAACATTTTATGATTAAAAGTAGTAACAATGATTAAGTTTGAAAAATAACATAGTTCAGTTATACAGCTCAGCCTTTCAACTGATCTGTAGAAAACACAGTCTTTTGAAATGAAGACCTTGGTGAACATCCTTATAATTTTAAGATCATCTTATTCTGATACATGACATCTTCTCAGAGGTACTCCAACCTGAGCTGTCCTGAAGACTTCCCAGGATGGGAAACTCACTATTTTCTAGCTTGTTTATATATAGCAAGTTTTGCCTTAGATTCTACCTGGAAGTAGGAAGTAAAAATATTTTGTTCTACTTATTAGGTTTTCCAGAGTCAACAAAGATATAATAACTATGATTTATCTCTTAAAGTTGTTATTACAATACTTAGGTTTTATATAATTGACTACCCAATCATTCAGTGTAACATGTAGCAAATAACCTTGCCTATTAAAAAAACAAAACAAAACAAAACAAAAACAAAACAAAAAACCTTTTCCTGGGCTAGCAGGTGGCATTATGGTCAAGGCACTGGATTCCCACATGGCCAGTCAGGGTTCAAGTCATAGACCTGGAGGCTTGCTTTTTTACTTTCCCTTTTTGTTTCTCTCTGGTCAAATTAAAAAATAATAGGAACAAATGGAATTAAATAAATAATTCTTTCAAAAAATTTTTTTTCCTTTGGTGATGTGATAAGCCCAAACCCTACCTGGAATGGAATTAACCAGGCATAAATCACAATATTTAATGTTTGTCTCAGGCTTTTTATATTTGGTCAAATATTTTAAGTTATGAGCCTCTGTGGGACAGTTTTGGGATAGAGATAAAGAGCTCTATAGCATCAGATGGTATATGCAATGTAGAGGTTATGGGTGCTGATCCCTTGCACAGTCAAATAACTGTGTACTACTCTTTTTTCTTTAGGTGTATTTCTTTGTGAGGGTGACAGAAAGAGACAGAATGGTAGAGAGAGACACACAGATGGAAAGAGAAGGATAAGCATTTTTAACACGTCTCATACTGTGATCTCCCCTCTCCCAACCTACTTAGCCAGCCAGGATCTTGGGTGTATATGCCTAGTGTGTACAGGTTGGCTGGGGAACCGAACCTGTGATTTTAGTGTGGATCCAGCTTCACTTGAGTAGCATGTTACTGTTACATCATTGAACTGGCCCTTGCATATAACTTTCGAATTCCTGAAAAATGTAACTACTAATACCCTACTATCTACCAGGAGCTTTTTTGGTAATGTAAATAGCCAATTAACACATATTTTATATATGTATTATGTAGCATATCTTTACAATAAAGTAAGCTAGAGAAAAGAAAATGTTATTAAGAAAATCATAAGGGAGAGAAAATACAACATTTATAGTACTGCACTGTATTTTCCAGTATATTTATTGAAAAACACAACAAGGATTAAATGGACTTGACAGTTCAAACCTGTTTTGTTCAAGGATTAGCTGTGTTGTTCAGAGTTTACTTAACCTTGTTCATGTCATACCTCCTAGGTGATGCTAGTTAATATGCTACTGTACATCTATTTTTTTTGTCCAATTCTGAGTCTTCAATTAAAAAACAAAGCTTCCAGCTAATAAAATGCATTCTCTACACCTCTGCAGAGATGATTGAAGGAGGTGGTGATAGAGGTGGCATGGGAAGCCTTGCTCAGACTCCCACAACATGCATTTTTAGACTTGAATGTTGTTATCAAAGTAAGCTTTTGAAGTCTTGGTAAATTTTTGATTATCTTACAGGACTTTCCAACACCAATTTAAAATTGTAGGAAACTCTTGGAAATCCTACTTCTGTCTGCTGATGTCCCTAAAAGTAGCAGATATTTGTAGATTGAAAGGAAGGTGCTATTAGGTGCTGGGGTGTTACTTGAGCATAACAGGACCCAGTTTTAAAGTAGATCCCTGAGCTTGTGAAACCCCAGAGAAAGTGAAGAACAGCACTTAATGAGAGCATTTTCAAATGTTAGCAATCCAAACACAGTGGGAAACACTTTATTTAGCATTATCTGTGAAACAGGATGCTTTCAACACAGTGATTGGGATCTCAGGATAATACTTCCTTTAGGCTTGCAGGATATTTGATCTTGCTTACAGTGCACCAATATTTCTTTCTTTTCTTCTCTTTGATTTGGCTTGGCTTGGCTTCATATTGTCCTTCATTTTACATCCCTGGTTCTGAGGATGGTATTAACTGGTTGCCAGGACGGGCAAGCAGACCAAGCACAGTGATGTGGATTCAGATCGAATTAAGTCGCCGTTAAGATCTCAGTTTCTGTTTGGTCAGTTGTACCTCATTGCCACCTTTGGCTTCAGCCACAGCAGCACGTTATTATTCTTTCTCCCACGTAAAAAGTAGGAGTTTGAATTAGATCAGCAATTCTTTTACTTCTTTTTGTTTCTTGCCATAGGATGCATGCAGTTTGCCAGATAATGAGAGGGAAAGTGAGAAATTACCCTCCAGGAGGGATGGCCACACCATAATCTTCTCTTTCCCTCCTGGGATTTTGGGTACACACACACACACACACACACACACACACACACACACCTGGTGTAATTTTTAAGCCACCAGGCCTGGAAATTGAACCACTGTCAGCCAGGTGAGAATCCACCTTAACCTCCATGCCACCTGTTGGCCTGTTAGTTCCACTTCTTGAACTTTATGTTTTAAAATACAATAGTCTATAAACCAGGCAGGGTGTAGTGAATAATTTTTGCTATATTTTAATAACCAGAAACAAAAAAATTACTGCTTAAAGTTTCCAACAAATACATATTACCTTCTTTACACTGGGTGCTTGCTTTTTCTTCTAGTTAAGTCACTCATAGACTTAACCATTTCATTCAGTCTTATGAAAGGTGACAGTCATTTACAGCTCTTCGTTACAGCCTCCATGGGTCCCTTCAGGCCAAGACATCTAAAATTAGGACACTACTGTTGACTATTAATTTTTTGAGTTTCCTCCCAGGATTGCTATTCTATGACTTATAACTAAGTTTGTTTTCTAATATATCCTGATGGATAGTACATTCCTGGCCAAGGAAGAGATCAAAGCATCACCCTGACTATTATTCATTAATCATGGTCTGGAGTAGAAATGGCATGTATGAGTGTTTACTTTTCTGTATCTTTTTTTCTGAGATACAGTTGCTTTCTAATACTTTTCCTATTTTCTAAAAGCTTATTTTTTAATCTGCTAAATACAAATAACGCCTATGTTCATGAAGGCTTCTAAGAACCTAATTGCTATTATGTTTCTATCTTAACTCCTAATGACATGTAGAAATAATCAAACTTTAAACTACTAGCCATTGTAAGAAGAATGCATACATACATATATATATAAATAATATATGTGTATATAATTTATATATAAAATAAAATATTAAGAGCAGAAGGAATTACCCCTTGGATGGGCTGTCAGGGAGGTACATTACCTCAAGGTCGGAGTGTTATGCCAGTTCTATTGATACTGCTATTTCCCTGGGAGAGTTGTTCATCTCTTGCATTTGAGGGATATGCAAGCAGAGCTGAGAATCATGGAAACTCTAACCTTATAGAAGATCAGTATTTCCTGGAGGTCTTGTTAAAAAATAGATCACTAGGCATCACCTCAGAGTTTCTAATTCAGCAGGTCTGCAGAGAGACCTGGAAGCTTAAATTTGTGACACAGTCTCAGTTAGAGACTGGAATTGTCTATGCATTGTTTGTGTATTGGTACAATGATACTAGATGCTGCTTTTTCCCTCAACTGACTTGCATTCTTTTGTAAGAATTTGGACTTTTTTTTTTTGGCCCTTCCCACTGCTCAGTCAAAAATCCGGGCCAGATTGACTCAGCATCTGTCAGTTCCAGATTGAATGAACTGTGTACAAAGACAGCTTCCTCTCTTAGCTCCCTTGCCTGAAAGCCACATGTTCTTTGGAAGCACTCGTGAGGGCCATCCTCCTACACCACATTCTGGCAAAATCCAGGCTGTGTGGACTTGGACAAGCCACGTGGTATGTCTGATCTTTGTTGTCCTCACTTGGCTTAGGTGAAGATCTCTAGTGGTAGGTGGAGCTCCGAAGTAGATACTGTGTTACTTGGTGGCTAGTAGTCACCAAGAAGTGCTTGTGAGTTTCTAAAGTTATTTTACTTCCTTAAACTGGTGGTGGGGCTGTGTAAAAGGTCAACACAGAAATTCTGAGATCATCAATTGCTCTGTACTTTTATAGCCTGGGGATTATCACTGTCTTTGTGCTCCCATGCATCAACCATGTACTTAATCCAGTCACCAGGTCTGTGCTTTTCCCAACCCTTTTCTGTATCCATACTCTCAATCTGGATGATCTCTTCTGATTCCATGGCTCACATATTATATATACTAGGGGTTCCCCCTCACCCTCACCTCCAGGCCATGTTCAGGTACATGTCTGTGGCCTGTTAGGAAGCCAGCCATGGGCTAGCAAGCGAAGCTCCATCTGTATTTACAGCCACTCCCCATCGCTCACATTGCCACCTGAACTCTATCTTCTGTCAGAGCAGCAGTGTCATTAGGTTCCCAAAGGAGTGCAAACCCTGTTGTGAACTGTGTGTGCAAGGGGTCTAGGTTGCGTGCTCTTGTGACTGTCCCCTCCATCTGTAGAAAAATTGTCTTCCATGAAATCAGTCCCTGGCACCAAACAGGATGGGGACTGCTCATCTATACAGCGACGACTCCTGTGTGTATCTGTCTGTGACACTCTGAGCTCCATACTTGTATGTATACCTGCTGCCTATTCACTGTCCGTACCTGGAGGCCTAAATTTAACAGGAACAACTCTCAAATGTAACATGACCAAAGGTAAACCTTTGAGAGGCACTCCTGTGTGACTTCTTCTGAAAAGTCTGGACACTTATTTCACAGGCCAAAAACCTGGGCTTATCCTATATTCTTCTTTTCTCCTCATATCTTCTCTCAAATCTGTATTAACTCAAGGTTTTTCTATAAAATAGGTTGGTTCTGAATCTATGTATTACATTTCCAATGCTACAGCTTTGGTCCAAATTACTGTCATCTCTTCTGGATGTTATGGTGACCTCACAACTAGTGTTTCTCATCCGTTCTTGCCCTTCTTCATCCTTCACACAGGACCTAAAGTGGTATTTCCAAATGCAATGAACGTTTTCTGTGTTTATCAGCCTTCACTGGCTTTCCATTAAAATTCAAATCTCTCACCATGACTTTTTAGACCCTATCTCAGCAGTTCTAATCACAGTATTATAATCACCTAAGGAACTTTAGAAAAATATATATTATATATATCTTGGGTCATTGGAAAAGTCATGATGCATTTTGACCCAATAGATGCCTAGACCCCAACCCCAGAGATACAGCTGCATTTGATCTGGACCAAGTTACCCCTCCAGAGGATTCTAATACATATGCAAGTGGGATTGAGAATCATTGTTCTCTGGAAGAGGCCTCTAATCTCAGTGAACACCAGAATTTCCTGGAGGGCTTGTTAAAAAAGATTTCTGGTGCTGCTTGGGAATTTCTGAATCAATAGGTCTGCAGAGGAGGCTGAAAGTTTGCATTTCTAACAAGTTCCCAGGTGACACTACGTTTTGAGGACCATTGTTCTATACCATCTGGCCTCAGCAGATTCTCTAGTATCATTCCCTGTATTCCTTTTGTGCACTGTATTTAGCCACTCTGCTCTTTTTTGTCTTTCAAACAATCTAAATTGTTTCTGTCCGACTTTTTGGACCTGATATTTCTTTTGGTTGGAATATTCTTTTCTAGGTCTTTATATATAAAGGTTCTTACTCATCATCGAGGTATTCAATTTTCACAATGAGAATTTTCCTATCCATTCTAGCTAAAGCTGCACGAGTGCTTTTCATCTTTATTGTACCATTCATTATTGGCATTGCAAATTTGTCTTGAGTTTATTTTTTTACATTTATTGTTGAAGAGTGGGTATGGCTGTAGTGAGCATAAGAACTCTTTCCCCATGCTCGTCATATGGTGTACACTCCGCAAGTTAATGTCGCCAAACTGGTCCGAGTATTTGAATGAGGAATCTGATTCTTTTTTGTTTGTTTGTTTATTTTTAAAATTTATTTAATTTGCTAAAGGTTGTGTACTCCCTGGAGAGGCAGGGGTAGAAGAAGTGAGAAATCATCTCTATGATAATGCTGTAATCTCTTTTCCATCTTCTCCTCTTGAGATTTTTGGGCTCATATGCTTACACACCAACATGTTTTTTTCCATGCTTCTGGGCCTGGGACTTGAATTGTACAGTTGCCTATGTGAATTCCAGCCATTTTAACCAGCATGCCCCCAGCTGGCCCACTTACTACTTCTGAGAGGTGAATTAATTATAGACCTTTTTTGGATGTTTTGAGTTTTCCTTGTGTGTAATTTTCACAAAATGAAGAGTGCTATGAACTTGAAAGTTTAAGATTCCTAAGATTGCGTATAAGTCTACATTGTCCTCTTGAAGAGAGTTTTAATGCTTTGTGTAAGTTCTTTTTCCCCTCTTGTTTCCCCTCCCTTCTTCTTTCACATATGAACCAGTGAAGAAACAACTTATGACCAAACCCATCTTTGCATTCACATCACAGGAGGGGAATACCATGTCTCTTAAAATTAATATTCTCCTGTGAAGTGAGCAACAGAAACAGATATGGATCATCATGGCAACCAGCCGTTTCAAAAAATGCATAGAAAATTTAAAAGGCGGAATAAAAATATTATACTCTGGACTAATTCCTTGGAAAAAAAAAAGAACATATGCTTATATTTGAGTTTCCAGTCAGAGTTGTTACTACAGCAACCTGTAGTTCTCCTTAGTGAGTGTTGATCATGCATATGTCACTTTGTGATGTGTTATCTCAGCCTCTGTTGTCATCGGAAACTCCATGACAGTGGGAGGACTGTGTCTGTAATGCTTAATCCTATATCCATAAAACCAGGGTACCATGTTTCACATGTAATAGTTGCACAATAAATAACTGATGAGGCACTTGAATGAAGACAGACTCGTGATAGAGTGGGAACTACAGGCATTACATTTTTAAAAATGTCACCCATCTGAGTAAATATTGATAAACTGATATAAATCCTATAAAGAAAAAGGAATGCTTTTATGAAATTTGTTAACAAAGTTATCTGACCTAGACTGGGGTCAGAGAAGGTGTCCCTAAGCAAATATTAGTTGAGCTGAGTTTTTAAGGATGACTAGGAGCTTGGTAGGTAAGGTGCCACCTGTCAAACACATTTTAGGATGTATGAGGTCAAGGAGAACACAGGGGTAGATTAGCTGGTTTGCTGACATAATGTTTGAGTCTTAGAAGAAAACTCATCTGTCACAATAGTTGTCTCTATCATAGATGTTTCATCATAGATGTTTTATCCTGATGCTAACACTAGTTACAATTTATAAGCATCAATTATTGTGCACCAGGCACAGATCTGTCCTTTGTAAGAGTCATCTTAATCCGGTCAACAATTTCCATTTATAAATTAGGGATCCAGAGAAGCAAGTACCTTAGTTTGTGACTCACAAAAGTTATAGAGAGCTGCATTCAGAATGTGCTCATTTGACCATTGTGTGTCCTGGTACCTGGTGGCAATTTCTAATATTTCAGATAGCTTGGGCAGTTTGAATTCAAAATTAGATGTATATGGATCTCTCTCTATATTTTCTATCTAGATATGTATGTATAACATATACAAAGATATGTGTGTGGTTATATAAAATAGTTCATATGAGTATCTTGATGTGTGTGTATATATATGTATACACACACACACATACATGAATATATACATTTAAAAAATTTGCTAGAGAGTATGTGCACTTGCCAGAGAGAGAGAGAGAAAAAGAAGGAAGTAAGAAAGCAACCCCCATGGGGGATTAACAAACTGTAATCCCTTCTCCTTCATTCTTTTTCTGGGGATTTTGGGCACACACACATACACATGCATGTTCAGTGTGTTTCTCAAGCTTTTGGGTCCAGAACTTGAACTGTGTATTCAGCCATGTGGAACCCAGCCACCTTAACCGCCATACCACCCACTGGCCCAACATATATTACTGGGTTGTCAGAAAAGTCATGGAGCATTTTTGCATAGAGAAAAAAAAAAACAAACAGAAAAATACGTGATGACTTTTCCGACAACCCAATATATTAGTATATTTTGAGGCTGACAATTAAAACAAAGAATTTGTAATCAAGAATTTAGTTATAAATCAATCCTAGATGGGCTAGATAGGTGAGTACTAGTAATTAAGAAATGGCACTGAGCTATTTTCTATCAGATTGGGGAGCTTGGCTTCAGCAGGCAAGTGAATTCCGTTAGGGCAAGTGGTAATCTTGTGCGTCCGGCCTTGTCTTTTGCTGCTGAAGCAGCTCATCTCCATCCACAGTAGCTGCTTATAACTTTAAATAGCACAACCCTGGCCTCTCCCTGCCAACTTCTCTCCAGCCAGCCAGGGTTACGGTGGGGCCAGGGTAGCACTGACTATGCCGTCTGCGTGAGGCCAGGGAAGGGGTTAGCGACTTGGCCAGCTGCCTGGGCACTGGCGCAGGGAAGCCGTGGAGCAGCCCAGCAATTTCCTGCTTTGGGTGAAGCCCTAGAAGGGCTGGGGCTGGCTAATCTCAAACTTTTAAATTTTTCTGTAAGACCTCCCTGTCCCCTCCTCTACTCCCGTCATGCTTTTCTTCCCAGGGGGATTTGAGTCGTGATTTTCATAGATAGATGGATATGTTTAAGGGCTCCCCCCACCTTTGGTTCATTGTCGCTTGCCTAGATTTTCCACTACTAGAAAATGCAAGTTTCATGCTCTGTACTTACGAGTTTCTAGATTAGGTCAAATCCTATAAGCAATTGAGTAAACTTGCTCCTGAAGGACACTGGAGAGATGAGAGAAGGGACAGGTGAGAGGAACTGTGACCACAGAACCTTGATCAGGACTTGAGATTGAAAAATTGGACCGTGCCTGAGAAAAATCGGGAAAATGAACAGGGAAATAATGACAGATTGTTTGTTCTTCAGTTTTACTTAAGTCTGATCTTGACTTTGTCCGTTTTTTGTTCTTTGGAGGGTGAGACCAAAGGAAGGTGAGCAGAGTCACTTCTAGCAAGGTGATGAGCTGTTTTCCTGGAAGGAATGGCTGGTATCTAGCTGTTTTGTGAGTTATCCTAATTGCGTTGGTTGCGTCTTTTGTTTTATTGTCTTTGGTAACTTCGCATGCTCTTCTAGTAATTGGTGGCATTTGAGAACAGGGGTTTTTTTTTTTTTTTTTTTTTTTTTCTTCCCAAAGTTGAATCAGTGTAGTGGAATACTTCTTAGGGAAGGAGCATCTGGTCGCTGCTTACGTCTCAGGTCTTTTATCTGATCCAGTTGCTTATCTGGAGTTTTCTGCATTCTTTATTCTTCCTCCATGAGGTAGGATGTCTCAGAGGAAAAAGACTTGCCTGTCCTGACTAAGTAGGAGTGGGGTCCTAGACTTGACCTGTGTTGACCCTCATTTAACATGGAGCCAGCTGCCCTCCCCAGTGTGGTACTTGGACCCTCTCGGAGC
The DNA here is from genome assembly GCA_026018925.1 of Tupaia tana. Taxonomy (NCBI): domain Eukaryota; kingdom Metazoa; phylum Chordata; class Mammalia; order Scandentia; family Tupaiidae; genus Tupaia; species Tupaia tana. The sequence continues at coordinate 31,342,103 of JAKSZU010000017.1, forward strand.
TGTGAGCACACCTGGCAGCAGAATGGCAAGGCCTGGATTTCAGTCATAGAGCTACGGTGTCCTTGGCTGTTAAAGAATCATTCACAATGTTTTATAGATAAGGGTCCTGATTTTCAAAGGAGCTAAGTGATAGCATCAGGGTCACAGGTTTCTTCTTCTTTTTCTTTTTTTCTTCTTCTTTTTTTTTTTTTTTTTTTTTTTTTAGAATTTATTTAAAGGCCAGCAGGTGGTGTGGTGGTTAAGGTGCTAGACTCCCACATGCCGACCACGGTTTGAGTCCCAGATTCAGTGGCTTACCTTCTCACTTTTCCTTTCTCTCTCTGTGGTCAAAAAAAAAAAAAAATAGTAACAAATAAAGTTAAATAATTTTTTTTTTTTTTTTTTTTTTTTTTTTTTTTTTTTGTGGAGAGGTTTTTGCTATAGGGTGCATGTGCTCGCCAGACAGACAGAGACAGAGAGACAGAAAGCAAGAAATCACCCCCCAGGAGGGCATGGCCATGCTGCAATCCCTTCTCCATTCTCCTCTTGGGATCCTGGGCATGCACGCACACGTGCCGGGCGTGAGTTTAAGCCGCTGGGTCCGAGACTCGAACTGGGGTCGACTGCATGGGAGTCCAGCGACATAGCCATTACGCTAACTGCTGGTCCCCAATAATTCTTTAAAAAGAAAATTATTTCATTTATTATATGATTATCATTTAATCTGCTATAGCGCACATGCACTCACCAGAGAGAGAGAGAGAAAGTGAGAAAGCAAGATGGTAGCTCTTGGACTTGAAATGCAGTCAGCCATATGGGAGTCCAGTACCTCAACCGCCGGGCCACCTGCCTGTGTCAGTGTCCCAATTTCTAACTAGCAGCAGAGAAGAACTAGAACCCCAGTATCAACTGCTGTCTGCAACATTTTTCCTGTCTAGCACCTGGTTATGAATCCAGCCCTTCAAAGAGGTCTTGGGCAGCTTCCTGTGGAGTCCAAGTCTATCTTTTCCTCTCCATCATCTGAGTCAAATACTTGGTTTGGCAATGTAGAATTATGATCCATTTCTGTATTTTGGTTGAGCTGACTGCCCTGTACCTAGTTTGCAGGAAGCATAATGTCAGTTACATACTTTGGAATATAAACATCATACCAACAAACACAGATGTTATAGAAAAGCAATGAGGAGAGCAAGTGGTTAAGGGCTCTGGAGTGACAGTGTGAATTCTTGCTTCACCACACACCAGGCATTAAACCTGTGCAAATCTAAGTTTCCTCATTACTAAACTGTTGATATCAATAAGCAACAATTATTAATAATAAGTAATAATAAGGAAACATGCTTAATAGGTTTCTCTGAGCAACAAATAATCCATGTACACACTAACTATAGTGCCTCAGACATAAAACAATTAAATACTTTTATTTATTATTGTTATTCTCCTTAGATGTGCTCAGTTTGGGACTTACTCAGCATTGTCATTGCTTCTGCCTTAAAAATCATACAACGGGGTCCAGCAGGTGGCATGGTGGTTAATGTACTAGACTCCCACATGGCCAAGTGTGGTTTGAGTCCCAGATCTGGCAGCTTGCTTTCTCACTTTCCCTTTCTCACTTTCTCTCTCTTGTCAAATGAAAAATAAATAAATTAAATTAAATAAATAATTCTTAAAATCATAAAACATTGCCAATGTGGACCTTTTTTTTTTTTTTTTTTTTTTTTTTTAATCCAGTGTTATTTTCACAAATAGGACAGCAGATCTGTGACATTCTGAGGATCAGGTGTGTGTAGATACCTGCATACCCTCCTGCATTTTCCCTCCCTATCTCTCTTCCTTCCTGTCATTCTCCCCTTTCTCTTTTTGCTGAAGGATCTCCTTACTATTTACAACTGAGAGTACTGGAGGAGACTATGTTAGGACAATGGCGGCTAAGTTACTTAAGGAACGATCAGAATAAAGACCATGTGAGGGAAGCTAAAAGGAATCTTTTAAAATACATGAACTGTTCAAAATTAAACACTCGGGAAATAAAAATTGTTTTAAAGTTTTGGCAGTTAAGGCTTAAAAGGGAGCTACTTAGGTTACTTAGTTTTAGTTTCCTGACAATTGAAAATAAGGAACACTAAACCTTCAGAGTCCAATTTATTTTTCCAATAGGGCCAAACTCAAGTTTTAATAATTATAGATCCAACTTACATAAATCAAACATGTATCAATAAACTGTACTTGATAGACAGCCCAGTTCCTTCATCTATGAGTCACATTTTCATCCTTTAAAATGATCTAGCTAGAGTTAGTCGTATGTTAAAGATATTGTTCAGATTATGCATGGGAATAATTACATGTCCAAGTGAGTCACTTTTGAGTGGGTCGCCTATTGGTTGGTTCTCTAATTTTTTTTTTTTTTTAATGAACTAACAGGCAGTAGAGATGAGTCATGTAATTATTTAAAAAAAACTGTTTAACTGTTTTTAATTTCATATTTAATCTTAACTAAAATTTAAGGTAACATGTTACACATGGTAGGCAGTAAGTTTTATTTTACTTTAAGTGAGATTATCATAATTTTACTGTTTGGCTCACTTTGTTTTCATATGACTGGAAAATAAAAATGCTTTAAAAATATATAAAATGACATTATTCCCAGGTTTTAGTTTTTTTTTTTTTTCTTCTTAATGATGTGTAAATAAGTAGGAACTCTAGAAATTGTGCTTTTTAGGAAAATGCACGAATTGTTACTTTGGGGGACCAGCCAGATGGTGTAATGGTTATGTTGCTGGACTCCCACATAGTTAACCATGGTTCAAGTCCTGGACCTGGTGGTTTAAAATCATGCTATGTGTGTGTCATGCCCAGAATCCCAAGAGGAGAGTGGAGGAAATGGGATTGCGGTGTGTTTATCCCCCTTGGGGGGAGTGATATCTTGCTTTCTCTCTGTCTTTCTCTCTCTCTCTCTCTCTCTGGTGAGTACATGCACCCTATGGCAAAAATCTCTCTCTAAAAAAAATGTTATTGTTTCTTTGGGCTTGTCTCATAATTCTTTGGAAATAGTCAGTTTTTGTTTGTTTAGATGCATGTGTCAAGTGTAGGTTGAATATGCATTCTACAGGTTCCTGATTTTAACTTTTAGAATAGTGAATTCTTAACTCTTTGCTGTGTAATTGTTGGATAATACCCAAGACTGTTATAAAAGGTAAAAATTAGGTTATTATGGGGCCAGCACAGCAGGTGGTGTTGTAGTTAAGGCGCTGGACTCCCACATGGTCAACTGTGGTTTAAGTCACAGAACTGCCGTGTTGTAACTCATGTTGGGTGTATGAGTGTGTGCCCAAAATCTCAGGAGGAGAATGGAGGAGAAGGGGTTGTGGCATGGCCATCTCACCTAGGGTTGGGGATGTGAATTTCTCACTTTCCCTCTCTCTCTCTTTGGAGAACACATGTGCCCTATGGCAAAAGCCTTAAAAAAATTAGGTTATTATTAGGCATAGTTATCCTCTCGTTATTAATTTTGATTGAAGAGAATAAAGTCTGACAGCAAGAATATTATTTCTTAGCTGGTAGGGTTAAGGCTGAGGTTTTATATTTTTACGACTTAAAACAATTTTATTAAACAATGACTGATGTTAAGAAAACAGCTCACTTTGATATTAGCTCTGCCTTGGGTGTTTCTTTCCTTTTTTAAAACATTATCTACAATTAATGTTCTAACGGTTATAATGGGTATAATCTTTTAAAAATTATTTGATGTTGTAAACATTGTTAACCTTGTCAGAAATGAAGATTGTTCTTTTTCTGTTGTCGCTTATGATTCATTTCTGTATCAGTTTCTAAGAACAATGTTATACAATATGTAGTGATTGAAAAGAACTGAGCCTGTGTGGGGAGACTTAAAAAATTCCATTTGATGGTAAGAATAACTACTGTGCATTTAATCTATAGTTAGGAATGAATATGGTCTAATTTTAGAGGGTCTCTTTTATTTTTTATTTTTGGAGAGGTTTTTCGCTATAGGGCGCGTGCACTCGCCAGACAGACAGAGAGAGACATAGAGACAGAAAGCGAGAAATCACCCCCCAGGGGCGATGGCCACGCTGCAATCCCTTCTCCTCCATTCTCCTCTTGGGATCTTGGGCACGCACGCACACGCGCCCAGCATGAGTTTTAAGCCACTGGGTCCGGGACGTGAACCGCGGTCGACTACGTGGGAGTCCAGCGACATAGTTATTACGCTAACTGCTGGTTCCCAAGGGTCTCTTTTATTTTTAACCGCAGTTAAAAATAAAATTTTAAGGATTTAATTTATTATTTCATTTTCAATTTGCTGTAGGGCATATACGTGCATGTGTATTTGACAGAGAAAGAGAGAGAGAGAGGAAGCTGCCAATATGGGACTTTAACCACCATTGCCATGTGGGAATCCAGCACCTTAATCACCATGCCACCTGCTGGCCCCTGGATTGTTGACTTTGTAGATGACCTTTCTGTGTCTGGCCTCTGACTTTCCACTAACTCTAAGTGTTCTGTCAAAGTTGTCCTCAACAGTCAAAGCTTCCGTTTTCTCCTGAGGATTATAACTGGGATGATCAAGTAGATTTAGTAGGTTTTATTTGATCTGTTCTGTGGAAAGAAGACTTTTCATGGAAGTGAAAAGTAAATTGCCATGAGATAAACCAATTAGATTGCTCATGTAGAGACTTTGCAAACTTGACCAGGTGTTAAAAAGATCAGGGACTGTGGCGAATATCGAGGATAAAGTTCATCCCACCACACCTACTCAGAAGGTCAATGGTGGGAGGAAAGGTTTTCAGTCTTTTTTTTCAATTATGGATTTGTGTGTAGGAGAAAGGATGTGCCATTTCCTTTTCGATTGTGAAATACCTGTCCTTTGGGGCCCATCTTCTCTTATTGTATTAATTCCAGCAATTTAACCTGCCATCTCACTTAAGCCTCATTTCTTTTTCTTTTCCTTTTTTATTTTATTTGCTAGAGGGTGCTTACACTGACTGGAGAGAGACAGACAGAAAGACAAAGAGAGAGGGAAGGTGAGAAAGCAGCCCCCCACAGGGGATGGTCACCCCACAATTCCTTCTCCTTTATCTCTTGCTCCTATCAGGATTCTGGGCATACATAGAATACATACCGGTAGCCTGATTCCTATGGAAGTCTGCCTTATTCTTACTTGAAATTCTTGGGTTTTCCTGCCTCATTTGGTTAAGAACTTCTAGCAGTTTTTTTTTCTTTTCTTTTTTTTTTTTTTTTTTTTATTCCATTGGGAAGTTTTGGGGACATCTTAAATAGAAATCTAGATATTCTGACCTAGGTAGAGCAATGCTCTAGTTAAATAGCCTAGAAACTTGTCAAAATCATTTTGTTTGCTTCCCAAAAGCTTTCATTTGGATGTGGTTATGATGGCTTGATTTTTCTGGTAATTGTTCTTTATTATAATAGTGGATGTGGATAATTAAAAGATTTGAATGACTTTAAATAGAAGTGATTATTGGCAAAACAGCATTTGACATAAGCTGTAATCAATGTACAATATTTGGGGTACTCTTACGTATAATTTAAGAAATAGTCACTTCTATATTTTAAAGAATGATTTTATTTTACAGTTCGTTCATTCTGAGAGAGCATGCACCTGCGAGAGCGAGAGCTTGCGCTCAGAGCAGATCTTTGGAGTGGCAATAAACAAGAGTGTCCTGATCAGAATTATACTTGGGAAGGGTAAAGTGGAAGGGTATTGGTGGGGGAGTAGTTTAGAGCTTCTGCCATAGCTAGGTGATAAGTAATCTCATTAGACACTAGTCACTAGCATTTGGCGGTACCTCCCTCTCTCATTTTGTAATGAACTTTTTCTTCCCTATTGTGCCTAGTATATCTCAGGCCCTTCATTTCTGTGCAGAAGAATGTTATGGGAATTTTCACACACGTCTTCCTTCATCTCTTGGTTCATGACATCACCGAAGCTACAGGTCTGAGTCATCCATTACCCTTGTTTCCTATACCCAGTCTCCAGCCAATCATGTCAGTTCTTTCTCAGCAGCCTTTTGCACCTCTTGCTTTCTGAACCAGATAGTCCAGGGGCTTCTCACCTCCACTTTCTCTCCTCTTACTCTAGCCTACTTGATACCCAATATCGATTCATCTTACAGAGGCAGCTCTGATCGCCTGTCCCATGAATGTGTTCTGTCTCCCCTACTAGACTGTAGGCTCCGATGTGCCTGAGTCATCTTTGTATCTCCCATAGCACCTACCAGTAAATATTTCTTGAATGATAAAAAGAAAGTAAGAAGCTAGACTAATAGCCATGGACATCGTGAGAAGGGAAAGACTGCATAACATTACTGAGTGCAGTTTCTAAGGTTTGGCAACTGATGTGGATGGAGAGGGAAGAAAGGAATGTGTGTAGGGGAATCGAAGATGAGATGAAAGTTCCGAGCCGTCATGACTGGGAAATATGGAAAACAGAAGAACCGGAGAAACAAAAGTTTTGATAATTCTAAGACACACTGCATGTTGAACTGGCAGTAGGGCGTGTAGATGGAGATATTTAGCAGACAGTTGAGAGTTGCAGGAAGCCTGCTGGGGGTGTGTGCCAGGGATGGGAATTTTGGAAGACATGGGCGTGAAGGAGGTAACTGAAGCTGGGACAGTGGTGGGTAGAGTTGAGGATGTCCAGTGAGAAGAGCTGTCAGCATCCATAACCTGACTTCACACTCATATGCTCTGGTGTATATATAAAGGAAAAGTATTGTTGATAAGAGAACAGAAAGAATTTTATCTCTGCTTTTGATGAGACAGTGCACACTCGTCTTAATTCCAGACCAAGGTGAGGGTTACAGAATGATTTAACAGATCGTCTCTGTCGATTGGGTAGAGAAGACAGACAGAGATGGGCATCTATCTCACTTAGCCAGTAGCTAATAAAATTTCATTTTGCTGGTTGGTCCTGGGACTCTCTCCTTTTCTTTCTAGTGAGTTGTTCTTGATTCCAAGCCACTTTTTTTTTTTTTTTTTTTTTTTTTTTTCCCTATAGGGCTCATGTGCTCGCCAGAGAGACAGAGACAGAAAGACTGAAAGTGAGAAATCACACCCCAAGGGGATGGCCATGCCACAATCTCTTGTTCTCCAGTCACCTCTCAGGATTTGGGGGCATGCATGCACACGCTCCTGGCATGAGGTTTTATCTGCCAAATCTGGGACTAGAACCATGATTGGCTATGTAGAAGTCCAGCTACGTAACTATTACACCATCTGCTGTCCTCCTCCCTCCCCCCTTCCCCGCAAGCTACCTTTGAGGAAGATCATTGATTCCTGTGATGGAGTACAAAATTTTAAAGACCTATTTTAGCACATGAATCCTTTTTTCTTTAAGGGAGAAGACAATTGTTGGCTTTTTTCCCTTTCTCATTGTCTTCTACCTATTTATTTTTCTGAACAGCTAACCTATTTTATTAATAACCTGTTTTATTAATATGTATATTCATAGTAAGTCATGCTTTCTTTGAAGAAGTATGATCTAGGAGTTCACATATGTTTTATAAAGACTAAATCCTCTAGAATAATATCTTAACACTAGTTGCTCTCCTTTTTTTCCTGTGACTTGGAGAAAATTCAACCTCTCAGTATCCTTTTTCGTCTTTTCTATAAAATCAAAGTGGTGAGTGTAGATGTGACTTTCGTTAAACTAAGTTCTTTTTTTCTTTTCTTTTTTTTTGGAGAGGTTTTTGCTATAGGGCACGTGCGCTCACCAGACAGATGGAGAGAGACAGAGAGACAGCGAGAAATCACCCCCCAGGGGGGATGGCCACGCCGCAATCCCTTCTCCTCCATTCTCCTCTCGGGATCTTGGGCACGCATGCACATGCGCCCGGCGTGATAAACTAAGTTCTTAAATTCTGAAAAGAAGGAGTCTATTTTCCTTAAATCCAGTGAACATCAATTGATAGGTTATTGAGCATTTATTCATTTCAAATTGGTATTTGCCCTTCTATTTTTTTTAACTAATGGCACTGGAGTGAAATAAGGAGGTGACAGAGCTGGTGAGTGGAAAGCATCACAGAGCAGGGGTGAAGCACCCCATCCAAGCTACATCAGCTGCTCTGAGGAGAGCACTCACCTTTCAGTGCCTGGATTCTTCACTTGAGTTGAGTACTTGGTGCATTTTTTTTTTTTGGCTCTTCTGTTTTTTCTATAAGCCTGTCTTGGAGAAGCAGTGTTTTTCTCCGTGTTTTTTTTTTCTTTTTTTGGAGAGGTTTTTGCTATAGGGCGCGTGCGCTCGCCAGACAGACAGAGAGAGACAGAGAGATAGAAAGCAGGAAATCACCCCCTAGGGGGGATGGCCACGCAGCAGTCCCTTCTCCTCCATTCTCCTCTCGGGATCTTGGGCACGCACGCACACGCGCCCGGCGTGAGTTTAAGCCGCCGGGTCCGGGACTCGAACCGCGGTCGACTACGTGGGAGTCCAGCGACATAGCCATTACGCTAACTGCTGGTCCCCTTTCTCCGTGTTTTTTGATTCAACTTGTTGATATCAGAAATCTGCCTGATTTTGAAAAATATTAAAAAATTTGAAAGTTTGATTATTTCAGCTTTTGAAGTCTTCTTGAGACAATTTAAGAAACACAATGTGTCCAAAGCCCTGGATATATTTGTGTTGGAGGGCTGTTGCTTCAGAGCCCTGGTGGAGAGTTTGATTATCAGTCATCTTTGTGAAATAGACTTAGAAGCCATGATTCAAAGACTTTATTTTTATTTTTTTTTAAGTTTTTTTTTCTTTTCTTTCTTTCTTTATTTATTTTTATGTACCATAGGGCACACGTTCTTGCCAGAGAGGTACACATAGTCAGAGGAAAAGTGAGAAATCACCTTCCCCCTCCCCGGGGGGAAGATGACCATGCCACTATCCTTTCTCCATTCTCCTCTTGGGATTTTGGGCACACATGCGTGCACACACACACACACACACCTGGCATGATTTTCAAGCTTCTGGGTTTGGGACTCAAACTGTGGTTGGCCATCTGAGAGTTCAGTGTTGTAACCACTACACCAACTACTGGCCCCAACACTTTAAATGAGACCCAGATAGACTTCCATGTACTAGACTGAGCAGAAATATCAATAAAGTGTATGAATACCCAAATTGGTGATTTAACAAGGCCAATCTCAGTGCTTATCACTATGAAAGTAGATACTGGATTTTGAAGTAAATTGGAACTGGTTAAAGCCTGGTTCTGTCCTTGAGAAACTTGGTTACATTGGGAAGTTTAATTACTTCCTGTAGGATATAGTTTTTGTCTTTTATTAAATAGGGATAAGATTTACTATGGATGTTTTTTGGTCTGACTTGACTATAAATCTCCTGCTAAATACAGTGCTTTCATAAGGTACATAGTAGGTTATTTCTTTTATAAACTTAGAAGTTATTAAAAAGTATACATATGATTAGGATCTACAAATATATCACTAGAGGAAAGAAAGAAATGAGAGGTTAGAAATTAAGGTAACTTAAGAATGAAGGTAACTTAAAGAATGAAAAGTTGGGAAATAAGTAAGCTGGTGGAAATATATTGTTTAAGTTTATTATTTTTTTTGTGAACATATTTTTCTAATGACCTTAAAAAATTAATAACCTGTTAAATCAGAAAACAAGTAATTTTAAGGATTGAAGGTAATTGGGCAAACTTATTAACATTTTGCATTAGAAAAGACATATTTGATTTATTACCATTTCTATGATCTGCTTTAATTTTATTTTATATTTTTGTCATAGGATATGTGTGCTCACTGGAGAGAGAGAGAAAGAAACAGAAAGAGAGAGGGAAAGTAAGGCAGGTTGGCCATACTGTAGTCCCTATTCCTCCCTTCTCTCTCTGGAATTTTAGGCACACATGCCTGGCATGTATTTCAAGTCTCTGGGTCTGGGACTGGAACCGCTGGCACCCATGTGGGATCCAGCCTCTTCATTCCCCACACCACCTCTCAGTCCAATCTGCTTCAATTTTAAACTGCTGTCACCCTTGTGGGATCTAGCCTTCTCATTCACCACACCGCCTCTCAGTCCAATCTGCTTCAATTAAAAAAAAAAAAATTGTGTCAGATCTGGAATCACTACTTGACAATTGAACTATGTTTAAACTATAGCATTTTGTGGCAATATCAAGAAACCTACTGAGTTGGAAACAATATGCAAGAATTGTATATTGGACTGTGGGTGAGTTCTAGAAGATTACATTTCTTGGAGCCAGCACGTGGCATGGTGGTTAAGGCACTGTATCCCTTATGACTGACTGTGTAGTTCGAGTTCCGTCCCTGGTGGCCTGAAAATCATGTAAGGCACATGTGCGTGCGCCCGAAGTCCCCAGAGGAGAATGGGGAAGGTATTGTGTTGTGGACATCCTCCCCTGGGGGTGACTTCTCACGTTCTCTGTCTGTTTCTGGCCAGTGCATAGGCCCTATAGCAATCTTAAAAAAAGAAAAAAGAAAAAAAAAGATTGCATTTCTTTAAACTGCAGATCTTTTTCTCTGTTTTACTGTTTGTTGTCATGAAAATCATCACACCCACATGCCCTTGCTTAATGAAAACCCGATGGCTAAGGAATAATCAGAAGTAGAACACGCTATATTTATCTTGTTCGTCCATTTCATCTAACTTAGATTTCACACTGTATGTTCAAGAAGTTTTGAACACACCAATTCTGTGCAGATGCTAGTTCTTTGACTTTTTGAAATACAGGGAATAAAAAAAAGATGAATGATTGAAAGGAAGTGGTACTTGCAATCTAGCATTTTTCAAGCTAAAGAGAATTTTTGGGGCCTTATGCTTTTGGAAGTCTATTTCCAAAGTGGTCCATAGCTAGCACTCGACGTTTGCCTCGTTATTTGACTATGAACCCAGGCTGTAATAACAATTAGTAGCAATGCTCATCACCACTGTTTGAACATCTCTCACCATGCTGACTAGCTTCACCTTCCAAGGGGAGTTACTAACTTTCCTAAATGAAAGAGGTAGGCATTGCAGATTTCCTGCGGGTAAGCTAGAGATCCATACTATTTCTGCTAAGGTGAGTACAGAAATCCAAGGGAACTGAATTTTCCTGGCTTCATCTCTGATCTGGTGTAGGGATGTAGAGCAGATGCAATGAGTCAAATGTGGCTCCATCTGTGCGCCTTCATGAGATTCAGACACACTCTTCTGTCTTTGGTCTTTGGTTCGTTTGCATTAAGTCTGCTGTACTCAAGGATTCTTTGGGTCAGAGAGAGGATAACACTCCCAAGTTTTTAAATGATAAAGGTAGTTGTTTGTTTTATAAATTATATTGAAAAGAGTATGTTTTAAAAGAAAGAAAGGAGGGCCTGCAGATGGCATAACGGTTACATAGCTGGAGTCCTACATGGCCCACCATGGTTGGAGTCTCAGACCCAGTAGCTTGAAACTCACACCAGGCAATGTGTGTGTGTGCCCAGAAGTCCAGGAGGAGAATGGAGGAGAAGAGATTGTAGTGTGGCCATCAAGGGGGGGAGGAGAGGGGAAGGGCGTGATTTCTCACTTTCCCTCTCACTGTCTCTGTCTCTCTCTCTAGAGAGCACATGCGTCCTAAGGCCGAAATCTTTCTAAGAAAGAAAAAGGAGGGCCATAGCTTTGGGGACATCATTGGAATAATTTCATACATTGAGATACAAAGGCTTGTGTTGTAATAGGTAATATATGCTGTAAGTTTGTGTTAGGTTTTTAAATGATTTGGTTTTAAAAATATGTAATAAATATAATATATTTAAGAAAGGACAGTAGGATTAGAGTAGCTTAGATATTGTGGGCATAGGAGTCAGGATTATTTTAGAATATATGTAGCAAATAGATACAACAACTAAATGCTATCTTAAAAAAAATTTTGGGTAGTCTTTGGGTTTTTTCTCTCTAATCCAAGCCACAATATCCTCATGCAGTGACGATGGATGCTAGACACAGGGTAAACTTCTCTGAGAATATCTATTAGCAACAGGTTCATTTTCTGCCTGGTATCAGAGTGAAGCAAGTGTGATCTATATGTACCTTAGGGACAAATGAAGGGTGTGTTAAATAAAATTTTTTGTTGAGGGGCTGTCATTGTTTTAGAAGAAGGGAAATTAAGAAGATAAGGGAGACTTGCTATGGACAGCAATGTGGCTAAAACGTTGATAAGATTATAAAGACTAGCTGTAGAATTTTCGCATTGGATTTATTTAGGTATAGCTTAGATGAAGTGAAATCCATCAAATTAAGATGTCTAGTTCATGTGTTATATCTTCTGGCTTTTAAGTTTTAGTAGTTTTTTTTAAATACATATTTATGTATATTTAGGATTCTTTACATACATTGTAGTGCTTTCTAGGAGTATAGAGAGTTTTACTTCTTCCTTTCCAGTATAGATGTCTGTTTTTCCTTAACTCATTACACCAGTTAGGATCACTAGTACTGTTGAAAACAAGGTGAAAATGAGAATACCTTGTTCCTAATCTTTGGGAAAAAGAAAGTCAACCATTCACTGTTCAGTGTGAGATTATAAGACTTTCATTATCCTCTCTTTCAGGTTGGGGAAATTCTCTTCTATTCTTAGTTTGTAGTTATTTTTAATTTTATTCTGTTATAGTCTAATAACACAGTTTTTCTTATTTGAATTATTTAAAAATTACTGCATTTTTTAATGGACTAGAATAGTATCTTTGTAAATGTTTGGAGGGCTCTCTAAAATGTGTATTCTGCTGTTCTGGATAGAATGTCGTATAGATATGATGTAGATTTTGCAGGTTAGTATTGTTGTTGAGTTTTTCTATATTCTTACTGATTTTCTGTCTAGTTGTTCAAAGAGTCATGAAAGAGTCATGTTGAAGACTCCATTTATAACAGTGGGTTTATGTTTCTTCTTTCACTTCTGTCACTTTTGTTTCACATATTTTTCAGTTCTATTATTTGGTGCATATACATTTAAGATAGCTATGTTCTTCATGAATTAACCATTTTGTCATAATCTCTGTTTATGGTAATGTTGGGGGGAGGATCTGAAGTATCCCTTATCTGATATTAATATAGATACTCTTTTTGTTAGAGAGATTTTTGCTATAGGGTGTGTGAGCTCACTGGAGAGACAGAGACGGAAAGTGAGAAAATCACCCTCTAGGGGGGATAGCCATGCCACAGTCCCTTCTCCTCCATTCTCTTCTCAGGATTTTGGGAATGCATGCACACATGCCTGGTGCGCGTTTCAAACTGCCTTGTCTGGGACTTGAGCCACAGACAGCCATGTGGGAGTCGAGCAACATAACCATTATGCCACCTGCTAGTCCCAATATAGCTACTCTTGATTTCTTTGAAATGATATCTGCGTGATATATCCTTTTGCATTATTTTACTTTTAACTTGAGTATTTTTATATTTGAAGGGAATTTCTTGTAGGCAGCATATATTTGGGTCATGTTTTAAAATCCATTTTGTAGATCTTTGCCGTTTTTTTTTGTTTTTAATTATTTTTTTGTTTATTTCGTCTATGAGTGAGAGAGACAGAATACAGAGAGCACGCCCAACAGTCTTGATGCCATGATCCACCCCCCCAGCCTCAGCCATTCCAAGATCATGGACATATGAATTCACAGTACGCAGGGAGCTCTCACTGTCTAAATGTCTTCTGTCGTTTAGGCAGGTCCTCTTTTCCTAGAGAGAACGTGCTTTTGTTTTTTGTTTTTGTTTTTTGTTTTTTGGTCTGCTCCCATTAGTATTTTTGAGTTGCCAGCTTTTCTCCCACTCCAGATTTGGGGTATATGAAGCAAAAAGAAAACCCAGCACCTCATCCTGAATCCTGAGGCTTCTTCTCTCCACTTCCAGAATCTTCTCATGATTATTGTATATGTAAAGTCCAGGGAATACAGGTATATGTAGTGGGAATAATCCCTAGATGGAGTAGAATCCTGTCTATCCTGTTTTCCTACATATCAAAGTTCATAATCTACATTTGTCACAAAGTCTCTGGGGTCTGCTGCTTTGAGTACATATGTTGAATAACAATGCTGTACGTAATTTAGTAACCATTTTTTTCAATATTGATATTTCATTTTTTAAAATAGCTCAGTAATGAAGTGCAAAGTTACCTTTCCCAGCAGATGGCATAATGGTTACATCACTGGACTCCCACATAGTTGACCACAGTTCAAGTCCTGGACCAGGTGGCTTAAAACACACTGAGTGCATGTACGTGCATGCCTAAAATCCTGAGAGGAGAATGGAGGAGAAGGGATTGTAGTATGGCCACCCCACACCCCCCCGGGAGGGGAGGGGATTTCTCACTTTCTTTCTCTCTGTCTCTCCGGCAAGCACACGTGATGTGCCCTATAGCCAAAAGCCTTTCTTAAGAAAAAAAAATAAAAGTTACTTTTGCAATTTAAAGATTTTGTTTTGTTTTACTTTATCCTAATATTAGATGAGGTTTTTTCCCCCTTATGTTCACTGTCATCAAATATTCCGATCATCATTGAGGCACCGCAGATGGCCCCATATCTTACAGTGAAGCAAATCATTAGCGGGAGTTCCTGAGGGGTCACAGTGCTCCACAGCTGTCAGCAGGGAGAGAGTAGCTGTTTTTCCTTCCTCTTGACTGACTACCTTATGTGTGGGTTATCCAGCAATTATTCCCACAAGAGCACCCATTGGCATAACTCTGAGTTTTCTTTATATTTTGGGATTTACCAAAATGCAAAGTAAAAGGAACAATATTTCTCTTGAACAACATTCAATTTTAATGCCCTCTTTTCACATAAATAGTGGGAAGGGACAAGATGACATTGTTGAGTCTTAATTTAAAAGCAATTTATTGCATGGACTCATAGGTTAATTAGCCTATTTTGGGGAAAATGGTAAGAAACAAACTGCTTTTCATGGAAGTAAAAACTTATGAGTTACTTTAGGGTTCAAAGACACTGTTTATATGTCTTTAATATACTATATAAACCTACGATGAATTGCTTTGCATGTTAAAAGCTATTTCAACAGGGTTCTTTCTGTATTTGGCATGTATTCTGCAGTAACAGAGGATAACATTTTATTTCCAGAAGAAAAATGATCACTATGTAGTTTATTTTTTTATAGACGTCTTTTCTCCTATGGTGCATGAAATTTTGGCCTCAGCAAAAATACAAGATGCAATAGAATTGAGAATATATGAATATCAGAATATTTATGAAAACAGTATTGCCCCTTCTATTTGTCATTTATATTGTCAAACCCTTTCTCGTTTTTCCTGGACCAGGATTTCCAGATGTTAAACCAAACTTTTATTTTCAGATTTTTCTTGCGTTTATCTCAGGAATTCTAAAGTATCTGTTTTATGTTGCATAGTGCCTAACATTCTGACTTCAAACTGAGGCAGAAATGATCACTTATTCAGTAGGTGAATCTTGGTTTCTGTCAGCTAATGATTCTCAACTTTAATCTCAGAACCCTTATACTTTGAAAAATTATTGAAGACTACAAAGAGATTGTATTTATATAGGCTATGTCTATATTTACCATATTAGAACTGAAAGCTCAGAAAAATTTCAAATGATTATTAACTTATTTTACGATAAGTTTGGTGTAGTTAAAACAAATAATCTTTTTTTTTTTTAAGAGAGATTTTTGATATAGTGTGCATGTACACACTGGAGAAAGAGAGACAGAGACAGAAAGTGAGAATCACCACTCCCCCAGGGGGATGGCCATGCCAGGATCCCCTCTTTCCCATTATCCTCTTGGGATTTTGAGCAGGCACACACATGTGCCCAGCATGAATTTTAAGCCTCCAGGTCCGGGACTCGAACTGCAGTCGACTATGTGGGAGTTCAACTAGGTAAACATTATGCCGTCTGTCCCAAATAAATAACCTTTTATGAAAAATCACTATATACATATTTAAAATTTCCTATATAGCATGTGCAGTTTACAGAGGGAGACAGAGAAAAAAAGTGAGACAGCATCCCCCAGAGAGGATGATCACACCACTATCCCTTCTCCTCCATTTTCCTCTTACTATTTTGGGTATGTATGCACATGCATGTTTTTCAAGCTGTTGGGTCTTGGACTTGAACCACACAGTCAGCCACATAGAATTCAGCCACCTTAACCACCATACCACTGGCCGGCCATGAAAAATATTTTCAAAAACAAAATTCACGAGAAGAATGGCATTGTTTTTCATTTAAACCAACCTCTTTAATATACAGTTTAATAGAAGACAGCTAGGTTTTCAAATCTGCTTCTGCATTTTTTTTTTCTTTTTGAGAGAATATTTTTTTTGCCATAGGGCATGTGTACTTGCTGGTGAGATAGAGAGAAAATGATAAGTCACCACCACCCCCCCCCCCCCCCCCCCCCCCCATGGATGATGGCCTCACCACAGTCCTTTCTCCTCCATTCTCCTCTTGGAATTTTGAGCACATATGCACACAACCTTGTGTATCTTTCAAGCCATTGGGCCTGGGACTCAAACTGCAGTTGATCACGTGGGAATCCAGCACCTTAACTACCACACTATCTGCTGGCCCATTAGTGTCTCTTTTATTTGCATATAATTTTGTAATTTCGTGCATTGGTCATTTGGAAAACAGTGGGTTAGTGAGTTGTAAGATACTACATCATTGACATTTGTTAATATATCCACAGATCGAATCAGGAAGAAGCTCTTTAGTATTGAGAAGCTGTCAAGCTTTCAGTAGCAGAGACAAGTATTCCAAAATTCCAATTTTTATTTGAAAGTTTAAGTTCAGGCCTGCTTCTTATAGAGATAGGCTCACTTTATTCATGTTCAAGAATGTTTGTCAAATACCCATATTGGAATCATTGTAATTTGTCTCTTAGCCATTATTACAAGTAAAACTGATGTTCTATGAAAAAAACGACTAGTTCAACTCACACCTCAAATAATTGCACAAGTGATCATCCTTGATTTCCTGAGCATTTTGGCGTGCAGTACTAGTGCTAAATGGTTGCATACTTCCCATTTGTTTCATAGGATAGTAAAGATTTTCTACTAAAGGCTGAAGCTTTAATAAAATTAGTAATTACTAGCACTTTATTAGACATTGTTAAAAGCAACTGTTTTTAAAATGATCACTACTGTAAATGTGTGGCGATGAAGACTGTGGTGACTCTTAGGACAGTTGGATGCCACTGACTCGATTTGTGTTAAAACTCAACAGTTTTAATCACTGTTGCTTTTTCTCCATCAGTGCAAACATCCACACATTGAAAAAGGTAGACACATCTTCATGGGGATACATTGTTAATTGGCTAGCTGTAACTATGTCTTCTAGGCATATTTCTGAACATATTGTACATGTATACACATCAGGTTCAATGGGAAAAACAAATTTTGTTTTCATTCATCCACTAGGGGGCATAAGAGTGCTAACTTGTTAAATATATAATGAGGGATGAGTAAGGTTTAAAATGGTATGCAATTGTGCTTGTTATATGCATGAAATGATGAACATTGTACATGGAATATCTTAAGCAGCTAGTTAGTTATTATTCTTGGTAAGAAAGAAAATGTGCTGTTCCTCTCACTGAAACCTAGAAAGACTGCTTTCTCTTCTAAATATAAAAAACAAATGAGATGTAGTTTAATTTACTAGTATGACTGGCAGTTGATGGGAAGCATCACGTGATATGGATTGGCAAAATAAGCCATGACCACATCAGGAAGACAAATTCTAGCCTCAAATTTAGGTATTGTTGTTTTTGTCTTTCTGATACCCATGCCCGTCTTAACATTATTAACATTTTTGTGTGATCTGTTTGATGCAATGGTGTCTGAGAGACTGGATATAATTTACATAAGACATTATGTAACTTTTTTTAAAAAAATTAATTTTATTAATTATTGTTAGTATTTTTAAATTTGCTATAGGGCATGTGTACTGACCAGAGAGAGATAGAAAGAGAGAGAGGGAAATTGAGAAAGTCAGTCACCAGGTTCGGGATTCAAACCGTGGCTGGCCATGTGGGAGTCCAGTGCCTTAACCACCACACTACCTGCTGGCTCCAACATAACTTTTAAAGTGTTTATGACTGTTTGTGTGTGAATAATGCTTTCTTTATTATTATAATCCTGTCATAGAAATATGGGGAGGTGTTGGGAAGAGCCCCTTAGCCTCAAATTTGTTTGCTTTGTCTTGGTTGCCCCTGAACTTGCCACCTTGTGCTTAGACTCCATGAGGGTAGAGACATCATTCAATCTGCCTCTCTAGCTCCACTGTGTAGGTCTGGTAAAGGCACTGCAGATACCTGGTGGTTGAGGATAGCTGGAGTTGCCACTTAAGTGAGTAAAGATCAAGTTACCCTACGTTAAACCTCCATGCCAGTAGCCTTCCATGACTAACTGATACCTAGTTCTTTATTTATAGAATTACCATGAGAGTATTTTCTTAAAAATTTATAAAGTTTATTAAAAAAACCCAGATCCTGGCTTATGAAATAATTACATCGTATTTTCTATTAAAGTATTTGTATTTGGGGAGCCAACAGATGGCCCAGTGGTTACATCGCTGGACTCTCACATGGCTGACTGTGGTTCGATTCTTAGACCTGGTGATTTAAAAGTCAGGCTGGGCGTGTGTGCATGTATGCCCTAGATCCTGGGAGGAGAATAGAGGAGAAGGGATTGTTGCGTAGCCATCCTCTAAGGGGTGATTTCTCACTTTCCCTCTAATTGTCTTTGTTTCTCTCTTCTCTCTGATGAGTGTATACATCCTAAGGCAAAAAAGTTCTTAAAAAAAAAAAATAAGCATTTGGTTTGGAAAAGAAATTTTGGATATTGTCCTGATTTATTGTTCTTAAGACTCCTGTAAACGTTGAATGTGAAGATGGTGGTCATCGGATTCTAGGATACCTAAGACTATTATTAACAGGAGGGAATGATCAGAGGTATTTATGATTTTGAATCTGCAAACTTGGAAATTAGGAATCAGGACCCCATGAAGCTGGAGAAGCCAATGGTGCGACACATAGGTTTCAGTTTTGGGTAACTATGGAAAATCGAAGAGACGAGTTCTTTTGAGGGGGCTTTTATTTGGAGATAGAGAGTAAAACAAACTAATATATCATCTTGAAATAATGTTTGAGCACTTTCAATGTGCCAAGGATATAGTGAGGTTTTAGCATGATCCATTTCAGTATCTCAGCTTCCCCTTGAGATATTACCGTCTCTAGCTGACCAGCAAGGAAGCCAATTCAGAAGGGCCACGCATCCCACCTAAGATCATGTAGCTGGAAGTGGTAGAACTTGCAATTGAGTCTAGACTTGTCTGACCCTAGTGTACAACCTTTTCCACTCTATTACTCTGGGAATCATTTCGTCAAGTTATAGTTGGAGCTTTGGGCCTAAGTGATAATGTTCAAGAAAGTATATAGACAGAGACGAAAAGATGGCTGAGGATGGCACTTGGGCAACTAACGTTAGGTCAAATGGGGCCTGCTAAGGATGCATAGAAGATGCAGCCAGAGAGGTAAGAGGGAGACTAGAAAAAGCATTGCATCTAAGACAAAAACACAGAAGTCATCCGTGAAGGCTCTCCTTTCTCACCCCATGTCCTGTCTGTTAGCAAATCCTGTTGGCTCTGCCTTTGGGATGTATTCAGAACCTGACCACCTTCCCATGCCATCCCGCTTACGTCTCCTATGCTCTAACAGGACTGCCCTCCTCTATCCTTGTTGCCCTACTGTCTTTTCTTCTCAGAGTAGTCAGAATAGACTTCGAAAATGTGGGTCAGGTTGTGCCTGCTCTGCTTGGAACTGTGCAACAGCCTTCCTTCTTTCAGAATATACTCCATCCTTGGGATCATGTCCACAAGGCTGCACCTGACTCCGCCATGTGCTGTCTCTCTCACCTGCCGCCTTCTCTATGGACCACAGTGACAGCCACAGGCCACACATGCATATCCCCTGGACCTTTGCAGTCACCATTTTCCTGCCTGAAATGCATTCTCCGCAGTTCCCCAAGCCACCCTCTGAAATAGCATCTTCCATTATCACATGCCACCCCTTCCTTCCTTCCTTTTTCCTTTTTTTTTTTTTTTCCTTAGGTATTTGCTATAGGGCACATACACTCACTGGAGAGAGACAGAGAGGGAAAGTGAACTCGCTGGAGAAAGAAAGAGAGGGAAAGTGAGAAATTCCCCAGGGGGGGTGGCCACACTTCAATCTCTTCTCCTCCATTCTCCTCTTGGGATTTTGGACAGGTGTGCACGTGTATCCCTTGTGATTTTTCACCATGGTACACTCGCCCATGTGGGAGTCTGGCGTCTTAACCATCATGCCACCTGCTGGCCCCATATTCCACTCCTTTCTTTCTGTTTTAATTCATATAAATATTCATTACTTGAAATACTAAGCTTACTTTATGTTGGTTGCCCCTGAAATCCCTGCCTTGTACCCAGACATCATGAGGACAGTGACTGTGCTGCATGCTCTTCACTCCTGTCTCCCCACTGTGCAGGTTTAGGGAATGTAGTAGGACTATTTGGATGAATGCATGTGGCTGGAGGTGACCTTTCAACAAGTCAATGAGATCGAGTTACCCTGTGTTTAACCCTCCACTCCAGTAGCCTCCTCTCAGTGTCAGAATACAATCCGTGGTCTTAGTGTATTCTCCAAGGCCTTCCAGGCTCTGAGGCCTGTCTGAGGTGGACTTCCAGCCTTGCTGCTCGGCCCTGGTTGACCACCTTCCAGCCACCTTCTTGCTCTTCCTGGACCCTGCCAAGCTCATCTCTTCCTCCTGCTGCCAGCCCCTTCTTTTACGTGGCTGGCTCCTCTGGGTCCTTCAGCTCTTTACTCACATATTGCTTCTTTAGAAAAGCCTCCCTGGATCACCCTCTCTTAAAACAGTTTCTCTAAAACCTGCCCCTCCACCTCAAGTCTTCCCCACACTCAGGGTTAATTTTTAGGATTGTAATTGTCACTGATGACACAATGGTGTTTATTTATTTACTTAATATTCTCTTTCCCAAATGAGAGTGAAAATTTCCTAAAGGCAAGGACCTTTTCTTTCTTATTTACTATCACATTCCCTCACCTAGAGTTGAATACGTTGGAAGCCCAGGACTTAAGGGATGAATGAATGAAAGGATTCTGTCACTCCTGAAAGGGCAGCTCCTTACTGTGACTGCTGGAATTCTCTTGGTGACACACAGTTGGAAAACAAAACAAAACAAAACAAAAACTCTTGATGCTTCTAGGATGAATGTGATGCAGTGTGCACATTAAGATATGACCCTACCTTTCCACACTGGCTCGTGGGATGCCAGCACACTGCTTTATAGAGACTCTTTTAGGCATTCCTAGGAATCCAAATCTCACAAACTTTCAGGACATACTTTTTATTCTCAGTTGTCGCCAACAGTATTTCATGAAATTTGATGTCAGTTTCCTCAAGGATAGTGAGTGCCGTGTTCTCTTTCATATCCCTAGCACCTTACCCAGAGTTCAGCACAGAATAAATGTTCAATAAATGTTTGTTTGTGGTAATTAAAAAAAATGTACAGTGAACCACTTAGACTTTTCTGTAAAATCTTTTCAATTTTTATAGATGGCAAAACAGCTTGTCTCCTCCCTCTCCCGCCAACTCCAGGAAGCGTTAACCTTTAAGAAATGTTTGGTTACCGACAAGCTCTAGAAGAGGAATGAAGGAGTGATATCCCCCTACTAAATTTAAATTCTGCTCCCCAAGCTAGAGAAACAGAGAGGACCTGTAATCACTTCTTCACCTACTGTAACTCTCTCTTTGGGTGGGGTTAGATGGAAGCAAGGGAAGGGTCTGTGGCCCAGCACCCTTCTCCACTCTTATTTTCTTTTTGATAAAACGCCCAGTGTTCAGTGGCTCCCAAAGTTTGGGTTTGGGGATTAAAGGAGCGAGCAGCAGGTAGCAGTGACGCAGGTTTTGCACAGTCACTGAGCTGCACACACCTTAAGCCAACATCACCCGTGAAAGGTGCAGTGTTTGAACTGAATTTGGGCTTTTTAGACGGAGCAGCACCTTTTCAATAAAAGCACGTTTATACCGACTCCTTAAGAAGTTTAGACTGGAGGGCTGTCTCCAGAACCCGGCCCCCCCGTTAGTCAAGCCGGGTTTGTTTGTCTTGGCAGGCTGGCTGTGTCTGCTTGGCCGGGACTAGCGCTGGGATGTTAAATTGATGAAACACAGAGCTCTTGATCCTTTCAGTGAGGCTTCTATTTGGTTAATGGCAGGGTAGAGCTCTTTGCTGCTAGCCACCTGTAACTGGCCAAGTAGAAAAAAATAAAATAGATGCAGAGATGTGGAAGAGGAAACTTTGCTTTCTTTTTATTTTTTTCTTTTAAAGTCTTACAAAATGCTTCATTTTTGTTTGCCTGTTTTAATATCCAAAATAGACTAGGACACTGAAAAATAAAGTAAATCTGCTAAATCCAACCACTGTTTTTGGGCAGTGCCAGTGGTTGGGGGAGGATGGAGTAGATACTCCTTGTAAAGTAGCTGGATTTGGGGAGCTGTGGAAAGACACTTGAGTAGGATAATTAACATTGCTTTTCATTGTGGCTTTTGTCTTTCTTTGCTTTAGATAGATTTCTTTTTTTTTCTTCAAGAAATTACAATGTGTATTTGGACTTGGCATAAATAGGTATCCTTACAAAACTCTGAAGGGGTTTGGCTTTTGAGAGTGTGGCCATTTCAGAACTGTGAACAGCCATGCTTGTGTAACACACTCGCGTTTACTTGGCAAGCTTGCGATGGGGCTTGGTATGCCATCTTCATGAATGAACATTTCGGTAGCCACGAGTGAGACTTTTTCAAACTAGCAGCACAGAAGTAAAGTAAGCAAGTATAATTCCTTTTTTCTGGTTTTACAAAGAGATTTATAATATTGCAGAAGTTGTTACAGGTGTTCATAACCTTGTGAGGTCAGTGGCTTTATCCATTCCTCACTTTATTCGGGCATCTGCTCAAGTGTTACCTCCACAAAAGGGCTAAAATAGCAACCCCCAGTCACTCTTTAACTGACCACCTGACATATTCTTCTCATAGCAGCTGTTATGAACTGACATATTTATATATGTTTTATATATATATCAATTTTATATCTCCTTCACTACAATCTGAGCCATGTGAGGGCAGGGATTATTTTCCTTCTGCATTGCTTACCCCTCAATGATGAGAAGAATGTTGAGGATGTAAGTGCTTGATAAATATGTACCAAATGACTGAGTATGAGTAGGAGAGGAGCAATAAAGGGTGAAGTAAAGAAAGGAAATAAATATTGTTTCCCAGATAATATCATTTGATGTGCCACTCGCTCAAGACAGGAAAGTACCGATTTCACATATGTGAGTGTTTATTTAGTACTTTCAGTAGAACCGAGTGCAAACTCGATTGCATGTAACAAACATCACTTACACGGAGTACATGGGATCATTAAGTTAGCTAAAATCGGGGAATATGAAAACATTTTATTGTATGGTTGAACAGAAGGGTTGAGCAGAGAAATTAGCTTTGTTTTAATAGAGGTGTTAAGATATCAGTTTAGGGAACCAGCGGATGGTGTAATGGCTACATCGCTAGACTCCCATGTAGTCGACCATGGTTCAAGTCCTGGACCGAGTGGCTTAAACTCACGCTAGTCACGTGTGCATGTGTACCCAAGATCCAGAGAGGAGAATGGAGGAGAAGGGATTGTAGCATGGCCATCCCCCCTGGGAGGTGATTTCTCACTTTCTGTCTCTCTGTTTGTCTCTGTCTTTCTGGCAAGTGCACACGCCCTATAGCAAAAACCTCTCAAAGATATCAGTTTAGAAATTGTATTGGTTCACAAGAGTACATTTAATATTCTTGGCCTGCCATGGTGCTGTAATGTAACACAATGCTCTGTGATACTGAGACACATAGGAAGGTCCTGAGTTCATGTTCAAGGTCCCTCTGTACATGCTGGGTTAGTGTGTGTGTCCTTAATCTGGGCTAGCTAAGGCTGGGGGTGGATCATGGCCCAAAGACCCTTTTGGGGGGATCTCCCCACTATTTCTTTCTTTCACTCATGGAAGAAATACATAAAACACTTGAAAACAAATCTCTTACCTACCGTATCCTCTCTTTTATAATTGATAGGTTTGTCAATTTCAGAATCTCCATTAGCTGTTTATATCCATTCCCTGAGTTTATTAGCATTTCTGGTGTTACAGCACATGCTGTAATAGACAGATGGAATTTACTGAAGAACATAGCTCCTGTCCACTCAATTAAAAAAAAAAAAAAGAAAAAGCTTAAAGAGGATGTTTGATACATGACAGATGGCATGAGAAATAGCTTGTCAATTTAAGATTGGTGATAAATGCATTGCTAAATACCCTGTAATTAACAACCAAGCATAAGGCTTATTTCTAACAGTCTATGTCAACTTTTTATATTACTCAAGTCATAGTAGTTCATATTTGGTACTTCATATTACTTATAGGTTAACTTTTACTGTAAGGAGTTACCTATTTTGTTTTATAGTCTTTCTACTGGTTTTTATCTGTTTCATCAGGTTTCTGTGAGAATGAGACTGCACTGAGAGTAAGCTGCCATGTCCCAGTAGTTTTTGTATGCTTCAGCTAGCCATGTGCCTGCCATGTATGGTGTGAATTTAATAGAATATTCCAAATAAACCTTTGCTTTATTATTGGATATTTAGTTTCTCTCTGGTTTAATGATTTTATAGGTAATGACTGAAGACCATCTACCTGAATGTCTATGGTGTCATGATTCTTTTTTTTTATTTATTTAATTTTATTATTTTAAAAATTTGACCAGAGAGAGACTAAGCGAGAGTGAGAGCGAGCGAGAGAGAGAAAGTGAGAAAGCAAGCTGCCAGGTTTGGGTTGCGAACTACAGTTGGCCATGTGGGAGGCCAGCGCCTTAACCACCACAGCACCTGCCAGCCTTGGCTTTGTGTTATTTATTTATTTTTATTTTTATTTTTATTTTTTGGAGAGGTTTTCGCTATAGGGCGCGTGTGCTCGCCAGACAGACAGAGAGAGACATAGAGACAGAAAGCGAGAAATCACCCCCCAGAGGGGATGGTCACGCCGCAGTCCCTTCTCCTCCATTCTCCTCTCGGGTTCTTGGGCACACACGCACACGCACCCGGCGTGAGTTTTAAGCCACTGGGTCCAGGACGCGAACCTCGGTCAACTACGTGAGAGTCCAGCGACATAGCCATTATGCTAACTGCTGGTTCCTGGCTTTGTGTTATTTTTGACTCATGATCTTATGATACATTTCCACAGGGAGATTTCTTAGATAAAGCTTCTGAATATTTCTTTAACTTTGATTTGTGAAGGGATGATATTATTTTATAAGGACCACTTCAATGTTTGAATATTCCTTTGGTCTTATGGTATTTTAAACTTATTAAACATGAGCTGTGGCAATTTCTTTCTGACACGTTATAGATAAAAGTATTTTTCAAGTTTGGATATAGGTAGTACACCTCTTAGTATTCTTTTTAATTCTAAGCACATTCTCCCCCAACATGGTCATTGTCAGCATAGCTTTTACTGGTTTACTATTTTTGTTATAAATTGTGCACCCCATTATTTTTTTCAAAGACTTTTGAAGGTTTTGAACTTGAAACTCCATAATTAGTTATTTTTGCAAACTTATTATTTTTTAATATTCTTACTTCAGGTGGGGTATCTGTAACTTCTGATATTCTCGAAGACCTTCTGTTTTTTTCTTTCAATTTTTTTCTTTTGATTCGTGATAGAGCATGTATGCATGCGTGTGAGAGAGAGAAAGAGACAGACACACAACACAGGCATGTATGGCCCACAGAATCAGGTCACACCCACCACAATCCCTTTCCCTGTAGCCCATTAGATCTTGGGCACCTTATGTATGTGTGTGCCTGGTGTGGTTCAAGCTGTCCAGGCTAAGGACTCAAACTACAGACACCATGAAAAATCTGGCTTCTCTTGAGCAGAACATTACCACCATGCCATAGAGCCAGTCCCCTTTCAATTTTTGAAATGCTAGTGACTTTTGTAGTTGTTTTCCAATTGTTAAAACACATACATACTTATATGATATATATTCAAAGTACCTAATTATCATTCTTTCCTCAGCTTTGTAACTCTATGGAAGAGCAAGAGAAATGAGAAAAGCCATCTGAAGCAGCACTAATAAGCAGAATAAGAAATCTGTAACTATTGGGTTGTGGGAAAAGTCATGATGCATTTTTGCATAGAAAAACAGAAAAATGCGTAATGACTTTTTCGATGACCCAGTATTTAAGATCACCAAATCTCTGGTTTAAAACCAGCTAAAAATCAGTTAAAAAAAAATTGGAGATACTCTTAATATTTACCTTTTTGTTTCCTGGTTCTGTTTTTAAATTCGTAATACTAAAATCTTTCCCTGATTTCTTAACTCTAAAATAATGTTTTTACTGATAGTAGAAAGACAACTGTTAGTAATTATGATATCATTTGAACACTTTATATGTGCAAGGTTCTGGCTTTCTTATGCATTTTCTCGTTTAATTCCATAATCCCCTTTCCATAGGTCATGAAATTGAGGCTTTGAGAAATCTCTGGAAAGTAGGCCTAGATGTGGACACTGTTCATACTTGGGCTGATAAACACCATGTTCTTAATTATGATTTTATGCTAGATACATTGGTTTTAATCATTTGTATTTATTGGTAAGGATATCTCTCTCTCTTTCTTTTATAAAGGGGGCAGAGATAGGCACTTTTGACAGGGTCTTGCCATGTCATAATCTTGCTGTCCCAACCTCCCAATTAGCTAGGTTACAGGTGCACAACTGTTTTCAGGTTGGCCCAGGAACCAAACCCGTGTCCCCCATGAAGCTTCTAGCCTTCTAAGTGGTGGTGCTCTCGGTGTTCCACTGCAGCTGGGTCAAGGATCTTTTTAAAAAAGTCTCTTTTCTTTTTTGTTGTGTGGTTTTGTGTATGCTATTGTATGATATTCTCAGAGTCAAAATATAAGTAAATAAATGTTAATCCAATTTTTTTTAGTTTAGTTTTGTTTTAATTTTGGCCAGAGCATGTGTGTGTCCACAGAAAGAGACACATGGAGAAGGAAAATGAGAAAGCTCTTCTTTGGGGAGTGGTCATGCTGCAATTCCTTCTTCTCCATTTCTTGCTCCTTTTGGGATTTTTAGCTATGCAAACACATGGATAGTGTGTTTCTCAAATTGCTGGATCTAAGCTTTGAATCACAGTCAGCCATGTGGGATCCAGCCCCTAGAACCACCATGCCACAGGCTGGCCCTTGAAGTGTATTAATTTATACTGAGAAAGTCACCTTCCAGTGTGTCTGTGTGGAGCAGTTATTTGCTCTAAGCTTCACTGCCTAGTTTTGTTCTGTTTTCCAACCTTAAGAGTCTTCATCTTAAACCTAGCATGAAGCTGAATCAAAATAAAATTGATTCTGGTCCCAGACACTTTTAATACCTTCATTATCTAATACTAGTCCTTATATTTAATGATTTACAGCATATAACATGTTTTTTGAGAAGTAAAAAGGACTTTTTATATACAAAATTGTCTTTCATTAGCATTTCTCATTGATATTTCCTATGTTTTTCCAGTTTTTGGCAACTGATGCCTGTTGGGCAGTAAACACGTTGAGCTTGATAAAACTGGGTCATTTGTGGTCACCAGTTCCTATTAGAATTTTTATGTGTTCTTTCAAAGTCCCTGTTTCTGCCCTTACAGAAAATGGTGTGGAACTTCCCAGTTGAAACCCTTTCTGGTATCTGGAATATTCAGTAATCGTTTATAATAGAATTCATATTTATGTGAGACATTCTTAACTTAGGGACCATGGCGGGGAGGGGCTTCAAGGTTTTTTAGAAAAGTCTGGAATAGTTTGTGAAAAACTGTGTCACATGATCCCTTTTTGTTTTTTCCTTAATTGCCAGGGGGCATGCGCTCTCACCAGAGAGAAAGAGAAAGCATCCCACGATAGGGCACCGTCATGCCACAACTCCTTCCGTTTCTCCATCTTGTCAGGATTTAGGGCATGCTTGTGCACATGCCTGGCATGTTTTTCAAGCCACCAGGGCTGAGATTCAAACCATAATAGGCCATGTAGGATCTGGCTTCCAATGCACTGGGCTTAGCCACTGTGCTACAGGGCAAGGATAATTTTGATTTATTTTGAATTTTTTACATTAAACCACTATGTATCATTACAGCATACCAAATGAATTTTCCCATCATGAATACATTGCATATTGGTACAGTTTAAAATATTACCATATACATTGTCATCAACAGATAACTTCCAGGATCAGTTTGAGAGTTTTTCATTTTAAGAAGAGATTATGATTTTCACTGTTCACTCTGATATTTGTTGAATTATCATTCACTTTACCATTCATTTAAATTGTTGAAAAGAAAACTAGACCCAAAGAAAGTTCTTTAGTTGCTCAGCAGTTCTGTTTTAGAGACAGAAGGCTAAAATTTGATTTAGGCCTCTGAGGTAATTGGCCGGTGCGTACTAGATACTTGAAATTTGTTCGGTGAAGTACGTGTTATACTTTAATAATCTAAAACACAGCACTAAAACTCTTTCCTTCTGACAAGAAGAAAATGAATTTTTTTCCCTTCTTCCTCATTACCCAGTCCACCACTTCCAAATATTGCCAGTATTCCCCCAAAATATTGCCAGCTGTACACCCCAATGAAAACACTGCTTGCAGGTTGATCTGGAATAGACTTTAGTCACTGACGTGGAAAAGGAAGCAGCTGATCCATGCCAAGGACTTGCTGTCCTCTGTTCTTCCTTACTCATCCTTTTGCCACCTCTCTCCCAGAAGTGAGTCATGGCCACCTGCTTTTCTTATAATTGACCAACAGAGATAATGAGTTTATTTCATGAACCCGAAAGGAGAGAGAATATGAAAGAAGGATATTGTATGTGCTCTATGTGTTAAGGTTAGTTTTGAATCTGTCTTTAATGATCTAAGAGAAGACAGTACCATATAGTACAGGGGTTCCCATCCCCCACCCCTGGGCTGGGAATCCTTGTGGGTCTGTTGGGGGTTGAGATGGGGGATGGCTGCTGGGTGAACAGTGAGGCTCTGTGTGTGTTTGCAGCCACTCCCCATCTCTCACACTGTTGCTTCAGTTCCACGCCTGGTTGGATCAGCTGTGCTATTGGAGTCTCATGGGAGAATGAACCCTGCTGTTGTGTGATTGTTTCATTGTTGCCATATGGAAGTGGAGGAAATGGGGTGCATGGTGAATGTGATGAGCTCACTGGAGAGAGACAGAGAGAGAGAAAGTGAGAAAGCATCCCCAGGGGGGATGACTACACTGCAGTCCCTTCTCTTCCACTCTACTCTCAGGATTTTGGGCACATATACACATGCACTCAGCTTGTTTTTCAAGATGCTGGGCCCAGGACTTGAATCATACAGTTGGCCATGTGGGATCCAGTCATCTTCACAACCTGCCTGCCCCCAGTAATAGTAAATCTCTAAGCACTGACAAAATATGTAGTGATAGATGCAGGGGCACTTACCATACTCCTGCCCTCACACCTGCCTTCTTAAAAGAACATTCCTCATGTTTAGTTTTCTTTGAGATGGAGTCTGACACATCCCTTCAGATAGCATCAGCTGAAATTAAACACAAATGATCAGTTGGAAACAAGATAGTGGTTTCAAGTGTGGGGGAGCTACTTTGCAGGAGACAGTGAGAGGGTACCAAGCCGAGGGAACCTTTCCTGTTTTGCAGGACCGTGTGGTTAAGACAGGCTATTCTGCAGAGACCCCATCTACTCTGACACACAACACTGGCTCAAGTCTGCATATGCATTTTGAAAGCTATAGTGACCCAGGCTAGTACTGAATATGAGTATTTAAGAAACCTACTTGAGGTGTGGTTAAAGCACTGGACTACCACTTAATTGACTGCAGTTTGAGTCCTGGACCTGGTGGCTTGAAAATCACAATGGGCATGTGTGCGTGCATGCCCAAGATCCCAGGAGGAGAATGGAGGAGAAGGGGTTGTGGTGTAGGCATTCCCCTTGGGGAGTGATTTATTACTTTTCCTCTGTCTCATTCTCTCTAGTGAGTGCATGCACCCTATGGGAAAACCTAAAAAATAAATTAAAGAAAAAAGAAAGAAAGACCTGCTTGAAAGATTGAGGCTGGTTGCTGGGGTAGTTTTGAAAGGAGGATCTACGTTGCTGGCGGACTGTGCTAACTGCTATTCCCTAGCCAGACAAGGGCAGGGAAGCAAACTGAAATTTAAATCACCTGAATTCTGGCTTGCACTTCCTTAAGGTAATTGGGACAATTTTGTTTACAAGAAACAAAAAGTTTCCCAAAAGTAATAATATGCTAAATATGTTCTTGGATTAGTATATATACCATGGCTACACTAATTATATATTGTTATGTATTTTAGTATTTTAAAATAAAATATAAACATATACGTATTATAGCATGTGTCTGTTAATTGTAAAGGTAGTGTTTAACTGTTTAAAAATCTCTAATAATGAGCATGATAGGTAGATTATATTTCTTTCAACATGCATAATTTCTTTATGCAAAATCTCATTGGGAACATACTGAGTTTTGGCTTTGGTTTCATTGCTTTGAAATTTTGAAAAATTCTTGGAGCCAGTTAGTGTAGCAAAAACTATTTTCCCCCGTGTCATTCTATTTCTGTATCTGAGCTATAAATTTCTGGGTCTGAAAAGTGTTCAATTTACGTCATGAAATGGAGCTGGCCTTCTTTCTAAATACATTGGCATTAAACCAGTTCTAGCTTTTCCACTCGTGTTTCCATTGCCTATCTTAAAATTTAGGGTTCACTTATTTTCTTTTGATTGCCAATCTAGTATGCTCATGGTTTGCTACCATTTTGGAATGAGCTAGTGAGAAATCTGTGTTCTTTTGTGATTATCAATTTCTTTCTTTTTTTCTTTTTTGGACATCTGTTCTGAGTAGCTCAAATGTACTCTAGACAGACACTCCATGCAAAATGTTACTTGACCTTCAATCATCTGTAGTCCAGCCATAGTTGGGTCAGAATGATCTTCTCCAGTTTTAGATACCTGGCCAACTTCTCTGGCCAGCATTGGACTTTGACAGTCCTAAAGGTCTGTAGATGATTTCAAGAAAGGATATGTTCTCATTTCACTTGTCTGCCGTCTCTCTCTCTCTCTCTCCAGCGAAAATAATAGACGTTACTGTTAGTGCTAAGGATTTTCTTTTGGAACATCTCATTTGATATAGTTTGTTGGTTCATGTATTCCTCCTTCCTTACTTTCTTCGTCCCTCACTCTCTCCTTTTGCTTCTTTCTCTTCATCCCTCCTTTCTTTTCCTTTTCTCCCCCTTCCCTCTCCTTATCCTCTTTCATTTTATTCCTCCCATTTCTTCCCTTTTAAGTGTAGCGATGGGTGGATGCATGTGTGTGCTGTTTTTATGTCTGTTTCCTCGTGCTGGTTCTCTAATGAAGGCCTTTCTGGCAAGGCAGGTGAGGGAGAGGAACGGCTCTGCAGTCCCCGCTGACAGAGCCTCACGAATCACAAGTGTGCAGTAGGAGGGCCTTCGCCACAAATTGTCATTCCCCACAGACCCGATTCTTTTAAATAATCTTTATTAAAGTTTATTTTTCTTGCACAAGTGACAGAGATGGAGAAGGACAGAGTTTCTCTGTCAGGGCCTTGATATGGCAATATGCCCCTTCTTCGGGAAGCCTGCATTCTGGGCTCCCATATGCCTAGTCTACATAGGGGGATCTCTGGACACAAGAGCACAAACTGATAACCTTGCCACGTGGTTCAGTCTCGCAGAGCGTCATGTTTTACCTCCATGGTGGCATGAAGACCATGTTCAGGATACCTGTCTCTTGCCTATCTCTGTTTCTGTCTGTATCATGGAAGAAATAAGTCAACTTGCTCAATGGCTGTGTAGAGAGAATGGAATGGGTGAGGGTAAGAATGTAAGGAGGAGGCTCTTGTTTCACAGGTGAGAGGTGATGGGGCTTGACCTATGGAGGTAACGGGGAAACAGAAGTATGGATTTAGGTATGTTTTGGAGGTAGGTTGAAAGGGCTTGCTGATAAATGCAGTATATTAAGTGAGAGAAAAAGAAAACAATGACAACTCTTGGATTTTAGTTGTGAGGAATAATACCAATGAGTAATTTTTGGAAATGAAAGTGCAGTGGGTTTACATAGCAAACTCAAGACCTGTGTTTTGGCCACGGAGAGTTGGAGATGCCTGCTAAATGCTCTTGTGCAGATGTCGGGCAGGTGCTGGTATCATCAAGATTAGAGCCTCGCTGAGAAGGGAGGGTTGGAGATACAGATGTGTATGACCAAAGCAGTCATAAGGTGCCATTCAAAGCCATGGGATGACTGGAGTCAGCTAAGGGAAGTGCATTGTCAGAAAAGAGGAGACCCTGAACAGTCTTTATACACCAGTACTTTTGTGGCATTAGTGTTGAGAAGGGGTGGACTGTAGATCAAAGGAAAATGAGGAGTGTGGTTTCCTGGAAGCTCAGGGAAGACAGCATTTCAAGAATGAGACAGAGGTGACTATAGGTTTTGTGAGGTCCAAAACTTAATCAATGTAGAGGGCCTTGTAAAGAAACGTAATAGAGGCTGGCCCCATAGCATAGCAGTTAAGTACTGTGTAGGGGTAGGCGGCTCTCACATAGCCTGCCACAGTTTGAAACTTGAGCCAGTACCTTGAAAAACATGGCAGGTGCACGTGTGTACTGAAAATCCTAATGGGATGGAGAAACAGAAGAAAGACTGTGGCATGACCAGGCCTCATTGCAGGGTGCTTTCTCCACCACCTGTCCCCCACTTCCCATTTCTTATGAGTACCACATTCACCCTATGTCATTAAAAAAAAAAGAAGAAAAATGATTAATTTGAAATTAGGTTCTAATGTGAGTATTTAGAATGAGAAAGAAACCATAAGAAATTACAAAGTTAAAAAGCTAAATAATGAATGCCACAATTATCACAAAAATCTTGAAAAACTAATTGTATACATTAACTACCTTAGTTTTCCTCTCCTTTTTTGGTGGGGAAAAATGTGTATTTTTTGATTGCTTCATATTATAATTTTTTAATATCTTCTGCAGTGATACTAGAAAAATAATTCAGTATTTAACATGGCTGGTTAAAATTATATTTTCATTGATAAATTTAGAAAATATTAGTATCTTTTTAGTATCCCAGCATATTATTGAGAGCATCAAGTGAATTATTTGGTTATTGACAAATTATGGAAATGCCTTTCAGGGTTCTTTTCAAATATATGAACTTTATGGTTTCAGGATATTTCAAATTTCTATTCATGTTATTTAAATAAACTTTGAGTTGATGACACTTACAAACCATTTTGGTACTGATGTTTTTGTATTTGACCCTGAAAAGCATTTCTGCATTGGAGACAACAAGCAATAGTTGAAATAAATAAGATAGTCACTGTGAATCACAAATATATCCC
Organism: Tupaia tana; assembly: GCA_026018925.1. Lineage (NCBI taxonomy): Eukaryota > Metazoa > Chordata > Mammalia > Scandentia > Tupaiidae > Tupaia > Tupaia tana. The sequence goes on from JAKSZU010000017.1 coordinate 31,375,597, forward strand.
ATTTAAGCTGATTACACTCCCATTCTAAAAATACTCACTAGAATTTCCCAACAAAGGGCAAATGTGATAGAGAAGGTGAAGCAGAACAAACAGTAGCATTAGCCAGTTAAGGTTACAAACCTCTTACTTTTGCAGACTTAAAAATAAAATGCACTGGGGCCAGCAGGTGGTGTGGAGGTTTAGGTACTGGACTCCCACATGGCTAACCATAGTTCAAGTCCTGGACCTGGTGGCTTGCTTTCTCTCTCTCTCTTTCACATATGCCCTTTGACAAGTTAAAAATAAATAAATAATTAATTCAATTAAATAAATAATTCTTTAAAAAATAAATAAAATAAAATGTTATAGAAAGCACTGGCAGGCTTCTCCCTGGGCCATAGAAGTGGCTTGTGCTAATAAGTAGCCCTGGACCTTAAACTTACTTAGCTTCTAGAAGGAGAGGATAATAAAGAATATACAGGAAAAGTGCAAGATCAAGGGAGGTAAAAACAGAGAGGTCTCCATCGTTTTTTTTATATTGCAAAAAAGTGATCTATTTAGTATTAGAAATATTGGCCTGAAGTCTTTGGTGCAGAGGTCTGTGTAAGTAGCAACATCACTGCTTTGCAGGTAACATTTTGGTGAACTGTTAAGGCTAGCAGAGATAAGTGGATGCATTTTTATATATGAGCTCCATGGAGTGACTTCCTGTTTTCCTCTCAGAAACAAAGGACTGCAACCACCTTTAACTGATGCTTGCCCCATCACGTTACCCATTTTGCCTATTAGAGCCAATTGTACTTTATGTTTAATAATCTGCTACAAGAGACAGAAGATACAGATGATTAAGAGGAAATAGAATATGAGGTCATTAATGACTTTTCTCAATTAAATTTAGGTCCTTTTATTCTCACCTCTCAAAGCGTCACTTGTTTTTAAACAGCAAAAACCCAAGTAGTTTTCACATTTACATTTTATTAAATTTATTTTCAAATGTGGTGTTGGGGAGAATATCCTGACTCAAATGTGCTGGAATTGAATATAAACTTGGTAACTGCTTGCAATTGACTGAAGTTCTGTTCAGAATGTCAAGTACATTTCTGTTGAGATCATATTGTTTGTCCAAATAATCATCAATAGTAACTGCATGAAAATAATTCAGACTGGAAATCGGAAGGTAGGACTTGGAATGAAGAGGGATGTGATTAGAAATGATGGGGTCCTCCCATGGTATTGATGGCAGTTTCTGTAATTGCTCCTTTTGCTTTTATTCAGGCTGGCAGTTAGCTTCACAGTAAAGAAAGGCAGAAGGAATTCTCAGATATCAGTATTTATTTAGTAAATTCTGGCTGAGGCTAGAGCCCTTGGATAATCCGCAATCTGTTCTACTTAGACCAAATGTAAGAACACTTGCCTGTTGATAGGAATGAAGCTGGGGATGAAGAATACAAAAGAGGGATCAGCAGATGGTGTTGCAGTTAAGGTGCTGGAGTCCCACATGGTCGACTATGGTTCTAGTCCTGGACCTGGTGGCTTGAAAATTATGCCAAATACATGTGCCCAAAGTCCCAGGAAGAGAAGGGGGAGTGATTTCTCACTTTCCCTCTCTATGTCTTTCATGAGCACATGTGTTTTATGGCAGAAACCTAAAATAAAGAAAGAAAGAAAGAAAGAAAGAAAGAAAGAAAGAAAGAAAGAAAGAAAGAAAAATGAAAATGACACTGATGTTCAGAATTATTTAGACTGCTCTGAATTTTCTTTATTGTTTTACTATATTGTTTGATTCAAGGAAAGGCTGTTTGATTTATGAATAATCATTTTATTTTTTCTTGACTGTTAGGTTTTAAATCTGAGCTGGCAGATCTATTAAGAAGGATAAGGCAGGAGGTTGTAGGCAAGCCTCCTTCTATGTGTGTGATTCAGCCATGCTAGAGAAGGGTTATAAGAAATCTTAGATTCGCTAGTTCAGCCTTCTACCCAGAGTGTGTTCTCTATAGAGGAGGATTCAGCCTTTCCCTAAGAGTCAACCTCTGTCTTCTCATGAGCTGGCCCTGGACCTGTGGTTGGTGAGTTAGAGCATGTAAGACCTCATGTTAAATTTGTCAGGATATTCTCTCTCACATGGTATTTGAAGACTTTCACATATTTGAAGACTTCAACATCTTCAGTTTCTTTATTGTTCTGTACCTGAGATGGTGTCTGAATCACATGCCCATCTGACCAGCCTCCTTTTGGTGAGGATAGCTCTCTTTTCTTTCCAGAAGAACCCTGGCTTTGTTCACGGTTCTACCCTCTTCATTCATTTTGGGATATGGGTCTTCTGTCCAGCTTCAGCTGCAATCCATGAGTGGCGTGAGCCAGTCACAGTGGTCTCGTCTTGTTCCCCTTGCTAGAGATTGGTTCGAGCATGTTGGCGTGCCCTGATCCTGACAGTAGGAACCGAGAGGAAGTTGACAAGGAAATTTGCAAAGGGTTTTTCCCAAATGAAAAGATAAATCAAGGGAATGTCTTATTTTGTCTTTCTTTCGATGTGGAGCTGTGTCAGTAGTTCACACCTAGAACTGCTGCTGTTAGTTCGAAACCATTAGAAGAGACTGTGCTGGAGTCAAGGGATTTGCAGTAGAGGATTGGACGTCCCTGTGTCCTTGAGATCGAGCGAAGCAGCTGAAGCAGCCGGGGAACACTCTTCCACAAGGCTTCCTGTGGATGATAGAATGAATTCTTTCTTGTTTCCATTCCTTTTAGCTGTCTCTTCTATTATAGTTCAAGACATCCTGATACATATTCAACCCCTTGTATTGTTTAATTCACGTACAACTTCTGCCAATCAATGAAATCCTTATCATTGTTTCAAATATTGCCCACGGAATTATTACATTTCACTGGGATCTTTCTTTTGCGATTCATAAACAGAAGCTAAAGCTCCTAGCATGGTTGATATGAAAGTCAAATCGTGTTCTGAAATTTTTTGTGGGCTTAAAGTGGACACAGTGATGGCATTTTTCTGTAGTGGGCTTAACATGGAGCTGGGCTGGTTTGAATCTATCATTTCATTTTCTTTCTTCTCTTTCTCTTCTTTCTTCTCATTCTTTTCTCTCTTCCTTTCTTTCTGCTTGCTTGCTTTCTTACTTCACCATGTCATGGTTCACCAGCCTTAGCCTCCTCGCTGACGCTACAGGTTCATGCCAACTTGCCTGGCTTGCTCTCTCTCTCTCTCTCTGTATCTATCTATCTATCTATTTTTTTAGAGAGATTTTTTTGCTGTAGGGCATGTGTGCTGGCAGGAAAGACAGAGAAACAGAAAATGAGAACTCACACTGCTCCCATGGGAGTGGGGGGTGGCCACACTGCAATCCCTTCTCCATTGTCTCCTCTGTGGATCTTGGGCATGCACACACATGTTCCCAGAGTGAATTGCAAGCCACTGGGTCCAAGATTCACATCGTGGTCAACCATGAGGGAGTCCAGCAATGGAAACATTACGCCATCTGTTGATTCGGTCTGGCTCTTTTATCAGACGGGTCTCACTATGCTGCCAGGGCCAGCCTTGGTGTCTTCCTGCCCCCTTCCCGAGTGGCTGGAATTGCAGGCACAGGTGACTATGCCTGCCCTGCCTTTTAGATTAGTCTGAGAATCAAACTGAGGGTACCATGTGGCCCCAGGACAAGGGTCTCAGAAATATGTGCCATGCAGCTGAGTCTGCTTTCTTTATGTGCAATGTACATGGAAATTTGTGCAGCTAGTCTGTGTTTCATAACTCCATCTTGCTGAGAAAAACCAGTATTTTGTTATTTTTTTCTTGACTGTTTTCTCTGTCAACCTTCCAAAATAAATGCATGAGAAACTCTTATTCCAGTCATGGTGACACACAGATAGCACCTCTATTTGGGAGGCTGGAGCTACATGGAAGACCTGAGTTCAGTTCTCCGGACAGCTAAACATGCCACATGCAGTTGCATGGACCTGCAATGATAGTTCATTAGGTGGTCGGGGCAGGAGGAGCATGACACTGGTTAGACCCTGTTAGAAAGACTTATCTCTGTCTTTCCTCTCCTCTTTTCTTCTCTCTTTTCTCTTTCATAAAGGGAAAAAAAGTTAAAAGAAATCTTTTATTTCTATAGGATTATTTTCCTGATAGTACCCATTATTGAGGACAGTGTACTTAACTGAGGTTTTGAAATAGGTTGAGAAACTGCTGATTATGAGAACATACTGGTCATTGTACTGGTTGGCTGAGATAAAAGTATTTTTGGTTTGTGGTATAAGACTCAGGAGAAGAGTTTTTTCCTCCCTATTTTGCTGTCTTCTTTATCCCTAGATTTTTTTTTTTTTTTTTTTTTTTTTGGAGATATTTTTTCGCTATAGGGCGCGTGCGCTCGCCAGACAGACAGAGAGAGACATAGAGACAGAAAGCGAGAAATCACCCCCCCCCCCAGGGGGGATGGTCACGCCACAATCCCTTCTCCTCCATTCTCCTCTCGGGATCTTGGGCACGCACACACACGTGCCCGGCGTGAGTTCTAAGTCACCGGGTCCGAGACGCGAACCGCGGTCGACTACGTGGGAATCCAGCGACATAGCCATTACGCTAACTGCTGGTTCCCTTTATCCCTAGATTTATGCTTTAACTATGGACAGGTATTTATTTCATACTTTGTTGCTGTACACTAAACAGACCTGTGCCACTTACTGCTACAAAGTGTTATCCATTTTTAACATCTAGAGTTTAATTCACATGCCATACCATTCATCTATTTAAAATTCAGTGATTTCTAGTATAACCATAGAGTATGCAACCTTCACCCAAATCAATTGCAGAATATTTTTATCATTCCAGAAAGAAACTGTCTGCATTAGCACCGCTCTTTTTTTTTTTTTTTCCTTTCCCTCCTCCTTCGCATCTAGGAAATCATTAATCTCTTTACTGTGCCTGTGGCTTTACCTATTTTAGACATTTCATATAAAGGGAATCATAATTTGTGGGTGTTTGTGATTGACCTCTTGAACTTAGCATGGGTTTCAACATGCATCCATGTTGCAGTAGCAATTCTTCATTATTTTTCTTCTTTCTATTTTTTCCATTGCCAGAGGGCACATTACAGGTACCAGAGAAAGAAAGAGAAGGAGAAAGCATGGTCACACCACAGCCCCTTCTCCATTTTGCCATCCTCTTGGGATTTGGGGCATGCACGTACATGTGTCTGATGTGTTTTTTAAGCTGCTAGGACAGGATTTGAACCATGGTTGGCCATGTAGGATCTAGCTCCCATAACCACTAGGATACGAGGCTGGGCCCTTCTTTTTCTTTTCTTTTTTATTGCACAACTGTATTCCTTTATGTGGCCATATGGCATTTTATTTATTCATTCTTCATTTGAGGGGCATTTGGCTTGTTTCTACATTTTTGGTTATTGTGAATTATTGAATAATAGAATCTGAACCCATCCCATAGCATCCTTCAGTTTGCATTAAAACTTGCAATGTCGTATAGGCAGCCTCTGCTGTTTCCCTCTAATTAGACCCAGCATCAAGTATGCCATTTCCATGTGTGACACACTGTTATCTAACCACTTAATTTCTTAAAATGTGTTTATAGCTTTACACACATTGAAAAAAAAGAATGAAAGAGAGAAGGAAAACTCAGCACACACTCAAACAAAAATGCTCATACACGTCAATCCCTGGATTGAAAAAGTTAGAGAATTTCACATGTGAATATATTACTTTTTGCACAAACAGTAATTGTAAACCTGGTTTAGATTTAAATTGGAAAAAATATCCCGCAGTGTTTAATGTTTATCCTTAAATATCCAGGATAAGACTATGATGACAGGTACCAACTTGTTTTTTATGATCTTGGAACGACATGAGAGGAATAAATTTTTTATCATGCGTCACACACAGTGATTTTAAACTTCTCATTTAGATTTGGGTGAGGGTAGCAGGGAATGCTTATTTATTTTTCTGGGAATAAGAGAAGGAACTGCATTTATGTTGTTACATTTTCTCCACAGAAGGGAAGTCAGCCTTGCTTCCATTTTTACTCTGACATGTGTAACAGGAGCTAGCCGGTGTCCTTCTCCTTGCCTACTGTCAGTGTAGCTCATAATTGAACTGATTTTTGTTTCCTGCAAGTTAGGATGATATATGCAAAAACTAATCATCTTGGTGATTATGTTTATTTCTGTTTTATAAGTAAATGACTTTGTCACCATGCAGAAAGACTGGAAGGAAACCTGGGTAGCCACTTTGCAGTCCACAAGGTTTGTGTAGATTGGAACTGATGGCCCATAGATCACACTTGAGGACCAGAGATGATACCAGAATGACCAGTTTCAGTCTTTTCTTTATTTTGCATCTTGAGAAATAATTGACCAAAATTAATAAAAACATGAAATAACATTGGTTAAACCAATAATATGAATGAAGTTTCCTGGGCCTAGTTGTTTTGTTGTTGTTGATTTTCCAGTTTAATGTCTCTGGGGTCTTGGATTCCCCTCAGTAGAAATATTATTAGGTCTCTTGAAATGTCATGATTTCCCCAACAACCCAATATCTGCTAAAATTGCATTGACTAATTTAACATGGATCAGCCTTGACTGACTAACAATGAATAACCATGGACAAGGCTTAAGCTACTCTATCTTTTGTGGAAAATAAATTCAACAAATATTTGTGAGAATCTGCAAATTGATGGGGAGTATGCTGAATAAAAACTAATAGTAACTCTCAGTCAGATCAGTATCTAGGTGCAGATAAATACATTTTGAATGCTAGAAGGTAAGCTTCATAGTAACCGTGACTCAAAGTGTGTTTACTGAACATGGATTACCTACTCCCTAGCACAGTACCAGACATGGTAAAGAGATACTCAACAGATGTTTGTTGAATGAAGGAGTAATTATAACATGGCATTGAAGTGCTATAATAGAAGAATAAGGGACACAGAAGGTACTGTCTTTGCCCTGATAAGGAGAGAGTTTTGCATATACACTTTTTAAAACTGGGTTGTGATGACTTAGTAGGGTTTTAATAAGCAGATATGGGCAGGGAACTATATTTTTAAAATTGCTTCAGATGTTCCAGCTGCTTGATGGATAAGTTATTTAATATTCAACATTCATCAACCAAAGTGATATTATTAGTCCACTGTGTTATTACCTTGTTATCATAGTAGTTAATCTATGCATATTAAACTTTTTATTATTATATTATTAATGATATTGTACAAAGGAGAAAATGGAAGTTTGGAAACACTGGGTAATATTACCAACATTAAAAGCTTCCGTGGTGGATTGAATTTTTTTTTTTTTAAGAGAGATTTTTGCTATAGGGCATGCATGCTCACCAGAGAGGCAGAGAGAGACAGAAAGCAAGAAATCACCTCTTGGTGGTATGGCCATGCTACAATCCCTTCTCCATTCTCCTTGGGCACACATGTACATGTGCCCAGCATGAGTTTTAAGCTGCTGGATCCAGAACTCGAACCATGGCCAACTATGTGGGAGTCCAGTGACATAACCATGACACCATCTGCTGGTCCCAGATTGAGTTTTTGAACACAAGGATATCTGTCACCCCCTCCACATGAATGACAAGTAACTTCGTAAGTAATAGCCAGAGATCTAATTTCAGGGGGGAAAATTAAAAGCTGCCCCTTTCTTGCACTAGTTAAAATATATCAGTAATGCTCCTTCTCCTGGTCTTCTGGGTGATCCCTTTTAGAGCTATCACTCTCTGGGTGATCCCTCTTAAGCACCTCATCTTTGTGGTCTCTCTTTCTCAGAACCCAGCCATAATACTCTGTGAATCCTTAGCCACATGGAGAGGCAAGTCTTTGAGATATCCTAGTCCAGGTGCCAAACCTGTGACTGAAGATCTTTCAGATGATTCCAGATTTCAGCCTTTGAAGTCACTCCCAGCCCTTTATATCTTCCCAGCTAGTCCCCAGATATTACAGAGTCAAGATGTGTCATCCTCATTGTGCCTTGCCTGAAATCCTGACCCATGGAACCCAAAGAAAGCATGGTGGATGGACCTGCAGCAGCTGTCTGGTGACCATGTAGGAAAGGCCATGAGAGTTGTCCAGGTGTTGGTCTTGTCAAAGTTAAGATGCAGAATCACTGATCCATCTATAACAACCTTATTGGGGATTTCTTATTAAAGCTGGTGTTTCATGTGTGTGTGTGTGTGTGTGTGTGTGTGGTGGGGGTTTGCCATTGGACCCATATACTCACCAGAGAGGGACAAAGAGAGGGAAAATAAGAAATCACCCCCCCCCCCCGGGGGGGGGATGGCCACACCACAATCCATTTTCCTCTCGGGATTTTGGTTACGCACACACACATGTCCAACATGATTTTCTAGCCAACAGATTCAGCACTTGAATTGTGATCAGCCTTGTGGAAGTCCAGTGCCTTAACTACCCTGCCACTTGCTGGCCTCAAGCTGTCATTTCATTTTAATGCGGTTGGGGAAATACCAGGAAATGGTTCTGTGAGGGAAAAGATCTATAAATGTGTAAGCTGGTAGCTATAGTATTGAGTTGACTGATGAATAAAGCGAGTCCAGCTCTCTTCAGCCTTTTCTCCATGACAGAGGTGCAACCTCTGGAAAGAAAGCCATTATTACAGGAATAGGGTATTCTTTAAAGTTTTTTTTTATTTTTTATAATATTTTTTTAGAAATCTGTAGTTTAGCAATTTATTTAATTTTTTTCTTTATACCACTTACTTAACTTTATTATTTTTAAAACATTTTAAATTTAATTTTCTTTCATACATTTAATCAAATTATTTAGCTTACAAAGTGAATATTTCAACAGGTAAACATTTCTTCTTAGTCCAGTTGATAAAACTATAAAAGATCTTCAACAGATAATACCACATTTTTTTGTCTCATTGATGCTTTGCCTCTCTATTTTTCTTCTGAATGTCCTTCCTCAGACTCTACTCTTTCACACACACTATATCTGGTATTTACATTCTTAACCTACAGAGGAATGGTGACACATGAAATCAATCTTTGGCATAGACAAAATTTTCTTGAATAGAGCACAAAAAGCCGTAACCACAAAAACCACTGTTAAGTTGGACTCCATCAAAATTAAAAATTCTCACAATAAGACTTTAATACAGCAATGACCTGATTGTCCACAAATTGGAGGAAATAATTCACAACTTACCCCCTGAAAATTGAAAGAAATCTTATAAATCATTAATGAAAAATTAAGCAATGTAATACTTCTTTTTTTAACAGAACAGGATTTTAATGAGTGAATTACAGTAATCAAATACACTAATATTTTAAAGTCTGCATTATAAATAGAGATACTGGAAGCAAGGACATATGTATACATGAAAAGCTACAGTTTCAGATTTTTCTATTCTCTAAATTACATCAATGGCATTAGTTGCCAAGTGTAATGTGCTTTTTTTGTATTCTAGGTGCTGTTTTCTTGTTGTCATTCTCTTTTTCCATTCTGAGCAATTTTTTGTATAATGTTATTAAAATACTTTTTTTTTTTTTTTAAAGAGAGATTTTTGCTGTAGGGCTCATGCCCTCGTTTGAGAGACAGAAAGACAGAAAGCAAGACATTACCTCCCGGGAGGATGGCCATGCTGCAATCCTTTCTGCTTCATTCTCCTCTTGGAATTTTGGGCATGTGCACACATATACCCAGTGTGAATTTTAAGCTACCAGGCCTGGGACTTGAACCGCAGTGGACTACATGGGAGTCCAGCAACGTAACCATTATGCCATCTACTGGGTGAAAGAATTTAACTACACCTCACAAAATAAAACATACAAAATGTTGATAAATACATGAAAGATATATTTACACAATGGACTAGTGCTTAGGAAGAAAAAGAAGAAATTGATCTATGCAGCATTGTGGATGAATCTCAAAACGTTAATCTGAATGGAAGAAACCAGATTTTAAAATCTATATACACTGTGCTTTGATTATGTGAGGCCTGAGAAAAGAACAATCTACAATGTAATAAATCAGAAAGAGGTTGTCTGAAAAAATAGAGGAATTGGCTGAAAAAGGGCATGAAAGAACTTTGAGCCATGACAGACACGTTCTATTGATGTATTTTGTTTTTAGCATTGACTACGCTGGTATTTGCAGTTGTGGAAACTCTCTGTCCTGAAACCTAAGACCTGGGCATCATTTTCTTTTATATTAATTTTACTTCAGTTAAAAAAATGACAGAGACACAGGTGGTGTGGTGATTGACTCTTGGATCCACTTGGCTGATTTCATGATTTGAGTACTGACCTAGCGGCTTGAAAAACATGCTGGGTGTGTGTGTGTACATGTCCAAAATTCCAAGAGGAGAATGGAGGAGAAGGGATTGCAGCATGGCCTTCCCCTCTGGGGGATGACTTCTCACTTTCCCTTTCTCTATCTCTGTCTCTCTGGTGAACAAATGCACCCTATGGTTAAAAAAAAAAAAAACTCTAAAACTAAATAAAGACACACAAAAGTAGTAATTTTCTCATCACAGTGCTAGTAAAGAAAAGAGAATGCACTTAATGAAATCATTTTGGTTTTAATTCTTAATGGAAAAAACTCATGCAGTGAACATTTTAAAGTTTTTTGACTGATTCCTGTTGTATAAAGCTCTGTGCTGTATCTTCACCAAAAGGAGGAAAAGTATTTGCAAAGGCATGTGAGGATCCACTTTCTCAGGAAGGAAGTTACTGTGGTTGATGCCAAAGATGTGTGGTGGAGCATCTGCCGCTGGCCAGGTGCTGAAAGGCACTCCAGGCTGACGTGCTACAGGAATGAGTGGGTGAGAGGTGAGCTGGTTTGGGGCTGAGTGATTGACTATCTTATGCTAGGCTGAAGAGTTCAGACTGCGTCTTGCAGGAAATCGATATCCATGGAGGTTTGTCAGTGGGAAGTGATTTTCTTTTCCTTCAAAAATTTGACTGGCTTTGAGAGAGCCAATATTTGGATAAACTGGTGGCAGGGATATTTGTGAGTGGCTGTTCTGCTATAAAGTTTTACTGTATAATAAAAATACCTTTTAGACACCAATGTTTTACCAGATAGTGATGCATGGTCATGAGTTTCAGCTTTAAAAAAAAAATGTGTTTGAAAAATACTGCGAAGCTCATCTTTCCTGTGCCCATTTTTATACTTTCTTCCATTATTAATACTATATAGTTATTATTCCTTCAGGCAATAACAATAAACATCATCAAAAATTTAAAGTTTGAAATATTAGTGTTATTTCATTGTAGAACATTTTGCTTTTTTTTCTATTTGAAGAAGAAAAGTTGTTAACTAATGTCCTGTATATGTTCTGAAATTTTGTGTTGACATTACTAGAAATGTTCCTTTTAAAATACCCTAAATATTCCTAAAAAACAATTGGTGAGTAAGAAAAAAAACCAAAAAAAAAAAAAAAAACCAAAAAATATTAAATTGGAGATGGAAGCTACACTTTCTTAAGGGAATTATTGCTCTTGGAAATATACTTTAAAGTTTCAGCCAACACCTTTAAAGAAAATGATTTATTTAAACTTTATTACTATGCCAAGATAAGACTTACACGAGTAGCGCAGCAACTGTAGGTACACATTTAATTTTGTGAGAAAGGTGGCAAGAAAAATGTCTTGAGCTTCAAATGAGTATCTGTTGCCAATTCAGTAATGTTAAATATCTCACATGAAGGAAAACCACTAATTACAATGGTGATTTCCTATAATATTTTAATCTAAATTATATTACTTCCATCATTCAGATTAAAAAAAGAAAATTAGGAATATTAAAATATTATACTCATCCCTGTTAGTAAGTATATGTAACATTTAAAAAATACTTCATCTAAGGAAAAAGTTATGGAAACAGATGACTTTATTATTGGACTATGACTTACTCATACAATTTCATTTAAGAGGAACTAAAGGTGATTGAGGGAAAAATGTGTGGTTTGGCACTTGAGTGTCATAAAGCAGACTTACTATACTTTATTTAGGAGTACTTTTTGAAAAAACAACATATTTTTAGAACATATTTGCTCAGGGTAGCTACTATGAGAATGACTTTGAATACATTTGTGAATAAATACTTAATAAAATAGTATGCAATACTTTTATTTCAAAATATTTTAATTTAAAAAAATAAAATATATTTTATTATTTTTTATACAATCACTGTGTATTATTATTGCATACAAAATGAATTTTCCCAGCACAAATATACTACATATTAATCCAAATTTTTTTTACACATTATCATTTTTTAAAAAATAATTATTTATTTAATTTATTTCTTATTCTTCAGTTTGACCAGAGAGAGAGGGAGAGTGAGAAAGCAAGTCGCCAGATCTGGGACTTGAACCATGGTCGGTCCTGTGTGAATCCAGCTCTCTAACCAACATACCACCTGCCAGCCTCCTCATTATTTTAATGGCCATTTACTAAGTTTTATTGATTCAATCCTGAGGTCCCAAACCCCAAACAAATTAAATGATCTTAATTTTGACTTTACCTAATATAAGCTCAGCTATTTACTTGGGTATGCTTAGTTGTATGCTACTGAGAAGATTCCATTGATTTCAGATTGGTATATTACTATTAAGCATTACTATTAAGCACTGTATAAAAGTACCAGTGGATATGTATGTGTAACCAGGAATTAGGTCACTCTGTGATTTTGGAGGCACAATGGTCATTAGTGGATGTTGTGAGCTTCAGCAAGTTGATCTTTTGATTTTGTTGTAGCTCTCTGGTTCTCTAAGTGCTGTTCAAGAGGGTGACCAGTCATTCTGGTTTGCCCTTGACTAAGAGGTTTCCAAGAATGTGGACTTTTGGTGGTTAAACCGGGATAGTCTTAAACACACCTAAGGTTGGTCATCCTGTGTCCTCAGGATGACCCTTTTATGTGAAATCAAAACCGTTTTCGTAATTACATTTGTTTATTTCATGCTTATTCACATTCATGTGTACAGTGGTATTTTCCAAATACCACTACAGGAGATACGATATTATATGAAGATGATTGAATTCAAAAGCAGCTAGGAGTCTCTAGTTGTCTTAAGTCAGACAGAAACAGATTTGCAAAAATGAAACAATAACTCTCTTCTCACTACATTTTCCTTGTTTTGAAAAACACTTATTTTTAAAAAATTTTTTATCAGGTAATGGACTGATTATTTTATTTTAAAATGAATTTAATATATCATGAATATCTGTTTTAAAAATTTGCTAGACTGTGCATGCACCCTCTGGAGAGAGAGAAAGAAGGAAAAGGAGAAAGAAACCCTAATGGGGAATGGCCATGCTCCAGTCTCTTCTCCATTTTTGGGGGGTGATTTTGGGCATGCATGTGTATTTCCCAATCTATTGGGTAGGGACACAATGTACAGTTGGCTGTGTAGGATCCAGCCACCTAACTACCATGCCACCGGCTGGCCCCACAGATTTCTGTTTCTTTTTGTAGTGTAATAAGTATCAGGAAATATAATCTGCAAAACATAGGCTCTTTTGGGGTTCTCAGTAACTTTAGACTATAAGAGGGTTCTGAGACCAACAAATTTGAGAAATACTGCCTAGGATGATTTTGGCCGGAAAGAAGGAATTTTTATTAATGAACAGTATCACTCTTTGGGCCTTGCAGCAGACTGTCGATGAGATCATGAATCCTGTCTCATTGCATGTATGCCTATGTGTGGTCAGACTTGCTTCCCTATGTACTAGCTTCCATACTTATAAAGAAGGGTTACATCTGTTTACTCTGGCTCGATGTCATTCAAAATCACAGTACCCAATACTGTGAGAACTCAAAGGCAACAGCAAAACATTCGCAGGAACTCAAAAGGACAGAAACAATGTCATCAAAATGAACATTTATCCACTTTAATGAAAATGTCTTCTCGTTAGTAAGGATACCTTTGTTTCCCTAAACTGCCTGTATATTTGCCATTACTGTGATTAGCATATAGCCTATTAGTCATGTTAATGAATATAGATATACTACAGTCGTTGTAAGACAGGAGTTCTTTTCTTCATTTTATGGGTCTGGGTTGTTATTGATGATGAAAATAATCAAAGCTACATGGCTCTGAGGGGCTGAACTCATCCTCTCACTGTCTGTGTTATAAGCTTGTACAGAATAAATTCACAGTGGATTGATATGGATGTGGAGGCCTGGCCAAGAACTCTGGAACTGGGGAATATTGTTGACCATGTAAACCTGGCACAGTCATTATTTTTTTTTTAGCCTAAACACTTACTTGAGAGTAATACATTGTGATAGAAGTGGGCTGTGATTATGGCTGTAACATCCTTAGCATCAACTAAGGGGAATACAGGTCTCTTGGCAAAAAAATGAGCTACCTGATTATCTTTGTGTTGGTGCAGGGCCTTTTTCAAAAAAAAAAAAAAAAAAAAAAAAAAAAGAAAATTAAATTACTTTGAGAACATTTTAGCAAGTGAGTTGACAAATTTCTAATGTTGATGGTTCCAGGGTATAGTGTGTCCATGCTGATTCTTATCAGAGGCTCATTTTCTTCCCTGAAGATTTATCTTCCCTTATGAGATTTAGTGATAAGCAGTCATATCTTTGTGAACTTTCGTAGAATACCCATATCATAACTTTCAGGTCTACTTAGAATTATTGCTGTATTGAAGAATGTCCCATAATGTAAACAGTGTAGACAAACTAAGCCTTTGAGGAAATTCACTCATTCATTGGACATTTATCCCACACTTCCTACAATGCCTTATTGTCTTTAAGGAATTGACAGGGAGTTCAGAAATAGGTCCAGAGTTTCTCATGTCTGAATTGTGCATTTTTTCCCCAAAATGTAAGAGTTTTAAAAAATACATATTTAATGGAGAAAATCCAGGAAATACAGTAAATAGATGTAACACCAGTCCGTTGATCCTCATCACACATGCATTTCTTATTTGCAGATTTGCTCACTTCCTAAAATTTATTTGCAGCCACAAAATCAATGCTCAAGGATCTTTTGTGGTCATAGAGAACAACAGAAAATTTACGTCATTTAAATACACATGTTCCCAATTGAGATGGGGTGACACTCTCCTGTTTTAGCTTTTATACTGTCAACAAGTATCCTTTTCAAGGTCTACTTAGTGCCATCTCTTCAGTTTTGTGATTTTTCTTGGTGATTTCGCTATTTAAAAATCACCCCCAGGTGTGGTGCTGAAATGTCTACTCTTCTAAACTCAAGTATGCTTGCAGTGTGCTTTATAGAAAAAAAATATGTATGTTAGATCAGCTTGGCTTGGGCATGAATTGTTATACCACTGGCCACAAGCTTGAAGTTAATTAGTGATATATTAGGTTGTCAGAAGAGTCATGATGCGCATTTGTATCATGATTTTTCTGACAACCCAATATTGGTTGGTTGGTTGATTGATTGGGAGGTTTTAGCTATAGGGCACGTGTGCTCACCAGAAAGACAGAGAGAGACAGACAGAAAGTGAGACATCACCCCCCCCCCCCACCCCCCTGCCAGGGGTGATGGTCACACCGCAATCCCTTCTCCTCCATTCTCCTCTCGGGATTTTGGGCATGCACGCACATGCACCTAACGTGAGTTTAAGCTACTCGGTCCGGGACTCAAACTGCATTTGACTACATGGTAGTCCAGTGACATAGCCAATATGTCAACTGCTGGTCCCGACAACTCAATATTTAAATAAGTTGTCTTTAAACAGAAACATACTTAAAACAAGGTGTTCATTGGTTGATGAAAATATTATGACTAAAGTTCTTATAGGAACTGAACCTTATATATTCCCTGGGAGCAGTGGTTCAGTTGCTAGTTTATTGTTTGTGGTGACTTTATAGAACAAACCTCTTCGTATGATAGTAGGATTAAGTTTTCACCCTCTTGATACTGTCACAGTGGCAACCAAACTTCAGAACCGGATTTGGGGGTGGGGAGGGAGATACATTCAAACCATAGCACTTCATAATTTCTATAGTAACAGTTAAGATTGCTTGTTTCCCCACAGCATTGGAGACCTGAGAATCATCTTTCTTTTTAACTTTTTGCTAATCAGGTGGACATGACTGGTATTTTATCCTGCATTCCTTGTTTCCAAATGAAGGGATCTCCATTAGTGTAAAGCTTCCTTCTGTCTACTCTCTCTCCTCCCCACTTCCTCATCACTTCTTCCTGCTTCATCTCTCCCTTATTTTCCAGGGAGGAATTTGCAGTATCTCAGACACACTCAAAGGAAAACAAATATTCTTAGTCCTTTAAGGCTCTCTCTCTCTTTCTTATTTTTACTGTAGGGCATGCACGCTCACCAGAGAGACAGAGAGTTAAGAAGTAAGAAATCATCTCCCAGGAGGGATGGCCACACCACAATCTCTCCTCCTCCCCCCTCCCTTTGGGATTTTGAGCATGCATGGACATGCATCTGGCGTGAGGATTAAGCCACCTGGTTCAGGACTCAAACCTTGGTTGACTATGTGGGAGTCCAGCGATGTAACCATTATGCCTGCTGGTTCCAGACCCTACTTTTTCTAAGGGAGAGCTGCAGCAGAGGTGGCCCTGCCTATAACTAGGAGAGTCTATCTATTTCAGTGCTGAGTCCTACTGAGTCCAGCTGGCTTTCAAGATGGAAAGTCACATTCTATTTATTATTTTATCAGTAACTTCTTGACTCGTGGATCTATATAATTAGTTTTGAACCTGGACTATACATAGAAATGTTACTTATTGATCTGTTAAGATCAAACAGTTTGTAAAGTGTGGTAATCCACTGTTTTGCTTCTTTAGTTTACTAGTATAGTAGCTACTTGTTCATGCTATAATTGTTTATTTAATGTGTCAGGGACAATGTGGTACAGTGGCTTTCAAACTGCTATGCACCAAAATTAAACTTTTGGTCCTGTATTCATTTTTTGTTGCTGTGTAACAAATTAGAACAAATTTAGCAGCTAAAAAAGAAAGCCAGTTCTTACCTCACAGTTTCCATGGGTCAGTAGTCAGCACAGAGCTGAACCCGCTGCTCAGCCTGTCCTAAGGCTGCAGTGAAGGTGTTGGTTAGGTTGCTTTGCCATCAGAAGGCTTGATTTGGGAATTCCTTTAAATTTTATTCAGGTTATTGGAAAAATGTATTTCCTCATGGCTGTATAATTAAGGTCTTTGTCTTGTTAGATCCCAGACAGAAACCACATTTTTTCCCTCGCATACTACTCTCTGATCCTTACCACATTGCTGCCTGTGTAGAAATTCACTCTACAGCTATTTCTTTCTTTAATTTCAGCAGATTCTCTTTGTAAGAAGAGCCCAACCTATTTTAAGGACTGTCATTTGATTAAGTCAGCCCCAGAAGGATAATATTTCTAGTGATTAATTCAAAGTCAAATGACTTGGGAATTTAATTGCACCTGTGAAATCCCTTTACCTTTGTCATATGTGTAACCTAATAATGTCCATGACATCCCATCGTATTCCCAGGTCCTGCTTATAAGCAAGGAATTATGTATGATATGCCTATTAGGGATTGGAGGGTGGAAATCTTGGGGGCACCTTAGAATTCTGCCTAAGATTTAGTAGCTCTATAGTGGAACTTTAAAAACTGAATTTCTTACAGGTTGGAGAAGAGTAGAAAGAACATCAGACTAGGAGTTAAAAGAAATGGGTCCAAGTCTTAGTTTTGCCACTGTGTGACCTTGGGCCTGCCGTTGAACTTCATGAGTTCTCATTTTTAAATAGCACAAGGTGATTTTAAAGACTGAATGAGCAAGTGAGTGTGGAATGGGCTGCATGAGTGTGAAACATTATTGCTATCATAGTAATAATGCCATGTATTTGGACCTAGAAAATTGAGGTCCATAATTAAGTTTCCTTGGGGGTTGGAGTTCCATTGTGTTTGAAGTATGCAAATTTCAGGATTCAGATCAACACTAATTTCTTTACTATGTTCTCAGCTAATCATCTACAGAACAGATTATGCTCAGCTTAGATGGCTAGGGCTTCTATTTACAGTGTTTGTTAGTATATATGACCAGCTATTTGCCAGGTACTATTTTAATGGGGTTGTATCTGCCTCCCTAGTGTAGTTGTCGGATAGAATAGAAGTTATTCTAGAAAAGCTGTATTTTGTTGTTGAAAATATCTTCTCATGCCAACTCATGACCACGATACACATACATAACTTCAAAAGAACAAAAAGCTTGATCAGTTGTCATACACTGCAGAATGTACATCTTGCTATACTTTAGAAATTTGGTAAGAAACATCAAATATGAATGGTTGGGAAATCATTTAGATGTAAGCATATTATTTCACCAAAATTACGACTTTAAGATACATATTTTAGTGAGACAAGAGATAAATATGCTGAGGATGTGTAGAGAAGGAAATTCTTACACACTCTTGATTGGAATATCAATTGCTACAGCCATTATGGAAAGTGTATGGAGATTCCCCCAAAATTAAAAAAAATAGAACCACTTATGATCCAGAAAGCCCATTTTAGGTACAAGGAAATGTCAACAGTATCTCAAAGAGCTCTCTATTCTTTCATGTTCCTTTCACCATTTTTCCCAATAGCCTTAATATCCTTATGTCCATTGATCAATAAATGAATGAAGAAAAAAATAAAAATGCATATTTTAGTAACAGCACACAACTTTTGTTACAGACTGAGACCATGCAGGTGTGACATTTCACGTTCATACAGCAAAGATGTGTGAGGAAAGAGTCAGGAGGATTAAATAAAGTGTGTGAAACACGCTGGACTCTGCCTGGCACACACTAGAACGACAAATGGAGCCATTAAAAATGACAAATGCAGGACCAGCAGATGGCGTAATGGTTACGTCACTGGATTCCCACATAGTCAGCCATGGTTTGAGTCCTGGACCTGGTGGCTTTAAACACATGCTGAGTGCCTGTGCGTGAGTGCCCAAAATTCTGAGGGGAGAATGGTGGAGAAGGGATTGCAGCGTAGCCATTCGCCCTGGGGGCTGATTTCTCATTTTCTGTCTCTCTGTCTCTGTCTCTCCAGTGAGTGCATACACCCTATAGCAAACATCTCTCCTAAAAAAAATAACCAATGCGTTATCTTCTTATTTAACGTGTCAGGACTAAGGACTGGTTTGAAGCAAATGTAGCTTTTTTGACAGATATGCCTTCTCCTTTCCTTAGGTTGACATGTATTCTATAATGTTGCATCCTAGAATAAGAATAGTAGAAGAAACTCAATATATGAGATGGGTGCTGTAGAGCAAGGGCAAATTTAAAGGAATACAAAGTAAACTAGAGAAAGTCTTTTTATCCTTGGAGCTTGCTAATGGACTTTTGCCATTACTACTCAACTGCTAGCTAGAGAGATGCTTTGGCATCTTAATGTGACTTGCAGACAGGGTGCGGCCCTGATCAGGAGCTGACTTTCATGATCAAGGTTTAAAGGCTAGAGCTCTTTTTTTTTCCGTTATAAGATCATCAGGAAAAATGCCAGCATATTTCAGTACTGTAAGCTGTTTGGGGCTGGTTCACTCATGTGACAGTCCCATAAACAGAATAGGGTTTCATTAAACAATGACTGAGAAATATATGTTCTTTGTTCTCCTACTTAAGTGGATGTCATTCCAGTGTAGAAACAATTTCTGAGTGTTAATTTAAAGAATGTTGGATGTTGTTACTCTTTCTCCCTGAAAATATTATATCACAAATAAATACTCTGAATTCTACGAAAAGTCTGGCATATAATATACATTTTCTTTTGGTGTGAGCCAACTGTAACGATTATGTAGAAAATGTAGGGGACTCTCATTTTCTACATTTAAAAAACACTCATTAATTCCATTATTCACCTTAGGTACCATCAGTATAAAATGCGAATGAGCTCGGGGTGATTTCTAACATCACTCTCAGTTCTAAAGTGGTGTCATTTTTATTCATCTCTTTAATTTTGTTATTAAATTTTCCTTTAAAATGTTAACAAGAATGTGTGGTATAGCTGTCAGAATCCTGGCAGGGAGCACTGACATTCTTTAAATTTTTTAACGGAAAGGAGTTTTATGAAGGGATTCCTTACAGGGACAAGGGAACCAACATGGACTGGTGAGGCACTTAGAAACTATACAGAGCTGAATTTTATTTTGTCCCTAGACCTCAAGGGGCAAGGCAGGGAAATAATATTAAAGCTATTGCCCTAAGTAGCAGACCTGACGGGAACAGATGCCACTACATCAGATTACGTGTGGCAGAGAGGGAAAGTGGAAATAAATATCCAGTTTCTCTCTTCCCCCACCTGTGACACAAGCAATGCTATGGGAGGATTTTATGGCCAGGCTAGGAAGTAGCATGTATCACTTCCATCCCTATTCCATTGACTAGTGTCTAGACACACTCAATTGCAAAGTGGGCTGAGAAGAGCAGTTCTCCTGTCTGCCTAGTAAGAAGAGGAAAGCAGGTGTCCGGGAGTACCAGCAGCCTCGACTAGAGAGGATCAAGAATGACTCCCAGCTTCCTGCATGCACACCTGTGGACTGCGGTTAGGAATTTGCCATGGGCTTCCTTCTCTTCTGTGGATAAGCTCTTTATCCACCATAATGCCTCTTATTGCTACTTTTTGTTCATAGTCTCTTTTTGGTTTTATTTAGTATACAGTAACTCCTCACTTAACCATTAGGTTTCTTACAACGAGGTTGTTAAACAAATTGGTCAATAAACAGAGCTTAAAGACGGATGTCTTGTGGTGTGTCATGGTGCCATACAATATGTATTTTTCAGTAGATATCACACTAGAATAATATAATTCTACATACAGAAAGCATACATTAGATAAGCACCAAAAAAGTGACAAGCATGCCACCACATAGTACTATAAATTTGGTGTAATCATGTTTATTTATTCTGAATACTACTATTGGTGCACAATAAAGTACAAGTTTATAAACGAAATATGTAGTCTTGCTTGATTGCAAACACTTCATGTAGTGAACACTAACCAACTTATGGGAATGAGACAAAGACTGAGAAATGGGGTTTCCTGCACTGGAGACCTGGTCATAGGTTGGAGGGGTTTTAAACAAGTGTATCATCAAGTGAGGAATGGCTGTATACAGATTTTATGTATCTCCTTCTCCTGTGCCCCATCCCTAGATAATCTCTATCCCTTTACCCTGCTTTATCTTCTTCATAATACTTACCACCATATGATATGAAGGTATAGTATTTATTTAAGGTGTTTACTTGGTTTTTGTCTTTATTACTGTTTTATGCTTAATGGAGCAACAACTCTGTTTATGCCTTATTCTTGAAACAATGAATGACCCACAGTCGAGACTCAAACATGCTTGTTCAGCAGAAATACCCCTGGATTCTACAAGCCATTTAACCATCATGTTTTAATTTTTTCTACTCCTATTTGTGCCTAGTGGGTGTTCTATTTGCATTTCTTTTGTCTCTTTAAACCATTTCCTTTGTTGTCTCTAGTTTGATTACATGTTATTTTTTTTACTTTATTTACATTTTTTATTATTATTTATACATTTAATCGCTAACCAGAATACACAGGGAACTCAAGCAGCTTACCTGAAAGAAAAAGATTAACCCTATTAAAAGATGGGAAAATGAGCTGAATAAACAACTCTCTAAGGATTACATGTAATTCTATGGTTCTAATGAAATAAGTCTCACGGATGGAATAAAAAAAGAATTTAACATTTTAGCTCCACAATTCAGGACTACTTTCCATCTACTTGGTTATTGTTTATTTGTTGCTGATGTCTTCAGAGATCCTTTGCAGTTGTCTTTGGTCAATTTCTGTACAGTTTCATGCCTCTTCTCAATTCTCACTTTGTTGTCCAGCCACGTGTTTCTCTTAAGTTCTTGTACCCAACTCTGGATGCTTGGTCACTATTGCCAAACTTTGCTTCCCTTGGCTACGCAACTTTGTCTAAACTGTTGCAAATAATATGCAGGATCAAGTTTTTGCCTTTATTCACTAAGTATGTTTTCTCTACCTTAACTCTAATTCTATTTCTTCAGTTTTTCATTCTCATCTAGCAAATTGATTCAAACCTATGGTGTAAAACAAAAGCTATTTTATTCCATGGAATAGAATTTTGTGTGTGTCAGGAATTCAGACAGGGTAAATGTGGATGAATTATCTTTGCTCTGTAGTATCTGATATTTCTCTGGGAATGCACAATAGGCTGAAGGTTTTTTAATGGCTGTGTGCTAGGATTCAATGGCGGCTTGTTCATTCACATGTCTTGTTCCTGGGTGAGTTGATTCTAAGGCGTGGCTTGTCACCAGTGTATCTATACACATTCTCTCCATATGGCTTGAGCTTCTCACAGCATGGCAGCTGGATTGCTGGAAACAGTGTTCCATGAGGCCAAGGCAGAAACTGCAAGACGACTTCTTATCTAGGCTCAGAAGGCATGCAGTGACTCTTCCATCATGTGTTTCTTGTTTTTGTTTTTTGGTCTTTTCAGTTTGTTTTTATGTGAGTGTGAGTGTGTGTGTGTGTGTGTGTGTGTGTGTGTAACAAGCCAGTCGCAAAAGCTGGCCTCGATTCAAGGAGAAGGAAACTGAACTCTACCTCTTGATGAGGAAGCGCCAAGAAAATGGGTTGGATGCGAGAGCTGTGTTATGGCCATCTGTAGAAAATACAGTCTACCATCTTGATTTATACCTAATTCATGAGATACCCTCTGTTTAACTAGATAACATTGAAATCCCCTAAGGCTGTGCTACTCAGAGGGTTGTCTAGGGGGCCGGAGGCATCAGCATCACTTGGGAATTTATTGGAAATATTAAATCTTTGACAACCAAAAGAGAATCTGGATTTTGGAAAGATCTCCAGAAGATTCATTTAAACTTTAACATTTGAGAAACACTGTTCTATTCCTTGATATTGACCATGGTGGACTTTCCAATGTTCACCCAAATGGCAGAAGAAAACAGCAAGCTGAAGAAACAGTTGACATTTGGATTGAAAGCAGAATTCCTAGACTTTAAATTTTACTTGTCATTTGTAACTAATTTTAACTCTGTTAATGTCAGTTGTGTTGTAGCTTATCTCTTTAGAAGCAATGACTATATCTTTGATATGTGTCCTCAGTATGTTTTATACAATGCACAATCTCACCTTTAATAATTATTGTGTTGGGAACCAGCAGTTAGCGTAATGGCTATGTTGCTGGACTCCCATGTAGTTGACTGCAGTTCGCGTTCCGGACCCGGTGGCTTAAAACTCACACCGGGTGTGTGTGCGTGCGTGCTCAAGATCCCGAGAGGAGAATGGAGGAGAAGGGATTGTGGCGTGACCATCCCCCCTGGGGGGTGATTTCTCACTTTCTGTCTCTATGTCTCTCTCTGTCTGTCTGGAAAGCACACGCGCCCTATAGCGAAAAACCTCTAAAAAAAAAAAAGTATTAATTGTGAATCTCCTTGACTCAAGACTGTTTGGAATGACTGCATACTTTGGTGTATGTAGTAATGCCATTTTCAGTCATTTATGAGATTAAAAAATAGATTCCTTTTGATTTTATAAGAAGTATTATTTGGCAATAAAGAAATATATCCCTTAAACTATTTTTTAATAGTTGGAATTTCAAAAGTTTTTCCTTCTTGTGACAGCTGATATTAGTAGATATCTATTTTCTACTGGATGAAATAATTTAAAATTTTTCCTTATTACTATTAAGAGAGCTTGACTCATTCTGTAAACTCTTAAAAACCTGAGAAATGTGTACAGTATTTATTATATCTTTAGTAGATGAATATTATGTATTTTAATTTTTCACAGAGTTTAATTCATAGATTCCATTTACTCATACTTCCTTTATAATCAACTTAAAATTTGTTTTAGAGTAGGAGAATAAACATCCAAAAATCCATTTTGATTGGCACATTATAGTTTAAGCAGCTTTTCTCAAATTGTAATTTCCAAACAACTACTCTTTGTAGCATCTGAAGTGCTTGTTAAAACTGCAGCTTTCTGATTCCCATCCCAATCCTTTTGAATCAGACTCTCTGGAGTTGGAACATGGAAAAGTCTCTGAGGTTGGGACCTACATTCTTTGGCACACTGAAGTTTGTGACCTACTTTCTTAAGGAGTTAATTGCATTGGTATTATAGTTATTTTTAAAGTTATTTATTATGGGACTAAGAGAGTTTTGAGATATGTGCTAGAAATAGCTTTTCAAATTCATGTCTTTCTTGTCTAATATGGGAATACAAATAACAATATAATTGAATTGGAAAATATCTTAGAGCTTACCCTAGTCAAACTCTCATAATTTTTTTATTATGAAATGAATCCTCTAAGAGTTTAAATGACTTTTAAAAAAGAATTATTTATTTTTAATTTTATTTGCTATTATTTTTTAATTTGCTATGGGGCATGTGTGCTCACCAGAGAGAGACAGAGACAGACAGAGAGAAGCAGTGATAGAGAAAGTGAGAAAGCAAGATGCCAGGTAAGAGACTTAAACCATGGTTGGCCATATGAGAGTCCTGTGCCTTAACCACCATGTCACCTGCTGGCCCCTTAAATGACTTTTTAGAACTCATATTAGTTAGTAAGAAAGCTGTGACCAGAATCCAAATCCTGTGTCAACCAAACCAAGGCTCCTCTTTTCTGCTCTCTAAGACAAAGTAGGCTCATCTTATTTCTGAGTCTGGCAATGAAGTATGTAAGTGGTAAGATCATACTGGAAATGTTGAGTGTTTAATCAGAGGGATCTTTTGGTTTGCTGAACTGACCATTGTTAATAAAATGAATGTTTACCACCTTGATCCTATCAGAACTTTAGTCATTTCATTTAAATCTTTGCTTAGAGATTTTCCTGTATGTCCTTATATACCTCATTATGACTCAGAAGAATTGCTAGGTACAATTTCTTAACATCAAAAACCAGAACAGGTACACTCAGGGATGATTTATTCTCTTTACTAAAAGGAGCCAAGGTTTCCTTTAAATTGAAAAGGATATTTCACATGCTACAAATGTCAAACATTTATGAAAAGCATTTTACTAGCTATTTTTAAGGCTTTCTGAGAATTAGAATAACCTCTTTCCTAACACATCCCCAAATTCAATTCTGTTCATACCTTTTGTCTTCACTTCTTGTATCTCCAACTGTAATTGTATAAGCATCACAGTTGTGGGGGAGCCACAGTTCATGTAAGTTTTTAAAAATGTTCAGCTAATGAACCAACTTTTAACTTTATATTTCTTTCATAAAAATTATTGATATTGTATGTGCCTTAGCTTTTACTTTCATATTTTACTTTTTAAAAAATAGCTCCGTGGAGCCATATCTCTATTAGACATATATACTAGTAGATGGAGAAGGGCCTTTAGTGCATTTTATTGTTGGTAAAAGCAGAAGGCTCCTCCAAGGTTCATGTTCTTGTTCTTTGCATCTCACTTTTGCTTTCTTCATCATTCATTTTGTTGACCTTCTGAAATGGAACATAGAATTTGATTGGACTAACTTTCCTCTCTTCCTTCTTCCTCATTTTTTTGGATTATATTTTCTAGCTTTAAAATACAGATTGGTTTTCTTCACTCTTGTCTCCTTCCCTGTGCCTCTCAATCAGGTGTGATAACAGAGTATTGACTTGTACTTTCATTCTGTTCCTCCTAAGTCTTCCTTGTCATGGGACAGAGAAGTTTACCTTGGAGTCTTCAAGATAATCTTTCAATAGAAAGGACATTGCCATAATTGTCTTTGGTCATTAAAAGCAAAAACTTGGAAAGAAGTATTTGAGACCTAGGAGGGCAGTGTGGTGGAATTTCTTGGACTCCACTTTCCTATTTCAAGAGACAAATTTCATTTTTTTTTCTTGCTATAGGACACATGCACTTGTCAGAGAGAAAAGAGAGACACAGAGAGAGAGAAAGTGAGAAATCACCCCCAAGGAGGGATGGCCACACTGCAATCCCTTCTCCTCTTGAGATTTTGGGCACACATGACCAGCATGAGTTTCAAGCCTCTGGGTCTGGGACTTGAAACATGGATGGCCATGTGGGAGTCCATTGCCTTAACTACTATGCTACCTGCTGGCCCCTCGAGTGACAGATTCTTGCACCTTTCAGTTGTTTTTAATTACTTTATAATTGGGAGGAGTGGGCCTGGAAGTGAAGAACCCTCCAGATTCTCAGGAGTGGTCAGTGGTTAAGTTGCTGGACACTCCCACATAGCGGACCACAGTTCGAGTCCCAGACCTGGTACCTTGCTTCCTCACTTTCTCTCTCTCTCTCTCTCTATCTCTGTCAAATTAAAAATAATTAATAAATAAAATTTAATAAATAATTATTTTTTAAAAAGGGGACTACCAGGGATTTCAAAAAGTTTGTAGAAAAATAGAATTAAAGTATGATTTTATTCTGGTGCAAAAAAATTGAAATCCATGCATACTTTTCTCATAATAAATTTTCTGTGAACTTTTTGAAGACCTCTGTAGTAGCAACTCATCAGGGAGTTTTCAGAAATTGTCCCTGGTGGTACCTTGATGCCAGTCAGAATTTTGTCCTGCAGGATGGAAAGATAGAAATTTGTATTGTTTTAAGCCATTAAGTTTGTGATCATTTCTTACAGCAACAATAAAAAAAAAGACATCACTATGTACGATGTGATGTAAGATGGCTAGGGTTCTTCAGAAACAGTAATTTGTTTTTTAGTAAAAAAAATGTATTTTTTTAAAAAGTTGCATGGTTAGGGCCAGCAAATGGCATAATGGTTATGTCAGTGGATTCCCATGTAGTCCACCACAATTTGAGCCCCAGACCTGGTGGCTTGAAATTCACACCAGGTGCATATGTGTGTGTGTGCCCAAAATCCCAAGAAGAAAATGGAGAAGAGATTGTGCGTGGCCATTCCCCTGCGGGTTGATTTCTCGCTTTCTATCTCTCTGCCTCTGTCTGTCTCTCTGGCGTGCATGTGCCCTATAACAAAAAAACCCTCTCTCTCAAGAAAGATTGCATTGCAGGGGCTGGCAGGTGGCGTGGTTAAGGGCGCTGGACTCTCACATGGGCAACCATGGTTCGAGTCCCGGACCTGGTGGCTTGCTTTCTCTCTCTCTCTCTCTCTCCAAATTAAAATAAATAAGCAAATAAAATAAATAAAGTTAAATAATTCTAATAAAAAAGATTGCATTGTTTAAATGTAAATTAAGAGAAAAAAAAAGCGATCTTCGCCATGTGTCAGATATTCTTAGAATGCCAGGAATACCCGCACAAAGTCGGCCACATCATCCCCCTGCTGACTGTCCTCTCCTTTTCTTGCTTCAGTCAGCTCTGTATTCTCCACAGACCTTCATGAAGGTGCATATCATCTGCCTAAAGGATACACAATGTGAATATCAAGTAGTGGATATACAGTGAATTGTCTTTAAAACGGTTATTTCAATTAGAAACTTTGAAGAACTTTCAGTTGTTCAAACTATAGGTGCGAGTGGTGAGATCTGTCTTGTTGAAGTCAACTTGACCTTATGCTCTGTCATAGTCCATGAGTCCCGATGCCCATCGCAATCCACTATAGACAAGTTTTCTAATACTCTCAGCTCATATTTCACCAGAGGATACAGGCCCACTCTAGTTGTTGCTTTTAATGTTATGGGCTCATAGTATTTACTTAGTTTATAACCTAAAATAAGTATTACTATAATCTAACTCATATGGAAATTCAGGATAGCACATTAAAGCCAAACTCAAGACCAACATATTTATAATTATGTAGTGTTTATTAATAAATAGCAGAAATAATTGATTCGAGTAGGATTTGTAAATATAGCACAGCCCGTAATGCAATAGCATGTGAATGTGAGATTCCAGTGAGATATCTGCAGGAAGTATTCAAGACATTTTAGGTTGCATTTAATTGCACAACGGTTTAAAGGTGTGTGTGTACATGCTCAGATACACAGTATGCTTTGACACTCATGATGGTGACTACACTTTCATAATTATGCATTTAAGATGGCCATAGCCATTGGCAATGGGCAAGGTTTATCATTTTGATTACTGCGTTAGTAAGTTTATTTTATGTTGTGATGTGATAATAAACAAGAAACTCCTCTAAAAACAAACAAACAAAAAACCAAAACAATAAAAGGGATGATGTTGTTTCCAACCTCCTAAATGAATTTTTAGGAAGGCTCAAACTAAACAGGAAGTAGAGTAGATGACTGCTTTGATTCAGTGTTTTTTCAAGTTGCTATTCTTTTTTACACAAATTAATTTATGTTTTCCAAAGCAATAAGAGGATAACAGAAAACTTGCTGTTTTGTTCATATATGCCTTCTGCCAAGATTAGTGAGATTACATTAGATTTGGGGCATAAGCATTTATTAATATAGATGGAATTTTCAGCCACGCAGAGTCAAGCACATGAATTCTACATAAATGCATTTTATATAGTTTATATTTATGTGATTATGATACAGTGGGAGTCATACGGAATTTAAAGAAAATCAAGAGTTGGGGATAGGAATAGTTCCATTTTTCTGAGAATGATAAAAATGATCATTTATACATTCTCAACTTTTTCATGGAACCTTAGTGAGGTAAGATGCATCCTCATAATTTTGTGAAGTGGTGGATAACGCTAAACCTTGCTGATACATTTACTCGTAATCTTATATATTCCTAGAACAATATGCTTTCTTGCTTCAGATTGACTGAGCCATACTATTGTTTTAATTTTAGCTTAAAATGTGGGGCTTATACTTCCTGTAACAAGTACTTACTTCCTTCAATATGTCAGCGCATATGTGCCAGTTTATATACATTCGTATAATAATATGCTTAAAATAGAATAAGTGAGCAAAATGAGAAAATAAGGGAAGGAAAAAGTGTCCCAGAAAAAATTAGTATCTAAGGATTTATGGCACAAGATTATCCTAAGGGTGGAATATAGATCTGACTCCATTTTCTCACAAATACTCATTAGTTACATAATATATGGTGTTTATAAAATGAAATTTAGAAGAAAAATTGCTGTTACTAAAAGTCTGTGAAATTTTCCCAAAAAGAGCTTCCTCAGCCTCTTTTTGTGTGGTCTCTTTCATCACAGTCCTACTTTTTAACTTTTGTTTGTTTGTCTGTTGTAATGTTTTAATGGAGTTGAATGAAGGATATCTTAGTAGAGTCCTAAACGACTGTGGCATGGTTTAGTGGAGGGAGGGTCTGATCATGGAGGTTGAGGAAAATGAAAGGAATTAGACTAGATGTTTAGAACATCCTTTAGCCTTCAGGAAATCTTCCTAGAATTTTATTAGTATTTCTGGCAACCTGTATTTTATTAAGAATTAGGCAGCAGCGTGTTGGAGGCTATACTCTCTAATTAAGGAGTTAATATGGTGATATCTAGTGCTGCAATGGAGGTTAGATTTATTTGCTTTAGCAATAAAATCATGTGTTGAGATGGCATCATTTTGTGTGTAACTTTTGTGTGTAACTATCATACCTGCCTGACTAGAGGACGTGTTTGCCCAATTCATGAAGGGGATTCTGCAAATACACATTTATGTTATCAGTTTGCGGGGGATTACGTTACATGCTCTTGAGAGAGAGAGCATCTAGAAAGATCACTGCTGAATAAGATGGCAGCCAAACCCAAATGTAAATCTGGCATTTAATCAGATTTACATTTTGGTTAGACTGACATTTTATTCAGTCTCTTAATTTCTAGGCACTAGCAGAGTTGATATAAATAACTGGAATACAAGATGGACAATGATGAGTATCATAGAAAATAGATCAGTGCCAAAGGAGTAAAAATTTTTGCTGGCTTTGGAATAAAGGAATTCTTTATGGAATTCAGTAACATGTTGCATGCATTTTAGTTACTTCTTAAACTGCATACATTTTATCCAAATCATCCAAATAATTAGGCTTCTTTAATGTAAGTAGAGAAATAGTGTTTTTGGTTTGTAATTACAGCTTCATATCAGTATTGCTCATTCAGCTTTCCAGTCCTTCTCAGCCTTTCCTGTCCCAGCACCTCTTCTGTAGAAACTCCGGGGATAACATTGAAATTTAGGTAAGATTTAGAAATCATCATCAGATAATGACATCAGTCTCTTCTTATGATAGAGTGGGAACCAGGCAAGTGTTTGCTTGGTACATTAATAGAATAAATATTTGAGAAAACAACCCCAGAAAAAAGGTGATTCTCAAAATGTGTTTTTGTGAAAACTTTGTGAACTAAGATGATGTGATCGTGCCATGAAGTTTTAATGCTGCTCTTTCTTGGGTAATATATTATTCTCTGCCACACACACATACAACATTAATATAACATCTCAGTGTCTCTTACAGATACTACATGTAAAACTTATTACTGCTTTTCTGATTTATAGCATAAGATTATAACCAGTTTAGCACCCTGTGATGGCTAGGTAGTTAGCTTCAGCTGCAATTACACATTACATATAGGTACATATTTCATGGCATACCAGAGTTACCTAGCTTTGACTTTCTTTTCTTAACAGACTGGAGAAGTACTGCAGGAAAAGACATTGAGGTATCATAATAAAAAAAAAATCAAAGGTTTCCATGGCGTAAGTTTTTAGAATATCTGGCACAGAATTTCT
The DNA here is from genome assembly GCA_026018925.1 of Tupaia tana. Taxonomy (NCBI): domain Eukaryota; kingdom Metazoa; phylum Chordata; class Mammalia; order Scandentia; family Tupaiidae; genus Tupaia; species Tupaia tana. The sequence goes on from JAKSZU010000017.1 coordinate 31,406,149, forward strand.
AAGAAAACGTTCATAATTTTTGAAAGAACTCCTTTTAAAATGTCTCTTAGGTGGACTTTGAAATTAAACACAATTTAGTTTTTTTGGTGACTACTGTGATTACTATTCATGTAAAGGCTAGTGTTTTATGTTTGTTGCAGGGCGTTACAGTTTATAAAAGGTATTTATAGACATTATCTCATCCGAAACTCTCTACCCCACACCCTTTCTTCTCTTTTGCCATTTGTACTCTGGTGAAGATTAGGAAACTGTCTAACCTAGTTTATTGGAATTGGGTGTCATATATTGCTGTGAGGGTCCCTCCTAGTGAGTAAGGAGCATGGCCTTTGTGATAGCTAATTCCATTCTCAGAGGCTATCTGACTTAGGTTCTTGGCAGTATTCGAGTTGAGTGAGTGATGTAGCTGAAAGAGTTGACCAGATGAAAGGGCAATTAAGCTGCTGACTTTTTAGCATAGATCATTGTTTTCTAACTAGCTCCTCCAAAATGCTATCAAAGGGCCTCTGTGAAGGAGTAATCAGAACAAAATGAAATACATCTCATATAATGTGGTTAGTGCTGTACTACACATAATAAAAATTCAAAATATCATCAGTGTTAAAGTTAGAAAAATAGTTTGAGAAGTATAGTAAATATCTTCTGTGTTGTTGCATGGGGTTCGAATGGTAAACGTAGCTTGCTTTGTGTTATAATAGAAATTTATAAAATATTATCTTAATATTTTGTTAACTAAGTCATGTTAATGATGTATTAAAAATGACTGGGGCCAGCTTATGGCCTGGTGGTTAAGGCATCTGGACCCCATTTGGCTGAACTCATGGTTGGAGTACAAGAAAGGTTACTAGAAAACATCCAAAAGGAGAGAGTTGTGGAGAAGGAATTACAGTGTGACCTTGACCCATTGGGGGTCCGTCCGTCTGTCCGTCCGTCCTTCCTTCCCTCTCTCTCTCTATCTTTCTCTTTCTTTCTTTCTTTCTTGTAGTAACTGAAATTGCCCATGCAGCCAACTTTATTGATATTTCATTACCAACAGTCTAAGTTTAACACAGTAATGTTTTTTTTTTTCCAGAAAGCCAATATTTGAACAACTTTCCATTATTCAAGCAGTATTCCATAACATAAATGGTCTTTGATTTCTAAATGGGTGTTATTTACATCAGACAGCTTTCACAAGGTTAGAGCACAGTAACTATGAGACAAAGGGCCTTGTTTATTTCCTCAGAGGAGCACTCAGTCGATCTGCAGACACTGGAACACCCGATGCACCCTCACAGGTCACTGGAAAGCCTTCATTTAGGACAGTCCCACCCAGTGGACATGAGTGAGGATCAGTCCTTCTCCTGTCACTAACACTGAGGGGAAAAGCAAAGCTTATATGTGTCCAACCACAATGGGACATGTCCAGAAACACGAGGAATCTGCTCTAAAAGTTTTAACACAAGGTGAACTTGAAACTCATTTCTGAGTTCCTTTCCTGTTCTTCCGAATAGTTAGACAATTTACTAAAAAAAGCAACAAGAAACCCATCAACATCATGGACAAAATCACTCAAAGGGTTGACTTACACAGTCTTTCACCATTGGGGGTACTTTCTTACTTTTCCTCTCTCTGTCTCTTTCAGGCAAGTGCATGCACCCTCTGAAAAATTTTTTTAAGAAAATGATTGTATCTGTTTAAACAGAATCTCTTAGGAACATGTATCATCTTATGTGTGACATTTTTGAAAAATTCTAAGTTTTAATTTAAAACTCGTAAATTCCTTGCAGCATTATTGGCAACTCTAGTACTTAGAATGCCATGGTCGAGACTTTTATTTTATATATGTTGGGTTTTATTCCTGTAAGTTACTTCATGGTTATATGTAATAAATGAATCCTGTGAAATAAAACTATGGAGACCTCAGAGCAGAAGTAATAGTTATTTAAAATTAATGTGTGGCAATGCATGGTCTTTGAGCTTCCAAAATATTGCTTGAATGTGTAACCACCAAGTGAGTATCGTAGTGGGTAAAAGAACCTTCAATATTTAATTATTAGTACTGATGATATTCCCTCTATTAGGTATGCACGGGGAAGTCTTATCTGAAAATACAGATTATTTTATTTTATTAAACCTGTGTTTTCAGACAAGACTGTCCTAGGCATACTTAATAGGGGAAAATCACCAGTGTGGAGTGGTGGGAGGAGGGCTTTCTAAGCAGAATGAAGAGCTTTTCAAAGGCCTGAGGCTTTAAGGAGCTTGGGGAATATCAAAGAAAAAATAAACTGAACAAAATCCCTAAGGCTGGGGCTTTCTGAGTGCAGAGAGGGTGGCACTACTTGAGGTTGATAGGCAGGGCCTTGAGGCCCTAGTAATGAGTGTGGTTTTAAGTGCAATGGGAAGCAATGGAACTGTTTTAAGCAAAGGAGCAACATGATCTTATTTGAGGTCAAGACTCCCATCTTTTCATCAAATCCATTTGTCTCTTCTCCCTGGGCACACAGCCAGAATCTGTTTCCTGGTTCTCTATCCAGTTGGCAGTGAGCCATGTAACTGTATCCTGCTATGGAAGTAAGTGGAAATGGTAAATACTATGACAAGGGCTCATTCCTAAGAATCTCCCTGGTGGGCTTCCTCATGTTGTTTTCCCTCTGATTGGGCCACCTTGGGAACCATATTGAAATGGCAGAGTCACTGTTAGCCTGGACCCCTGCATGGATGTGCAGAGCAGGAATTTCTCCTGGCCAGCCTAGTAATGTCCTAAGCAAGAAGGAAATGCCTAATGTTTTGAGCCTTTACTTGCTCTGTCCCTTTGTTACCACATGCTAGTTTGTCCAAGTAATACAGTAATTGAAATGGGACATTTTGGCCATTGTGCTATGGGAGGATGTGGATCAGTGTGAACATAGCAGTGGCCAGAGTGAAGGTTTATCATGATGTTGACTAGGGAGATCTGAGCTGAAATAGTTACTAGATAATTTTGGATGAAGAATTAATAGCTCGTGCTGATGGTTTGCTTTGTGTAGTGAGATTGTGGTGGGTAGAAAGGTCCTTTGATTTGACTCAACTGCCATTTCACTTACTTTCTGGACTTTTTCTAACACCTTGTTGAATACCTTTAGGTGTGCGTTTTATTTAGTTGACTTGATTTAATCAAGTGGAGGGCTGTCTTTGAGAGGTCTATGGTATCTAGTATAGGGTTTTACAAAAGTTACTTCTCTTTTTAATCAAGATTTGCTTCAACTAATAAATAAAAGGACACTCCCAGATTCTTGTCAGTGAAGTTATTAGAGGTCACAGAAACCAGCTCTTGCCTCGCAGCTAATATTTCCTAAACCTGACTTAAATTTTCTTTGCTTTCTAAGGGAGATGTTTAATTATGCTCAATTTTGTTTTGCCTATGGCTTACTTGGAGAAAGTAACTGCATGGGGTTTGGGATTTGAATGTTTGCCAAAGATGTTTAGAGAAATATTTTCCAAAAGCATGTGGGCTAATCCTCGTTAACACCTCCTTCACTTTCAAGTGACCCCAAAAGCCATGCCCCTTGCTCAGGAGTCTGATGCTTCAGGGTCCTCTTTGTACCCACAGTCAGGCACTTATCTGGGAGCGTCATTATGATGTATAGAAAGTCTCAGAATAGGGGTTTTCTGTAATCCACATCAACAATGATGAAGTATGCAACTCAGGAAGTGTCCCTGGAAATAGGTTAGAAGATGAATGCAAAAGACTTTACGGAACATGGTGACTGAATGGATTTGAGGCAAAGAAAAGGCTGGGATAAAGAAAAATACTGGAGCTCCCATGCTGACCAACTTCAACTCAAAATCTTAAATATGTATCAAAGATCTGTTTCCAAGACAAAGCCAGTTAAGTTTTCTGCTACCACAGATGGCTTTATCCATGAGACTGGACATTTCAGACTTGGATACGTGCTACTTTATTAACTTATTATATGTTTACTGTGTTTGTGCTTAATTTGAATGTGTTTTCTGGATATTATTAACCTATCCATGCCTGAGAAGCACAAAAGCAGTGGGTGTTAAAATAACTGTCATAAGAGATATGAGATTACAATATAGGAAAGATTAAGCAGAAATTGAAAATCATGAAAAAATGTTGGAAGTTATATTTGTTGGAAATTGTGATTGTCCAGATGATTCCAATGGTGGTAGGACAACTCTGAATAGGGAAGAATTAATCATGCCATTTATGAAAAATACTATGCATTTCACAGTTCAAGGGTAGGTAAAAAGTAATTAGTCAGTTGAACAAAAAGAGAATTCAAATATTGAAATGCGTGTCTGGAAAATCAGCTTTACTACTGAATGCCTATTGTTCAATTTAAAAAATTATTTAATTTTATCATTATCCTTATTCAATTTGCTATTAGCTGAGAGAGAGTGGGGAAGAGGGAGAGAGAGAAAATCAGAAAGCAAGCCACCATGTCCGGGACTTGAGCCATGGTTAGCCATGTGGGAATTTAGTGTCTCAACCACCATGCCACCTACTGGCCCTGCTCAATTTTAAGTGAAAGCTAGCAGTTTGTTCCATAGGGCAAGGAACAAGTATGGTAAAGACCTGTGGTTATGTTTTCTTTTAAAGATATCATAGCTTCAGGGACTGTTTGTATGTAAACAACATTAAATTGGATATAGATGTGGCATATAAAGATGTGATAGCTTTAAAGAATTCCCTGGAAACTTCCAAAGGGAAAGAAGGGGAAGACCAGACCTGGCGGTAGAAGTCATATTGGAAAGGGACAGATTTTAATGCACCAGAAAAGCTACAGTCAGAGCAAAGCATATTTGCTAAAATATGTATGCTTTGGTAAGGGGGTACCTAACTTTTTAAAAAATTTTATTTATTCATTCATTTATTTAAATTTAACCAGAGAGAGACAGAGAGAGAGAGAGAGAGAAAGTAAGAAAGCAAGGGACCAGGTCCAGGACCTGAACCATGGCCAACCATGTGGGAGTATCCAGTGCCTTACTACCATGCCACCTGCTGGTCCCAGAGGTACCTAACTTTGAATTCTGAGTTGCTTAACACCATAATGGCAGAGATACTAAATCAATACTCAGAAAGGGTAAGAAACCTCTCTCTTGCCTAGTTTTCTTGAGAGTCATATGTGAATTAGTTAAGGGTCTCGGGAAAAACATATGGATTACCTCTAAATCTGAATTACTCTAAATCTGATATATACACAGGGTCTTCAATAAGTTCATGGAAATGTGCATTATTAAACTATCAACAATTTCAAAATTTTGTGGACTAAAATAAAGTTATACCAAAACCTTTTTTTCATGATCTTTTGCATGTCTTCATAGATTTTTAAAATAATTAGTTTCCACACTAACACATTATTTATTCAATTTTGTTTTTAAATAAATATGTTGATATTTAAATTGATACTGCATATTAATGTATGCCCTGTGAAGTAGGTATTTGAGCTACAACTATTTGACTATAATGTGGACTTGATACTTAAGGAAGAACACATTTAAGACAAAACAATAATTTGTTTTCAGCTATAGTACTGGACATAGTCCTGAAGTTTTCAAAATAATCAAGTAATGAAACAAGGCCAGAAAGATAACAGAGAAGTGGAATGAACTGAATGTAAAGATAAACTTTTCAGTGTGGAAGGAGGAAGCTTGAAGATGAAAAAATTATACATATATACACATACATATTTACATCGGTATATACACATACATATATAAAATCTCAAGTTAGATTAAGATAGGACAAATATGTGCTAGTTCTTTAAATTAGAACGTATTTGGAATGTGGAGTTTCTATAGAAGCTTAAAGAGAACGTTTAAAAGACAAAACTAACTTAATGTACTGAGGGCAGTACCTTACCTGTCTCACACCTTAGTGTTATGGAAGATGTAAATGACTTCAGAAATATATTTAATATTGCATGGGCTGCAGTGCTACAATGGGTTTTTATGGAAAATTAGGGACATTTTTTGAGTTTAAGGGTCCCATAAGATTTCTTTTAAAGATAAAATACCAAGTAGACTATATATTAATAAATACACTTCTTGGGGCCAGCAGGTTGTGTAGTGGTTAAGGTGTTGGACTCCCATGTGGCTGACCATGGGTTGAGTACCAAACCCAGTGGTTTGAAATTCATGCTGGGCGTGTGTGTGTGTATGTGTGCCAGGATCCTAGGAAGAGAGTGGAGGAGAAGGGATTGCAGCATGGCCATCTCCTCTAGGGCCATCTCCCCTTGTATTCTGTCTCTCTGTCTCTCCAGTGAGTATACATGTCCTACAGCAAAAATCTCTCTCTCTCTCTCAAAAAAAAAAAAACTATATATATGTTTCTTTTGCAGTCTGATGAGATGTATGCAAGGTGTTCTACCTTATATAATTTTTCTAACTCCTATCACAAATGAATTCCTATGTAGTATGAATTATTGATACTTAATAATAGCTTAACTATTTTAAATTTAATAGCAAAACATGGAAAGAAAACAGCATCAGCTTTCACAAATTGTATTCTTGCCATTTCAAAGGACATACTTCTGAGCTGAAGATGATAGGTGTTTTGTTTTTGTTTTATTAACAAATTTTATGCTTTCTCTAGGCTGGAATGATAAAAAGTGATAATGAAGAGTATTTCATTGAACCCTTGGAAAGAGGTAAGCAGATGGAAGAAGCCAAAGGAAGGGTTCATGTTGTTTACAAGAGATCAGCATTAGAACGGGCTCCCATCGACCTGTCCAAAGACATACACAGCAGAGGTAAGCATCTTTGACAAGCCTTCATAACCAAACAGAATGTTGAGATGTGATGAAAACAACCCCCTCAATTAAGAGAATGTGATTGTCATGTGCTCTTGTATAATGCAACGGTAGCAGAGGAAGTTTATATTTATAAATAATGAACTATGGCTTCCCTTTTTAAAAATGCATAGAGGATTATGTGACATGGGTATTATTTTATGCCAGTTTATTTTTCATTCCCAAGATATTTGTTATTTTTAACTTCTTTTAAGAGCTGTACATTAAAACTATCTTTTCTCTAGTTTTTTTTTTTCAGTCTGAAAACAGACACTGTTTATTTTACTGACCAGATTACAAAAATAAAGATTTGTGTTTTCCAGAAGTTTCTAAACTATAACATTATTAATGTTGTTTTAAAACTTTTTGAATGAGAAGTATTGCCATGGCAAAGAATTGTGTTTTGTTTCAAGACCAATGTGATGGATAGCTTTGAAAATAATCATGATATTTAACTTTAAGGTCTGTTTTGCAAAACATTTTACTATATAGAGGAGACGATGAGTGAAATCCTTCTGTAGAACTTTATTTCAAAGAAGGCTGAAACCAATAAAGTCAAGGAAATTATGGCACACAAAAGTTTGCTATTTTTATTTGTTTTAATAAAATCTGAAACTAACTTGGTATTTAGGAGATAGTCTTTTTATGTTAGATACAGAAGTTTCCTTAATGGAGAAGAAAAGAAATTTGGAAATCTGTATTTTTACCAAAATCTCATAAAGTCTATATTACTTTTGCCAGGCCTACTTTCTGAATTAAGGATAAGGAAATTTCCTTGAGGGAAATGTCAGAATGATAAATAATCATAATGTATCTTCAAGAATGTCTTTTGAAAATTACTATCTAGTTAATAGTTGTTTGATTTTCAGATGCTTCCCTTAATATGCCATACGAATGGAACAGCACAGTTTGAAATGAATTTAAAATTAGCACAACCTGAATATTTTTGAGAAATTTCTGATTTGAAACTATAGGACTGCCTTAATAAATACAGTATTATGAACGGTGTGCCTAGCTTAGATGGTCACTGGCGTTACAGAAATAACACAAGATTTGCAGTTAGGCATGGTGTGAATAATAGCTCTGCAATAGCACCTAGTTCTGTTGCCTTAGATTAGTACTTAATCTTTCTGAACCTTAATTTCTCTAGATTCTGTGACTAGAGAATTAAAATATATTGCACAATTTGTATAAGTATCAAAAATAATTTATGCAAATTACAGAGTGTAGCCACTTTCAATGATCGGTACTTACTCAATGCCGGATGCCATCTTATTAACTATTAATTTCAATTATCTTGCACAAAAGATTTGAACAGTAGGATGTTTTGCTAAAGTTGAACGGTTAGACATTATTTGCCTTCATGTCGTGAATACATTACTCTTAATTTTCACTTATATTTCTGTGTTTTAAAAATATTCTAAATCAGAAGCCTGGTTATGGCATAGGATACAATGCCTTTTCTGTCCATCTGGGTTATTACATATTATCAATATCTAAGTTTCCCTTTTGAAGCAATAAATATCTGTTTTTTTGGTTTTGTTTTTGGCAAGGGTTTATCTTGTTTATTCAAAGTCAAAGCTAACATTCATTTAAAATTTTTTTTTCTTCTAGTTTTATTTTATATTTTCTTCTTTACATTTAAGTGCTTTAAGTATGGCATACAAGTTGGTTTTTCAAAGCATGCATGCAGTGTGTGATAATTAAATCAAGGATACTGCTGCACACAAAGAACCTTACGTTCTTGATCTGTTAAATGCTTTTTTCCTGAGCCCCTCTTACCCATCCCCAGCTACCAGCCTCCCTCACATGTAGTCTCCGGTATCTACAGTCGTCTTCTCTGTGTCTTCAAATCTTTCAATTTCTGCCAAAAAATACAGATGTTTGGTATATTATGGCTGCCCTCCCATAGGTTCCATCTGTCAGAACTATAGTCTCACTAAGCTGTACCTTGTTACTCATTTAAGTTTCTGGTGGAATCTATTTCTGTAAATATCAGCCCTGATACCTTTCATTAATTGATATTTACAGGAAGAAGAGAGGGTTTTTTCCCCCCTTAGAATATGAAAACTGCAGGAAATACTATGTTTAATGCCTATGGAACTTTTAGATGATAGGGAAATGATTTAGAACATATAAATTCAAAAGATTTAACCTTAATATGAGCTTAGTAATTTTTATTTATGAACCTCTGATTGAATTGAGTTGTGGGTGATTTCCATTTACCTTCTTTGTGAATCTTCAGTTGTAACCATATATTGAGTTGTTAGAAAAGTCATGACATTTTTTTTTATGTTTTTCTATGCAAATATGCGTCATAACTTTTCCCACAACCGAATATGTTAGAAATGTAACTTTCTTCCTTAGGAAGTACCACATTGCAGCCTTTCACGTCGGTCTGAACTTCTTGCTCAGAGAACTGAGTCAAGCTTTTTCATAGGCTAATACTTTCCAAGTATAAATTAAGAATAGGTTTTTATAATTTATTCCATCCTTCTACAATGTAAAGTTGAACAGATTCTGGGAATTGAATGGTATATTGATTTATAAATGAAAAGTAAAGTACCATATAATAATGCTTTCCCTGGATCAATAAAAAAATGCTATTTTAGGAGTCATACAAGGTCCTTCTTAATGAGTTATAGGAAGAGGAATAAAATACATAAGCTCAGACTTACATAGAAATGGCATTCAAGAACTATGGTCTTCATAAATTGCTCTGACAGCAAGTCATCAGGTGGACTTTTAATCATAAGCAAGCTGTTCCTTACCCTACAGCGTTTTATCAGCAGGGTTTTTGCGCATGTTCTGCAGTAGCTTGCTAGTTGTCACGGTAATTGCCTAACTACCTTTCTTGCTTTGGCAGTTAAGTGCCTCAGAACTGTCATTCATTTGAATCCATAGTTCCTTGCAAGTTTTCTAAATTAAGCTGATAAGGACCTAAAGTAGGTAAGTAGTAGAAAACAGAGACAAATTGGATAGAGATGGAAATTAAACTGACTGGGTTTTGTGATCAGGTCCATGTTTGAATGGGTAGTGAGTCTGATCAGGGGTGACTCAGCATTCTAATCTAGGAGAATAGAGAATTCTCTTTCCAATATTCAGGTATATTAAATGAAAAATAAAAACAGGATTTATGGGAAATGACAAGTAGACATTCTTTTTAAAGAATTACTTGATTTAACTTTTTGTATTTATTTTAATTTGATCAGAGAGGGACAGAGCGAGAGAGAGAGAGGGGGAGGGAAAATAAAGCAAGCCACCATGTCTAGGACACGAACCGTGGTCGGCCCCGTGGGAGTCCAGCACTTTTAACCACCACACCACCTGCCGGCCCCAAAGAATACATTTTTGGAAAGATTAAGTTCTATCCAAAAATCTGTTGGAACAGTGAGCATATAAACAATGTGTAGGGCATGTTGACGGTCACATTGCAGAGTCAGTGTACATATGGTCTTCTGATCATGTTGTGGTAGGGACGGGCAGAGAATTGGTTTGGGAGTGAGGTGGCAAGTGTTGGCTTATAGATCCTTGGAAAGTCTCTGCATGCTTTCTTCCCTCTCCTTCCCAGCTATATCACTGAGAATAAGAAGGTTTACAGTGCCCAGAACTGGGAGCCCATGAAAGAGGATGGCTATAGGTGAGGAAGACATTATGTCCTCAAACAAAAATAAAACAAAACAAAAATCATCCCAGTAAAAGTCACAGCCGTGAACATGTTTAGATAATATATTTTATGGTATAATTCAGCAACAAAAACCCTTTCCTTCATCCCCATAAATAGCTCAGATTCTCTCTCCTTGACTCTTAATAAAGAATTTGTATTGTTTTCGCAATGTGGAAAAATACGAAGAGCTTTTTAAAAATATGTCATGCTAATGAGGAGTCTCACAGGTGCCATGCTCTGCTGCAGTTACAAGAATAAGACCTACAGGAATTTAACATTCGGCTGTACAGATGAGGGTCTCTGCTTGTGCAGAACTGGCAGGTGTTCATCACACACAGCCTGCCAGTTTCAGGCAAAGGAATACCATCCTTTTCATTAAACAACAAACATCAACCTGGCATGCTTATGATTAAAAACAAAACAAAACTTGTCTGTTTCATGGAGAGTTTAATTTGTTTCTTTGTCTGATTTCTGCTCTGGGATATGGAAGCTACATCTATTTTTGAAATCTTTAGCTTGGCAAAATTATATTTAACTTTGCTTCTGAAATTTTAATTGGTAAGAGCATGGTTTGTAAAATATGAAAGGGCCATAAAGTTCACTTCCACTATTAAGTCAATCATTTGTCTAAACTCAAGGTTACAAAGCAAAATGTACTCCCGTTCATTTCTCTTAAGAATGATTTACATTGTTGTGGTCGTCCTTAGGAAGTCTGCTTTAGTCTACCCTTCGGTGGAGGGCATTGTACTTAAGATATCATTGAGCTTTTCATATTTTTTTATTTAATTCTTAGGACTTAGGCTTCTCATCTCTAATTACAAACTGTTCATTCACCAGAAGCTTTGTGTTAAAGTAATTTTTTGTAATTACTTCCTACCAGTGGGAAACAAGGAATAGTTAAGTCTTTATCTCCCAGCTTCTTTTCAGGATTTTCATTTTCCTGCGTGAACCCAAGTGCTTGTGTCGCTGGTGTGGTTGTCATGGTGCTGTGATGGAGTGTCTTTGTCCCAGGTGGGAAAAATGTACAAGGCAGAAATGATTTGGAAGTTGCTCCTGGTTGCTGGGAAATAAAACTATGAAACAAAAACTGGGATAATGGGAAGACTATTCCTTATTTTATTGGTGCTAGAAACTTTCTAGGCACAACGTTCTTGAGTCCATAGACATGTCAGGAGGTGCTATTACCGTTTATATCTGCAAGTTCTCATGACCTATGACCTGATCAAAGAGAATTATTGGTGGATTTGGTATTCTCCCCCTCCTTCTACCACAGACACACAAAATTCAAACAATGGAAATTAATTTTGGCTTGTTTTTCTTAGTAAATGAAGTGTGAAACATGAAATAACAACCCTTCTTTTAGAGAAGTATTAAATCATAACTTTTATAAATACATGGATCATTTTGTTCAGGGTTAGTCATTTGAAAAGGCTATTGCTCTTGGATTTATATGGAAATATTAATCACATGTATGGATTTTTTTTCAGGTTGATTTTGTATATTTCACAATCTGGATATTTATAACATATGCTGAAAAAAATGAAGACAATACAAAGATTAAATTATTACCTAAAATAATCAGGAAGCAGAGTGAAGTTTAAAGAGATGTGTAACATAAATGAAAATATTTTCTTCTATTTAAATATCATACTGGGGGGACCAGCAGTTAGCGTAATGGCTATGTCGCTGGACTCCCACATAGTCGACCGTGGTTCAAGTCCTGGACCTGGTGGCTTAAACTCACGCCAGACGCATGTGCGTGCATGCCCAAGATCCCGGGAGGAGAATGGAGGAGAAGGGATTGCAGCGTGGCCATCCACTCTGGGGGGTGATTTCTTGCTTTCTATCTCTCTGTCTCTCTCTGTCTGTCTGGCGAGCGCACGCACCCTATAGCAAAAACCTCTCCAAAAAAAGAAAAAAATATATCATACTGGGACTATTTTATTGCCTTTGATTAAGTTAAGTGAAAAGAGCTTATTTATTAAATACAGAGACTAGGATTAAAGTGTTGCAAATATAACTATATGCTCTTCACAACAAAGACTTAAATTTGGAAAAACATGATTTATATTGAGAGTTTCAAGCTCTAGATTACTATTAGGTCATCAGAAAAGTCAAGACATACTTTTCTATGTGAAAGTGCGTCGTGACTTTCCAGATGACCCAATATTTACTTATTGATATGGCATTAATGGATAAAGAAAATCAGAAGGTTTTATATATATTTGAGTGACTGAGATGAAATTGAAGGCGGGGAATATATGTTAAGGTAGAAATATAATTCAGTCAACGTATGGCCAGATCTTGATTCATAAATTAAATGATTGCCTACTCAGGAACAATTATATCAGGTATTGATGTATGAGGGAGAAGTTCACACCAAGCAAAAGTTTTGTTTGTATTTAAAATATATTTGCATTTCCTGATGATAAGATATATTCTGCTCTCCAACTATATATCGTGTTTGGTTTTTGTTTTATCAATTGCTGTTGCTTAGGAGGGAAAGCCCCTATTTTTAGTAAAATAGTAAGGAAATTTGACTCTGCTTACACTGAGCTTCCCTCTTTAAACACATTTTAAAGCCTGGGCTTATTTTCCTTCCAGGTACAACGATTTATAAACTTTATTATTAGTAAGTATTCGTGTAAGGAATGTGAGTATTTCTGGAGGTCTAATGATCTTTTGTTTCATCATTTGTATTGATAATTTATGTGACTGATATAAGACAACTTACTGTAAATTGTGTTTTTCTCATTGTTTTATTATTCTTGGTGGATCATTAGGCATTAACTTTGAGTTTAAAATTTTATTTATGAGGGACTAGCAGATGGCATAATGGTTATGTCACTGGACTCCCATGTAGTTGACCATGATTCTAATTCTGGGCTGGGTGACTTAAACCTCAAGCTGAGCACATGTGTGTGTGTGCCCAAGATCCCGAGAAGAGAATGGAGGAGAAGGGATTGTGGCGTGGCCATCTCCGTGGGGGGATGATTTCCTACTTTCTTTCTCTCTGGCAAGCACACATGCCCTATAGCAAAAATCTCTCTCAAAAAAAAAATTGTTTATGAGAATTAATCCTATTTGGTCCAGAATGTGTGCATTTGGTATTTTGCAAACATTTATTTGTTTATGTGGTAGGCCCCTTGTATCTCTGTGGCAGATTCAGGTGGGTTATTCTCAGTCCTTTCTCTCTTCATGGAATCTTTTTATTTCTGTCTCAGTTCTAGGCATCTTTATTGCACATATGACAAAGATTGGTGGTATAGGTTGATGAGAAATGGAACAATTTGTAACCTAGAAATAATACTTTTGTTTGAAAATTGTTTGAATTTATATTATGAAGACTGATTCAAAATGTAAGGGCTAATAATAAGAAATTAGGATATTAGAACCACTGTTTAATTCTTCATTCCCAATTTTGGAGAATATATAGGTAAAGATACCATTGGAATTTGTTGCAGATACACCTTGTCTTTACTCATGGCAGCACCTGGCCTTGTATTCTGAGTCTAGCAGGCATTCTAGTGGAAATCTCTAGTAGACATAGTAGACAGATATTCCTATTTTTGTTTAAAGGAGATAGAATTAAGTCAGTCAGACTGGGATATGTTGTTATTGTCTCCTTCACCATCCCTCTCTCTGTGATGACACAACATTCAAGAAACCAGGTAGATGCATTCGTGTGTATCCCACAAGGTTGCCACCATCTAAGTTCCATAGAGTACCCTTCCAATACTTGCCAGCACTTTTTCTCTTAACTTTATGGGGAAAAAAATGTTCAAAAATGCCGTTAGCTCAGACTTACATAAATTATTAATGAACATTACTGATACATATTGGAAGTACATTTATAAATTTGTAGCTGAAAACATGAACATTGGACAAAATACTTTTTGTAGCAGTCTGCCAGATTCTTATTGTTAAATAAAAGTCTGGCCATTTATGGATTTCTCATCTTATCTATTATATGGCCACCATGTAGAGCATCATTCATCCCCACTCTTTGTTTTGTGACTTTGTGACAACTATGATAAAGCAGCTCAGTTTGAGTTAACTTTACATTTTGCATCCTGAATAGGAATTAAGTAAATGAGAAGCCAAGCATTTAACTAGTAGGAATTATAAAAAAATAGACATTCTTTTCATTAACAGAGTGATTACATTGGGGCACATATTAATTTGTTATAAATATGCATGTAGAAAACAAGCAAACAAACAAGCAAAACACAAGAAAAAAGAAGTCCAGCTATCCTATAATATAGACTGCATCATAGTTTCCTTTTGTCTAAGATTCCTACTTGTCAGTCATGGTATAGGCTCTTTGGTTGAGTAAGTCTCTCTGGGCAGTGGTCCCTTTCTGCTTGGTTGCCGCTCGCCATGTTGGCAGTCACTATGCTGTCACCAGTGCAGCAGACCACCCCGAATTTTGGCTGGGACTCCCATTTACTCAGCCCAGATGACCCACTCACAGCTTTTGTTGTGGGACCACTTTGTCTGTGGCTCAGGATCTCTCTGACAGACTCTCCGGGAGACTCGGTTATGGCTGATCTTGCTGCACAGGAACCATGGGGAGTCACACCTTTCTCAGCTGTAACCAACTGGGTGTGTGAGGAGCCCACGATATATGTTCTCTTTCTGAAGTCCTGAAATAGAGCAGGACAAAAGCTTTGGCCCTACAGTTACTCAGTTATCTGTGTCCCTATCTGAGATGTGGCTTTGAAGGGAACTGAAAAGATATTAGAACCCGTCTCCTCACTTCTGTCTGTTTCCCTCATCCAGAAGCAGCCCAAGATCAGAAGAGCTAGGTTTATCTTTTCCTTCCTTTATTTAAATTCCTTCACTACTTCAGCCTCAATACTGAGACTTACCATAGTCAGTACTTTCTTTTCACAGAAGAAAAAGAAAAATAAATTAAAAAACTTTATGATCTGGGGACTGGCAGATGGCGTAATGGCTATGTTGCTGGACTCCCATGTAGTCGACTATGGTTTGAGTCTCAGACCTGGTGGCTTAAACTCATGCTGGCTGCGTGTGTGTGTGTGCCCAAGATCCCGAGGGGAAAATGGAGGAGAAGGGATTGCAGTGTGGCCATCCCCTCTGGAGGGTGATTTCTTGCTTTCTGTCTCTCTGTCTCTCTCTGTATTTCTGGCAAGCATACATGCCCTATAGCAAAATTCTCTCTCTCAAAAAAACAAAAACAAAAACAAAAACAAAAACCAAACAAAACAAAACCTTTATAATCTGGTCTCCAAACCTAGTATTGATCATTTTATATGAGAACTAAGAGGAAATTAGAAAATCGCTTCTCTTGGAGCTTAGCCCATGGCCTGGTGGTTGAGAGAGCTGGATCCCGCATGGTTAATTGTGCAGCTCAAGTCTTGTCCCTGGCATCTTTAAAAACACACCAGGCACATGAGCAAGTGTGCCCAAATCCTGAAGAGGGAGAAATAGAGGGGAAGGGATTATCATGTGACCATGGCCCATGGAGTGTGCTTTCTCCCTTTCCTCTGTCTTTCTCTGGCAATTGCACTTGCCACCTGGCAAATTAAAAGAAAGAAAGAAAATACTATTTCTCTACACAGTCTACCTTGCAAATCTGTCTTCTTTTTAAATATTAATTGAATTTCAAAAGTTAAATATTGATACTCTTCTTATTTTTTAAAAATTTTGTGATAAGTGTATAATTTATTTTAAGTGTTCAATGATACGGTATTAACTGAGACTTCATACCTGTTAAATAATAGCTCCTCATTTTCCCCCTTCCATTAGCCCCTTGTAGCCACCATTCTACCCTCTGCTTCTTTGTGTCTATTTTAGATACCTCATGTAAGTGTTGTTGTCTGAATTTTTTTCTTATATAAATAGCTTATTTCACTTAGCATAACAACCTTAAAATTCATCTATGTTGTGGTATATGGTAGGATTTTCTTATTTTTTAAGACAATAATATTCCATTGTATGTATGTACCATATTTCTTTATTTGTTTATTCATAGATGAATGTTTAGGTTGTTTTCATATTTGTGTGTGTGTATGAATAACCCTTAAATGAATACAGTATTTAAATATTTCTTCAAGATCCTAATTTCAGTTATTTTGGATGTATACCCGGATGTGAGATTACTGAATTATATGGTAATTCTATTTTAAAATTTTTGAGGAACCCTCATACTCTTCCATAGGAACTGCACCACTTTACATTCCCACCAACAGTGTACAAATGTTCTATTTTCCCTGCATCTCTCCAACATTTACCATCTTTTGTCTTTCTCTTAATAACTATTTTAATAGTTGTAAGGTGATTTGTCACTGTGGTTTTGGTATGCATTTCTCTGATGATTGGTGATTATGACTATTTTTATGTATCTGTTAGTTATTTATCATCATTGAAGAAATGCCTATACATTTTTTTTTTACCTATTCTGTATTATTTTTGGGGGGAGGGTATTGAGTTAAGAGAGTTTCTTGTGTATTTTTGATATTTACCTTCTACCAGATATGTGATTTGAAAATATTTTATCCCATCTCATAGGTTGCCTTTTCACTCTATTCAGTTTGATGTAGTCCCATTTGCCCTATTTTTTTCTTTTATTAACTGTGCTTTTGGAGTAATATCCAGAAAATAATTGCTAAGACCAGTGTCATACAGCTTTTCCCCTATGCTTTCTTCTAGGAGTTTTACAGTTTCAGGTATTCCATTTAAATCTATAATCCATTTGAGTTTAATTTTTGTGTATAGTATAAGATGAGAGTCCAATGTATTTTGTGTGAGGACATCAGTTTGCCCAACAGCATTAGTTGAAGATTGTTTTTTCCCATGGAGTATTTTTGGCATCCTTGTAGAAGACCAGTTGATTGTGTAAGTATTGGTTTGTCTCTGGGCTCTCTGTTCCGTTCCATTAGTCCATATGTCTGTTATTATTTTTTTTTCTGTTAGTATAATACTGCTGTTTTAATTACTGTAACTTTCTAACTAATTTTGAAATAAGGAAGTATGCCTCCAGCTTTACTCTTTCTCAGAGTTGTTTTGACTGTTCAGAGTCCTTTGGCTTATTTCACTTAGCATAACAACCTCAAGATTCATCCATGTTATGATAGGATTTCTTGATTTTTTAAAGACTGAATTATATTACATTATTCATGTATGTCATATGTTTTAAATCCGTTTATCCATAGATAAATATTTAAGATGTTTCTACATTGTGATTTTTGTGAATTTTGATTGTATGGGAGTTTTATAATTTTTTTCTCTTTCCATAAAAGTTGCTGCTGAGATCTTGATAGGGATTATATAAAGTCTATAGATTACTTGGGAGTAGGTGAGCATTTTAATATTAGATATTGCTATGCATGAACATGGGATGAACATAGGATGTATTTTTACATAGAAAAAGATTTCATGACTTTCCCGATGACCTGATATTTGTTTTATTTATTCTCAATGCATAATTTCTAGTATGCAATATTCTCCTCCTCTCTCCCTTCCTTCTCCTTTTCTTTGTGAATATATAAACAAGCTGTTTCATATATATTATTAAAACTACCTAGAGATTTTATATACTTCAGAGAATACTCAGTATTAATACAGTCTCTGTAAGTGATATGCAGCTTTTTATATTTTTTGTCAAGAGATAGAACAATGATGTTGTAAATGACAGAGGTACCATGTACAGTCCTCCTTCAGTACCAATAGGGAAATCATCTGTTTTAGTCCTCTTCAATCCTTAGCATAACAAAGGAAAAAATAAGGCCAATCATGATGGTACTTTCTTACCTTAGGTACTCAGATGCAATGACTAAAGCTTAAAAAAGAGTTTAAATGTGATATACAGCAGAAAAACTAATAAACTAATGAGGATGGGAAATCTCAGTCTTCAGAACCTTGACAATATTCCTCCCATTTCTGTATATAGGAATTTCAAAGTAAGCAATTATTTCAGAAAATATATTTTGTTCAATGTAAGAATATGTTGTATTAAGATAGGATCACACATTTTCTGTTCAATCCCCTTTCACACCACTTCTACTCCCCTCTTCTGACCTTAGTGGACATTCCTATAAAAGGTATTTCATAGCCAAAGGAAGACAGTCCAACTGTGTTAAATTTCTTAAAGTTGGCCAAGGATAGCCTATAAAAACAGACTCAAATATTTGAATTTGATCATTTGAGCCAGTTTTAAAATAAGATCTTTGAGTCTTTATAACACTAAAAAAAAATCAAGACACATTTTTCTAGGTTTTTCTATGCAAAAATGCATCATGACGTTTTCAACAACCCATAAACTTAAGCATGAAACTTCTTTTGATACAAGACTATCTGACATGTTTCTCTCTCTCTCTCTTTCTTTTCTTTTTTTTTTTTTTTTTTTAGGGCATGTGCAGTCACCAGAAAGAGAGAGAGACAGAAAGTGAAAAATCACCCCCAGTGAGGATGGCCATACTGCAATCCCTTCTCCTACATTCTCTTGGGATCTTGGTCATGCACACACATTCACGTGGCATGAGTTTAAGCCACCGGGTCTGGGATTCCAACCACAGTCAACTACATGGGAGTCCAGTGACATAGTCATTATGCCAACTGCTGGTCCCTCTGACATGTTTCTCTTTAATTATCTTTGTTACTTCCTATGTCAAAGAGAAGAAAAAAAATAATTATTAAGAAAGTAAAACATACATCATAGATGGAATAGCCACCTACAGTTTATGTCTTTGAAAACTATGAACACATGATATTAAATTACTGATGATAAATTTTAGCAAACACATAAGGTATGATTGATACAAGATACACTATTATTATCATTTATTGACCAAATATTTAATACATGCTCTCTCATTAAGCACTATAGTATTAAAACTAGACCATTGTGCAATTAGCACTATAGTGAATTTCTAAAACATGCATGTTGTATGACAGTAGAAATAATGAAGGCTGGAGTGTTTGATGGACTTCAGGCTGACATTGAAGGATGCTTAGGATTTGAATCAAGAGATCATGGTTAGAAGAAAGGAAGCCATTCCTAAGAAAAGAAGATAGTTTATGCAGCAACCTTAATGGTGATAATACTCATTTTTTTCTTTTCTTTTTTTTTTTTTAAAAGATTTTTACGATAGGGCATATGCACTCATTGGAGAGACAGAGAGACCGAGAGACAGAAGGGAGAAATAAACCCCCATACTGATTATGGCTATGCCATAATCCCTTCTCCTTCGTTCTATTCTTGGAATTTTGGGCACTCATGCACACATGCCCAGTGTGAGTTTTAAGCCACCAGGTCCAGGACTTGAACCGTAGTCAACTACATGGGAGTCCGTGATCAGCTATATGGGAATTTAGTGACTTAACCACTACACCATCTGCTGTTCCCAATAATACTCTTAATAACCATAACTAAAAGTAAAAACGACATACAAGATATTCAATTACCTTGATGTTTTCATAGTGATTAGTTTAACCTGATTGATTGAGTTTCTAAGCTGTTATCAATGTAGTAAATAGTTCTTTTTCTTTAGTATACTTTTATCCCAAAGGCTTGCCATTAAGTAACTGGGTGACCTTGATATGGTCTGGGTACTTATCTTACCAGTACCTGTGTGTCTTATCTACAAGGCAGAGAAAATAATAATGTTTACTTCAAAGGTTGATTCCTTGGGTTAAACATAAAATTGAGCTTTAGTTTTTTTTTTTCTTTTCTTCTAAAGCACTCAGTAAAAGTTAGTTTTTATTAATTGTTTTATCTTACTACATTTTCTCTCTGTATGGTTTGATAATTGTACAAAGAATTTGTTAGCCATCTTTCTTTGGGTGTGTGGTCTGTTAAATGTTTTATCACAGCATCACCCATTCTCCTCTTGCTCTTTTTTATTTTGTTGAGGTTTTGGCCTTATGTGCTCACCACAGAGAGAGAGACAGAGACAAAGAAAGGGAAAGTGAGAAATCACCCTCCATGGGGTCACACTACAATCCCTTCTCCTCTATTCTCTTCCTGGGATCTTGGGCATGTACACACATGCATCCAGCATGAGTTTCAAGCCACCGGGTCCGATACTTGAACTGCAGTCGGCCATGTGGGAGTTCAGCAATGTAATCACCATGCCATCTGCTGGTCATGGCCTTTGCTCTTATGTTTATACTTCCAGCTCTGTGAAAATTGCTGTCCAACATAATTTTCTGTGATAAGGGAAATACACTACATTAGTACTGTACAATATATTAGCCACTGATCGCATATAGCTGTTGAGATGTGACAAGTGTGACTGAAGAATTGAATTTTTAATGTTACTCAATTTTAATTCTTTTAACTTTAAGTAGATGCATCTAACAATGGTCCTTGTATTGGATAGTGTGGGTCTGTCCAATGGGTCATCCTTGCACCATGATACAGTCGAGCATTGCTTAATGACAAGGGTACATTCTGAGAAATGTGTCCTTAGGTGATTTTGTCGTTGAATTTGTTTCAGGAAAGATCAGTGAATACTAGATCACAAGAAATCTTTATCTTACCAGTTAGAAAAAAAGGACTGACTGAGGTTATATACTGTGATATACATTTTTGAAAAATACATCCTTTATTCATGGAAAATATAGAATAGAGGGGTAAGAACATGGAGGCAGGGAAAAGAGTATAAAGTTTACTGAGAACATCCAGGTGAAAGATGATGAGGACATCCTACAATATGTTTCAACTTCAGTATGTAGAAAAAGGAGTGCATCTTAAGAAGCAGAACTTTTAGGTTTTTTGCCATAGGGCACATGTGCTCACTGGACAGAGAAAAAGAGAGGGGAAGTAAGAAATCACCCCTTTGGGGGGATGGCCACACTACAATCCTTTCTCCTCCATTCTCCTCTTAGGATTTTGGGCATGCATGCGTGTGCCCAGCATGATTTTCAAGCCACTGGTCCGGGACTCAAACTGAGGTAGGCCATTTGGGGATCCAGTGCCGTACCAACTTACCACCTACTAGCTCCATGAAGAAGCAGAACATTTTTAAAGGGCCATTTTGACATGAAGATGTTTGTGATCATTACAATCATTAAATTTTAAACTTTTAAACCTTTAAAGTAACATACAGAGCAGAATTCTGTAAGCCATCCCTGAGCCCTACTCTGATCTCCGAGAGTGGGGTTCAGGGATGAAGCAGAGAAAAAGGTTCTCTTTTGTACCTATTATTTGGTATCTAAAGAAACATACAAGAACATTATTTTAAAATTATTTTGGAATCATTAAATCATAATTGTAAATATCGAAGCATAGTGTGTGTCAAAAGTAATATCCTGTGTCCATCTCTATGAAGCAAAATTAATGTGGTACCTGAGTAGATGAAGATACGAATTCCACACTATAAGCTTTGACTCTTCTGAGTGCCCATATTCCTACACTTCTCTTTTGATTTTCAGAACTGTGCATTCCACCACTTATTTGTGATCTCTATGTAGACACTCCACAGACCCCTGTGATTCACCCTCAACAGCACTGAGCTTGTCCCTAACTCTTCTAAACTACTCCTCCTCTTATGTCCCAGTTTTAGTAAACGGTGTCAACATCTACCCAGTTAACTCCTCTGATGAAATAATTATCCAATCAGTCATGGAACCCACCAATTTTATACCCAGATTTCTGAGCAGCCCCTTCAGTTTCCATTGTTTCTAATTTGTTCAGAGCCTTTTAAATTTTGTTTCAAATAGCCTCCCAACTATTTTCTTAGTTCCAAACCTGTCTGTCTCTATTCCACACTCTGTGCTTTTTGTTTCCACTTTACATGAGTGTACACACACACACACACACACACATAGATACACAGATGTATTACTAATTTTATACATCCTAGCACATACACATAGAACATAGAGATATAAAGGACAAAGAATGTAATAACGAGAACTATAGGAATACTGTTTTTTCCCTTCATATTCCAGTAAATTTGTTTTTACTTGTTTGCAATGTAAGAACCATGTTTTGGAGACTGCTGCTTTTGCTTATGAAATGAATATTATTTTCTTCTTTCACAGCCTATAAAATCTAAGACAGACATTTATTCTCTTTTCAAAAAGATGGTCTAGTGTGTGCCAGGTAAACTGCTGCTTTTGGTTGAGGATGTAGTGATTTTTGGAAACTGAAATGCTTGTAAGTCATTGTTTAGTCTAAAATTCTTAAGTGGTTCTCCTTCCCTGTTGTGTAAAATGTGATTTATTTTTTTAGTATTGTTTTCCATGTTCTCAAATTTATCTATTTTAGCTATCTGTGTTATCTATCTCATTATTCATTAGTGACTTCGGTTTTCTGGTATATACTCTTTTGACTCAACTAACTCTAAGTTCCCTAAACATTAATTTTTTTTTTTTTATTTCTAACTTTGACTTTTTTTTTTCCTTATACGTGCTAGACTGCTTCTCTATTCCTGCTGGAGTATATCACCATTTTTTAACTTTACCTGGAAACCACTAGACTTTGAAAAGAGAATAAATGTCTGCCTTGGATTTTATAGGCTATAAAAGGTGGAGAAAATAATATTTTCCTTTTAACTGAGAACCAAATGAGATAATGCACCTGAAACTTTGATACATATGTTTTGCCTATTTTAATTCTTAGCCACCTTTTTTATCCCTAACCTTAATAATTAACTATATAATTATATATATTTGATTAAAAATTAATAATATTCACCTTTGGACATAAAATGAAAGTTTTATTTCTCTTCAGATTGTTTATAATTTAAAGGAAGTCTACTTTTTCAGAAGTCATATTGTGTATAATTGAAGAAGAGCATGCTATGAATCAATTATGGGAGAAATTAGAAAGTGCCATGAAAAAATCTCACTTAAAAAAAAATCATTGTTCTACATAAATAATTTCTAAAAAGCTTGGGACAGAGTTTTTCTTTTCTAATAAGATTGTGCTCTGTAAAGGAGGGCTTCTTTATCTATAGTGGTATCAGGAGGTTTGCATACACCATGAGTTTATGAGCTTAATTTCTATATACGTACATTTTTGAGTCATCTCTTCTCTTTTAGAAAAGTGTCATAGCTTTTAAAAGATTTTTCAAAGGGATCTGTAATTAAAAATATTTTAGAGAATCACCTTTCTTAAACTATTTAATTTTTTTTTTTTTGGATAATTTCATTGGCTTTTTAAAGCTTATGCACACATATATTGAGAACTAAAGAGGTGAAAAATGTCTCTTATATGTAATGTGTGTTGCCTTGTAGACTACTGGATATTTAATATCAGAACATTAATTGAATAGTACACCTATATCTCATTAAAACATAATCTTTTAATCTCCTTTTAAGTGCATGAATAAAATACTCTAATGCTGTAGTATAAACTAACTTAAAAGTTTTTTTTTTTTTGGTGATAGAGAAACATGCTCCCATATGATTTTTTTTCCTGTATTGCAGAAGCTAAAGAAAAATACCCTGCCCCTTCCAATGAATAGGCTAATTTTATATTTTAAAGTGTAGGAAATATGTACTACAGAAATGGTAATGTCGTTGGTGAAGAGATCTTCATTATCTCAGCCAACAGTGATCTTCAGAAGCAATGACATCATTGTTGCTTCACTGACTTCAGAATTCAGGCAAGACACAGAAGCGTATGAACTTAGACAGCTTCTTTGTCAAACATGCTGCAGAAAGGAAGACACAAAGAGTTTACCGTTGAGTCATGGCAGGCTTTGCGACTCCTTTCTTGGCCCTTTGTGAAAGCACATGACTGGACTTGTAGAAGATTAACCCCCTTAACACTTCTATAAAAAATTAAACAGATGCAAAGCAGCTTCATCGCTTGTTTTTCTCTCTGTTGTGAATTCAGTATTATGGTGGGCAGTGAATTATTTTGAATTCCCCTAGAGAGGCCAGGGCAGTCAATGGGGACTGTGAATGAGGGAGCTCTGAGGGGCTCAGTTGTGGGTTTTCTTGGGCTTTCACTGTTCTTTATAGCATTATTCTTTTGAAAGAGTTCCCTCTAAGAGTGGGGTCAGTCTGGAGACCTTTATAGTGCTTGAAGTAATCCACCCTTTAATCTGTTCCTTCCTGTGGGAAAATCAGTATAAAAAAATAAAAAGTGAATGAGTTAGTATTTACATTCAGATATAGACTCTTTATACTGTTTACTTTTAATTTACTTCTCTTCTTTGCGGAAATATAGCTAGTTTCAAATTTAGTTCCTTAATTTAAAAAATTTAAAAACTTAATGCATAGTTTGTACTGGTAATTTTATCTAGTTATGTAGGCTGGAGAGTAATGTTCTTAACCCTGTTTCTTGTTCTGGATTATCATTTCAGTATTCTAGCCTATTTTACATATTTAAAAAATAAATATATGCTATTTTATTGTTATACTGAAATAAGGGTTCTCTAAATCTTTTTTATTTCCTTGGACCTGAGTTTATTACACATTCTGTATACAGAAAGAATTGATTATATATTTTATCATTATATGTCAAAATATTATGTTTGAGGGTAGTAACAGGATTTAGCTCTTGACTTTGAATGACAAAGTCGATGATAGTCATTGTACAGATGATGATGTCCTTTGAGAATGAGATAATAATCAGGAGACGGGATGGTGAGAGAAAAATGATGCTTTTTATAAATTGATTTTAAAAATTCAATGTTGTATTCCTGTATTACTTGAAAAAAATTAAGATGACAAAGAGGAAATGTATTAGTTTGAGAGAAGTAGGCATTGCAGTTAAGGTTCTCTTAGGTATTCTGGTTCTGAATCTGTGCAGATAATATCTCACAGCAGGTTTCAATTCCAGTCTGAAAACTCCCCATCCTAAGGAAGAAAGAAAGTAGATGGAGACAGATGTTTCCATTGCAAAATATATGATAGGTAGAAGACTATTTTTTACTCACAGTCTTTGAAACTAAAGAGCACATCAAAATTCCTTTCTAGTTCCCAATAGAACTAAAATGAAGTTAGTCAACTCCAGTTATCTTTGAAATAATGTACAGTTAAAAAAAATGAAAAAAGAAATAAATCTGTTTTAGGCAGAGTTCAATAAAAGAATTTCATTTATTTATCCACTCAACCTCTCTTCTATTCATTCTCCCTTTTAGAGCTGTTATTTTTAAATTTATTTTTTTTCCATGAGTGAGAAAAACAGAAAGTTGGCACTTCCAATAGGGTTTTGTTGTTGTTGTTGTTGTTGTTTTGGAGAGGTTTTCGCTATAGGGCACGTGCACTCGCCAGACAGACAGAGAGAGAGACATAGAGACAGCAAGCAAGAAATCACCCCCCGGGGGGGATGGTCACGCCGCAATCCCTTCTCCTCCATTCTCCTCTCGGGATCTTGGGCACGCACGCACACGCGCCTGGCGTGAGTTTTAAGCCACCGGGTCCGGGACGCGAACCGCGGTCGACTATGTGGGAGTCCAGCAACATAGTCATTACACTAACTGCTGGTTCCCTTGTTGTTGTTTTTTAGAGAGATTTTTGCTATAGGGCACGTGTGCTCACCGGAGAAACAGAGAGAAAGCAAGAAATCAACCCCCCAGGGGGGATGGCCATGTCACAATCCCTTCTCTTCCATTCTTCTCTCAGGATCTTGGGCACCCAATCACAGGTGCCCAGCATGAGTTTTAAATTGCTGGGTCCAGAACTCAGACAGTGGTTGACCGCATGGGAGTCCAGCAAAATAACCATTATATCATCTGCTGGTCCCTCCTATACGGTCTTTTTTTTTTTTTGGTAATTTCAATTTATTGATACTCAATTTACAGAAATTGAAGTATAATTTTTTAAAAAATTATTTAACTTTATTTTTATTTATTTATTTTTATTATTATTCATACATTAAATTGCTATACATCATTTAGATTGTGAAGAGACTTCACCCAGTATGATATATACCTCAGTCCAGCCCAGTTGAGACCACCACACACAACCTTGTCAACAGATAATAAACATTTATTTATTTATCTTAATTTGACCAGAGAGGGACAGAGTTGAGAGAAAGAGAAAGTGAGAACGTAAGCCACTAGGTCCGGGACTCAAACTGTGGTCAGCCATGTGGGAGTCCAGCGCCCTTAACTGCCATGCCATCTGCTGGCCCTTCTCCTATAGGATCTTGATGCTACCATACGATCAAAGGGGCAGACAACCCTAGATTATGGGCACATGCTCACCTATGTACTAAGAGAGGTCCCCAGACATGAACCAGGAACTTTCCCATGTGGGTCTGCCTGACAGAGATGGTGTTTAACCACCACAGTGATGGTGTCTAGCTTCATGGAACTGGTCTTGGAGAAAATCGATGATGTGCTCTAAACATGGCTAGTGCCTTAGCCCACCTAGTGCGTAACTGAGAGATAAATAAAGAAAACTATCAAGATAATTCAAAACAGTGACTCTTCAGAACAAAATAATGTTCCTATGTAGTCATACAATATTTTTATTACTTTGGATTCAGCAGGTAGAATTTTTTGATGTGTAGGAAAGCAAGCAGAAGTTCGTGGTAGGGGAGCATAATGATACATGGGGCTGTGCTTGGAGAAGATACACGTAGACACAGAAGGGACACTCTTGGGGCACAGAGGCTACCTCGGTAAGGAGGGATATAGAGAAACAGTGTGGTGAATACTTAACAACTTTGCCCTTTAGTTCCCAGCGGTGTTGCCCTTTCTGCTGTTCTTCAAGAGATGTGGAGGCTAAAAGTCACAGCTATAGCTGCTTATATCAGGTGACACTTAGGAAATCTGAGCAGAATAGTACAATGAAAGGGCCCTGGGATATGAGTCCTTGTCCTTATTTTGCCATTAGCAACAAGATTTGAGAGACTCACTTCTCTATTTTGCTTGTGACCACTATCCAAATGGACATGTTAGCTCCCTGAAGCTTCTGTGTACTCATGATGCTCAGCATAGAGACTGGTACCTGGAACATACTCATTATATATTTTTCAATTGTAAATACAGCATTTTTCTCATTGTAAGACTAGGGTAGGGGGGACCAGCACATGGCATGATGGTTATATCGCTGAACTCCTGCATAGCCAACCACGGTTCGAGTCCTAGACTTAGCAGCTTAAAACTGACTTTGGGTGCATGTGTATGCATGCCAAAAATCCTGAGAGGGGAATGGAGGAGAAGGGATTGTGGTGTGGCCATTCTCCTGGGGGGTGTGTTCTTGCTTTCTGTCTTTCTCTGTCTCTCCAGTGAGCACATGTGTCTTGTAGCAAAAACTCCCCCCCCCTCTCAAAAAAGTATGGTATTTAACAAACAAAAAATGTAAATGTATCTGTTGAAAAAAATATTGTATACATCTTGAATGGGAATTTTATGTGAAATTTGAAAATGTTTTTAAAAGGAAAAAAATAGGGTATGGTAGTTACAGTTGGTTGTCATATTTCTAAATTTTTTTTCAATTTTGTAAACTCAGATTATAGGTTATCTTGTTAATTTGTTTCCCTACACAAACATCCCATCTGTGATAGTCTTGAGAAGTTGTCATCCAGTTCTCTGCTTCACTCACAACATCTTCACTATCGCTAGATGGTGCTTTCTAGGTTTTTTTACCTGCACTATTGAGCAGCTTCCTGGTTTTTATAGTCCTGTTTCCTTTTTAGAAGGTTTTAATGAGATTGAACAATACATAGCTGCCATTTTTGGAGGTCCAAAAATGTTAATTTTTGCCGGTTTCAAATGGAACAACTGAAGTTTATCATCTTAACTGTAATCCTAGAGTCTGTATCCCTGCTTTAAAAGTTTCAGTGGCTCCTCATTTCTCCCCTGACTTCCTCACCCAGCCCCTTCTTGTCCTGACTCACAAGGGCTTTCATGATCTGACCCTGGTGTTCTCAGGGGCCTATTCCATTACTGACCTCTGTCACTGTCTACCCTGCAGCTACACTGAAGTTTCAGTTTCTGGACTGCTAAGCTTTCTCTTCAGTGTGGGCCTTTGGGAATGCCGTTTCCTTTGCCAGAAACATTCTCTTCTTTCCCTGCTACTCCACCCCTCACCCCTGTTTTCTGCTTGGTTAACATACATCTTAGCAATGGGAGAAGAATATACACATAATAAACATAAGCTGCCTACTATTTTAGACATAAAAAGTGATGGAGAGATTTTCTTCCCTGTAACCACCCTAGATCTTGCATTTTCAATGTCCATCATTGATGGTACCCACAGCTGAATACAGTACCACATCTGTGGTCTTCTGAACAGACTGTAGTGAGAAGATAATTTGCCTTGTCTGGAGCCTTATAATTCCGTAGCAATTTTCTAAGGCAGTCAGGTTATAGGAAGCTCCCAATGATTTATTTATTTTCTTTCTTTTTTCATTAATTTTTTATTATTCATACATTAAATCACTATACATCATTTAGATTGTGAAGAGACTTTACCCAGCATGATATACACCTCAGTCCAGCCCAGTTGAGACCACCATACACATCCTAGTCAACAAATAATCTTATCTGTATCCCACAAGTGTCTTACCTCTCCATTTCCCCCTCAAATTTCCTACACTCTTCCCCTCCCACACTCTCTTTCTACTTTGTCTCTAGTATCCATTACAATTTTTAATACTTTTATGTTCCCCAGTCTTTCAGTCTCTACCATAGAGTGCAGAGTCAATGTGTGTTAAGTGGAGACATACATTTTCTCTCTGTCATAGCCTGACTCGCTTCACTCAGCAACAAATCTTCCATATTCGTCCTTTTCTATCAAATTCCAGGGCTATGTTATTTTTTTTTTATGACTGAATAGTATTCCATGGAGTATATGTGCCACAATTTTTCAATCTATTCATCTGTCTGTGGACATTTGGGTTGGTTCCATGTCTTAGCAATTGTGAATAATGCTACAGTGAAAATAGTTGTGCAAGTGCTTTTCTGATTGAGTACTCTCCTGTCCTTTGGGTAGATTCCCAGGAGTGGAATTGCTGGATCATATGGTGGTTCTACTTGAAGGTCTTTGAGGAACCTCCATATTGTTCTCCACAGTGATTTTCTATTGCCTAGAAGGAGCTTTCTCTCCCCTCCCCTCCAAAACAAATGTTTTGTCAGAATTTCTTTTTCCTAGGAACCCAGGAGAAAGGGTTATCAGTGGGACATTAGGAAGACATAACAGGTTTCAGGAACAATTTATTTTTTATTTTTCTTTCTCAAATAGCCTTCAGGTATTTATAGAATAACTTGGGAAATGAAGTACTTTCCCAGACAGGTGCTTTGGAGTACTGGTAAGGGAAAAATGCTGCTGCAGCCTCTTCTTAATTCACAGGAAAAACATACCCTTTTGCTCCTTCCTGTATAACAACAGATGCTTTGCCAAAATTATGAGTAATCAGTATAGGAAATATAGTTATTTTTAGGTGACTATGAGATAATAGGAAATGAAGTAGGAGAAATAAGTACAGTTGAACAGACTTTGGATCTTGTCTGCCTGGCTGAATTTGGGCTCCTCCTGAGAGAGTTTAACTTTCTGTGTCTCAGTTTTCACACATGCAAAATACAGAAAAGTGAAAGAGTCTTTCTCATTCCATCCTTTTGAGAACTAAATGAGTTAAAGTATTTAGAATAGCATTGCCACCACCGCCATCATAAAAGATGGACTTCTGCTTATTTTAAATAAAGAAGTCAGGCAAAATCCCAGGGGATTTAAAAAAAAGTTGGTTAATATAGTTAATACTTTGTGATGTATGTAATCCTTCTCAAAATAATACTGCCAGACTGTGATATTTCTATAAATCTCCTAGTGCTTTCTGTATGTTTAAACATGGCTTTAATTGTTCCCACAAAGGCAGAATTATTATTTTAGAGTCTTATCATAAGCCAAGTTTTGTCAAATATCTTGAAAAACATATGCCCATTAAAGGCATTTTCACCTGTAGTACATGTAAGGTTTGGAAATATCTGAAATAATGATGGAAACCAGAGATATATTATCTCTTATTGGTGTTCATTTTTCTAGTTCTGCATCTTCTCTTCTCTGTCCACCATCCTTTCTTTCCTCTGTCTCTTTGCCTCTCTGTCTCTCAATCTTGTAGGTGTACACATACATAGACATAGATAGTCTTTTCCTTCTCTTTCTCCTCGATCATTAGGAAAATATAAGGAAATTCAAAACTATATAACGATTGCACTTTGGAGTTATATATCACTTTGTATTACTTTGTAGTTAAGTTTTCTATCAAATGTAAATAACTTTTGTGGCTTTAGGGTTAGTGTGTGGGTGGAGGGTATTCATGATTGATAACACTTTAAATATTGTCTTTTTTTAATGAAACCCATTATCTTTATCTTTCTAAAATATTTTGCAAAAGATTTTAAAAATCACTTTATTTATGATATACCCTCATGGGCCTTACAACTTTTTTTCTTTTTTTTCCCCTATTGACTGACTGTGATTTTCAAGCTGCTGGATCTCGGACTTGAACCACAGTTGACCATGTGGAAATCCAACACCTTAACCACCATGCTACTTGCTGACCCCAACAAATTTTTCTTTTAACCTTTGGCATTTGGGTTTGCAGCTGTTCCTCCACTGTATAGTCCTCTTCATTTTTCTAGAAGGCACATGTGCTCACTGGGGTGAGACAGAGAGATAAAGAGAGATAGAGATAGCAAAAAGGGAAAGTGAGAAAGCACCCTCTCCTCATCATGGATGGACACACCACAATCCCTTCTCCTTGATTTCATTCTCCTTTGGGGATTTTGAGCACACATGTACATGTGCCTGGGCTGTCTCTCAGGCTGCTGGGCCCGAGACTCAGCCATGAGACTCCCACATAGTCAGCCATGTGGAATCTAGCTGCCTTAGTCACCAGGCTACCAGCTGGTTCCATAGACCTTTTAAATATTATTAATAATATACTCTGGCTCCATAGTCCCTTTAAATATTAATTATATAATTTGGTGAGGGATAGTTTTCATTTTGCAGTTATTTACCTTTTCTCTTGATTATGTTTCGTTACGTAGCTATAATCTAATTTTTGATTGTTCCTTAGACATTTTGAATTATCTATTGTACAGACTCTGAATTCTGCTGTAGTCCTCTGGATAATATTCATTGTTTTTATTGTTATTTCTTTTAGGCAAAGTACCTGGTGAGAATCAAATTCTAAATAGTAATCACTCTCTATTTCTTGTAGCTTTTGCTTGACTACTTAGAGTCTTCACCAAGATACACAGTTTAGGAGTCAGTCAGAGATTTGAAGAGTGCATTTGCAGAATTTGGAGATCTCCTTCTATGGCTTTCTGTTTTCTAGAATCACTGTGCGTAATTACCTACTCCCACTGTGTAGGTGCTGTGGTACTCAAATTCACTACCTTGTTTCTTTAAGCCAGTAAAAATACTGGCTCCCATTAAAGTTTCAGCCACCCTTGTAGACCTACTCTCAGTAAGAAAAGCTATAAAATCAGAAACTCACTCAATGTGCCATTTTGTTCTTCTAAGGAAATTTTCCCCTAGTTTCTTCCTGCATTGATCATTTTCCAGTAATTCCAGGAAGCCATTTTATCTAATGTTTATAGTTGTATTCTGTAAGAGCTTGGTTGGATAGGAATTATCCAGTCATGTCAGAAGTGGATGCTGCCTTTTATTCTAGAATGGGGAAGATGCTAACAGCGGTACATAAAGATAGTGAAAAACATCTATCTCTTCTTGAAACAGAAGAACCTTTCTATTCACAAGGTATTCTGTCAGGCTGTAAAACTAACTTTAGGGAAAAACTATTTGTCCAGGAAAAGATCATTTAAATAAAAGTGAAACTGTCCTCAATTCTACTGCAAACCCCAGGTTACTTTAAAATAACTGTCTCGAAAGAAATATGTTACTTGATGGTGGTCCTCTTTGGAGATTTCTTTATACTTAAACATATAAGTTACACAATGTTTTTGGTTCTGACATTTGCAAACTAGATTTTATAGCTCTCAATCTTGTTTGGAGTTGGAACTAGTAGACGCAAGAGTGTAGAGTGGAAATGAGCACAAGTAGATACAAATCACGAAATTGGAAAGTCTCAGTGTGTTTTTTATGTTTGAGTAATAGTTGAAAGAGGCTTAAAAGGTCAAATTGGGAAAAAATAAAACTGAAATTTGAAGAAAAATACACTGCAGTGTGTGAGGGGGAAGTAAATAAAGATGAGACAGAGTGATCAAAATCTCTTACGTGAAGCATGGCACTTCATTGTATAAATAAATAAATATATATATATATATATATATATATATATATATATATACACACACCACAGTGATGTAAAAGAATTCCAAGGCAAACTCATTAATGGATTTCTTTACCTGGTTGAGAAGTATATGCATATATGTGTATGTATATAGCAGACAGAAAGAACAGAGACAGTACATGTGTGTGGGAGATTGATATATTAATAAAATGAATAAATAATGAATTATGTAAAGTGTACATTAGTTTGGCACTATATTTTGTATTAGTCTTACATTCTTTAGTCTACAGAAAATCATTTTAGTTGTCCTCTTCTAGTTATTTTTTTCCCCATATTCCCTTTTGCCAAGTCTTTATAAAATTATTGAATATTTGTCATGAAATTGAAGAGTTTACGTAAGTAATACTCTAATTAAGAAACCACACTTTTAAAAATATTTAACACGGACCAGAAGTTGGTGTAATGGCTATGTTGCTGGAATCTCATGTAGTCAACCGTAGTTAGAGTCCCGGACCTGACAGCTTAAACTCGCTGGGCACGTGTGCATGCATGCCCAAGATCCTGAGAGGAGAATGGAGGAGAAGGGATTGCTGTGTGGCCATCCCCCTTGAGGGGTGATTTCTTGCTTTCTGTCTCTGTCTTTATGGTGAGCACATGCACCCTATAGCAAAAACCTCTTCAAAAAAAAAAAAATGAACAGACTAACATCAAATTTTAAGAGGCCATTATAGTCTACTCTTTTTCTATAATTTAAAAGTTTGAAAATGATAATTTCCAAATTAGTCAATGAATATACAAAAAAGGAGAAATATAATGTCATTCCTTGTGTTATGGCTTCCAAAGTTTAGTTTGAGAGTCTAATCAAGCATCTCTTGATCCATAATAGGCGTCATCCTAGACGATGCAGTATTTGGGAAGAATGTAAATTACTGGGTTCCATCCTTAGATATTCTGAGTTTATAAGTTTAAGGTGTTGCTGAACACCTGTACTGTAAACACATTGTATGAATAATTATGGCTCTACAGCTTATCAATATATCTCTTAATCACAAACCAGGTTTGACCTCCCCAGGATAATTGTCAGTGAGTGTTTAAGGAGAAGGATATATCAGAATGGTTTTACAAATTAGATTGGTGTCCTTCTGGGTATTTATTTCTAGGTTACTTACCTACAAACAACAGAGTATGATTTGACTAACTTAAAAAAAGAGAATTAATTAAAAAAATACTACATCATTTAAAGAATCAAAGAGCTAACAAACAACTGTCCTAGTTAACAAGAATGAGGCAACTTTAAGACTTTCATTTGCGGAGAGTCCTAGAGATACTCTGAGTGTGTTGTTGGATGACTCAGTTTCAATAGCCAGAGTTTCTTTATATCTCTGTCAAAGATTGGAACTGCAAATATGGTCTATTATAGGATGTATGTTCACTCCTGTTTTAAGAAACAGAGGTCCTGTGATTGACATTTTTTCAGTTGGTCAGAGAAACTAAGGAGTAAAAAATAGAGTTTAGCAATAGAGCCTGCCTTTTGACTCCCAAGCATCCTTTTTCTACTATTGATGCAATTCCAGAAATTTCCCTATCTGATATAAAGGTGTACTTTCCCGAATATAGAGATAGATGCAGTTATATGGACGACATCCCCAAATCCTATCTGTCAGGTCTTTAGGTCTAGGTGATAACCATTTCTCCTCTAGATTTGTTATGTCATCTTAATATTCTGTAACCTGTAGACCAAATGGCAAATATAGTCACTTCTTATTTACCATATATATATATATATATATATATATATATATATATATATATAATAATAGTGAAAATAAAGAAAAAAGTTAGAAAAATTTGCTTAAAGTGTATATGTGTATTATGGCGAGCTTTTACCTTCAAATGGCTTCTTGGTTATTTAAAGGAAATGTATGTATATATGTGTGTGTGTGTATATATGTATATATATACACACACACACACAGCTTATTTTATCCATTTTCCTTGCCTTTACCAAGCATCTCAGCCAATGAAGAAGTTAAAATGACTTGAGTGTACAGTTTCAGCTTCCCGTACATGGAACTATTGTATCCTCTGCTAAAATATTCTTTGCTTTGTTATTGAAACATCCAGATTAGTAGAACTTCAAATCCCAGGACTGGGTGGGAGGGAATGATATTTATTCATGAGGTATAATTTTAAAAGATTCAACTCCTTGATTTCATCATTAACTGTGTGTGCTATGAAGAAAAGGGGATGATAAAGGCATCTACCTTCAAGGTATCGTGTCATAGCTGGGATGGCACCTGTACTTGATATTTTGGAAATCAGCAGAAGAAGAAATCAGATTAGACTTGTAGAGATTAGGTTCATGTTGTTGATCCTGTGCACAATTTCCACCACCATAGTGCAGAGCTGTACCGACATGTACAGGAGTTACCCTGTCCATGTGATTTAGAATGCCTTTTGTGGGAAACCAGATTTACATATGTATGTGTGTGTGTGCACATGTATGTATGTGTCTCAAGTACCTGTTATATGCTTAGAACAAAATGTATAATGATGAACCAAAAAGACATAGTTTCTGCTCTCACAGTTTAGTGAACTGATAAATAAATGAAGGAGTGATACATACAAAATAGATACTACTAATAGCCTTGTTTTACTAACAAGCCCAGTGGTGTTATATGACCTACTCATTCATCAAGGAAGTAAAAAAGTCAGCAATGATACATTTCTTTTGTCCGATAACAAGTGGATTGCACTAGGGCAGTACTATATACTGCCTCCCATCAGTTTGAATGAAATTATGTTGGATGCTTTCAAATTTGTGAAGAAAAAAATTTTTAGAGAGATTTTTGCTATAAGGTACATGTGCTTGCCAGATATGCACAGAAAGAAAGTAAGAAATTACCCCCCCAGGAGAGTGACCATGCCACAATCCCTCCTCCTCCATTCTACTTGGGATTTGGGGCACACACGCCCATAAGCCTGGCATGAATTTCAAACCTCTGTGTCCGATATACAAGCCACAGTGGGCCATGTGGTAATTGAGTGCCTTCATCAGTACACCACCTGCTGACCACTAAGTTTAAGAAATTTTAAAGAGAAATCTTGATTATAAATATCTGTAACTGCAAGTATGCATCTTTCAGAAAAACTGACGTAATTCATGGCAATTGACCAGTTTTTCGATACGTGGCACTTTATTTGTAAAAGACAAATAGTGGTGAGCCAGTAAATATAGCTGGTTCAAAGACCAGTACTATTTAGGCAGATGTGTTTTGTGGGAATCTAAACTTCTTTCCAGGTAAAAGTAAACCACCATGCCTCTCACCCTCTTCTGATTATGTGCTTGCTTTGTCAAGTTGGCTCCATTTTTTAAAAATCACTACACTTATTGGATTAGACTGAAAGTTTGCTATGTCACACTGATAACCTCCTCTATAGTAAAACCTTATCATCTGCTTTTTCTCTCTTCCTTCTTCTCTGGAAATCCTAAAAACATTGCCATTGCAAGAACTGAAGATGTAGACACTGATTAAAAGTACACTTGTGCCTGCCCAGCTGTGATGGCCCAGGGGGTAGCATGTTGCTCAGCAGTGCTGGAACCACATGACTGATGGGGGTTCAAATCCTAGGTCTACCTGAAATACGCCAGGGGTGCATGTGCACCCTGGCTGGCTGGAAAACTGGGTCAGGAGATCATGGCAGATGAGAGGCCCTATAGAGAGTGCCTGTCTCTCCCTCTCTCTTGCCTGTTCTTTTTCTCTATCATGAAAAAAATAAATAAAAAGTATACTTATATTTTCAACAGATGGACCTTATTTTATGTTGCTACTTTTGCCCACTCGTTCCCTCCCCATCTGTCTCTCCCACACTGGCTTTGCCATATTTCTGAAATGCTATTCTTAACATTATATTATCTTACACTCTAACATTTATGCACTATTTTTGTCTTTGCAATGTATTTCTCCATTTTGCATTGCCATTGAAAACTTGTGAAGATTTTTGAAGGTTAAAATAAAATTCCGTCAATGAAATGTGTTGTAGATTTTGTGTGGTTCTCCCAAAGCACAGCAAAATAGTGGCTCATTCTTTTATATAGCTCAGATCAGGCCAGTGCTTCTTTACTCCAGAGCTTTTACTACATTCCACCTGTCACTATGGCTTTTCCTGATTTTTTTTTCAGTTTGTTTCCATATCTATTTAAGACACATATTTCTTCATAATAGGTGTCCTTTTGCTCTGAACTAATTGGTCACCCTTTAGATGTAATAATATACCTCAAATATGGAGAACCTGGAAGTACCCCTAAAACATTTTCTAATAAAGACTAGGGGATACATAGCCATCTTGACTATGCTCAAGTGAAAATACCCAATTGAAAGTTGGGACCAGCAGTTAGCATAATGGTTATGTCGTTGAACTCCCATGTAGTCGACTGCGGTTCAAGTCCTGGACCCAGTGGCTTAAACTCACGCTGGGTGCATGTGCGTGCATGCCCAAGATCCCGAGAGGAGAATGGAGGAGAAGGGATTGAGGCATGGCCATCCCCCCCCCGACCCCGGGGCGGGGGGTGATATCTCGCTTTCTGTTTCTCTGTCTCTCTTTGTCTCTCTGGTGAGCACATGTGCCCTGTAGCAAAAAAACCTCTCAAAAAAAAAAAAAAAAAAAAAAAGAAAATAGAGTATGATTTATTAACTATTTCACCCACTGTGCCCAGTTTTTGATAGTTGCAGTTAAAGTAGATGTAGGGAATGCTTTCATTTTCTATGGAAACCATTGAAGGAATTTTAGTAAGAAGCATGACATTTTTGGTTTTGCCATATAGGGTGTGCACTTGCCGGAAAGAAATAGAAATAGAGAGGGAAGGTAAGAAATCACCCCTGGCGGGGGGATGGCCATGTCACAGTCCCTTCTCCTCCATTCTCCTCTTGGGATTTTGGGCTTGCACACACATGCATCCAGCATGATTTTCAAGCCATTGAGTCTGGGACTCAAACCGTGGCTGGCCATGTGGGAATCCAGCACTAACCACCACACTGAGACCTGCTGGCCCCAAAATATTTCATTTTTTTTTTTTTAAGTTATTCTTGTCTGTCTGTCTCTTTTTGTTGTTTGTTTGTTTGTTTGCCATAGGGCACTTGCACTCACTGGAAAAGAACAGAGACAGTGAGAGGAAAACTGAGAAGTCACCTCCTGGGGAGGATGGCCATGCTGCAATCCCTTCTCCATTCTCCTCTTGGGATTTTGGGCATGCATGAACACACACCTTGTATGATTTTCAAGCCACTAGGTCTGGTACTTGAACCACAGTCTGCCATGTGGGAGCCCAGCACCTTAACCACCACACCACCTGCCAGCCCCATGAAACATATCTCTTTTAAGACAGGTAAGACATTTATAAATAAAGATAGGATCACTTATACATGATCCACTTCAATTTAAGAAAGAGTACTTCTCCAGAAACCATTTCCTGGAAGGATGTTTTTATGGCTCTAAGCTGCTTCCTTCCCCAATCTGATCATTACTGAGAGTAGGCAGGAGTGAGCTCAGTTTGAAGAGTTTATTCAGGGATACACATTTGAATACATTTAGAGTGCTCCCGCTGTGTGACTCCCTAACTTTCCTACATTTTCAGTTGTTGGTTAATGAGTTCCAGTTTGAGAGCTAAGAAATGTTAGCTGAAATACTGGAGAAAATGCCCTTTCTCTGAGCACAAGTAAAGGCAGCACAGATCCAGTTCCCAAGTATGAATTCCTCACTTCTGTCCAAAGCTTGGCAACATCAGAGGCCACTCAGGATATCAAGGCCAGAGACCTGAGCAGCTCAGGGAGCAGAACTGTTGGCAGTGGAATTGTGTCGTGCCAGATGGCAACTTGGAATACTTCTAGCACCTTCAGAAGAGAAGTTTACACAGCACTGGAAAGCCCTGAGCAAAGACATATGAGCTGCATCAGGTTGCTGTTGCAACGTCCTCTCGCCTTCGGTAGTCTGGATCTGTTTCCACACTGATCTGTCTGAGCAAGTGTCAGCAGTAACTCCCATGTGGAGTTATTCTGCAGTGACATGTGACCCTAAATCTCTTTTCCTCTTTGCCTGGTTCTTTTTATATTAATTTACATGGAATAAAGTTGCAGGGGAAGAACAAACATGGTTATTAATTTTAAAAATTTAAACATTTACTTATTTATCTAATTGTTGTCACCATCGAGTCAGTGAGTCTGGGACTTGGGCCATGGTCAGCCGTGTGGGAATCCAGCACCTTGACCACCACACCACCTGCTGCCCCTAAAATGTTTTCTAATCACAGGATTTGTATTGAAATGATCCAACCTGATGTCTACAAGGAGCCGCATCATTCAGTCCTCTCTCTCTTTTATATTTTCCTAAGGGGGAAATTCAGACCACTTAACTACCAGTGTGGCAAGGGTGAGAACCAAGCAGAACAGACACTGGTACAGGAGCAGGGTGGTGGTGGTCCCTTTCCATTGCCTTTGTGAGTGAGCTTCACGCAGGGTGTGGCTTGGATGGTGGTTGTTTGCCAACTGGTATGGAAGCTCTTTGGTATTTTAACACCTGGTGAAACCATGTTAATGTACTGGCCACATAACTTCCTCCTTCTCCTCTCTTTCTCAGTGTTCAAATTCCTGTTTACTTATGGCACATAAGTGAATGCCACTTTTGAAGAATTATTTGATACTTCTTTGGCTGTTACTATCCCACACTCATATAGTATCTTTAATAACAAAATATAGTCATTTAGTCAAAGATACCATCTTTAGTAATAAGAAAGATATGAGAATGTTTATATCTTCAGAGTGTATCCCGACTTTATTCAATGGTTTTATGAGATGGGCCTCCCAGGCACCTTTTGCAGATAAGGAAAGTTGCCTTTAGAACAGAGCTTGTCAAAATGTGGTCCCCAGTCAGCAACATCATCATCCCCTGGGAACGAGTTAGAAATGCCCTTCTCAGGCCCCAACATGACCTGTTGAATTAGAAACTCTGAGGTGGGATCTAGCAGTCCATTTTACCAAACTCCCCAGGTGATTTCTTCTTTCTTTTCTCTCTCTCTCTCTCTCTCTCTCTTTTTTTTTTTTTTTTTTTTTTTTTTATTTGCTAATGGGAGGATTTGCTCACTTTAGAGAAAGAATGGGAGAAACAAAGAAAGAAAGTGAGAAAGTATTTCCCAAGCAGCAGGTCACGTGGAGGTTAAGGCAACTGGATCCCATAAGGCTGAGTCTAGGACCTGGTTTGAGTTCTGGATCCAGTGACTTGAAAATCATGCCAGATGTTTGTGCCTGCATGTCCAAAATCCTGAGAGGAGACTGAAGGAGAAGAGACTATGGTATGGCCATCCCTACTGAGGGATGATTTCTCACTTTCCCTATTTCTCTGTCACCCTCTGGTAAGTGCATGCAATCTATGGCAAAAAGCTAAAAGAAATATATATTTTTTAAAAAGCATCCCCCTATGGAGAGTGATCACACCTCAGTGCCTTCTCATCCATTTCTCCCTCCTTTTGGGATTTTGGGCCTACAGGCATACACGCCTGCCATGTTTCTCACGCTGAGGTATCTGAGACTCCAACTGTGCAGTCAGCCATGGAAATTCATCTGCCTCAACTATTACACTGTGGGCTTGCCTCCCGGTGATTCTGATGCTTTCTGTTGAGACTCATTGGCTTAGGGGTTCCATGACTCAAATTTTGAGTGCATTTTGGTCAAGACTCAAATTCAAAGTTTTCCACCTTAACTCTCTGCTACAGTGACAGGAAT
Organism: Tupaia tana; assembly: GCA_026018925.1. Classification (NCBI taxonomy): domain Eukaryota; kingdom Metazoa; phylum Chordata; class Mammalia; order Scandentia; family Tupaiidae; genus Tupaia; species Tupaia tana. Next base: position 31,446,496 of record JAKSZU010000017.1, read on the forward strand.
TATCCCAACATCCATGTTGATTTGGAATTGTATGTAATCTGTGTTGGTGTTCATGGTCGGTACAACCGTGATAGAACCTGGAAGCCATAGGATAGGAACTGTTCAATCTGAACATGGAAGAGAGACAAGAGTAAGTAAAAGAACTGCTGTGTTCTTTCATATGTATAAAAATTCCTTTTGGGAGGGGAAGTAGGTAGCGTGGAAGTTAAGGTGACTGAATTAATCCCTCATGGCTAATGGCATGGTTTGAGTCCCAGACCTGGTGGCTTAAGAAACACGTTGGGCACATGTCTGTAAAATCTCGAGAATGAAGGAAAAGGGATTGTGGGTTGGCCATCCCCCCGGGAGCTGATTTCTTACTTTCTCTCTTTGTCTTTCTCCTGTGAGCACATGTACCCTATAGCAAAACTGAAGTAAATAAATAAATAATCCTTTTAAAAAATTTCTCTACATGACATTGTGAATGAAAGTGTTCTAACAATTTCAAATGTATACTTATAATAATCTGGTTGTTTGTGTCCCCCTGAAATTTATATGCTGAAACCTAATCCAAGTGATGGCAAAGAAAATGGGGCCTTCCAGGAAGTGATCATGTCATGAGCTATTCTATCTTCATGGATAGGATTAGTGGCATTATTTTTACATTTAAAAATTTTTTTGGAGAGAGATTTTTACTATAGGGCATGTGTTCTTGCCAGAGAGATACAGAGAGACAGAAAGTGAGAAATCCCACCCCCCCCAGGGGGGATGGCCATGCTGCAATCCCTTCTCCTACATTCTCCTCTTGAAATCTTGGGTATACACGCCCACGCGCCTGACATGAGTTTACAGTTGCTGGATCTGGGACTCAAACCACAGTCAACTACATGGGAGTCCATCTGTAACTATTATGTCATCTGCTTGTCCCAGATTAGTGACATTATTAAAGAGGCACTATAGGGCTGCTTTGTCTGCCTGCCATGTGAGGGCACAGAAGAGGCACCATCTGTGAAGAATGGGCCCTCACCAGACACTGAACACTCATGCTGTGATCTGGGACTTCCCAGAGTCCAGAACTAGGAGTGAGACATTACTATGATTCATTAATTGCCTAACCAAAGGTATTTAATTATGGCCAACTGAATAGAGGAAGACAGTACTCTTTTTTTAAAGAAGTATTTATTTAACTTTATTTATTATTATTTTAAAAATGTGCTATAGGGGTACATGTGCTCACCAGAGAGAAAGACTGAGAAAGTAAGCCACAAGGTCCAGGATGGGAACCATGGTTGGCCTTGTGGGAATCCAGTGCCTCAACCACCATACCACCTGCTGGCTCCAACAGTCCCGTGTGATGCTTTATCTATAGTCAAACATTGCTTAGTAACAAGGGTACACTCTAAGAAATGTGTCCTTAGGCAATTTTGTGGTTGTGTTAACATCATGGACTGTACTTACACAAACCTAGATGGTACAACCGAGACTATATAATATGGCCTATTGCTTCCAGACTAGAAACCTACATAGCGTGTTACTGTACTGGATACTGGAGGCAATTGTCACACAACTTTTGTGTTATTTGTATATCTAAACATAGAAAAGGTACAGTAAAAAAATGGAATAAAAGCAACAGTAGTATACCTGTATATGGCAAGTACCGTGAATGGGGCCTGGGAGACTGGAAGTTATTCTGGGTGAGTCAGGGAGTGAGGGGTGGAAGACCCAGGACGTTTCTGTACACTGCTGGAGACTATCAACCCTTAGGCTATACTAAATTCTTTTTTTTTTTTTTTTTTGATTTGAAATTGTATTTTTTTATTTTATTTTATTTTTTTTTATTTTTATTTTTTTATTTATTTGCATTCATTCTCTGAACATCATTACAGCATACAAAATGAGATTTTCCATCCAAATTACACTATATATTGTCTCAATCAAGCACATCAACAAGCATGTTATTGTCAGCAAATGATCTTCCATTTCTTGTCTTCTGTATGTTTTGCTTTTTTCCGCCCATCCTAGATTCTCTATCTCTTACCCTCTGCCATCTCCCACTCTCCTCCCACAGTCTCTGGTATCTATGTTTGCTTTCTATACTGTTTTCTCCTCACATTTTATTGTAACGCCAAAGACCCTAATCAATCCAAATACCCTCATAGCAAACACAGGTGATACCCACATTTCCATGAACACAAGTCTTTACGCATCCTATAAAGTAGCACCTAGCTGTGGCTACATATCCTACTGCAGTCATTGAATATATATATTTTTTTTTTCTGAAACTTTTTTTTTGTAACTCAATTTACATTCCTTCCCTAAGCTTCATCACAGCATACAAAATGCAGTCTCCCATCCAGTACACACTGCATAGTGATACAATCATGAACATTACAAAAAAAATTTTCCATTACTAGTTCCTAGAATTACTTCCACCCCTCTTTCTGACCCTCTGTCCCTTCCCACCCTCCTCTCACACCACCTCCGGTGTCTACAATTGTCCTTCATTCCCTTCCCACCCACGTTGCATTGATCACACAATTTCCTACATAATCTAACTACTTTCAATGGTGAGTTCACTCATTACTACTAAGAAAACCAGTTAACTTAACTCAAAGAAATGCCAAGGAACTTTGCTTAAAGCCAGGAAACAAGTTAGGATTCTGTTCAAATGGAAGGTGCATGAACCTATCAGTCTCATGTACTTTTATCTTCTGTTCTGGTTCAATTTTCCTGATTAAATTCTGGGATATAATATTCAACTCCAGACTTGTCCCTCTGATTAAGTTGGCCACTTTCATAGTTTTTTGACTCTTATTTCCGTGTGTCTGTGTTTAATTTTCTTGATACAGCACACCCTTGAGAACTTCTTGGAGATCTGGTCTGGTGCTGGTAAATTCTTTCAGGTTTTGTTTATCTGAGAATGTTCTTGTCTTTTCTTCCCACCTGAAAGATAATCTTGCCGGGTACAGTATTCTTGGCTGAAATTGCTTCTCTCGTAACACTTTGAATATATTTTCCCATTCTCTCCTCGCTCGCATTGTTTCCGATGAGAGATCTGCTGTTAGCCTGATGGGATGTCCTTTGTAGGTAACTTGATGTTTCTCTCTTGCCAATCTTAGTATCTTGTCTTTGTCTGCGGTTTTGGTCAACCTGGCTATAATGTGTCTTGGAGAAGATCTTCTTGGGTTGATTCTATTTGGGGTCCTTTGTATTTCCTGGGACTGGATCTTCGAATGCCTCTCTAGGTTTGGAAAGTTTTCTTGCAGGATTTCATGGAATAGATTATCAATGCCCTTATGGGTCTCTTCACCTTCTGGAATGCCAATTATCCGGATATTTGGACGTTTGATGGTATCCAGTACTTCTCGCATATCATTCTCAAATTTTTGAGCCATTTTCTCAGTCTTCGTGGTGGACTTTTCTAAGCCAGCCATTTTCTCTTCTACATGTGAGATTCTATTTTCTGAATGATCTAGTCTGCTTTTAATACTTTCAAGGGAGATTTTGACTTCTTGTATTATAGACTTGATCTCTAGCAGTTCCGTTTGAGTCTTTTGTAAAGTGTGTAATTCCTCTTTTAGATCTTGCAAGAATTTCCTCATCTCCTGGAACTCGGCAACTTCTTTCTCCTTTCTCTTTAGCAGTTCATTATCTCTCTTTTCTTCCATCTCTGTTAGCTTCAACATTACGAATGCTCTAAATTCCTTATCAGACATTTCCATGACTTTCACCGAACTGTTTGTGGATGAAGGAGAGTTACTCTTTTCCATTGGAGAAGAGGTATTTTCTCGTTTTCCCATATTTCTCGTGATCCGACGGTGATTTCTTGTCATCTGATGAATGGCGTGTTTCTTTCAAATTCTTGAAGTTAAGCCTCAATGTTCAGGAGCAAGCAGACAGAGGTGTTCTAGAATCGGATTGCCGTTCTGTAGTGATCGCACACTAGCTTTGCTTGCTGGAGGCTGAATTATGAGTAGAAAATCTTCATTCCTCCTGTGCCCTGAAATATCTAGTTCCCAGTATCCATGTGGAATCTTCCCAGAGAATGGCTCAACTCTCCTGCCACACTAGCTTTGCTTGCTGGAGGCTGAATTATGAGTAGAAAATCTTCATTTCTCCTGTGCCTGAAATATCTAGTTCCCAGTATCCATGTGGATTCTTCTCAGAGCAGGCTATACTAAATTCTTAAGAAAAATATTTTTGTTTCTTCAATAATAAATTTGCCTTAGTTTACTATAACTTTTTCATTTTTTTGAAGAATTATTTTATTTCATTCATTCATTCATTTTATTTTAATTTGACCAGAGAGAGACACAAAAAGAGAGAAAGAGGGAAAGTGAGAAAGCAAGCCACCAGGTCTGGGACTCGAACCGTGGTCAACCATGTGGGAATGTCCAGCGCCCTAACCACCACGCCATCTGCTGGTCCCACTTTTTCATTTTTTTAAACTTAATTGTATTAAACTTTTTGACCCTTTAGTAATAATAGCTTAGAACACAGATGTACAGATATCATTTCTTTCTTTATATGCTTATTTCATCAAGTTTAAAAACATTTGCTTTTCTTTTTAATTTTCTTTTGGTTAAAACCAGGAAACATACACATTGGCCTAGGTATGCACAGAATCAGGATAATCACTGTTATTGTCTTCTACTTTCACATTTCATGCCACTGGAAGGGCTGTGATGACCAAAACAGCACAAGACAAAATGATGCAGTCAAGAAACTCAGTGAACACAAGATACATGAGGCTGCTGCCTGTGTAACCTAAGATACTGTTTTACAGCCATCTTTTTCTCTCACAAGTGCTCTCTAAAATAATGATAAAAAGTATGGTATAGTAAATACATAAACTATTAACATACTTTTTATTATTATAATCAAGTATTATGTACTGTACATAATTGTATGTGCTATATATTGTACGACTGGCAGTGAGATCAGCTTGTTTATACCAGTTTCAAGACATCCAAGTGAGAAATGAGTGGTGCTATGATATTCCATTGGCTACGAAGCCACTAGGTGATAGGAATTTTTCACTTCCTTATAAACTTAAGGGACTACTATAGTACCTATGGTCTGTTATTGACTGAAGCAGCCTTATATAACCCAGGACTATTTTATAGTATATATGAGTTACATACAATGTTATATATATTTGAGCATACATCCTTGAGAACTTTAGCCTCTAGTTGATAGGACTTGATGGTCGTCTTTTGATGTTTATCTTAAACTTGCCTGTCCTATATTTCTACTGCCACCAATTCATGGCCTTTCCCCCCTTTCTTCTTCTCCTCCTCCTCCTCCTCCTCCTCCTTCTCCTCCTTCTCCTTCTCCTCCTCCTTTCTTTTTCTTTCTTCTTCTTCTTTCTTCTTTCTTCTTTCTTCTTTCTTCTTCTTCCTTCGTCTTCTTCGTCTTCCTTCCTTCCTTCCTTCCTTCCTTCCTTTCTTTCTTTCTTTCTTTCTTTCTTTCTTTCTTTCTTTCTTTCTTTCTTTCTTTCTTTTTCTTCTTCTTTCTTCTTCTTTCTTCTTCTTCTTTCTTCTTTCTCCTTCTTCTTCCCAGAGAACATCTGAACTTATCAGGAAGGAGATGGAACGAGAGGAAAAGGAGGAAGTACACCCTAGGGGATGTGGTCATGTCACAATCCCTTCTCTTCTGTTTTTCTATCTTGTTGGGATTTGGGGCCCACACAAATGTGTCAGTGGGGTTTTCAAGCAGCCAGGGCTGGGACTCAAACCATGGTTGGCCAGTGAGATCCAGCTTGTTAATCACTAGAGTACTGGGCCATCCTTCCCCTTTCTTCTCCATATAGGTTGTTAACTAGTTTTGCAGCTTCCCTCAAGGACATCTACAATTTCCCTTCCATAATTCTCTGCCACATAATGTCTTCATCCTATAGCTCTGGGTCCTTTTTCAGTTTCTTTTTGGAGACAGGAGAGAGAGACTTTACAAAATTCAAAGTAAGGGTGATTCTTTCTCTTCTTTGTAATGAAACAATCCTCACATTGGAACAAATTTTAATTTTATTCACCCTGTGTACATTTCAGGGTTTATCCTAACCCTTTATCTTTTGGTTTGATGATTTAATAATTTTCCAATAGGAAGGCCTTCCTTTGTTTGTTGTTTGCTTGTTTGTTTTTAGGTTTTTGCCATAGGGCACATGCATTTGCCAGAGAGAGAGAGACAGAGAGAGGGAAGGTGAGAAATCATCCCCCAGGCGGAATGGCCATAGTGCAAATCCCTTCTCTTCCATTCTTCTCTTGGAATTTTGAGCACACATGCACATGCATCTGGCATGATTATCATGCCACTGGGTCCAGGACTCAGACTGTTGTCAGGTATGTGGAATCCAGCACCTTAAACACCATGCTACCTGATGACCCTAGGGCTTCCCCTTTAATGGACATAAATCTTGATCTTGTTCGGGGGAGCTCCTGCCTTTCATGGCCCAACCTGATGATCCTTCCTTTTGCTCTTGGCTGGATGTCACTTCCTTGGAAGTTGTTCCTGACTCCACAAACTGGATTAGGCCAAGGATCCTTTGCCCTCAGAGTACCAGGTATTTTCTCTTCCAAGCACTCATCACAGCCAGTAATCAGATATCTGTGCAGTTACTCGCGTAAGCTCTGTCTTTTCCATTAAATTGTAAGCTGGAAGTGCCAGGAGATTCTCTGTTTTACTAATCATTTTCTTTCCAGCATCTGGCCACTTGCAGGGCACATAGTAGGCACTCAGGAACTATTTGTGGAATTGAATGAACTGAACCCCTAGAATGCATTGGCTGTCTAGAGCCAATCTGCTGCCTTACAGGATGAAAGAGAATATTTACTCAGGGTTGCCAGCAGCCAGTGTACTGAGTCATAGTAGTAGGGAAGGGAGACAGTGCATAGCATAGAATCTGAAGGGGAAGACATTGCTAAAAATGGACCAAAGGAATTGGTAATAAGATAGGTAGTCCAGAAAACTGATTTCAAGAAGACATATCGTGGGCAGGACCATTTCAGGGTAGCAGCTCAGAACTAAGATGATAAACAATGATCTCCTTTCATAGTAGCTGGTGAGATATGGGAGGCATTTCTTAAGAGAATAGTGCAGAACCAAAATGACAGAGCTTAGAAAATGACTTTTGAAGTGTCTTAGAAATACCTACTTTCATTTAAAGATAGCAATTACTTGTATCAGGGTAAGAGGCTTCGAATGACTGTAATTGCTAGAATTAAAGGTGTTGAAAATATTTCTTTGCTATTTGCTTCTGTTGTAATTTTTTGATGTCATAGTAACAGGTTCCACATTTAAAAATAAATTCCTTTTGCAGTATTTTAAACCAAGAAACTATGCAAAAGTAATAATCAGTCACCTCATTTTCTTGAAATATATAACCAAAATGGCAATAAATAATACACCAATGTGGACAGGATGGAAGAAACAGAAGTGGAAGGAAATTTAGTGTAAGGAAAAAGTATAAAAATCTATTTTTGGAAGGGTTTATTTTCATATTGCCTAGTTAATAATTAGTGACATCTTTTACTTTCTTCTATTTATAACTTCCTTCTTCTTTTTGCCACATAAAATTATCCAATCTTTTAATAATTCACATGTGTAACAATTCTAGTACAGGCCTAGAGGAGATAATCCCTTGTGATTGATTTTTCTTTGCTTCTGGGCTAGCTGTTTAATGCTAAAAACAACTCTTGGCTTGACTGATTCAGCACATAGCAAGAAAATAGTAATAGGGAATTCTGTACCAAGAGCGCTATCCCCAAACATGCAGGAGAACAGACAGACTGTCACTCAGTTTTTTTTTTTTTGTTTTTTTTTTGAGAGATTTTTCGCTATAGGGTGCGTTCACTCGCCAGACAGACAGAGAGAGACATAGAGACAGAAAGCGAGAAATCACCCCCCGGGGGGATGGTCACGCCGCAATCCCTTCTCCTCCATTCTCCTCTCAGGATCTTGGGCACGCACGCACACGCGCCCGGCGTGAGTTTTAAGCCACCGGGTCCGGGACGCGAACCGCAGTCGACTGCTTGGGAGTCCAGCGACATAGCCATTACGCTAACTGCTGGTTCCCTGTCACTCAGTTTTTAATGAAATATATATATGCGTTCTCAGTGTTGTCACAGTGAACAAAACGTTACATGATAACTTAGAAAGCATGTGCTTTTTCTTTGTAGTGCTAAAATAGACATGAGCTTTGAAAACTTTTGATTTTTAGATGGCACCACATTCTCTCCTAGTTGGTGTTGGTTGCCAATAATCTATGGCATTCTTTGGCATATAGACGTATCGCTCCAGTCTGTTTCTGTCTTTCCTGTGAATCTCCATCCACATTTTTCTCATCTTATAAGCACCAGTTATCTTCCATTTTACTCTTTTCCTATTTGTTTTCTGTTTCTACTTTCTTGCCTTCTTTTGAATTACTCGATTATTTTCTGCTATTCCATTTCTACCTTCAATTAGTTGTTTATGTAAACATTTTTTGCTAGTATTTTAGTGTTTACTCCACAATAGCATTCACATTTACTTATTATGGTTTAATATAATATCTTTAATACAGTCTAAGAGAATACTAAGACCTTAGTTCACTTGAATTCCATTTACCACTCCCTACCAACATTCATATTATTGTAGAATTAAAATACATATGTTCTGATTCAATATGTACTTTTAATACCCCAGAGCAGTCATGATTTGGTTTCGCTTACCCACTCTTCCTAGTGTTCATTCCATTCCATATATTAAAGATTTTATCGGATATTGCTTTCCTTTTGTTTGAAGAACTACTTAGGTTGTATCTCTTGCTGAGGATCAACTGACAATAGCTTTGATAGTTTATTTGTTTTAGCTTATCTGAGAGTATCATTACTTTTGTTGTCACTTTTAAAGGTTATTTTACTAGAGTATTTTCTTTCAGCATGTTAAAAATGTGATTCTACTATTTTGTTTTTTTCAAGTTTTTGCCATAGGATGCGTGTGGTTGCCAGAGAGCGAGACAGAGAAAGAGGCAGTGAGAGGAAAAGTGAGAAATCACCCCCTAGAGGAATGGCCATGCTGCAATCTCTATTCCTCCATTTTCTTCCTGGGATTTTAAGCACACATGTACACATACCTGGCATGATTTTTTAAGCCTCTAGGTCTGGGACTCAAACTGCAATTGGCCATGTGGGAGTCCAGTGCCATAACCACTACTCCACCTGCTGGTTTCGTTCGATCCTACTGTCCTTTAACTTTCATCATTTTTACTGAGTAGTCAATTTTCCAGTCATACATTCCCTGCAAAATAATGTTTCTTTTTCTCTGTGACTGATTCTACTCTTTATCTTTGTCTCTGAATTTCACTGCTTAGGTAGGGTTTTCTTTCTCCTTTTCTTCCTTAGAGTTTTGTATTTGAAAAATCGCAGGGGCACAACATGAGCTGATGTGGCAGAGAGGAAGAGCACCTTAATCTTACAAGGACTGAGCTGGTCTGTGGTTGGTTTGTAATTTTTGTAACTCTCTGACCCCTGGACTGCCATTGCCCTATTGCGTGATATTCAGGGATTGCAAGTCAGGGCCTGCAATGTTCTCTGAGGTCCTACCTAGATCTAGATGGCCTGCTCTGAACCTCAGTGATTACCTATTCAATGCATGGGAAGGCACAACTTTGTTTCACGTTTTAACAACTTTTACTTAGGTAGACAGACAACTTACACTTACTTAAAAAAAAATCAAATTCATCAAGGATAAAACTAGAATTCAGACTGTCTTCTTTGAACCTCTCTTATCAAAACTTTGGTCCCATAAGTCCTAATTCCTGTGAGCCTGTGAATATAAATTTTTGTCTCTCCAAAATTTAATCCTTGACATTGTTTGATGTCCAGACATATCATTTCAGTCTCAGTTTCATGATGTCCTCCTCCTCCCACGTTCAGATTTCTCTCATCTTACAAGAACACTAGTCACTGAATTAGTCACCCTGTCAGCCTGAGGATGAGATGTCCAGAATCTCGATAGCTCTTCTCACTCTTGTCACTGGTTCCCTTCATATATTCTTGACCTCTGTCCTCCACTTTTGAAAAACTCTTCATATATCCTAATGAAAGGACTGGTTTCAAGAATATCAGTTCAATTCTGTTGCTTTCTTATCATGTTTCAGTTATCTTAGCAGTTTTCTAATTTCTTCAATGTTGATTTTGGCATTATCTGTTTTTAAATATATAAAACTTTTGTATTATTGCAGAATTAAAACACATGTGTTCTAATTTATGTGGATATAATATACTCAGACACACACAAAACACTCCTCACTGAAGACCAAGTTCTGTTCCTGTGATTAGGTCGTTAAACAAATTGATAAATGAGGAGGTTAAAGGTGGCTCTTGTGATGTCCTGGTGCCACAGCATATGTATTTTCAATAGATATCACTCAACATCTAGAATAATGCCATTCTGTCCATAGAAAAGCATACATTAGATAAGTCCCAGAAAGTGATGAGACACACTGCAACACAATATGTGTGTGTGTGTTTGTGTTTGTGTGTGTGTGTGTGTGTGTGTGTGTGTGTGTATGTAATACATATATATATATATGTATATATACATATATACATATATATATATATGTAATTGTTTTTGTTTATTCTGAATACTACTACAGGTGCATAGTAAAGTACAAATTTATAAATGAACTATATAGTCTTCTGTGATTGCAAACGCTTTATGTAGTGAATGCTAACTGACTTCTGGAATGAGACAAGAATGAGAAAGGGGATTCCCAGGATTAACAGACTGAGAAAGGAGATACCCTGCACTGGAGAACTGGTTGTAAGTTCGAGTGGTTGTTAAACAGGTCATTAAGTGAGGAGTGTGTGTGTGTGTGTGTGTGTGTGTGTGTGAGTGAGAGAGAGAGTGATGGTGCATGGTTGTGCTGCAAATTAATCCACTGTAGTGGGCAATTGGTATCTTTTACAAAGTTTTAGTGAGCAGTGGAGAGTAGTGAACTACATAGATGGGCTTGAAGTACAACTTAGCTACTCCCTAGTTGAAGAATATTCTTGGGTAAGGGGTTTAATTTTCCTTTTCTTCATTTATAAGAACATGGTATTGAGGCAGGCCTTCATAATGTAGATAAAGATTAAATTATGTGTAAAGTAAAAATACCTACCATGTAGTTTATACTCCTGTCTAAGATAATTGTTCCAATCTAGTTTTATACCATTCTTCGCATTCTCTGGGTTTTTCTCTTTTTGTTGTTGGTTTTTTTGTTTTTGCTATAGGGTGCTGTGTGAGTCACCAGTGAGAGAAGGAGAGAGGGAGAGAAAGAGGGAAAGAGGGGAGGGGAGGGAATGAGGGAGAGAGGAGGAGGGGATGAAAGAAGCAAAATGAGAAATCACCCTGAAGGGGGATGGCCACACCACAATTCCTTCTCTCCAGTCACCTCTCAGGATTTTTGGTACACACACATGCGCCCAGCATGTTTTTCAAGCTGCTGGGTCTAGAACACAAACAGTGCAATCAGCCATGCAGGATCCAGTGCCTTAACCTGCATGCCACCTCCTGGCCCAACATTCTCTATTCTTTACCAACTATGTTTTGTCCACTTGAGAAGAAAACAGAATATACTCAATAAAAACTAGTTTTATTAAAGCAATACTATTTATGTAGAGTCAACATAATATTGTGGAAACAAGGTGAATTTTGTAGTCAAATGCCATTAAGTCTTTATCTTCAGTTATTTAGTCTGTACAGTGGAGGAAATAATATCTTTGTCATAGTGGTGTTCTAAAGATCACACGAAAAGTGAATATAATCTGCGATCCATTTCAGAATTCAGTAAATGTTATGTCATTCCTGCCTGGATGATCCTTTATAAGCTAGAAGGTCAAAATTAAAACACGGGTTTCTAGGTTCCTTCTGAATTCATGTTCATGTCAGTCACTCTGGTCACTTAAGCACTTTAGTCACCTTCATTGTGATAGGACTTCTCTAACCCGCCCGATGTCGGAGCCATCATAGCTTATTTCTTCTGTCTAGCAGGTCTCTCATCTTCAGGATATTTTTTCCAAAGCATCCCAGCACATAGAAAAGTTGAGAAGCCGTGTTTAAACTTTAAAAAGGCACATATGTGAAATCAAATCTTGACTTCATGTATTAGTATATATTTGGTATCGGAGCTATTAATTTCTTCTTAAAACATGTTTGATTTGTTATTCCATATTCTCTCAGATTTTCATTATTTAATCTCCAGCAACTCTTTATTCTAAAATATATTTCCAAAACATGAAGGAATTATAACTAGCCATGGTTTTGGAGTAATAGTGACATACCCATGGTTTTAGGTACCCTTGCCTGAGTTGAAGCCACAGAATTGAAAAACTAATGAGTTTGGGTACACACACAAATGAGATTGCGATTGAATTCCAAATATTTTGGAAGTCTTGATTTTTCTCACTTGTTAAAGCTTAAGTGTAGGTATAAATTCATTTTAATAAAATTTCTGAGGTATGTTAAAATACTCAGTACGTGATCATATAATATACACAAGTGTGGAAACATGTTTTAGCATACATTTTGATATTTAGCAGTATTATTTTACATTAAACATTTATATGTACCTATGTTTTCATTTAAAAAATGTTTAGTGTTTTTAAATCTATCACAGTGTATATAAAGGATTCTGTTTTTTTACTTACATTGTGTGCATAACATCCAAATAGTTACAAACATGTAAGTAGCAAGATATAAGTGAATTTTAAAGTAATTATAAGTAACTTGCTAGATTCCAATTAGGAACCTTTAAAGATATATACTATAAATTGATTTTGTTTCTAAAATTTTTCTTAGTTACCTCTAAGGAAAAAAGGAAAAATGAGTTTTTTAAAAATACATATTTGATAATATACAATAATACAAGTATCTTCATCTGTTTTGAGAAAACTTGTTAATAATAATAGAACTATACTTTTTCATATTCAGAAGTTCTCTAAAAAGATGGAAAAGATCTGACTAGCAAGTGATAGTCTAATTAACCAGATTCAGCCTCTATCTAGAAGACAAAAGTTACTGCTTCTGTGGATCACCGAAGAATGCTTTGATGAGCTAAAAGGAATTTATTAAATTTATGGAAAAACCAGAAACTCATAGCTGGCTACTTGGATTATGCAATGTGGAAATTCTAAAATAGATACTTAATGCAACTTTGAAGCGTACTTTTTAAATGAAACCAGCAACCTGGGCTAGCCCTGTGGTCTAGAACTGCAGGGAGTTGGGTCCCACATGGCTGGCCACCTATTGAATCCCAGTCCCAGGGGCTTCAGAAACATGTTGGGAGTGCGCATGTTCCCCAAAGTCCAAGAAGATGGAGAAATGGAGGAGAAGGGATTGTTGCATGACTGTGCTCTGTTGAAGGGGTGCTTACTCTCTCTCTGTCTCATGAAGGCACACACACTCTGGCAAATAAAAAATAAAAATAAAAAAAATAAAAGGGGGAAAAAATCACCACTCATTTCTATTTAAAAAATACAGTTCTCTCCCTCCTTCTTTCTCTTGCTCTCTCTTTCTTCCAAGGTGTTTTTTTTAATTTTTTTTTCCCTGGTTTATTTATTTCTTGATCACTTGGGTTAGGTACCCTTGATAGAATCTCTCCATGCTGGGATCCTCCCTTTCAAATCTGGGCTCTGATGTGGCTCCGCTATCACACAGTGGTGCCCTAACACGTGTGCTGTTACCGCAGTGGGACAGAGATAGTTCCCTTATACTTTTTTTTTTTTTTTTGAGAGGTTTTTGCTATGGAGCACGCACTCGTCAGAAAGACAGAGAGAGACAGAAAGCGAGAAATCACACCCCCCCGCTCCAGGGGGGGATGGCCACGCTGCAGTCCCTTCTCTTGCATTCTCCTCTCGGGATCTTAGGCATGCATGAACACCCGCCCAGCGTGAGTTTAAGCCACCAGGTCTGGGACTTGAACCATGGTTGACTACATGCGAGTCCAGCAATGTAGCCATTATGCTATATGCTGGTCCCTCCTTAATACATTTTTAAAGGCACTAAGGGCAGCCCAGTTCTATAGAAATCATTATCAAAAAGATGAGAGTAAGGACTGACTAGGGAGAGAGAAATAAAGGAACAAAATATTAATGGGACAGTCTTATCCCCTTGTAGGGAGAACCAAAGTATACATATTTTGGGGCCAGCAAATGATGTGGTGGTTAAGACATTGGATTCCCAAATGGCCAGCTGTGATTTGATTCCTGGTCTCAGTGGCTTGAAGATCATGCTGGATGTGTGTGTGTCCCCAAAATCCCAAGAGGTGAATGGAGAAGAAAGGATTGCTGCATGGCTATCTCTCCTGGGGAGGGAGTGTGCGATTTCTCTTTTTCTCTTTCTCTTTCTCTTTCTCTTTCTCTTTCTCTTTCTCTTTCTCTTTCTTTTTCTCTCTCTCTCTCTCTCTTTCTCTCTCTCTTTCTTTCTCTTTCTTTCTCTCTCTTTCTCTTTTTCTCTCTTTCTCTCTCTCTCTCTTTCTCTCTTTCTCTCTATCTTTCTCTCTCTCTCCCTCCCTCCATCCCCCCCCCCCCTCTCTCTCTCTCTCTCTCTCTCTCTCTCTCTCTCTCTCATGAGTGTATGCACTGTAAGGCAAAAACCTTTAAAAAGAAAAAAATATACATGTTTTTGCTACGCTCCCTTTCTGTGAAATAACCTTAGGCAGTTTCCTACTCTATTTGCTTACTTTCAAAGCAAGGTTTTTTTATTTATTCTGCTCTTTTTTTGTTTGTCTATTCTTGCTGTTATTCCATAGGATGACTTTCGGGTCCTTGCCTTTGGTTTATGTTCATCAGCCTGCCACCTTTTGGGTACCATATATCCAGATGTGTGCCATTACTGTCATTCCTCAATCTGCGTTTTTTGTTTGTTTGTTTGTTTTTGTTTTTTTGGAGAGGTTTTTGCTATAGGGTGCGTGTACTCGCCAGACAGATAGAGAGAGACAGAGGCAGAAAGTAAGAAATCACCCCCCAGGGCGGATGGCCATGCCACAATCCCTCTATCCCTTCTCCTCCATTCTCCTCTCGGGATCTTGGGCACGCACGCACACGCGCCCAGCGTGCGTTTTAAGCCACCAGGTCCGGGATGCGAACCACAGTCGACTACGTGGGAGTCCAGCAACATAGCCATTACGCTAACTGCTGGTCCCAATCTGCATTTTTTGAGGCCTGTGTACTGCCTTTTTTTTTTTTTTTTTTCCTGTATTCGGTTTAATCTTATTTTAGTGCAGAATCTCTTTTTGCCCTCTTCCTCAGTACTGTCTGTGGAAATTTGGGGGACTGGGTTGTGAAAGTTATTTGAATTTTCTGAGTTGAGAATGTAAGGCCCATTTACTACTTTGGGCTTCCTGTGCCTTTTGCTACCGACTTACAGAAGAAAAGGTGAACTGTCTACATTACATTTGCTCCTCAGGCACTGACTGTTATTTAGATTTTGCAACGTATCTGCCATTATCATCTTAGGAAAGAGATATTACCAGTAAAAGGGATCAGAGTATAACCACTGGACATTTTTAGAATTAAAGTTTAAAAATCAGAAACTCTTTATAATTCCTAATGTATGTAAATGATAGTCCACAACAAAAATCCTCATTAATTTAATGGTCATTTTGAACTTACATTCTAAAAAGAAAATGAATTTCTTCTAACTTCAATAAGGGCTACTTTGAAAATTTATTACGTCTTAACATCTGAAAGAAGAGTTAAAATCTCCCAAAAGTCTCATGCCATAACATGTATACAGTCCCTTTTTTTTTTTTTTTTTTTGCACTGAGGAAACAAATTATTAGCCACCCAGCAGAATTTTCAAGAAGACTCTCTACACATTTAAAATGTCCTTTCTTTTGTTTTTAAGAGCTGTTTAAAGCGAAGGCTCTCATGACCAGTTGACTTACTGCTTGCAGGAGTGCTGAATTCTTTCTATTCAAATATTACATCAGTCATAATGTGGAATTCAAGGTTAAACATGTCTCTGCATGAAAATTACAGTGACCAAGCAGGCAATGGGCTGAATGACTCAAGATCACAATAACACACAGAGACTTCCAAGTTAGAGAATAATGGGCAAGGAAAGAGATAGCTTGTATAGTCTTGGACATTCTGAAGTCGTAGTTCCAGATAGATATGCATGTGGAATGTCTAGCAGAATGCTAGACCGTGTATCTGGACCTCAGGAGAAATTTTTAATTTACTGTTGTAAATTTGAAAATATTACTAAGAATTATAGTTTCTGTGGAATTTAATTGTAGGAGGTAGTAGAGTTTCCTATGATAAGTTCTATCAAGCATGAGGTGATTGATAGAGATACATGGGCCTAAGACTGATAGGGCTGAGTTGTCAGGGATGAAAGAACAGGAGGGGAGGATGTTGTACAGTGACCTTGGGACACAAGGATGAAGGTGCAGAGATTGGAAAGTTGACCCAGGAGAGCACAATCGTGAAGAAAAATATATACATATATGGGAGTACCAACACGCAAACTATTCATTGGAATTTTAGTGTGATTTTGTGATGGTGCCACTTTGCAAATGTCTGTTAATACCAATCAGCCTTGAAATCATCTTAAAGCCTGTACAAGGTACATATTTAATATAAAAATCTTGTTGCCACAAGATCCTGCCTGTCCTTCTGTTCTAGTATATTCTCTGCTGCTTAATAACTTAATACCTGAAACTGGGTGAGTTATTAAAGTAGAGGTTTATTAAGCTTAGAAGGCTACAGGCCAGTGAACATATCTGGTATAGGCATTCTCTTTGGCAGGGACTCTGCAGAGTTCCACGGCAACTCATAGCATCACGTGGCAGGACAGAGCAAGAGTGGGCATTTCTGGACTCAGGGCCTCTGTGCTTTTCTGTGTCTGTGGTCTCTGACTCATTCACTTTCTTTATAAACCAACCGGAATTCAGTCATGGGAGTCCCAGCCTACCCAAAGATCCCATATCATGACACCATGTTGGATTAGTTTTCACCCTCTTAATCCCATCACAATCAAATTTCATCCCATGAGGTTTTGAGGGACATGTTCAAATCATAGCAACTACTAATCAATTAAATGCGTAGTCTCTCTTACTTAAAAATTTGATAATGCTGCTGTTATTACCACCATCAATAAGACATTTATAATCATCTAACCCCACATTTTATAAGACTTATGTGTGCGTGTTTATGTCACTATCTGTTATATAAAAAATAGTGTATTATCTCACATAATAATTATGTGAGATAATATAATTTTTTAGATTTTTTTCCCTTTTTTTTTTGCTGCTATGGGGTGTGTGTGCTTGCTGGAGAGACAGAGACAGAGAGACAGAAAGCAAGAAATTACCCCCCAGGGGAGATGGCCATAGCACAATCTCTTCTTCTCCATTCTCCTCTGGGGATTTTGGGCACACATGCATACTTGCCTGGTCTGAGTTTTAAGCCACTGAATCCAGGACTCGAACTGCAGTTGACTACATGGTAGTCTAACAGCATAATCATTAGACCATCTACTGTTCCTGAGATAATGTAATTTTTTCTTGACAGATGAAGAAAGCTTGGGAAAGGGAACAGTAAAAAAAAAAATAGAAAAAGAAATCCATTGGTTGCTTACTAGCTTACCTAGAAATATGAACACATAAAAGATCTTAGAAGAATGTTCCAGGATAAACCAGCCAATACAGCAAAATATTTTGCAGTACCTTTTAGTCTGGTGTTTTTAGGTTTTTGCCATAGGGTGTGTGGACTTGCTGAAGAGAGATAGAAAAAGAAAGTGAGAAGTCATCCCCCAGGGAGGACAGCCACACCACAGTGCCTTCTCCTCCATTCTCCCCTCAGGATTTTGGGCACACATGCACACATACTTGGCATGAGTTTCAAGCCACCAGGTCTGGGACTCAAACTGCGATCAACTGGGAGTTAAACACCTTAACCCCTATGCCAGCTTCTGGCCCCCCTCTGTGTGTGTGTGTGTGTGTGTGTGTGTGTGTGTGTGTGCGCGCGCGCGCGCGCGCGCACGTGTGTGTGTTTTCACAATGTAAAAATTACCAAATTACTGGCAGGCAGGAATTGCAGTGTGACTGTTTACATGGGAGGTGCTTTTGCACGTTCGTTCATTCTCTTTCTCTCTCTGGCGAGTATACGTGCCCTGAGGCAATTTTTTTTTAAATAGAAAATATTGGCAGGCTTCTCTTTGGTGATGTATGTTCATTCATGTAAGACTGCACCTTTCAACAAATAGCATTTACTACTCGGAATCTTACAAAAGGTATCTTTACTTAAATGAAGACATGAAAGCAAATGTCTTGTTTTACATCGTGTTCTACTGGATAGAGCAGCAGTCAAACATTCGGAAAACAAAAATCACTGCAGAGACATTTACTCTGACCTGTGTTAACTCCTGTGGAATCTTAGGAGACTGTGGTCTTCCTGGTTGAAGGTTTATACCTTTTTCAGCAGACTCTGGCATTACTTGGTGTAAGCTTCATCAAGGTAACACCATCACTGTCAGGGTGCCATCGGGAGGTAGAAAAAAGTCCCCTTATGGTGTAAAAGGCATGTTCCAAGATTGTTATACACAGGGGGGACTCTAGAAGGACAAATAAAAGCAAATGACATTGAGGCATTCGGAGCAACTCTGTAACTGTAAGGCCTTAGCCAAAACAGGATTGGGACAATGAGGACTCAGCATCTGCTATCAGCAACCTGGAGTGACCAGCAAGCCACTTTGCTTACACAGGTGGAGCCGGGGCAGTGACTGTTTCCCTCCTGCACTCCCCTAGTTAGTATTCTCCCTAATGTACTGTAATGAGTAATCTGCATTAGCTATGCTAATGCTCATTAATCCTAATGCTCATCACACTTAATCTTTGAGTGTAATTCACTGATTTTGCCATCTTTTTAAAAATAAAAGGCTAGTTCATTTTTATTCATGATAGCTCATTGATAATGTGTGTATTCAGAGTGATATAATTACTAATAATTAGGCATATTCATTCAATTAGCATTGTCAGGTGGTATGCATTTCATCAACATTGCTGTCATATCCTCAAAAATGTCATTAAATCAAACAAGGTGTTTCTAGCACCTTCAAATTCAAATGGAGTCTAGTATCTGGGGTGGGAGGG
This sequence comes from Tupaia tana, assembly GCA_026018925.1. NCBI lineage: Eukaryota > Metazoa > Chordata > Mammalia > Scandentia > Tupaiidae > Tupaia > Tupaia tana. Next base: position 31,465,595 of record JAKSZU010000017.1, read on the forward strand.
ATTAATTGTGCTCTTTCTCTGAAAGATTTAGCAATTCTCTGTGTGTGTGTGTGTTTGTGTATGTGTGTGTGTGTGTATTTTTTTTTTTTTTGAGAAGTTTTGGCCTTAGGGAACATGCAATCACCAGAGAGAGACAGAGACAGTGAGAGGGAATGTGAGAACTCACTGCCCAGAGGGGATAGCCATGCTGCAATCCCTTCTCCTCCATTCTCTTCCCAGAGTTGAACTGCGTTTGTCCATGTGGGAGTCCAGCAATGTAACTGCTACACCATCTGCTGAGCCTGTGTATTTTTTATATGGATGACCTTTCCTCCATATCGCCTATCCATACAACATTTGCATGCTCAGGATACTACATGTTATTAAAATAACTCATAAAACTGAACTTGTAGTTCCATTAATTAGTGTAAATCAAATGCACCATACCCTCAGTTACTATATACTGTGTTTTGAAGAACCCCAAATAACTCACTACCTTTAGTACATTTATTTGCGTGATAATGCCTTGAGATCCCAAGAATTAGTGATTCCTATGCACACGAGAGTGTCGTAGACAGTTTCTTTATTCCCTTTAAGTTTAGCTAGAATGACAGCTGGCTTGATTTAAAGACCTATAAAGTATACTAAAGGAGTGTCCAGCATACATAAATACCCAAGTAGTTTATATCATGTCAGCAGTATGGAGGAGAGGCCTTTGAAGAATGATCTCATAGGCATCTTTGGCAAAAATCTGGCACACGTCCTATGTACTTAGTAAGGCTTATATTAACTAGATATTCGACCCCTAAGTAGTAAAATTTTTTGGGCTGATTTAGTGTTGTTAACAAATCGCTTTTTGGGGAGAAGGGAAGACATACTTTGTGGGAGGCCATTAGCCATTCTTGCATAAATCTTTTTTTTTTTTTTTTTTTTTTTTTTTGCCAGTTTAGATTGTTATAGAATGTCTTTCTGGGATTTTTATGACATTCTACACAGTTTCATATTTTTAATGCTTATGTGTCAAACAAAGTCTTTGGCATATGATATAAATTTAAATATTTAAATTTAAATATATTTAAATTTAAATCACCTTTTCCCCCTTGATCTATAGCATATATACAGTAAAATTCACAAATCTTGAGTTTTTAGCTTGCTATATTTCAGTTAATGGTTTGTTCCCCAAAGGTTTATGTTAGGATTTGGTCCCCAGTGAAATGGTGTTGGGAGGTGATGAGACCTTTAGGGGGTAAGGTCTCATGGGTGGTTATTGAATCATAGAGCCATAACTCTCATGAGTGAAAGTCTCCTGGAAATGAATGAGTTTTAGCTCTTATGAGAGGAGTTAGTTCTCTCGATAGCATGTTGCGATAAAGAGAAGATGGCTGCCCCAGGTCTCTCTCTGCATGCTCTCGCCATCCTCTCTGCATCTGTCAGCAATGTTGTGATGCTGGCCCTGTGTGTTTGCACTGTCCAGCCACCAGAAGCATGAGCTAAGTAAGCCATCATTCTTTATAAATCACACAACCTCAGGTATTTCTGTGAGCAATGTAATAGCAGATTAAGACATAGCTCAGTGAATCTTTAGAAATGTAACTACCATGCATTTAATTTACTGCTAAGCAAAGCAAGCCAGACTATGAAAGAGAGGCATTATATGTCCCCACTCAATATATACCAAATATCACCACTCTATGGTAGAAACTGAAAGATTGGAAGCATGGTAATTACTATAGGTAATCATGATTAATTCTATCAACATAGTGTAGTTTGAGCATTTTATGAAATATATGTGTGTGTGTGTGTGTGTGTGTATATATATATATATATATATATATATATATATATATATGTATATTTTGGAGTGTTTACTTCTTTTGTCTAGCTGCTTTTGCATAACATTGTATCTACATGGTCTACCCATATTGTTGCATATAGTCCTAATTTTTTAAAATTTATTGCTTTATACCGTTTCATTTTTAAAAATTTACCATAATTTATTCAACCAATCTATATTTTAGTTTCAGCTATTGTAAAAAGCTGAATATGTTTGTACATGTATTATGGTGCTATGCACATGTACTCATTTCTATTTGTTTTTTTATAGAGGAGTAGAATTACTGTGTTGTAGGATATACATGTAACTTTAGTAGATAATGCCAAGTGATTTTAAAAGTTTTGAGTTGTGTTTGGTGAGGCTGAATCCCACATGGCTGAATGCATGGCTCAAGTCCCAAACATGGTGGTTTGGGAAACATGCAGGGTACATGTGTATGTGTGTCCCAAATCACAAAAGTAGACGTGAGGAGAAAGGATTGCAGTGTGGCCATCCTAATTTTAGTCACTGCAGTGAGGATGTTTTACCTGACTTTATTTTTTTTTTCCTTTTGTCTGACAATTTTGTAAAACTTCATATATGCCTATTGGCTATTAGACTGTTATTTTTGTGAAGTGTGTGTGTCTAAGGACATTTTTAAAAATTGAAATGTCAGTTTTGTTCTCATTTGGTAGGTGTACTTTATTTACTAGATGTGAATACTTTCTCTGATGTGCATTGCAGATATTTTCTACAGCTCTGTGACACAATAATGTTTGACTGGTGATGCTTATAGTTTTCAGTAAAAAGATCTAGCACATCTTTGTTAGATATTTTTCCCCTAAGAAATGGATTTTTTTAAAGAATTATTTTATTTAACTTTATTTATTTATTTTAAATTGACCAGAGAGGGATAGAATGTTGGGGGGCGTGTGAGAAAGCAAGCCGCCAGATCCAGGTCTCAGATTGCAGTTGGTCCTATGGGAGTCCAGTGCCCTTTAACCACCATGCCACCTGCCAGCCCTGAGAAATGAATTTTTTTTTTATTTTTGGAGAGGTTTTTGCTATAGGGCGCGTGCGCTCACCAGACAGACAAAGAGAGACAGAGAGACAGAAAGCAAGAAATCACCCCCCAGGGGGGATGGTCATGTCGCAATCCCTTCTCCTCCATTCTCCTCTCGGGATCTTGGGCACGCACGCACACGCGCCCGGCGTGAGTTTAAGCCACCAGGTCCAGGACGCGAACCGTGGTTGACTACGTGGGAGTCCAGCAACATAGCCATTACGCTAACTGCTGGTTCCTGAGAAATGAATTTTTTAACGATCTTCCAGTGGTATTGTTTTTCTCATTATTTACTGCTAATTTATAACATGTAAGTGATTTTGTGTTGTGGCTTTGTATTCAGTGACTCGCTTCATTTATTAATTCTGAGAGTTACTCTATATATTATTTTAGATTTTCTGTGTAAATGGTTGTATTAGCTAGACATAGTAACATGTTTATTTTTCTTTTATAAATCATATATATATGTGTGTGTGTGTGTGTATATATATATATATATATATATATATATATATAGCCTAGTCAAGTTTTATTTTGCTACTTTGTGTATGTCTATGGATGACTGAAAGCACTGTGAATATCAGTTTAGGAGTTGTAAAAAATGGTGTCGAGTAGATGAATTCATAAAGAGAGAATTCATGAATAATTAGAATGAGCTGTTTTGTGAAATGAACTATGTAATATAATAGTGTGTGCTTCTGTGTATATTGTGATAAGATATAATTCATTTAACTGTACTTCTACTCTTGAATATGAAAGCTGTCTAGGTTTTCCTTTGATGTTATCACTTTCGATATTGTTAGACATCAGTGACAGCTAGTGTTTTTTTTTCATTCTTTCATGTTTTGTACATTCACACATTACGATCTATTTACAACCTTATTTTCTCTAAACCCAAACCATTTACCTGTTGATTTGTTCACTCATTATTTAACAAATGTTCTTGATTACTTGGTCACTGGTTTTTTGTTTTAATTGATTTTGCTATAGGGTAAGTACACTCACCAAAGAGACACAGACAGAGACAGAGAGAGAGACAGTGAGAAATCACCCCCTGGAGGTGGTGGCCATGCCACAGTCCCTTCTTCTCTATTCTCCTCTCAGGATTTTGGACATGCATGCTCACAGCACCTGGGGCAATTTTCAAGCCACCAAGTTTGGAACTCTGTGCTGTCAGACGTGAGACACCGTGCCATCTTCTGGTCCTGGACTATTTTTTTTTTTTCTTAAGTATGTCCCCCCACCCCACTCCTTTTTGAAATGGACTCAATTATTAGTTAACAGATTATTGTTTAAAATAAGAATAGTATGCTAAGAACATTTCTGTCCCTTTGTCTATAGTCCCATAGAGTCAATGGAAAGAAGAGTTTGAAGCAGATAGGATAAAGGCATACTCTCACATATCAGAGTTGGAGTATTATTTTGAACAATACCCAGTTTTCAGCCTTGTGTGTCTTAGTCCACCACCTGTGGACTAAGATGTAACAATATATTACAGACAGGGCCATTTATTAAGAGTAGAATCTATTTACCACAGTTCTGTGGGCAGTGAAGTCTAAGACCAAGGCATCGATCAGCATTGGTGCCTAAGGGCTGCCTCCAAGGTGATGCCTCATGGCTGTGTCTTCATGTGGCAGACAGCCAAAGAGCAAGAGGGGGTGAACACTGCTTTCTCCTACTGTAGAAGAATGGAAGACAGTGAATCTATTCCCATAGGCCCTTTTTGTAACCCATTCGTGAGGACCAAGCCTGTGTAACATTTTTGTCTCCTCGTCTCTTACCACCACCTCAGTGAAGTTTAATTTTCCATAGGGAATTTGGAGGGGATACCATCATTCAAACCATAGCAGTGTTTTATGGAGTTATGTGCAATGGTGAGATTTATTATCTGTGACTATTTTTTATTCTATCACAAACTTATTTTGAAGTCTATTGAACAAGATGAAAATATAACACATGAATTTACCCTTTAATCATCTCTCTCTCCCTCTCTTTGTTTTCTTCTTTTTATTTATTTATTGTTTGTTTTTAATTGTAATAGAAAGTACTCTGGGACAGCTAAATGTATTGATTAAAGTTAGATGAGTTGATGTCAGCTGAAACCTTGGTGCAAGGAAGATTTTGAACAGTTTTCTTCAGGATTTATTTTTAGGTATTATTTTGTTTAGATGGGCAACTCGCTAGGCCAATGAAATAAGTAAAATGGCAGAAATAATTGGACTGTATGGACCAGCAGGTGGCGTGGTGGTTGGGACGCTGGACTCCCACATGTCAGAACACAATTCAAGTCCCAGACCTGGTAGCTTGCTTTCTCACTTTTACTCTCTCTGTGTCTCTCTTTAGTCAAGTTAAAAATATATGAATAAATAAAATTAAAATAACTCTTAAAAGAAATAATTGGACTGGATAATGAAAAATAACTATGCCTATTCGTTTAGAGAAAAAAAGTAAAACTAAGATAGGGAAGGAGATACGTGGTTTAGATGGCTTAATGGCTAATGAAAAAAGGTTTAGATTTAATGAAGAAAAGAAATTCGCACTGACAAAAGTTCTTGGTGTAAATATTAACGATCATTTAAGTGGCTTAACATAGAATAGGTGAGAAGACAGAAAATGGTGAAAGAGAAGTTACATTCCAGTATTTAGAACCTTAAATATGACACTTGATACAGAAATGCAGATAGTGTCAAACCTAAGAATATTGTGTGTCAGAATTTGGTAATTGCCTGATGAAACAAGCAAAATAAAAACTACTTCAGGGAAAAAAGTAGAGCAAAGTTATTGAATGGGTTATTATGTTGAAATAAGTTAATGCTTTGAGAATAGTAATAAAAAGACATCAATGTGTAAATGTCCTGTCTTAGAATAAAAAAATGCACCAAAACTATGAGTGAATGAGTTGTCCAAGAAACTGTTGGGTCATCGGAAAAGCAATAATGCATTTTTGCATAGAAAAAAAAACATGTCATGACTTTTCTGATGACCCAGCTGTTGTATATGACAAAAGACCTTGGAGTCATTCTCAGCCAACTGGTGAGGTGAACAGGATCTTGCAAAGGAAACTCTAAAGAGACATCTGGACCCCTCAGTGGAGAGGAATGACACGTGGGGTTGAAAATCTGAGTCAGTGAAATGTGTGATGTTCACTCTGTTAGAGAAAAATGGGCTAGAAATAGAGAAGATGTCTATAGACACAGATTTGTTTCCGGTCAATATCTACAATGGCTGAAGCCCAGGATAGAGAGGGTTAGGGTGGAGTATCCACAGGTCTAGGGATGAAATTTACTGTTAAATTGCAAAACAGATGGAAATAAATGTACTTGTAGGAATGTTTTATCTAAACCGATGCTTGGACTCGGGCACGGAGTGTGTAAAAAGTTACTTGAGCATATCTGGTACAGCATAGGGACTCTAAAATGTGAAATGAATGCGTGAACTCACACTCATCCTCTACCTTTTGGCGTACTTTCTTTATGCCGCAAGCATGTTAGTAGATGATCTTTGTGACAACGTTATATGGAACAGTAAGCTAAAGGCTGAATTGCAAGCAGCTCCTGAGAGATGCAGGGGGAAAAATAGAGTTATTAGGCAAACTCCACAAATGAAGAATCACAGAAGTGGAATTAACAAGGAAGAAAGAATCTTGCAGGTCACTGAACAGCCTGACCCTCTTATTATATGGACTTGAGGCACTGCTTTGTTAAATAAGTTACCATATAATGTCAATATTTGATTACAGGAAATTGAAACCTCACTAGTTATTTTAAGCATGAAATGTTTTAACATAAACAATTAAGAGCACATTCAATTTTGGAGGAATTGGATGAGCAGCTTCTAAGTTTGGGCTTCAGGACTAATCTTCAGAAGGATACAGCAGACAGGCCCACCCAGGCAGGTGCTGTTGCTGCTATTAAGTCATGTCAAAGGACATATTGCCTCCCGTGACTCGGCATCAAAGCTGTTATCTGAAGAAGAAAACAAGACACTACTCAGCAACCACAGCATCTTTTCAGTGTTCACAAAGCCAGCAACTAGACCTATGACCCTGCTACAGAAACTCTTCTCTCCACAGCCATGGTTGCCATTTCTGAATTCCAGCTGTCATATTAGTTCATCGAACTGCAAGCACACTGGGGACTGTGGTTTTAGCTTCTGCAGGAATGCACATCCCAAGGATGTTGAATGGGTGATAACTGCCAAATAACCATGTTCACCCCTCCGGTTTCCACAACTGCTCCTGACCCCACTCTCCCAGGTCGGTCAGAGAGGGCAAGTGTTCCATGATCCTAATAGGTAGGGTCAATGCCCTTTTTCAACATGAAGCAGTTACAGAAGACAGACCATCCACCTTCAGCTGAATTGGGTCATCGGAAAAGTCATGATGCATTTTTGCACAGAAAAATAGAAAAGAAATCCGTCATGACTTTTTTTGACAATCCAATGGTTACATATAAGAGAAGACCTTGGAGTAATTCTCAGCCAGCTGGTGAGGTTCACAGGATCTTGCAAAGGACCCTTTAGGAAGAAGATCACTGCAAAAAGATCATGGGAGCCATGCTAGTGCAGCCCCTTCATCACCAGAAGTAAGTGCACACACACAGAATACATAGATGTAGCTCTGCCTTCTAGAACTTGCATTTTGGAGCGAGCTCTCAGTAGAGTGACCATGTAACTTATTCTTCAAACTGGGACACTTTTGAGAGAGTGAGTGAAAGCATTACTGATGTTTATGCCAGGGTACCAGGTAGGACATAGAACTGCCTTTCTGAGCCTGTCTAGAAAATATTTAAGATTCTTCGTGATCTTTCTTCAGTCTCCTTTAGTGAGCACACCTCTCAACACAAACCTTCACTTACTTTTTGCTCATCCTCATCACAGTTCTCTTTTCCCAATCTATCAGATCCCTTCAGGTCTTCCTCACCTGTTGTGCTCATTGCCTGGAATGACCCTTCCTGAGTCTCTACCTGCTAACTTCTGTATGTCTTTTCAAATCCAGCCCAGATGTCACCATCTCTGTTGAAACATTCTCAGATTCTTCCAGGCAAAGATTAGGACTTCCTCAGTATCTTAGTCTACTTAGAGCTGCTATGACAGAATACCTAAGATGAGTGATTAGTAAAGAAAAGAAGTTTATTTGGCTCATAATCCTGGTAACTGGAAAGTCCAATAGCATGGTGCTAGCATCTGCTTAGCTCTGGTGAGAACCCTGTGCTGCTTGAACTCATGGCAGTAAAGAGAAAATGCCAGTTGGCACGTGCAGAGGAGAGACGTGCCAGCTGCCAGCCTGCTTTTCACAAACTTGCTCTTATTGGAACTAATCAGTGAGAATTCCCTCCCTCCTGGGAGGTGGCAATATAATATCATGAATATAATATAATTTATTCATGAGGAATCCACACTATGTGCTAAACCCCACCCACTAGGTCCTCTGACTAACACTGCCCCATCCAATATCAAGTTTCTTTTCTTTTTCTCTTCTTCTTCCTTTGATTTATTTATTTTTTTGTGAAAGGTAGTTTATTAAGTAAAAGTGAAAATGCACTCCTGAGAAGTAGGAGTGGGCCTGAGAGGACAGAGAAAGAATGGCTCAAAGGCCCTGGAAGTTGCATTCTGCAAGATTTATAATTTTTTAATCTATTGGTAAGTCATATCAGTTGATCATTGGCTGGACCCATTGATTGTTCTCATCTCACTGACTCTACCAAATATGGCTGGACCCACTGATTTATCTCATTGGATATATCAAGTGTAACTTAATTAGCTAGATATCTCCCATTGGAAATCTACCTACATTATGCTTGGCAGGGAGTTTTTTGCCCTGATTATTATTATTTTTTTATTTAGCCACATAGGCAGGTGCTCCAGCCTCCTTGCCTGCTTCTATTTTCTAGCTTTTTTCTGCCTCATTTTCCCCCTGAGAGGCATGATATGCATAAATATTTTGGGGGAGTTGAAGGTGAGTGGTCCATATTCTGTACCTGTTCTTGTTGGAAAGGGGTGTTGTCCCTATCTATCAGGGTTCATGGAACTCTTGTCCTGTATGATCTAGGTGAGAGAGTGGGGTCAGAGGCAGATCACTAAGATGGTCCTGAAGTGTGTCATTGAGAGGGCTGTTGTTGGTGTTGGATGACTCACAGTAGGATTTAGCTCAAGTTCCCAAGGGGTTGAAGTCCCTGTTGTATGGTCATTTGCATTACAGTGGTTTCGTCATGTTTCTAACTGGGACAGGTGAGTCTTTGCTGTGGGATTGGAGTAGGCTAAAGTAGCATACTCCTGGTTGGCAGTGTATGTTGTGGGGTGGCTTTTGTGATGATATCCATGTTCTTGGTGTTTCGGACAAAGAATTGAACAGAGCACACCAATAATGAAAGGAAAAAGTAGTTTATTAAGTAAAAGTGAAAGTACATTCCTGAGAGATAGGAGCAGGCCTAAGCCAACAGAGAAAGGGTGGCGCAAAGGCCAGGTAATCGTTTCAATATAGGTTTGGTGGGGACACTCAAACAATAGCATTCAATTATAAACTTGTATTAAAGTATGTTTATTTATCCTCCTCGCATATTAAGCTGTAACCTTTTCAGTGACAGGAGTTGCACCTATTCATATTTTGTTCACAGGATATAGGTTGAGTTCTGAGCTAAAAAGGTGCTCAAGAAATGTATGGACATAGATGGAAGGAAGGAGAGGAAGAAGAATAAAAGAGAGGAAGTGGTGAGGAGAGCAAGAAATGGGAGAGAAGGAAGCAAAAAAGGGAAGGGGGAGGGTAAGAGAGAAAGAGGTAATGAACCTTTTCTATTATAGTAATTCTATCATTTTTATTTGTGATGATTCTCCATGTATTAGCAATCTTTCAGATCTTCAAACCTACATACTGAACGAGTTGAGAAATGGAATCACATACTGTCTTAAAAAATAGAATTGCTACTTGTAGGCTGAGTTTCCCTCTTGATATTTGAAGAAAATATCTGTGTTTGTTGATTCTTTTTTTTTTTTTTTTTGAGAGGTTTTTTTTGTTTGTTTCTTTTTTTTTTTTTGCTATAGGGCACATGCACTCGCCAGACAGAGACAGAGAGACAGAAAGCGAGAAATCACCCCCCAGGGTGGATGGCCACGCCACAATCCCTTCTCCTCCATTCTCCTCTCAGGATCTTGGGCACGCACGCGCACGCACACGCGCCCGGCGTGAGTTTAAGCCACTGGGTCTGGGACTTGAACCACAGTTGACTACGTGGGAGTCCAGCGACATAGCCATTACACTAGCTGCTGGTCCCCTTGTTTTTGTTGATTCTGATGACAATGGTAGAATGTTTTCTTTACATCCACGATGTTACCAAATACATCACTTCTCATCTTGCATTTCTCAGCTTGCATTGAATAGATCAGTGTGTTTAGGTGTTATGGACTAAAAATACAAAAAAAAGATCTTTCTATTCTAGAAAAATTGGAGCCAGCAGTTGGCTTTGTGGTTAAGACACTGGCTGATTATGGTTTGAGTCTCAGGCCCCTGGAATCTTGAAAGTCATGCTTTGAATATGTGCGTGTGTGCCCAAAATCCTGAGAGGAGAATGGAGGAGAAGCCATTGTGGCATTGCCATCACCCCTGAGGGGTACTCACTTTTCCTCTCTCTGTCTCTCCCTGGGGAGCACATACGCCCTATTGCAAAAACCTAAGGGGAAAAAATCTCATAATCTAGAAAGATTAATTTGAATATAATAGGACCTGACTGCACCATGTCTTTGTGCCACTTTCCTTATTACGAGATGATTTCTTTTTTGAATGAGTGGTTTCATCCTGTTTATTATTGCTCTTATTGATTTTAAGAGATGGCCTACCTTTTGCCTTTACCTTTTTAGTATGACTTGTGCAGTTTACCTCAATTTGCTGTCATCTAAATATGATTTTTAAAAACCTGGTTTGTAGTTCCCCCCCAAAACTCAGTGCAAAACATTTTCAGTGACTTTTTCAAACATTGTGTTCTTTGGATTGTAAAGCGATACTTATGTTTGCTAAGGTTTTAATTTTTTGAACTCCCTCCATATTTGTGCTAACAAGCAGCCTTTTTTTCTCCCCCTAAGAAGACAGTTTCTGTAAACACATTTTCAGTACCTTTTGGGTCAGATGGCTTTTAATGAACAAAGAAGTTCACGTTATTTTAGGGAAGGGTGAACGCATATAGATATTTTTGTTTTTGTTGGACATATACTAAGGTTGCCACTGAAATTTAGACTGTTCTCCCTTCCATATTATATTATGTATGGCAAAGGCATATTTAGGATTTAATTCCTCATATATTGAAAGTGTATTGTTAAGGATTTTACACTAAACATTTCACTACTACCTAACTTCTACAAGTCCAAATAAATGTGTGTAGAAAGTCACTTAGGGAGGGACCAGCAGTTGGCATAATGGCTATGTTGCTGACTACCATGTACTCGATCGTGGTTCAAGTCCCGGACCCAGTGACTTAAATTCATGCTGGGCGCATGTGCATGCGTGCTAAAGGTTCTGGGAGGAGAATGGAGGAGAAGGGATTGCAGCATAGCCATCCCCCCCGGGGGGTGATTGCTCGCTTTCTGTCTCTCTGTCTCTGTCTTTCTGGCGAGTGCATATGATAGCAAAAACCTCTGCAAAAAAAAAAAAAAAAAAAAAAAGAAAAAAAAAGAAAAAGTCACTTAGGGAATGCTGGACAGCTGTTGAAAATTCTAAGGCATGTTACAAAGTTAACATGCCCTTGACTCCAAGTTTCTAAGCTACTATATGTTCACAGCAAAACCAAATAAGTGAACTCCTACTCCTAACCAGGATGGAATAAAAGAGGCTGGATTTATCTTACTGCTTTAAACAATCAGTGCTGGACAAAAACATTGGGTTGTCAGAAAAGCCATGACATATTTTTCTGTTTTTACATGCAAAAATGTGTCATGACTTTTCTGGCAATCTAATATGTGAAACAACACTTCGTAAGAACATGGGCTGTCAAGTAAATGAATGACAGTGATCCTGAGAAAAGAGAAACAAAGAGGTCGACCTCTAGATTACTCCAGTTTGCTTCCAAGGGTTCCAGTCTGAGTCTTAGGATGTGGAACCCAGGAGCCTGACATAGTCTGAGCTGAGAAGCCAGAGCTGAGAGTCTAGATGGATGAATATGGCCAGCATTCACAGGACTGAGTACGGGGAGGCACACGCTGCACGGAGCTGGAACTCTCACGATCTCTAGAGGCCCCCTCTGGTATTCACCTGGGTCCAGGTCAGCTGTGAATGGATACTATGCACAGCTTAAGAACCTGATAGGATTAGAGAGACAGTGCCTGGTACTTCTATGGGTCTAGGAGTAGTACTTGTTCTCACCAGCCAGACTAGAATATTCTGAGCATCACACAGCAGTGGGGAGTAGACGGAAGGGTTTGGCCCCAGGAGTAGAGAATAATTAGCTCCAGGTGAGCACTGCTCTAACCTGCCAAATCTTTAAAGCAAGACTTGAAAGCTACAAAATATTTTCAGGCAATTTAGTTGCAACCCAGGTGGGGACCCAAACCTTCTAGAATATGTATAATAATGCAGATATACTCAGCCTGCCAAAAAGGTAAAATTCAATATCTCGAATCTCTGATCAAAAATTCCTGAGTATGCAAAGAAAATGCATCTTATAATCACGAGAAAAATCTATCCAAGGAAACTAACCTGGAACTGGCAGAAATGTTACAATTAACAGAAAAAAAACACTGAAACAACTATCAAAGCTGTATTCCACATGTTTAAAAAAGCATGGATGTTATAAAAATCCTCCCCTTTTTTTTTTTACATTTTCCATTTAAATAATAGTGTGGGGCAGAGTATTATAAGCATGCTTATGTGGATAAGATGTAACTATAACAAAGTTTCTCTCCTCTGGCATATTTTATTCCTTAGATTAGAATAGTTTTATTTTAGAAAATCTGTATCTTTAGTGGAATTTCACATTTCGAATGCTTTAATTTTATTTGAATGCAAAAAATACTATGATTTGGAGACTCAAAATTGTCTAAATAGGGATGATCTATTCTATCAGGAGCTTCCTTTCCTCTTTTTTTTTTTTTTTAATTTTAGAGGTTTTTGCCTTAGGGATGTGTGCACTCACCGGAAAAAGCGAGAGAGAGAGACAATGAGAGGGAAAGTGAAAATTCATCCCCCCTCCAGGAGGGATGGCCACGCTGCTACAATCTTTTCTCCTCCATTCTCCTCCCAGGATCTTAGGTGCACACACACACGTGCCCATGATCCTGAAACCACCACATCCGGAACTCAAGTTGCAGTCAGACATGTGGGAGTCCAGTGATGGAATGGCTACACCATCTGCTGGGCTTCCTTTCCTCTTCTTACATTCAACTTAGACCAGCAATGATCACCATGCTAGCCCCAAGTACACACATAATAAAATTCTGCCATTTTCTGGCTTAGTAGATAGGACTTCTCTTTCCTAGTAGCTCCAAATCCTAGGCCTTACTTTCATTGGCATGACTTGGGCCATTTGCTCATCTAGTAACCCATTACTGGAGTCACTACCTGGCTGTGCCTGGGCCAGTGACCATGGCTACAGCTGAAAAGAGAGGAGTGGAATAGAGAAAGGAAAGAGGAGGGTGCAGTTCCTATAACTGCATAAACTACCTGCAGATAGTTCCCATACCAAGAGTTGCCAGGGACTTAGCAAATAAAAATGTGACAGCCTCACTTAAGCTTGTGTCTCAAATAAATAATGAATGTTTTTAGTAGTAAGTATGTTCCATGCAAGATTTGGGATATACTTACACTTAAAACTTTTTGTCATTTATCTTAAATTTGGACTTAACAGTGAATTCTCTATTTGATCCAACAACCTTGCCTAGACCAAATATTTCAGTGAAATACCATTCAAAATATGGTTGAATTGAGCAAGCCACAGTGATGAGAATGTACTACTATTTGAATAGACTGTACCTTTCAAATGACCTTAAAAGAATACAGAAGTGATCTCTAGGCAACTAGATTAGAATGGAGAAATTAAACATAAAATGCAATAATACAAACTAAGATGGAATAATATAGACTGTTAGGAAACTGTTAGTAGGGGATAAGGGAAGGGAGAACCTGAAAAGGAAAATTCAGCAAGGTGAGCCACCTCTACAATATCCATTTCCACCTTTTAAGACCTTGCCTTTCATCTTTTTGAATAGAACATCTGAATTATTTACAAACTCATGCTTTTCTAAAATATGTGCTTCAGAGGAGGCTGACCTCAGCCCCGGAAGCTGACTTTTTAAAAATTTCTTTATTTAATTTTATTTGTTGTTATTATTTATTTTTAAATTTAACCAAACAGAGAGAGAGAGAATGGGAAAGTGAGAAAGCAAGCCACTAGGTTAGTCTAAGACAAATATGGGGTGCCATTGTTTTTATCTGTGGGTAAATTGTGTGCATAGCATATTCTTCAGTTCTGGTCACTGAGACAGATAAATGTACCAGAAGCTGGGACCAGCAAGGGGTGTGGTGATTAAGGCACCAGACTCCCACATGGCCAACCATAGTTCAAGTCCTGGAACCAGTGGCTTGAACAAACTCTTTGTCAGGTCTGTGTGTGTGTGTGTGTGTGTGCGCGCGCGCGCACGCGCGCCTAAGCCCAAGGTCGTAGAAGGAGAAGGGATTGTGGTGTGGCTACCCTCCAGGAAGTGATTTTTCACTTTCCCACTCACTGTCTCTCTGGTGAGTATATGCATGGACATTATGGCAAAAACATTAACAAAAAAAGCACCACAAGCCTTTTAAAAAATATTTTTATCTGCCCCTAAGAAAACCATGCTGGGAGGTAAAGTTTGTTAGACCTGGCTTTGATGCTGGAATTGCTAGAGCTATTCAGAAATAATAAGAGAAGCTAATTTGAAGACAAAGTTTGTATAATTTGAAGACAAAGTTTGTACATCAAGAAAGTCGAGATATGGAAAGATGAAAAGAAATAGTCTTTGATGATCTTCTGATGGATTAACCCAAGAATCAAACTATCTCTGGATCTCTTGTTGTAATAACTGAAATATTTCCTTATTGCCTAAGATACTCTCTATTTTCTTTTTGTTGTTGCTAAAAATATTCTAACCGATAAATAGAAAATTCTTACTGAAAGTCAGAATTTATGTTATGAACATTGAGGTGACTTTTTATTTTGTTTGCTAATACTCACAAACTCAAAGCAGGAAAAAAATTGTTTTGTGCTTAGCATTTTCCTGTGAGGGGAAAAAAGGTCATATGTTATCCCTTAAATTAGTCAATAAAAACAAAAGCAAATTCATGTATTTTAGAATTAGGAATTTTTGGGGAAAAGAACTCATGGAAACTATTCAATGGTAATAGCTTAAAAAAAGTAGCAGCAGTTACTTAGTGAAACTTCTGAGTTGACATGATAAATTGGCCTGAATATAGTTCCTCTTTGAACTATCATTATGGAATTTACTAGAAGGATGCAGCTACTTTTCATGGGAACACTTTATATGTCTGTAGATTGGTGTCCCGTATATATGGGCATGCTGATCATGTATCCTTTTAGGATATATTCCCACCAGCAGTGTAGGAGAGTTCCCTTGTCACCACAGCCTCATCAGCACTTACTTTTTTTTTTTTTTTAATCTTATCTATCTGATTAGGTTTAGGTGGTATCTCATTATGGTTTTGATTTGCATCTCCCTTATGATGAGGGATGTTGAGCATTTTTTCATATGCTTTTTGGCTATTTGTATGTCTTTCTTAGAGGGTTATTTGTTCAACTCATTTTCCCATCTTTAATTGGGTTGATCTTTTTTGTTTTGTTTTGTTTTTGTGTAAGCTGCTTGAGTTCCCTGCATATTCTGGTTATCAGTCCCTTATCTGAGGTATAATATACAAAAACATTCTCCCATTCCAAGGGTTGTCAATTCACACTCATTACTGACTCTGTTTATTTCTACTGCAAAACACAATTATTTCTACTGCAAAACATGATTCTACCCCATTTTCTGAAGTATGTATATTACAAAGAAAGCTATGGAATTCTTAGGTAAAGTGAATCTTACTTTATCATTCCCTTATTAATATGAAAATTAGGGGCAAGCAGATGGTGTGCTAGTTAAGGCACTAGATTCCCACATGGTCAGCCACAATTTAAGTCTTTGACCTGACAACTTGAAAATCACACCAGGTACATGTGCATGCATGCTCAAAATCCCATGAGGAGAATGGAGATGGGACTGTAGTGTGGCCATACCCTCTGTGGGGGTGATTTCTCACTTTCCCTCTCTCTGTTTCTCTGTGGGGGTGATTTCTTCACATTCCATCTCTGTTTCTCTCTGTCTCTCTAGTGAGTGCACATGTCCTATGTCAAAAACCAAAAAATAAAATAAACTTGCATTCTCATAGGGAGTAGGAGTGCTAGAACCTAGTTAACAAAATTAAATATTATCGATGTGGTATGTTGAGACTAGATTTGGTGGCAGGTAACAGAACACATATGAGAATGGTGGTCTAAACATGATGGAAATATTATCTCTAGTATGTAATAAGGTGTAATATTTGGGTAACCCAGGGTGGGATGGCAGCTCCACAGTTTCTAGGGAGTCAGGCTTCTCTTTTGTATCTACTGTCACGTACTCAGCTCATGGCCTCATTCTAAGGTCACCTCATAGAGATCCTGGTATCTGTCTACATTCTAGGGAGCAGAAAGGAATGTTGAGTGGAGAGTCAAAGGGCCATATATATCAGAATGAATCACCATCTTGGAATACTTCCATGTAAGCCAATGTGCGCCCTCCATATAAACCACTAAGATGTAAGCAACATAAGAGGCCTGCAAAAGTTTATAAAAAATGCATACCAGGGAAATAACCATGTATGAATTTCACATTTGCTTTTAGACCAAAATAATCTCACATTCTAATTCCATTTTTCACAAACGTTTTGTCATCCTCTCATACTCCTACTCTGATCTCATTGGCTTATCCTTAGTCACATGTAATCCTAGACACAGGGAAATTTGGGAATGCCTTTTAGCTGGGTGCCTTGTCATTTCATGTAACCTTGACATTCTACTCCCCAGGAAAGAGGGAATGAATATTGGGTAGGTAATTCTATCACAGCCTCTATCATATTATGCTTAAGATTGCTTCAGGGACTGGCAGATGGCACAGCAGTTACATTGCTGAACTCCAACATGTCCAACTGTGGTTTGAGTCTTGGATCTGGTAGTTTGAAACTCACACCAGGAACATGTGTGTGCATCTCCAAGATCCTGAGAGAATGGGGGAGAAGGGATTATGGTATGTCCATCCCCCCTGGGAGTGGGCGATGTTGCATTTTCCTTCTCACTGTCTCTATTGTTCTCTTTCCAGCAAGAACACACATCCTAAGATAAACACTTCTACAAAAACAAACAAACAGATTGCATTCCAACCTCAAATGTATCTATCTATATTAGATTTAGAACTTGATCAAAACTTGTCCCATTCCAATCTTACATTTGACTCCTGCCTTTTTTCAGAACAAATTTTTTTCTGGGATGGGGAACAATTTTACCATCTTACTTTATGAATTTTGTAAATATGATTAGACATATACACATGCCATATTTCATTCTGAAAATGTCTCCAGCCTAAATGTTTAAAACCATCAATGCAAGTTATATTCCACTTCGTTTAATTAAAGTTCAGAATTCTGATGTAACACTAACCATCCTATATTGAACACTAAAAATAACAATATTTAACATGAAGAATAACTACTATTTTGACTTCATTGGTTACCTATGTTATCTCCCAAATTTATTCCAATTAAATAGACTTTACAGTAAATTACTTTTTTCATGTAAATTCATACTCAGCAATTGGGAAAGAAGGGATGCATAAAAGGATACAATAAAATATTTTCCAAAATATTAATTAATGCTATCAGTGACCCCTAAGATAAGTTTTAAGGCTTAATTTTCTCTAGAATGTTTGTAAAAAGAAAGCTCACTTTAAGCACTAAGATGCTTTGTCTTTGATATTTCTGTCAAAGTGTTAAAAAGTGCTCTGACTCTGAATATCACTTTTCTGTTTTTTTTTTTTGAGAGTTTTTTGCTACAGGTCATGTGTGCTTGCCAGAAAGACAGAGAGAGACAGAGAGACAGAAAGCAAGAAATAACCACCACCCTTCTCCTCCATTTTCCTTGGGATCTTGGGCACGCACACACATGCCCAGAGTGAATTTTAGCCACTGGGTCCAGGACTTGAACCGTGGTTGACTACATGGGAGTTCAGCAACATAGCCATTACACTATCTGCTGGTCCCTCACTTTTCTGGTTTGAAGCATGGAAATAGTAGCTCCACACACCTATTACAGGGCCTTTTTAATTTTTTTATCTCTTTTGAATATTCAGTTGAGAACAGACATGTTAGGAGGTTCTTCCTACCCTGAATTTTCCGTTTCTCTACTAGTTCCGTTAGTACAGACTTCAGTCACTTCTCCCCAAGTCAGCCACTGCTATTCAAGTCACCTTAGCACTTACATGGCAGGATGCCAGCAGGATGCCAACAGGGTGCCACCAGCATCCATAATTTTCTATTTTTAAATTTTTTTGTTGTTTGCTTTTTAATTTTGCCATAGGGTACATGCACTTGCCAGAGAGGAACACACACACACACACACACACACACACACACAGAGAGAGAGAGAGAGAGAGAGAGAGAGAGAGAGAGAGAGAGAGGGAGGAGTGAGAAATCACCCCCTTGGGGGGATGGCCATGCCACAGTCCCTTTTCCTCCATTCTCCTCAGGATTTGGTATATGCACACACAAGCACCTGGTGTGTTTTTCAAGCTGCAGAGCCGGGACCCAAACCACACATTCAGCCCTGTTGGATCCAGTGCCTTCACCACCATGCCACCGCCAACCAAGCAACCCATAATTTTCAGCACCTGATACAAAGTGTCATTCTGCTTTCACTTCCTGAATTTACCTAATATCTTCTATGTGATTCTTTATTCCTCTTAAGCTTTAAACAGATCTTCCAGAGAGCGTTTGGACATGATTAGCATTGTAGTCTCTCTTCACTGTTCTTGTTCCTATTATCTATGGCAGGGCTTGTGTGCATGGAGAGGGTGGATGGGGAGACGTGTGTATCTGGAGAAAACGGTAAAATTAGATACAAAGGCATCTAAGATTTTGTCAGTGTGTCATGTTTTGAATTGTAAAATTTTAGAAAGGTGTGAACTGTTATGAAAAGGCGTGTTCTGCTACCTGATCAGGTCTCCCTAACCTAGCCATTGTAAAAGTTATTTGAGCCTACCTAATTGTATCTTATTACACGATACAAATTCAACTCCATTCTCATGTAAATCTGGTACAAGTTGGCAGTTCCCAGGATTAACACCTAGAAGGATAGGGCATGGGTTTCTCCATTCCCGAGTTTATGCGTGGTACTCAATAAATATGTGGTGAGGAAAGATGAGTACCGTCTGTAGCTGGTTTTTCCCAATTTTGTATTATGTTTTTAAACGACTAAACAAGCCTGTGTTTAATTTCAATTTTAACTGAAAGTAAACATTCCAGATTCTTCTCTCCTCCTGTTTTGTAGCTGATATTGTTACCCTCATGCTTCCTAAGGTTATTAGCAGTTCATATTTTCCTTTACTAGCTCCAAATTTTTTCATCCCTGTGATATAATATCTCTAACTATATGATTTGATACATAAAACGGAGAAAACTTTAAAAAATAAAGGCTTCTCTCAGTGGGAAAATCATCATTCTAAGTGGCAGCAGTAAATGCGATTTGTAGAGAATTTGTGTCTAAGCACTGTGCAGCATTAACCAGCATTCATTCATATCATCATAGTAACTCTGCAACACTATCTCACTTTACAGACCAGGAAACAGAGTGTCAAAGCAGTTAGACCTCTTAAGTAAAAATTACAGTTAGGATGTATTACTTACCAAGATTTGAAAACCTTGCTATTAACAAAGATCATGCTACTAACTCCCTGGTCCTTACATTACAAAGTAGGCATATGAAGACATTTATTAGAAGTGAAAATGCTTCAGAGCCTCAGAGCTGTGTGTAATTATAGTAACGTG
Organism: Tupaia tana; assembly: GCA_026018925.1. Lineage (NCBI taxonomy): Eukaryota > Metazoa > Chordata > Mammalia > Scandentia > Tupaiidae > Tupaia > Tupaia tana. The sequence goes on from JAKSZU010000017.1 coordinate 31,485,530, forward strand.
GATAAGTAGAAAGTGCCAGCCTTTGACATTGCCCACTTTGGGAATTGTAGAAGAGGACATTGGAAAGCAAAGGGGAAACCAGGGACAAATGTACTCTTGATTTTAAAAAGCCTTCCTTCCTTTCTAGGTTTCTTATGCAATTAAAAACAAAACAAAACAAAACAAAACAAAAAAACAAAACAGAAAAAAGGATTCTCCCTCTTCTCAGAAAGGTACCCATTTAAGGCTGGATGCAAAGACCAAACCAAGAGGTGTGTTAGAACAGAAAGAACTATCTTTCTAAAGTAAGGATTCAGCCTTCATCAGTCAAGCATTGGACTTAATGATACTATGACGCTGCTGGTATATTTCCATTGCATGCTGTCTCTGACAGTTCTGCCCAAAGGAGCCACTTTTAGAACCGAGAGCTCATGAATGAATTTCCTACTTGTATAACCAGCTCTCACAACCTTTCATGTTCTCAAGTGCGTGCAAGGACTTGAGGTTGAATAGTGAAGCTGTGTACAGGTGTAGTCTCAGCTCTCATTGCGGGTTTATAGTTCTTGAAAACAACTTTTGAGGAAAGCTTTCTGTTTGATGTGGATGATGGGGAGAGTTATTTATGTATTATGGAGTCAATGTGATTCCTTGGCGAGGAGAAAATTCCCAGCTAATGAACTGGCAGTTGGGCTTGGGTCAGAGCGAATTACAGTATGGCTTTCAAACCTGAGTAGTCATATTCAGAGCTTCTGCCCACACTTGCAGGGGAGAGTGTTGATTACATATTTTTTAAAGGGAGGAAGGGTGTGAGTGGGATCTGTACTTCCACTACTTCTAATCCCATGTGGCTAGGGCTTGGTTGTCCAGTTTCCTGGCCAAGAGACACCTTTTTTTTTTTTTTCCCTTTCCCCTCAACTTTATTAAAACCACAAAGGTGGAGAGGAAAATACCTATTCATTAATGTCAGATGCTGATTCACATGGCTTATAGGCCCCAGTACAGCATTAAATAAACCCCCATAGAAAGCATGAGTCAGAGTTGGGTCTGTCAACCTTGTTTTTAGTATGTGGTTGTTTTAGACATTAAGGCAGTTTATAACATAAAAGCATTTCTGAGTTTTATGTAGTTAAAATGGAGGTGAATATTTTTTCACGTTCTGTACCAACAGGCTTGAATCATCTCTTTAATTTTAGTATCCAAATGACAGGTTTAAATTTTAATTCACCGAAACATTTCTTCACCAAATATGTCACCTTAAAGCAAATAATCTAGGTTGTTAGAGGATGTCTCTCTTACTCTTTCTGTTCATGTAGATACAGATACAAATGTATACTTGCGTATGTATCTGTGCATGTAATGTCTCTTTGTAAAGTAAAAAAAAATATTGGATTGTCTGAAAAATCATGATTTTTTTCTGCATAGAAAATCAGAAAAAATACGCCATGACGTTTCCAACAACCTAAAACATTCCTTCAGGTACATACAATAAAAAATGATTTACACTTTTATTTTTCCTTAGCTATAGATCATTTTTTGACTGACTTCTTGCTTTGTATCTCACTGATTGAGACATATGGCCACTACTTTCCTGAAGATAACAATATGAATGTGGAAACCTATAGTATTGGGGTGTACCCAATAAATTCACTCTTCTAAGCAGCAGTCTCTAGAGAACCATACTAAGAGGAAATACATTAATCTCTGGTGATTGATAATGGTACTGCTGGGTGCTGTGGTGTTGCTAGGCCATAATCTGATTTTTAATTAAGCAACTAGAAAGAACAATTTAAATTTCTGTACAAATTCTACATTCCGTGATTATAGTAACTTAACCACTGTAAACAAACATACTGACACACGACTTTGATTACTAATCTCATTTATTTAATAACTACTTGATCTATAAGGTTCTCTACCCCACAGCTTTTGCTTTGCTTGGGGGATGCAGCCAGGAGGATCAAACCACCCTTGTCCTCATGGGAGCATTCCACTGGCACAAGACTGCTGTGCAGTGATATGCATTTTCCTCAGTGTTGCTGTTCACTGTTGAATTTAAAGGTCTGTTTGACCCTATGCATGTGCATATTGTGTAAGGAATAAACCAAGCGGCGTCTGAGTGATGCGGATTCCAGTGAAAGTGCACCCCAGAAAATTCTTTTTTCTAAGAACTTACTAGAAGTCCCATTGGGGAACTGAACTACCTGGGTTCCTTTTGTTTCCTGACAGAGTCGGATCCGGAAGGCCTTGGCGGTCTAGGTGCGCTTTACAGCAGCATCAACCAGCAGCTGAACAAAACGACAAGGCGCCGCAGACACGCGGGGGAAAACGACTATAACATCGAGGTGCTGCTGGGAGTGGATGACTCTGTGGTCCGTTTCCATGGCAAAGAGCATGTCCAAAACTACCTCCTCACTCTGATGAACATCGTGAGTAGCGACTCCTTTCTAGAAGTGTTTTGATCTTTTTGTTCACTTCTCTCGTTTTGTTACTGTCTTTTGGAAACCTACAATGGAGCTCCTAATGGAGCCCCTTGTCCAAGAGTCGACATGGAACCAGCAGATGGCTTAATGATTAAATTGCTGGACTCCCATGTAGTTGACTGCGGTACAAATCCGGAACCAAAGGCTTAAACTCAAGCCTGGCACGTGTGCATGCATGTATGCATGCATGCGTGACCAAAATGCCAAGAAGAGAATGGAGAAGAGATTGTGGTATGGCCTTCCCTCTTGGGGAGTGATTTCTCACTTTTGGTCTCTCTGGCAAGCACACGTGCCCTATAGCAAAAATCTCACTCTAGATAGATAAATATTGATCTACGTATTTAAGCTGCAGAAATGCAAAGATAAAGGAAAATGCAACAAAACTTTCTTTGGTTGAGTAACTGTTTTTCTGTCATCATCAAGGAAAAAAAAAATCACAAATTCTAAAGTCATAATGAGATGGGATTCTGACCTAAATTGTGATTTTCATTTTGCTCTGGGGATAATCAAAGCTGTCAGGACTTTGTTCAGTAGCTTTAATTTGAATCGTGACTGAGAAAATAGTTCTTTCAGCATTGCTGTGTATTCCAAGATGATGATGAATGATTTATGCTTGATGATTCTGTTTGTATTATTATTAGAGATTCTAAGCAAATGTGATTTTTTTCAACATTATAAGACTGAGGGTAATATAGCACTCAACTGTTGGCACAGTGCTCCATGGGAGTTGCCAAAGGAATCTTAAAATTTGACCTTTATTTCTCTCCTATAAACCTAAATCAGATTTAGAAGAATTATTGTCAACATCTTCAAACTGTTTTTTTTTATTTCTTTTGAATTGACAGCAATTGAAAAGAATTTACAATATGTAATCCATATATTTCTAAATTGTAACTGAGCAAGTGGTGAATGCTATTTTATACATTTCATATGTACATTTCATATGTTATGGACCTAGCCCCATAGTCTAGTGGTTGAGGGAGCTGGATCCCACATGGCCAACCATGATTGGAATCCTGGACTCTACAACTTGGAGAGTGCTCCAGGGTATGTGTGTGCCTCAAGTTCTAAAAGGAGGGAGAAATGGAGAAGAAATGTAGCTTGGCTACATCCCACTGGGGGGTGCTTTTCCCCTTTCTCTCTCTGTTTGTCTCTCCATCTTTTTCTGGTGGTAGCACATGCCCTCTTGCAACTATCTATATATCTGTATAATATGTGATATCTATCTATCTATCTATCTATCTATCTATCTATCCATCTACACATATATTTATATAGAGAGAGATAATATAGATATATAGAAAATATAAAATATATATCACATTGATCTTGCAGATTTATTACCTAAGTCTATTCTATTGTCTCTCAGCTCTTGACGTTTTTAAAATTTGTTTATTTATTTCTTCCATGAGAAAGATGGGGAGATAGGGAGGGACATCCCTAACAGTCCTCACCCTTCAGTCCAGTCCTAGCCAGTCTAGGTCATGGGAATGCACATGGGTGCCTGGCATATTAAGGAAGGTTTGGGGATATAAACCCAGGACCTTTATCATGTGGGTCCAGTTCCATTACCACTGTGCCACCACTTAGCCCAGCTTTTGATTTTTTTTAATTTAATTTCTTTTTTTTTTTCAATTTATTTATTTGCATTCATTCACTGAACATCATTACAGCATACAAAATGAGAGTTTCCATCCAAAGTACACTATATATTGTCTCAATCAAGCACATCAAGAAACATGTTATTGTCAGTAAATGATCTTTCATTTCTTGTCTTCTGTATGTTTTGCTTTTTTCCCCCCATCCTTGATTCTCTATCTCTTACCCTCTGCCATCTCCCACTCTCCTCCCACAGTCTCTGGTATCTATGTTTGCTTTCTATACTGTTTTCTCCTCACATTTTATTGTATTGCCAAAGACCCTAATCAATCCAAATACCCTCATAGCAAACACAGGTGATACCCACATTTCCATGAACACAAGTCTTACTTTGCGCATCCTATAAAGTAGCACCTAGCTGTGGCTACATATCCTACTGCAGTCATTGAATATATATATATATTTTTTTTTTCTGAAACTTTTTTTTTGTAACTCAATTTACATTCCTTCCCTAAGCTTCATCACAGCATACAAAATGCAATCTCCCATCCAGTACACACTGCATAGTGATACAATCATGCACATTACAAAAAATTTTCCATTACTAGTTCCTAGAATTACTTCCACCCCTCTTTCTGACCCTCTGTCCCTTCCCACCCTCCTCTCACACCACCTCCGGTGTCTACAATTGTCCTTCATTCCCTTCCCACCCACATTGCATTGATCACACAATTTCCTACATAATCTAACTACTTTCAGTGGTGAGTTCACTCATTACTACTAAGAAAACCAGTTTTAACTTAACTCAAAGAAATGCCAAGGAACTTTGCTTAAAGCCAGGAAACAAGTTAGGATTCTGTTCAAATGGAAGGTGCATGAACCTATCAGTCTGATGTACTTTTATCTTCTGTTCTGGTTCAATTTTCCTGATTAAATTCTGGGATATAATATTCAACTCCTGACTTGTCCCTATGATTAAGTTGGCCACTTTCATGGTTTTTGGACTCTTATTTCCGTGTGCCTGTTTTTAATTTTCTTAATACAGCACACCCTTGAGAACTTCTTGGAGATCTGGTCTGGTGCTGGTAAATTCGTTCAGGTTTTGTTTATCTGAGAATGTTCTTGTCTTTTCTTCCCACCTGAAAGATAATCTTGCTGGGTACAGTATTCTTGGCTGAAATTGCTTCTCTCGTAACACTTTGAATATATTTTCCCATTCTCTCCTCGCTCGCATTGTTTCCGATGAGAGATCTTCTGTTAGCCTGATGGGATGTCCTTTGTAGGTAACTTGATGTTTCTCTCTTGCCAATCTTAGTGTCTTGTCTTTGTCTGCGGTTTTGGTCAACCTGGCTATAATGTGTCTTGGAGAAGATCTTCTTGGGTTGATTCTATTTGGGGTCCTTTGTATTTCCTGGGACTGAATCTTCGAATGCCTCTCTAGGTTTGGAAAGTTTTCTTGCAAGATTTCATGGAATAGATTATCAATGCCCTATGGGTCTCTTCACCTTCTGGAATGCCAATTATCCGGATATTTGGATGTTTGATGGTATCCAGTACTTCTCGCATATCATTCTCAAATTTTTGAGCCATTTTCTCAGTCTTCGTGGTGGATTTTTCTAAGCCAGCCATTTTCTCTTCTACATCTGAGATTCTATTTTCTGAATGATCTAGTCTGCTTTTAATACTTTCAAGGGAGATTTTGACTTCTTGTATTATAGACTTCATCTCTAGCAGTTCCGTTTGAGTCTTTGTAAAGTGTGTAATTCCTCTTTTAGATCTTGCAAGAATTTCCTCATCTCCTGGAACTCGGCAACTTCTTTCTCCTTTCTCTTTAGCAGTTCATTATCTCTCTTTTCTTCCATCTCTGTTAGCTTTGACATTACGAATGCTCTAAATTCCTTATCAGACATTTCCATGACTTTCACCGAACTGCTTGTGGATGAAGGAGAGTTACTCTTTTCCCGTGGAGGAGAGGTATTTTCTCGTTTTCCCATATTTCTCGTGATCCGGCGGTGATTTCTTGTCATCTGATGAATGGCGTGTTTCTTTCAAATTCTTGAAGTTAAGCCTCAATGTTCAGGAACAAGCAGACAGAGGTGTTCTAGAATCTGTTTGCCGTTCTGTTGTGATCGCACACTAGCTCTGCTTTCTGGAGGCTGAATTATGAGTAGAAAATCTTCATTTCTCCTGTTCCCTGAAATATCTAGTTCCCAGTAGCCATGAGGAGTCTTCTCAGAGAAGGGCTCAACTCTCCTGCCACACTAGCTCTGCTTGCTGGAGGCTGAATTATGAGTAGAAAATCTTCATTTCTCCTGTTCCCTGAAATATCTAGTTCCCAGTAGCCATGAGGAGTCTTCTCCTAATTAAATTTCTTTGAGCATCTGTGTTTTTTTGTTTGTTTGTTTGTTTGTTTGTTTGTTTTATGCCTGTATTTTCTCCCAATTCTCAAAATTAGATTTCAAACACTATAGGTAAAAACAAATTCTTAATTTCATGAATTATGGATTTTATTTATACTAACATTTAAACCTATCTGTAAAATACATTTTTGTTCTTTAAGGTGCCAATTTAGAGCCAACCAGTGGCTTGGTGGTTAAGGAAGCTGGATCCCACATGGTCTACTGTGTGGTGCAAGTCCCAGACCCAGTGGCTTAAACAAAATCCAATGGCTTGAAAAACATGGGACACATGTACTTTTAGGCTCAAAATCCCAACATGGGGCCCATGTACCTGCAGGTTCAAAAGCCATGTATGATACAGAAGAAATGGAAGAGAAGGGATTGCAGTGTAACCATTCCCCATAGGGGGTGCTTTCACTCTCTTTCTCTCTTTATTGAGCATGCACACCCTCTGGCAAAATTTAAAAAGAAAAAATTCATAAAATTTTTAATAAAATTTATAAAATTATATATGTGTGTATATATATGTATATATGTATATATGTATACATATATATGTCATATCCTATCACTATGAAATGGAAAAGGAGTATGAAAGTTCAAACACATTTTTATCTGTTCATTAGCACTAATTTTTGTCATTAAGACCAAACAGAAAACATATTTCTAGTCTTGGCAACAAATGTATACATGGAATCGTTGTTTGTGAATTATACAAATGTTTTCAATTCTTGACTATTAACTTTTTATTTATTTTTTTTTGGACTTGATAGTAGTATAACCTTGGGCATGTACTTAGCCTCTCTGTGCTTGCTTCAGTCTCCTTATCTGTACAAGGAGAAAAATAATAGGGATATTAAGTGGGTTAAATGAGTAAATACAGGTCATGTGCTTTGTGCAGTGCTGTATATACATGCATTAAGTATGTAAGCTATTTTAGCTTTTCATGTCAAGTTTTACCTTCTAAACTCGGTAAAATTTTAAAATTCCTCTAGAGATATTGTTCTCACTTAACATCATTTATCATGCCTTGGGTGGGCTTTCTCCTACCCCTAAGTCAATCAGTAGAGACTTATGAGGCTCTTAACTGGTACTCAGAACTACAGAAAACTCTTGGAGTAATGTGACAGAGGTTTGATATTGCCCTTGCCCTCAAAGAACCTACAGGCAGTCAAGGAGAAAAGATAAACATGTGGGAAAATTAGGAGAAAAATGTTTAGCAATAAAAGGCATGCTATTATTAAGATTTTATAGGCACTATTGTATAAATGCTATACCACTTTAGACAGCAGAGTGGATGACGGTAGTCATCCATTCATGAATTGATAAATGTATGACATTTGGACTTAGGGTGAGGCATTTATTCTAGTGCTACCACTGGCTGGCTCTGTGACCACAGATAGCTCCTGGCTTTTCCTGGGACTTAGTTACCAAGTTTATAAAATTGAAAGGTTCAACAAGATGTTCATTGATTTTGTGATTTAGTAAGAAGCTAAGAGTTAAATTTGATCTTTTGAGATTGTGTGTATGTGTGTGTGTGTGTGTATGTGCGCGTGCACACACATGTGTTTTGAAGGTCATGTGATAAGTGAAATATTTCTAGGTTGAATCTGTTGCTAAGTAGGAAGGGGTATAGTATATTCAGCAGAGAGTAAGTATAGTTTGGAGAGTGTAAAAGAATAAACAAAACACTGCATTTAAAATTCTATAGCAGTCTAAGGGACTTTTGATTTTAACTTTAGTAAACAAATTAGATAATAAACTGAGACTTGTCTCAAATTCCAAATTATTCTAAAATTAATGGGACAGAGAATGGAACTACAGGAGACAAAATAAGTTTTAAAAGTTTATAAGGTCATTGCTTCTGAAATAATTAATGTGGGTATAGGATAGGCAATGATACTAGCCCTCCCCTTCCCTTCCCAAGATCTTAAGAAACTGGAAGATAGACATGGAAACCAAAAGGTGGAGAATAAAATGGTTTTATTATTGATAAGAGTTGACTTGCACATGACCTCATGTATAGCTGTGAGATTTTCATTCTTTGAAACCAGGGGTTCTCAACTAATGGTCATTTGTCCTAGCCTCTGTCCTCCTCCCCCATGCTGGAGACATTCGTTAATGTCTGGAAACATTTGTCAGGTGGGTGGAGGAGAGCAGAGCTCGTGTGTTAACTGCCACTCATGGGACAGGCCAGCGATGTGCTGCTACACCTCCTACAGACATAGGACAGCCCTGCACGATATAGAACTGTGAAATCCCAGCCCTAAATGTCAACAGTGCTGAGTTTAGAAACCTTATTCCTAATTAGACGGGCTTACTCCCAGCCCTCATTCCCCTCCGCGTGCATGATGCCAGGATTCCCCTTCAAGGTCAAGCAGACCTGACCTGACCTTTAGGCACAGCAGACCAAGTCCCTTCCTCTTCTCTCGAGACCCCAGCCACTCTACTGTACACTGGCAGATTCAAACCACGGAGCTGAGATGCTCTTTACCCTCCTTCAGATTCACTGACCAGGTAAGATGAGAGGCAGGAAGAGATAGCAGCAGTAAAACTGCCCCATGGAAATTCAAGGCTGGGAAAATTGGGTTTTCCATAAAGTGTTCAAGTGCCTACAGACACAGAGGCTTTCTTGCAATACCAGATGGGTTCAGAAAGAAGCTGTAGAAGAAAACTCATAGCCAAAAGTTCTTCTTCTAGTGATTTTGGGAGGGGAGAGGCAGAGAAAAGAGCAGGGTTTCCTATAAAAATCATTGCATCTTTGCCGTAAACACAAATATATTTAATCTTTTTCAGAGCCATATTTTCTAGTCATAGTAATGACTGTGCACACAAATGTGGTAAAGTTCTGTAGGTAACTGGCATGCAAATTTGGGGGTTTGAACCCAGAAAAAGCAGCTCACTAAATATAAGTTACTACTATTATCTGGGGGCTTGTGGGTCAAGAGACTAGGTTGAACAGGCCCCTGATTATTTTGATATGACCTCCTCAAAAGGGAGGGATACCTTCTGGCCGTCTCCCACTCCTTCATGAACTAGGGAGACTAGCCAGGTGCCTTTCATCTCCTTTCGTTTTCAACTCTTTCTATCTCATAGTTCTTAAAGTTTCTCTAAGTCTCATTTTTAAAGAAGAAATAAATGTATATGTGGATTAAGTATATTCTTTTTTTTTTTTTTTTTTTTTTTTTTTTTTTTGAAGAGGTTTTTGCTATAGGGCAGATGCACTTACCAGAAAGACAGAGACAGACAGAAAATGAGAAATCACCCCCCAGGGGGATGGCCATGCCTCAGTCCTTCTCCTCTATTTTCTTCTCGGGATCTTGGGCGCGCACACACACACACACACACACACACACACACACACACACCTGGCATGAGGTTAAACCACTGGGTCTGGAACTCGAACTGTAGTCGACTACATGGAAGTTCAGCAACGTAGCCATTATCTGCTGGTCCAGGTATGAGTACATTCTAAAACAACATTGCCTGTTCTTAGATTGTTCACATGCTTCTGCTGTTCTGAACAAGAGGTTTGCGATATATGTAAGCCTTTGCTAGGATCTTATTATTATATCTTACTATATTTTTTTTTTGGAGAGGTTGTTTTTTTTTTTTTTTTTTTTTTTTTTTTTTTTTTTTTTTTTTTTTTTTTTTGCTATAGGGTGCATGCCCTTGCCAGAAAGTCAGAGAGAGACAGAGAGACAGAAAGTGAGAAATCACCCCCCAGGGGTGATGGCCATGCTGCAATCCTTTCTCCTCCATTCTCCTCTCGGGATCTTGGGCACGCACGCACACGCCCAGCATGAGTTTAAGCCGCCAGGTCTGGGACTTGAACTGTTGTTGACTACATGGGAGTCCAGCGACATAGCCATTACACTAACTGCTGGTCCCATATCTTACTATATTTAAAAATAAAATGTAAAACCTGTAATAAAGGATTGGTGTTCAAAATACACAAAAATCTCAAAATTCAACAATAAAATAAATAATTTAGTTAAAAAAATAGGGAAAAGATTTGAACAGTTACTTCATTAAAAATGATATACAGAGATGGTAAACAAATGTATGATAAAAAATGCTCAATACCATATGTAATTAAGGAATTATAAATTAAAACAATAAGATACTACAACACACCTAGTAGAATGTAAAAATACAAATTACCGACCCCATAGATTTACTATTTTGTAATGTGACTGACTTCTTAGGAAACTGATTCAGTCATGGGAGACATCTCATGTTATAAATACTGATCCATTGTGTATTATGTGCAAGATCTATTTTGGGCACAGGGACTGTCCAAATGAGCACAGTAGAAAAATCTCAGTCCTCTTAGAGTTGCCTGTATCTTCTGCTAAATGCTAAGAAGTAGAGACTTTTTTAACTTTCTGATATCATCTATAATTATCAACCTTCTAATATAGGAGTCAGAATGTATGTGTTACAGATAAGAATAAAAATTTTGGAACTTGTTAGGGTTATAGATGTATTTATAAATTTTATGAAAAATACATTTTTTTTTTTTTTTTTTTTTTTTTTTTTTTTTTGGAGAGGTTTTTCGCTATAGGGCGGGTGCGCTCGCCAGACAGACAGAGAGAGACATAGAGACAGAAAGCGAGAAATCACCCCCCAGGGGGGATGGTCACGCCGCAATCCCTTCTCCTCCATTCTCCTCTTGGGATCTTGGGCACGCACGCACACGCGCCCGGCGTGAGTTGTAAGCCACCGGGTCCGAGACGCGAACCGCGGTTGACTACGTGGGAGTCCAGTGACATAGCCATTACGCTAACTGCTGGTTCCCATGAAAAATATATTTTCATACAAAAGAGAATATATGACTAAAGAAATTCAAAGCCTATTTGAAATTCATCCATGTTAAGAACCCTGATACAGAACCAATTTAAAGTAGCCTCCAGTAGTCAAATCTGAGATGATATGAGAAAATGAATAAATAAAATACACTATAGTAATGGATTGTAATCCATACAATAAAATAAAAGCATAAACTTTGTACCAATATAAATAATTTACTACGTAAAAACATGGAGAAGGAAAATTCTTCTTGATAGCAGAATTCTAATTAAGAAATATCACATGTATCATTAACATAGAAAAATACTAATTGGCTGGAGCTGGCATATGGCGTGGTAGTTAAGGGCACTGGAGTCCCACATGGCTGACCAAGGTTCCAGTCCTGGACCTGGTGACTTGCTTTTTCACTTTCTCTCTCTCCCCTTCCCCCCTCTCTTCTCTCTCTTCTTTCTCTCACGCTTACTCTGACCCTCTCTGGTCAAATTAAAAATAAATAAATAAATAGTTATATAAAATAATTCTAAAAAAAAAAAAAAGAAAAATGCTCATTCACAAACTTTACAGTAATAACAATGCCAGCAATGGCATCAGTGACAAAATTAGTAGATGAAAATGTGATGAGAAGCAAGATGCATGCATAGCCTCAAAGTATCTCCCCATAAAAGACTTATTATTAATTATAACAGGGAAACTACTACCATATTGGCTAAACCTGGCAAATAGTACCTTCACAGCGTGATCAAAGTTAATCTCACCCATACTCAGCCATATTAACATTCAGTATCCTTGTACAGTGTGTTCTAAGGAGGCATAATATCATATAGGTATTTCTAAAAATGTGTGAACTTTAATTATAAGGAATCATCAGAATAACCCCAGTTGAATGTTATTCTACCAAATAACTGGCCAGTGTTCATCAAAAGTATTGGGGCCAGCAGGTGGTGTGGTGATTAAGGGTGCTGGACTCCCACATGGCTGACTGTGGTTCAAGTCCCAAATCTGGCTGCTTGCTTTCTCACTTTCTCTCTCTCTTTCTCTCTGTCCCTCTCTGGTCAAATACAATAAATAAATAAATAAATAAATAAAAAAAATTTAAAAAAAAGTATCAAGGTCATTGGTTTAGTCCATTTAGTGTGACTAGAACAAAATACCTGAAACTTTTAAAGAAGAGAGGTGTATTTGGCTTACGATTCTATAGCCTGGAAAGTTCAAATGTATGGGACTGGCACCCAATTGGTCCCAATGGAGACCATGTGCTGCTTTATTCCATGGTGGAAAGTAGGGGGCTGCCTGTGGGCCCCAGCTTCTTTCACAGCGACCTGCTTTCTTGGGAACTAATTAGGGAGAATTTGTTCCCTTTTGAAAGATGTTCGTCATCTATTCATGAAGGACTTACCCCCATGTCCTAGACCTTGCCCCCTGGGCTCACCTCCCAACATTGCTGCATTGGAAGCAAATTTCAACCTAAGTTTTAGTGGGGACTCTCAAATCACAGCAGTTATGAGAGAAAAAGAGAAATTGAGGAGGTGTCCCAGCTAAAAGGAGATTAAGAAGATATGACAATGAAATAGATGTTATACACTAGAGAAAGACTATCAGTGAGACAATTAACAAAATTTAATAGAATTAATACAAGGGAACTTTAAAAAGTGCATGGAAAAATGCAATTAAAGTATGAGTTTATTTTGGTGCAAAAACTTTGAAGTCCATTCATGGCTTTTTTGTAATATATATTTCCCACGAACGTTTTGAGGACCCCACATCTGGGTCCCTTTGATTTTACTGGAGCACCTGAGTTTTCTCTTCCCTTTTCCACTTTGGCTCTATAGTCCCAAATTCCCTTCCTAAAAGTCATCCTTTCTTCCTTCTTACGCCACACATATGCAGCTGACGTAATCCTTCCCTGGTTTACTCCAGCCTTTATTTTTCACAGGGCTCTAGAACAGGAAAGGCTTTCAGCTTGCTGAGGACCCCATCTTTGTCATCCTCATAGGAAGGGAGTCATCCTACCTGGGCTTTGGTGTAGAAATCCCTTGTTAGGAAGGCCAGAAGAGTGTAGGGCCTCGCATCTGGCTGCCCCTTCTTGGTCCTCCCAAAGCCCCTTCCATGCTTTAATGAGGAAAAGCACAATGAACATAAAAGGACAGACTTTATTGAAAACAAATATCTGACCCTCATAATTTTCTCTTCTGGAGAGCTACTGAAATGAGCCCAAGTTGCCCAAATACAAACATTTGCAATTTTTTTCCTCATTGCCAGAGGATGCATGCACTCTCCAGAGAGACAGGACACAGAGGGGGGAGAGAGAAAGCATCCCTCAATGGGGGATAGTCATACTGCAATCCCTTTTCCTCCATTTCTCCATCTTGTCAGGATTTTGAGCATGCATGCATGAACATGTAGTGTGGTTTTTGAACATGAGTGTGGTTTGGGACCGAGTCTTGAGCCACAGTTGACAATGTGGGATCCAGTCTTCTTAATAACTAGAACAGAGCTGGTCCTGCAAGAGTTTTAATAGGATATGCAGCAATCTGAGTGAGTTAGATTGAGACTAAGCTGCTGAATGTGGTGCTGGACAGGTTTGGGAGGTGACTGTTGGAATTGGTAACCAGTTAATTTTGATACTTAAGGATGAAGAAGGCATGAAGGGTAGTTTAGTCTTTAATTATGATAGGATATTGGGGCCAGTAGGTGGTGTAATGGTTATGTCACTGGACTCTTGCATGGCCAACCACAGTTCGAGTCCCAGACCGGCAGGCTTGAAACTCATGTAGTGCCCATGTCCACGTGTGTCTAAAATCCTAAGAGGAGAATGGAAGATAAGGGATTGTGGTATGGCCATCCATCCTGGAGGGTGATTTCTTACTTTCTATCTCTGTCTCTCTGACAAGAACATGTGCCCTATAGCAAAAATCTCTCTCTCTCTCTAATAAAAAAAAAAAAAAAAAAAGCTATTCTATTGAGAAGAGAATAGGCTTAGGAAAAAGGTAGATGTTTAGGTATAATTCTAAGTAGAGATGCCTTTTACTAGAATTAGAAGGCTCTGGAATATGAGAGAGATGAATCAGTTTTGAATATCTAAACATTTGGAATTTATCTGGGTTTCAATTGAAGAAACAGCAGTGAATGAAATATTGCAGGGAAAGCATGTGAGAAGAGAAGAGGGTTGAAAAACCTGAGAAACACTGACATTTATGGACTAGGCAGAGAAAGAGAAGCCCATATTACTGAAGAAACAGGATTAGGTCTTTGGAGATCATAGTGGTAAATTGAACCACATTTTGCAAACCATTATAGGTGGATTATTTTTGCATGAAGGCAAAGTTGACCAAAGTTAGTAAAAGAGGAAGAGATTGAATGAGGTGACAGAGAGTGGATTCTTTTTGAAAGCAAATGTCTTTACAGAAGTGGGAAGGAACTTTTTTTTTTTTTTTTTTTTTTTGAGAGGTTTTTGCTATAGGGCATGTGCGCTTGCACACATGCCCAACGTGAATTTAAGCCGCCAGGTCCGGGACTCAAACTGCGGTCAACTACGTGGCAATCCAGGAACATAGCCATTACGCTAACTGCTGGTCCCGAAACTTTTGAAGAAGGTAGGCTCTGTGCTTCCATGATGATAGGAGAGAAAAAGACAGGCAAGAGAACTGTGAAGACAACAGGTATTGGCATCACATAGACTTCTTTGAATTTTGGCTCCACTAGTCATTTGGGAAAAGTAGTGTATAACTGTTCTGGGTCTCAGTCTCTTTATAGAGCAGTGATAAGGACATCTCCTTCATAGAATTTTGAGCTTCCTAATATATGTGGAGTTTTTGCACTTGTTCTTCCATTTTTCTAGATTGTCCTTTCCCCAAATAACCTAACATATCTTCCCTGTCCCTGGGTGTCTCATCCCTGACTACCCAGTCTCTTACTCTGCCTCTCTACCTCCGTCACTTACTCAGATTCATTTTCTTGATAGAACCCATTTTTATCCAAAATGACCTTGTCTGTATGTTGTTAAGTATTTATTTTTTCGTCCTTACAGCTATTTCCTATTTGAATATATGCTTAATGAGAACAAACTGAAACTGATTAACTACTCAGTTCTTCAGTCCAAGAACTTTTGGGTCCCTAGCAACTGCTCAATAGCTTTTGATGAGTAATAATAAACAGTAGCTAGTATGAGTATGAGATTGGAGGTGAGAGAAGATGACTTGGCAGGTTGGGAGACAGGTACTGCTCTGGGTAAAAGGAATATAGAACACAGGTCTAGTCATGCAAGAGAAACTTGTGACAGAGTAATATTTTCTTCTCAGCCCATTTTCAGAATTCTTTTATGGACAGCCAGAATCACCCAGGCTAACTTATCAATACTTGTTTATCTTCAGTTACCTAGAAGTCTCTAAGTAAAATCATTCATATATACATACTATATTTTTGCTGCTATGTGAATAATAACACTGTGACTACTAATTATTTTTGCATTGGCAAGAACCCAAAGCTGCTGTGTTAAGCACTGAATGTATATGAGTTCATTCATTCCTTTTAATACTCCAGTGAGGACAGTACTGTAATTATCTTATTTTACAGAGGAATAAACTTAGGTACAATGGAATAGCATCCCCAAGGTCCTTTCACTAAGATCAGACCCAGGCAGTCAACAGCAGAGCTTATGCTCTTAACCACTAGGCAATACTGCCTCTCAAGACCTAATCCAACATCTGAAAGAGAAATGAATGTCGCGTTGTTGAAGCCAGACAAAGCTGTTCATCAGCTAGTCAGACAAAGCAGGTCAGATTGTTCTGCCAGGGAAATGTCCTGGGAGAAATTGTCCTGTCCGGGAACAAACCTGGAAGGAATTTTCCTTTCAAGGAAAGGAGTTCTTGATTTGATTTTACCTTTCTTCCCCCCTACATCATTGGCAACTCTTCCAATTTAAGGTCATCTGAAAATTGAATTAATGTTCTGTTTACCCCTTCTTTCAGGTAATTTAATAAAGATTCTGGGCTCAATCCTGAACACCTCATAGAAAATCTACCCATGGGCTAATGGGTTGGCTCACATGGTGAAAAGATACTCAGTTTTGCACAGATGGCCTTTGATGGGCACTACGTGGTGTCAAATATGTGACTTAGAGTGTTTCGGCTTCATGCTTTTCTTACAACTCAAAATGCTGCTTAGGTATGGCACCCTATTTTTCCTATTTATGTTTTCCACTGAACAGCTCTATTTCCTCTTTATTTTTCCTCAATATTTTTTCAAAATACCCATAAGTTGACTATCAATAAATCTTGACTCATGTTAAATTCAGAGTCTAACTCCTCATTTCCTTAAAATTGATATGAAGAACTTAAAGTGAATTTAAGTTCTCCTTTTCAATATATTTCTACATTTTCTATATGTGTGTGTGTGTCTATATACACACAGGCACACACACACATATATACACATACACACATATATGCATATATGTTTGTTTTTTCTTTTGGGCTATAGGGCATGTGTGCTTGCTGGTAAGCTGGAAGTAAGAAGTCACCCTCCCAAGGGGGGTGGCCATGCCACTATTCCTTCTCTTCCATCCTTTTCTTGGGATTTGGGGCTCATAGATTTTCAGTTCACTGAGTCCAAGACTTGAACTGTGGAGTTAGCTATGTGGGATTCAACACCTTAACCTCCACGCCATCTGCTGGTCCTCTATGCTATCTTCTTAAGCTCAGAGATAGTAACTCACTATTAATTATTTTAAAGCCAAATCTTGTGCAGTGACAGTGCTATGGTCTGCAGCTCTGTGGAAGTTGGCTAAATGGTTAAAACTGCTAACTCCGGAGTCAGATGGCCCAGGCTTTCATCCATTGCTCTGTCCTACTGTGTGTCCTTGGGCATATCACCTAAGTTCTCTGGGCTTCAATTATTTTAGATGTGAAATACAAATAAGGTATCTCTGAAGTTGTTGCAGGGCTGTTTGCTTTAATATATGTAAAGTGTTTAGTTTCTGGAACCTGATGAGCTCTGTTTTTTGTTTGTTTGTTTTGTTTGTTTGTTACTGATGTTATTGTTTGGAAAAACTGGTTTTCGTTTCACTAAAAGTTACACACACACACACACAGTCTTGACAAATGTTATTTAAGGCCATCTGACAGACTGAAATTATTCATTCACATATGATATGCTGTTGATTCTTCGTATATATCATTTATTAAGTGTTAAATATAGCCAGATCATAAAGTTTTCTTTATGCCTCTTATATAATGTTATAATCAGATGTTATTAAAAAAAATCTAAGTAAGAATTTTTTTCAATATTTTATTTTAAGAGTCAAATGAGTAAGCATTCAAATCTTAGCATTTTCCTGTGATTATATCTTCAAATTCTCATTTAATTTTAAATGAGTTTATGTGTCAGTATAGGAAAAGGCCAACATACCGATTGGTGTAGGAAGCATATTCAGGTATATTCTACGGCTTATCTTTTACTCCCCTCTAAAACGTTCATACTGCCATCTGCTGGACAGAACTTTTAGTATTTGGGGAAAAAAATAGCAACTGATTTTTTAAAAATAATTTTCTTGGTGATATAAACTACATATTTTATTTGATTGAGATTTATCAGGCTTAACATAGAGGAATCTTTAAGTCCCTTTCAGATAAATCTATGATGGGGAATTTTTTTCTCTTAATCTTTTTAAGTAGATTATGAAAATCCATCCACAAACCTTGAAAACATTTAGCATGGCTATGTGGACGTGTCCTAAGGTACCATGCCCTTTGTGGACTGTAATTGTGAGCACCTTGCTTGATTTGAGCAACAGACGTGTAAAGTAGGCAGAGTGAGTGTGATTATAATTTGCCAGTGAGAAAGTCAGGTTCAGAGAGGTTCTATGATCAATTGAAGGTCATTTGGTTTATCAGTGGCAAAGCTGGGACCACAATCCAAGACATTGAGTATCTAACCCTGCAGTGCCATATTTACTCAACTCTAGTGTCCCGTATGTCTCCAGGTAGATACAGATTGCATCCCAGGCATTGGTAAAGCCTCGCAAATGTAAAGCAGCCAAATTATTAAGTATATTTTAAAAGTGAATAATGAGTAGGAACCAAGTTTTTAGGCCTTGAAAATCAATTAGTAAGGGGTCAGTAAGTGGCATGGTGGTTAAGGCACTGGACTCCAACATGGCCAATCATAGTTCAAGTCCTGGACCTGGTGGCTTACAGCCTCACTTTCCATCTCTTTCTCTGTCTCTCTCTCTCTGGTGAGTGCATGTGCCCTATAGCAAGTTAAAAAAATAAATAAAATAATTCTAAAAAAATCAGTAAAATCCTATGCTTTGTATTTGTTGATTTTTCTACACTGAAAGAATGTATTCTGTCATGTAAACATATTATATTTGGTTCCTTGTTTTTTGGAGAGATTTTTGCTATAGGATGTATGGACTCACCAGAGAGACAGAAAGCAAGAAATCACCCCCCAGGGTGGATGGCCACGCCACAATCCCTTCTCCTGGGATCTTGGGCACACACGTGCACGTGCCCTGCATGTCTTTGAAGCCACCAGATCCAGGACTCAAACTGCAGTAAGCCATGTGGGAGTCCACCGACAGAGCTGGTACAGCATCTGCTGGCCTTATATTTGGTTATTTCTACCCATAATGACTTAGGTATACTCTGTGAGTTTCAAGTGTGTGTGCTGACTCAGATTCTGGTTACCACTAGAACATCCCATTATCTAATTAGCCTGATACTATAGTGACTTTTATTAAATAATACTTTTCTGGGCCAGCCAACCGGCATGGTGGTTAAGGCAGCTGGACTCCACATGATTGACTGTACTGTTTGAGTCCTGGACCCAGCTGTTGAAAAATACGCTGAGTATCTGTGAGTATATGCCAAAAATCCCCAAAGGAGGCAGACATGAAAGAGAAGAGATTGCAGCATGACCATGCCCCATGGGTGGTGCTTTCTCACGTTTTTTCTCTCTCACTCAGTGTTTCTTCTTTGGTGAGTGTGTGTGCCCTCTGGCAAAAATTATTTTTTTAAAAAAAGGCACGACACTTTTCTTTTTGTGAATGGCAAATTAGATTTTTAAAACAGTGTCCTTTAATCTATCTATCATATAATGTAATAGTGTTCTTGGGAACAAGAATTTTTTTCATTATAATTTTTTGGCACTGTATTGATTTTAAAATTCAAGTCTAAATGAATTTACTAATTTAGGATGATTATTTATGAAGTCTTCAAAAGTTCAAAGAAAGTGCATATTATAAAAAACCATGCCTGGGATTCCAAATTCTTTGCACCAAAGTTAAGTTATACTTCAGTTGCATTTTCCATGAACTTTTTGAATTCCTCTTGGAAGCCTATTTTATACTAACTCAAGTATCACAAGCTGTTTGTTATTACTGCCTTTTCTTTGTTTTACAATTTTATAATTTTAAGTATGTATTTTCTGTAACATGTATGTATACATTATAAATCTTACAGTATAGTTAACACTGCTTTTCTGCAATGATTATAAGTACTTCCTACTCTCTATCACTCACTCCTCCTCCAGAAATTAATACACTTTTTTTTTTTGGAGAGGTTTTGGCTATAGGGCATGTATGTTTGCCAGAAAGACAGAGAGACAGAAAACAAGAAATCACCCCCCCAGGGGAAATGGCCACACCGCAATCTCTTCTCCTCCATTCTCCTCTCAGGATTTTGGGCACGCATGCACACACGCCCAGCGTGAGTTTAAGGCACCAGATCTGGGACTTGAACCACGGTTGACTACCTGAGAGTCCAGCGACATAGCTATTACGCCAACTGCTGATTCCAAAGTTAATACACATTTTAGAAGTTTACTAATATATTTCCTCCATAAGAGTAAGAAACAGAGAGACAGAGAGACAGATAGACAAACACAACCTACAGCATCCTCTAACCACAATCCAACCCTAGCCTCTGCCAGCCCAGATCTTGGGTACGAATGCCCAGGATGTACAGGGAGGCCTCGGGTCATGGACTTGGGATCCTCTCATGTAGATCCAGTATCACTGAATATTGAGTTACCCATGCGCCACAGGCTGGTCCTTAATTCACTTACTACCTAACTATTGGGTCGTTGGAAAAGTCATGACACATTTTTGCATAGAAAAACAGAAAAATATGTCATGACTTTTCCAAAGACCCAATACGTTTCTTAGGTTTAATTTAAAGATTTTCAGTTTTCTTTATTTACTAGCATTGCTTTCAGCATTTTTGTTTTTTCTTTTAGTATCAAATGCTTTTTTATGTTTTTCCTGCATTAAACTAAGTGCATGTCGTAAGCTTGTGTGCAAAGCTGTATTTCTAATTAGAAACAGCTGCCTTCCAAGAAGTCTCTTGGCATGTCCAGGTATCTCTGGATAAATGTGTTAGTGACAGGTCTGGCTTTGGACTTTCTACTTTTATTGGAACTATGATGATAGAAATTCAGTATCCAATAGTTAATCCAGAATAGGTGAGGTGGGCTTCATCTTCAATTAAGCAGTATGAGTTGCAGGGTAAGCTAAGAGAATCTGCCCAGGACCAAAAGGCCATAAGAAATCAGTTTTTTTTTTTTTTTTTTTTTTTTGTTTTTTTTTTTCCTAGCATTCAATTTTTCTTTGTATTGAGCTGAAATTCAATAATGTAAATGGTTTTTATTTTCTGTAGATACATTTCAGGTCATCAGAAAAATCATGACGTGTTTTTCTGTTTCTATGTGAAAATGCATCATGACTTTTCCAACAACCCAATAGAATAAACCTAACCCCTCTTCCATAAGACAACTATTAAGCCTTTCCTCTAGCTTTTACTTTTTCTTTTTTCCTTCCCATGCTCTCATGCCCTTAAACACTCTTCCCTCCCTCTTGCTCAAAAAAATTTTTGAGCAATTTATTTGCTTGAGTTAACTCCTAATTCTTACCCCAACCCTACAATGGTAATTTTATTATGTCTATTCGATTAAGGCTCAGAAAGATGAAAATCTCCCAAGTAATGAGGAGTTAAGCATGATTTATCTGAGACAATTTCAGGAGTCCAGGCTTTTAAACCCTGTGACTTCTCAACCGTTCTTTATGGTATACATATTCTGAGCTCTTTCAGTTCTTTACTTTTCTCCAAATAGATTTGTGTTTGAACAACTCTTTTATAAAACAGTATAGAGTAATGAACTCAGTATTTCTGGTGTTACCTAGCCTGCAGTGAGACAACTTGGGCATGGGCTACCTGTTGGTACACCTATGCAATTCGAGAGTGCAGTGCGTATTTCTTTGTTCTTACATCTTGGATTTTTCTACACAGGTATTAAAGTGGGTCTTACCATCCTGTGCATGTGTGTTTATGTATTTATACTTGTATGATATATAGACACATGCATCTTTTCACTTAAAAAGACTTTATCTTGAGACTAGCAGTTGACAAAATGACTATGTCGCTGGACTCCCATGCAGTCAACCACAGTTTGAGTCCCAGACCCAGTGCCTTAAACTCATGCCGGGCTCGTGTGCGTGCATGCCCAAGATCACAAGAGGAGAATGGAGTAGAAGGGATTGTGCCATGGCCATCTCCCCTGGGGGAGTGATTTCTCGCTTTCTGTCTCTCTGTCTCTCTCTGTCTTTCTGGCGAGTGCATGCACTCTCTAGCAAAAAAACAAAACAAAACAAACAAACAAAAACTCTCCAAAAAAAGAGGAGTTTATCTTTTCTTGTTAAACTACATCTTATCATTTTGCATATATTCTGATTTGTCAGCTCTTTTATCTCCACGTTCACTGTCCTGTCCTTTTTATGCCACCTACAAATTCACTGAGTAAGCATTAAGGCCTTGATTTTTTAAACACTTTGGTTGAGATTTCTGTCGTTGGTCACTGTGACAAATCAAAACTTTATTATTCATGAATTTCTTTCTTTAGAGCATTATGTTATATCATTCTTGAGTTGTATTTACACTTTAAGCAATTATTTTATTTAACTTATTTATTTATTTATTTTAAATTTGATCAGAGAGGGACCGAGTGAGAGAGAGAGAGCGAGTGAAGGAGCGAGCGAGAAAGCAAGCTGCCAGGTCTGGGACTCAAACCACAGTTGGCCATGTGGGAGTCCAGCATCCTTAATCACCATGCCACCTGCTGGCCCCAAGGTGTATTTATTCTTAAATCCCCTCCTATGGGATTGTAAGCACTTCTTTTTTTTTTTTGTAAATTTTAAATGTGCTATCATACTGTCTAAGCCTTCCAGAACTCCCATTGACTTGCGATCAGTTTTCTATCCCTCTTTTAGTTATTACGATGTGTTGAGTCCTTATTCTGGGGACAGTTAAGAACTTTGTAATTGAGCCAGATGATTCCACCTTTCTTGTTCTTTCAACCATTTGCCGAGCTGCTAAGCATTTTTTATTTGCACTGAGTTTGCACTAACTTAATCAGACTTAATTAAAACCCACTTTAGATGCTTATTTGCTAGTAACTCAGTGTGTTTTTGCATGCCAGTTCATCTCGGTAGGCTTCATCTTCTTCATCTGTGCAAAATGAAATTGAACTCTGACCTGTAAGGTTACTTTCATTCCAGTATCTTTGATTTTATAATATAGCAAATCATTTTTTTTTTTAAATTTCATCTGAGCTTTAGAAATTAAATAAAAAGCCGTGACTCCATTTTGTTCTTCTGAGCTGTAGCCAGGGATGACATTCATCTGATACTCATTTGTACACTCCTTAGTAATTTGAATATTGGACTTCCGTCCTGTAGGACGATTTTTTTTTTTTTCAAAGAGATTTTTACTATAGGGCATATGTGTTCCTGGGAGAAACAGAGAGACCGAAAGCAAGAAATTACCCACACTGGGGGCATGACCATGCCTCAATCCCTTCTCCTCCATTCTCCACTCATGATTTTGGGCAAGCAAGCACATGGACCTGGTGTGAGTTTCAAGCCCTGAATCCAGGACTCGAATTGCCGTCAGCCACATGGGAGCCCAGTGCTCTAACCACTATGAAACCTGCTGGCTCCCAGCTGCTCCATTTTTGAGGGGCCCTCGAGGAACACCTGCTTGCTGGCCCACAGACAGACCACCAAAGCATCTACAGATAGACTCCTTTACCCAGACATAGCACCCCTATGACTATATGAGCACCCCAAAAGACAAATCCCTACTATTTTCCTCCACCATTCACAGGCCAGCAGAAGACTCACCAGCCACCCTCCTGTGGTTGTTTTAGATGAATGTCATATATGAATCATATCACAGATGACTCTTTTTAGTACTAGTGTAGTTTAATGAAGCTCTTCCTGAGCACATCCTCTATGTTCTTATTACTGTGGAGTTTATGAAATCTGTAATTCCCACATCCCAGGATTGTTCCAAAGCTAAAGTAAATTATTTTATTTCAGTATTCTATGGAAACTAAAATATTTTTTACTTCGACTGCAGTACTTAGGTATGATCCCTTTAATGTCACATATCTTGTGAAATTATTGGCATTGCCTTTTTCTTAGCAATTTTCTATTTTGTTTTTAGGTGAATGAAATTTACCATGACGAGTCCCTTGGAGTACATATAAATGTGGTCCTGGTGCGCATGATAATGCTGGGTTATGCAAAGGTAAAATGCCTTAAAATACATGAACGATGACATTGGGGATTAGGTTAGCAATCAGAAGACTAAAACCACCAAAGTTACAGCTAATGTATGTCTGACATAGAACCTCCCCTCACCTCCATTGCTCTGACCTAAGAAAGGGAAACTGCCATAGTGAGTGGTGATCTCCAAATTTAAGCAAATGGTCAATTATTTTTTTTTTGCCAACCATCTATTTGCTTATTTACTCCTGTCTAGTAGAGGTGGAGATTTATCTGGATTTCAGGAAACTCATGATGCATTTTGTATAGAAAACACAGAAAAACACGTCATGACATTTCCAACAATCCAATAGTTACCCTGACTTTAGACACGCATATATGTATGAAAATGAATGGGAACCATTATAAGGAAGAAAAATTTGTTTAGTCAATCATTATCACCAAGTTAGTGATTCATTTATTCATTTAAAATGTCTATATCGAATGCCTACTATGTGGCAAACACTTCCTCAGTGGATGGAACCCAGAAAGTTCCAAGTGAGGTAAAAAGACAAAGAACTTTGTCTTCTCTTGATTTGTTAAAAACCATTTTACTTGTTCATTTCTCTACTTAAAAAATAAAACTCTCACTGAATAGGTTAATTTAAAAAAGCTTTAATCCTTTTAAAAACAAAAAGTGGCATCAAAATGCACACATAGGCCTTTCTTGTAGTGCTGTTGACTTTTAACTAGCTTCACCATGGTGCTGGATGTCTCCCAGTCCTTGGATATAATGAAATGGGTGAGAAGATTTCTCCCTTTGAGGGAGAAAGACAGGAAAAGGGACCAACTTGGCAATTTCCATGACGTTTAAAATTACATGATCCTCTTCCATAATTAATCCTCTTGATTATGAAAAACTAATGAATTTGTACATCTAGGAAGAAAAATCCATGTGTTTGCATTTTGTTATAAGTTTCACATCCATTTATCATTTTCTAATGATAGGATGTAACGGTTCTTTAGTTTGTCACATAAACCTGACCTATTTGTGTTGCTCACGAGGAATGCCAGTGAGCTTTAGCTGGAAACATTTAACAGCCTTCAGTGAGTTGTTAAATTTTATCTGGAGAAATATGTGATCAGCATATAACAAATCAAGTTAATTTTACTAAGAATGTAAACATTGATGATAACGTTTGCTGAAATATAACAAAACTCTCAGCCTGTCAGCCAAGTAGATTTAATTTGGGGTTCCAAGTTCAATTACTCATCCCATCAGAACTGCTCAGGGAAGTGTGGCTCCTGGGTTTTTGAATGATGGACCTTTCCCCCCGAACTTTGAACTCCCAGCCATAATGTTATTGATAACATTCCAAGGAATTTAAATCCATCTGTTGAAACTAAGAATAAGAGCCCATCCCTTTTCATTACCCTGAGGTTAAAGAAAAACATGTTTTTTGTTTGTTGGCTTGCTTTGTTTTTTATTAGTGTGAGGTTAATATAACTTGACTGCTCCCCGTAAACTAAGATTTAACCAGCCTTGCCAATTCATGGAAGAATTTGAATTCTTCCCACTCATTGATTAATTTTGGACCAAGGAAATAAACAAAAATCCTAACTATGATCTTTTACTTACATATCTTTGGGAAAAAAAAATCTCATGTCAGGATCTTTTCCTAATATTTTTGTTTTTAAAATCCATGAAACTCAAAATCTAAACCAAATGGGTCAATATTTAGATTACTGAAATTTTTACCCAAATGATTGAATTGCCTCACAATGGTGAATCCAAACCACAGACATTCCTATACATAGTGTCAGTTAACTTTCACACAGATAGTATTATCACCATAAAGATATATTCTGTGTGTCAACGGAAATAACCAACTCTGCAGAAATAATTAGTGTGGATTGTTTCTAAACACAAATGTATATGACTGACCCAGAGAAAAGTAAATATGCCTTTCTCAGGGTGCTCAGGTATGGGGGTTCCTTTTATTTAGTTTTGAGAGCAAGAGACAAAGTTCGGAATTTAGTGAAGAGTTTTTCCATTGGTCTGACCCCAAAAGGCAGAACATATGGAAGTCGGGGTGGGGGGGGGGGTGCTTGTAAGTTATAGGTGGACTTTATAGTTTTTAGGTTGGTGACTGGAAAAAGAAGGAAAGTTTGCTGATATCAGCAAAAGAATGTACTGTAAGAGAGATACGGAGGCTTAATATATATCACAAAGATATTATCCCAGGGATACAATGCAGGAAGAGTCTTATTATCAGTGAGTCCAAATAGTCTTCTAATGTTTGTGGGCATGACTTTCCAGGCCCTCTGGAAAGGATTTTGGAAATAGGAAAAAGCAGTTAGATCTTTGTCTTCTTGGGTATTTAGAATTCTCATACTAAAGTATATCTAAATAGGACCCAAATAATAATATTGAATCCTTGTTTAAGTACTCTGGTCCTACATTTTAATTTTATAAAATGTTATTAAAGGAAACCTCTGGGAAAATGTTCTGTGTCATCAACATACTCTTTTCTCTTAGTCCATTAGCCTCATAGAAAGGGGAAACCCATCCAGGAGCTTGGAGAATGTGTGTCGCTGGGCTGGCCAACAACAAAAATCTGATCCCAACCATTCTGAACACCATGATCACGCAATTTTCTTAACCAGGCAAGACTTTGGACCTGCTGGAATGCAAGGTATTACCATTAACATGTAAAAGAATAACTTCAGGGAACAATTTTCAGAAGTAATCCTGAATCAGCTATTCTCTTCAGACGCTCAGGTCCCCACCACCACTTTTCACCACACAGCAGCCAAGCATGCATTTTCTTTCTGTTGCTTCCAGCGACTTCTGTGCAATTCACAATGTTAAATGCCACTTAAAGGCCATAATAAACTATATGTGCCTTTAAAGTAGTGGTTGTGTATTTGGGGCATGGAAGGACTGCTGTAAAATGCAGAGTGATTGCCACAAACTGTTTGGAAGGCAGCAGAGATGCCATGAGAAATGACCACTGCCAAAGAGCTTTCTTCCACAGTCAGCTTACATTTATCTAATACATTCCGATGTAGACTTTGGAAAAAAGCAGACTGATGATTTTCTTTTCAACGGTGATGGAATTTTTGGCTCTCTTCATCAGTACCCTGATATGAAGGACCATTTACTAAAACAATGAGACAAGGCTTAGCTGGTGGGCAGGATGGAATGGCAACCCCAGGCAGTTTCTTCTCTTGGGAAAAGAGAAAACGCAAACCCAATGAATCTTTTTAGAGACCATTACCTGTGACTTTCCCAGGAGAAAGTGGCACAATGCTAGCAGGGAAATAATACTGCCCCTGTTTCCTGAAAACTTTTTTTCCCCTCCTAGGCAAAGTTCCAGTAGTAATTCTTAATGGATTTTCTCATAAAATGAAAATTAAAGTAATTGTTATTCTCTACAGGATACGCTCCGGTCACGGGCATGTGTCATCCAGTGAGAAGTTGTACTCTGAACCATGAGGATGGTTTTTCATCTGCTTTTGTAGTAGCCCATGAAACTGGCCATGTGTAAGTCACTGTTGACAGCTATAAAGCAAAAAAAAAAAAAAAAAAGTCTTTTCTTCTTTCCTCTTTCTCCCAGTATTGTTTGCACTGTAGGCAAAGTACATGCCAGCATGCAATTCTCATCCCTTGCCAAGTGTGAGGAGCTGAAAACAGCCAAGAGGTCCTGCACTGAAACTCAATGAGTGGCTCTGGCTTGCAAGGGCACTTGTGTGCTTTTCATAGCCATGAATAAGAAAGGCATTTCTCTGAGGCTGCTCTGGACTTTAGTGCCTGCGCCTTCTCTAAGAAAGCCTTGTTGACTTGGAAAAATGCATTATTTCCCAGTACTTCACTTCAAAACAGAAATTAAGCAAGAGCTGTAGTTTCTCTATTCTTACCAGCAAGGTCTTTTTGTGTTCTAGGCTGGGGATGGAGCATGATGGACAAGGCAACAGGTGTGGTGATGAGACTGCTATGGGAAGTGTCATGGCTCCATTGGTGCAAGCGGCATTTCATCGTTACCACTGGTCCCGGTGCAGTGGTCAAGAATTGAAAAGATACATCCAGTATGTTCCCTGCTGCATGTCTTGAGAGTATTTATGTTATCGTTTGTAGACTTGAAACTGACCCTTAGGACTTGATCACAACAAAGTGCCCAGTAAACCAAGACTGTTGTTGATAAGAAGCATGTTTTTAATGGTCCAGAGCATTTAACACAATGGTTCCATATGGTGATCATGTTATTTTAAGCCATAAGCTTCAAATTTAAGTAAAATTTTTAATTGTGATATGATTTCTTTTTAGTAAATTCTTTATAGAATCTTTGTCTAATGTTCAAACGTGAGTCAAGGATGAGGAGAGGACATGATTCCTGAAATTACATCACTTATCTCCCATATGTAGGTGCTAGGATCTGCCCTGCCACGCCATATGGGGGTCCAGCTAGTGACACGAGTAAGGCTGACACAGAGCTACTGCAATTCCTACCTCATGCTGGCTCACTTTCCTGTGATGAATAAAGATAAAGGGTCATCCTTAAGTGGAACTGAAACCAAAACACTTAAAATGTATGCTTTTGTGAATTTCCTCTATGAGCCAGTGAAACTCTAGAATATATAAGCTAAGAGTAATTTCCCATTAGGACATGATTAAAGAAAAGAGTCAATGTTTTAACTACATGCAATATTTTCTTTCCTACAGTTCCTATGACTGTCTCCTTGATGACCCTTTTGAACACAATTGGCCCAAACTTCCAGAACTTCCTGGAATAAATTATTCCATGGATGAGCAATGTCGTTTTGATTTTGGCGTTGGTTATAAAATGTGCACTGCGGTATGTTACTCATGCTCGATGTAGCTATTGTATCTTGAAATGCATTTGCATACCCTGTTTGGGAAGCTTTACTGACTCTCTGTTACAAGTGTAAGAATATCTACTAGTTCAGCCACAGTAGCACAGGATGGTGCATGTGCCACACAGTAGGCAAAGGCCATATGGGAGGTCTGGGTTCAGTTCCTGGCCTACCCTAAAAAGCTAGGTGCAGTGGCACATGCTTGTAGTCCTCTCTAGTTAAGAGGCTGAGGCGGGAGGATGGTGACAAAATGCGACCATATCTTTAAAAAAAAAAAAAAAAAAAAAGAAAAGGAAACAGCTACCAATTATTTTGTAATTCCTATATTGCTATATGCTAAAGCTAAATGCTTTAAATATACTTTCTTATTTAATCTTCGTGAGAGCCTATGAGGGAACTGGTTCACTCTTACTTAAAGAAGAAACAACCAAGGCTTGCAGAGGTTAAACAACTTGTTTAAGTCACACCTCTGATAAATAGAGGAGCTGGCTTTGAAACAAAGGCTTTCAGGCTATGCACCTTTGTGCTGTATTCCTCCCCTGGCTTTTGTGAGCTTCAGAGATGACTTATAAGCCACATATGAATTCCTTTTCTTTGGATTCATGGCCAGTATTCCATGTATCTGTGATGTTAGAGAAGGATCACGTGGGTATATCTTTATAGGGGAGTCATGTGATAGTGCATTGGGATCAGGAATATGGATGCCATAGCAGATAGCCTGGATCAGGTCCTAGATCTGACTCCTGCTAACCACTTAACCTTGGGATCTTATTTAATCTCTGGGGCTTAGTTTCCTCTTATGTGAAATTTGGATAATGATAGTATTTCTTTCATAGGATTGGTGTGAGTATTAAAGTTGATGATGTAATTAGCGTGCCTAGCACAATGCAGGCACATGGTAAATGCTCAGTGGAATCCATTAAACCTGATCTTCCATGTAACCATTCATATTAGAGATATGTTTTATTAAGTTTCCATGTTGATCTTTGGTAATTCAGTAGAAAACAAAAAGGAAGCCCCCCCTCCCGCCCCCCCCCCGCGCACACACACACGTACAGACAGGTAGACATTGAAACAAATTTTGTTAGTTAGAGCAAAAGAAATATTTCATGGTACTGATAAAAATTGATCTGTTGTTTAAAATCTTCCACATAAAATCTTCCATATATGGCCATTTGGGGTATCTGTAAGGTTTACTCTGTGAGCTCTGCATTAGGTTTTAATTCTGAGAAATCTAAAGCTTTGGGTCAATGCCATGGAAAAGTACAATTTCTTCAGTAAGTAATAGGGCTTAGAACAAAAAATTCAGTACCTAAAAATAGGTACTATTAATAAAAAATATCTGTGAGTACGAAGCTATATATGGGTCACTAGAAGTGTAGGCAGTAAATATGTGGGTAAACTATTGTTTGATATTTTTTAAAAAATCTGTTTAAAGAATAGCAAGATATTTACATTTAGGGAAAAAGTACGGATGATGAAAGAGTGGACCAAAAATATGTGTGTGTCTATATAAATATTTGGGTATTATAATATGGTGTTCTAAGAAAATAAGAAACATTCTGAGAAAACCAAGATTCTCGTCTGGCTGTGTTTAGTCTTACTTGGAACCACCACTACAACCTTACTTTATAACTTATATTTGTCAGCCATGGATTGGTGTGGGTATCAAATATATATGTGGAAAATACATTATCAGCTACATGAATAGATTATGATATTTGCTATACCTAGAATACCTTATCTTACACAGAAATTTTAACAATATTTTTTTGCTTTTATCAACTAGTTCTTATGAGTATTTTTATTTTTATCTAACTAGTTTATACCTGTAGTGATAGAAAAGAGACATTTGATAGCTTGACAGCTGCCAAACCATTATAATAAATATTCATATTTAAAATGTTCCTAATAATTTCTCTTTTTTAAATGCCAATATTGTTTGTCTGAAAACTAGAAAAGAGAAATGGCATGCAGAAAGATTGAAAGTCAGCCTCACAATCTC
This sequence comes from Tupaia tana, assembly GCA_026018925.1. Classification (NCBI taxonomy): domain Eukaryota; kingdom Metazoa; phylum Chordata; class Mammalia; order Scandentia; family Tupaiidae; genus Tupaia; species Tupaia tana. The sequence goes on from JAKSZU010000017.1 coordinate 31,516,217, forward strand.
AGACAAATTGTTTATCAGCATTATTTTAGAAATGCAAATTGAAAGTATTCTCTACTTAGAATTCTTATGCAATAATGTGTTTTTTGTTAACATGTCACAACTTTGACTATTAACTTTAAATAAAAATGCCCAAGAATATGATGTAAAGAAACTGTATAGAATGTATGTTTGATCCAGGTCATGCTCCAAGAGTTCACTAAGGGTTTGGTTCTTCTGCAGTTCCGAACCTTTGACCCATGTAAACAACTGTGGTGTAGCCATCCTGATAATCCCTACTTCTGTAAGACTAAGAAGGGACCCCCGCTTGATGGGACTGAATGTGCTCCCGGAAAAGTGAGTATATCTGTTTACACATGAAGATTTAAGATGTATGGTATAATTATCACCTTAAAAAGTCTGGAAAGTGATGACCATAGCTATATTGTCAGCTTTATAAAAACCATAATATGTGAGATTTCATTATGGTAATTCACTAAGATAGTGTACTAATTTCCTATAGCTACTGTACTCAATTACCACTAATTTGTTGTCCTAAAACAGCAGAAAATAGGGCCAGCAGGTGGCATGGGGGTAGGGGCACTTGACTCCCACATGATAGATCATGGTTCAAGTCCTGGACCTGTTGGCTTGTTTTCTCACTTTCTCTCTCTCTCTCTTTCTGTCTTTCTGTTAAGTGTGTGTGCCTGTAGCAAATTAAAAATTATTATAATGTATAAAATGAAATTATTCTTTTTAATATAAAGCCAAAAATATATATTCTTTTATAGTTCTGGAGGCCAGAAGTCTAAAATCAGTTTCATTGGGCTGAAATCAATGTGTAGGCAGGGCCTGACAGTCCCAGAGGCACTAGTGGAGAATGTCTTCTTTGTCCTTTCCAGCTCACATCTCTGTCTCTGTGGTCACATGAGTAGTCTTCCTCTTCTCTGTGCCACACCTCCCTCTGCCCCTCTCTTAAAAGGATACATGTGACATTTAGGGCCTACTTGGATAATCCAGGATAATCATGCCATTTTCAATCCTTAATTCTATTTGCAAAGACATGATTTTCCAAATAAAGTAACAATTATCGATTCAAGGAATTATGAGCCAGGATCTTTGGGACCACTCATTATAGATGGAATAGACAGAAGCAACTCAACACAGTAACTGGCTCCCTGCAAGTGAGATGTGATTTACTTGCTGGCCTCCCATTCCTTGTGAAAGTTGCCCAGAAATAAAGTCATGAACTTACACAGAAGATTTGGCTTTGCTCCTTGGAGAAAGATGTCCAGAGGTTTTAAATCTTAAGTTGTGTACTCAGGATTGAATGCTTAGAAATTGGCCGAGTGCCAAGCTGTGCTACTCGTAAGGGCAAAGATCCCAAAACAAAGGCATGTTAAGAACTCAAGTTGAAGAGCCTTGACTAGTTTAGAAATAAGATACCATAGACAGGATGAAAGCTGGCAAAGAAGACTAATATAGTTTTTAGTTCTTTTAGAGCTTGATTTCAAATGTGTGTAAGCTGTACTGTGATGAGATCTGCATGCATGAGAACAATAAAACCTGTCCTAGGAAGTGTTTGCACTCTGATAGACACTATGTCAAGTATATTGTAGACAGTATCATACCTTGGAAAAATTCAGTATTACAAACTTTTGATGAAAACACTAAAAAACAGAGTAAAAACAAGTAGATTCATTTTTTCTTTATAAAAATGATATCCTATAGCCAACTCTTAGCATTCAACTCCCCGAAATATGTTTGTTTTATTTAAATTTATACAAGTTGAGCAGACGTGGAGTATAAGGGGCCAGCACATGGTATAACAATTAAGGCACTAGACTCCCACATGACAAATTGTAGTTCAAGTCCTGAACCTGGTGACTTGCTTTATCACTTTCCTTCTTTCTCTATCTCTGGTGAGTACATGTGCCCTATAGAAAAATTTTTAAAAATAATGATAAATGAAATTAAATTAAAAAAAAGTTAAGTATAAGGAACTTTTTATTGTACATTGTATGATAAAGCAATTAAAATGTTGAAAATAGGGACTAGCAGGTGGCCTGGTGGTTAAAGTGCTAGACTCCCACATGGCTGGCCATAGTTTGAACCCTGGACCTCGCAGCTTGAAAATCATGCCAGGAGTGTGTGCGTGCAGGCCCAACAACCTGAGAGGAGAATGGAGAAGAAGGGACTGTGACATGGCCAATCTTCCTGGGAGGTGATTTCTCAATTTCCCTCTTTCTGTCTCTATCTCTGGTGAGAAAAATGTCTCTATCTCTGGTGAGAAAAATAAATAGTAGGAATGAAAATAACTAACATGCTTTGAGCATCTACTGTATGCTGGCACATTAAACAAGATGCCTCTGCAGTATTAGGGTTCTAGTAGTTCTACTTCATTACTTTTTGGTTGGAGGGTGACTTAGTCCATTTTTGCATTGCTAGCAGAAATACCTGAGCCTGGTTCCTTTTATAAATAAAAAAGAAGTTTATTTACTCTTTATTATTACCAATAATTCTGGTGACTGGGAAGTCCAAAGACCTAGGCATGGGCAAATGGAAGCAGAGGATGGCAGGCATATACAGAAAAAGAGAGAAGTTCTGCTTGATCTCTCTTTTGTAATTACCAGCTCTTGGGAAAACTAAGTCCCTCTCATAAGAGCTAGAAGTCATTGAGTCTTGAGAGACATCATCAATCCATTCATGAGACTGTGACCTTCATGATACAATCACCATGGACTAACCACTGCCCCCTAAGCCTCACCCTCGAGGATTTAAGTTTTCCCTTTATAATAAGGACAATAAATCAAGTCTCAGTACATGAATTTCTGACATATTCAACCCATAGCAGATGACCTTCAACTAGTCATAAAACTTTCTGGACCTCTATTTTCCTCAACTAAAAGTAAAGGTCAATATATCTATCACTCAGAATCATTGTGAATGAAAGTTTTAAAAACTGAAAGTGCTCTCTGAAAGCAGGGTATATTTTGGATATATTATGTAATTATTTTCTAAGTTGAGTCATATATTTTCATGTCATTACTTAAAAGGAGAAAATAGTGCTTTCAAAAACTCTGCTATGATCTAGGTAGTGAGTGATGAAGGGCAGAGTAATACCTATTGTGCAAGTTGGGCACTCAGAAAATTTTTATTGACTATTATTTGATACTCACTGCTAAATGTATTATTTAAAAAGTGAGCGAGTGAATGCTATTTAAAAAATTTTTATATTTAAAAAATGCAAGTCTAAATTACTCATCTTTCCAGTATAGTATCTTAATGGTATACTTGCTTTTGGTTAATTTTAATGCATCTTCACCTGGAAAAAAATTTCATAAAAGAGAAAGAAATGAAGCCCTTTAAATAGGAGGAGGCTTCAAAACATTAACAGAAAATGTATATGATGAAAAAATTATGCATGCGTGGATTTCAGTATTCATGTCAAAATAAACTTGTACTTTAATTCCATTTTTTCCATAAACTTCTCCCTCCCTCCCCCTCTCTTTCACACTCTCTTTTTCTTTTTTTTAAAGAGGTTTTTGCCATAGGGCGTGTGCACTCACAGGACAGCGAGAGACAGAGAGAGAAAGTGAGATATCACCCCCTCGGGGGGTGATCCCCGGGGGGGATGGCCACACCACAGTCCCCTCTTCATTCTCCTCCTGGAATCCTGGGCATACTCACACATGCACCAGCGTGATTTTCAAGCCGCTGGGCCTGGGTCTCAAACTGTTGGAGTCCCCTCACAGGTGGTTCTTATGTAAAAAGTTCAGCTTTAATGTATGCTCAATTTTTATACTTTTCTTTTGTCATTGTCCTAAGTGGTGCTATAAGGGTCACTGTATGTGGAAGAATGCTAATGAACAAAAACAAGATGGCAATTGGGGATCATGGACCAAATTTGGCTCCTGTTCCCGGACCTGTGGAACTGGTGTTCGTTTCCGAACACGCCAGTGCAATAATCCCATGTAAGTATGTGTAATTGCCCTAATTCTCATCATCTGGGAATAGATCTGAACATACTTCAATGTTATGTTCCCACTCTGTTTCTGACAGTGCATGTAAAAATACAGGACAGGAAAATGAATTGTTTCCAGTTCAAAAACCAGTGTCTCTTTGGGATCAATCTCTATCAATCTTGTGAAGAGTAGTCGATGATGAAGTTGAGAAGTTCGAGTGAAAATTAGGAATTGTTAAAGAAATTGGCTGTTTAGGAATACTAAAGAATTGAGCAGAGAAAGCAGATCACTGTACTCACAGGGCCAGGGTACTGTGGACTGTGAGATCCACTGCAGGAAACAAGGGATTGCGGGTGGGGAATGCAGAACCGGCCAGCGGGACCTACTTCCTCCAACGTACGTATGGACGTGACTGCTGCAGAGGAGGGAGCAGCAACATTGTGATGGAAGGCCAGGGAACTCTTAGAGGGAAAGTTATCCATGCATTTATTAAATTTGTCACATCCTTCCTGTGTGCTCAGCAAACTTTATTTTCTTAAGAAATAAAAGTAACTGAATTACTACATATAAGACATTCTTCCTTTTCTGTGATTTAACATGCAAACGGTCCTTTCTCTCTGTTTCTGGCAGCAGGAGGGCTCCGAGCATGTCTTTCATAAAGATTGTGGCGTGCCACCTACCTGCCTTCACAGAAAGAAATGACGGGAGCGTAGTAGAACTAACACAGTAACAGAAATTATAGTAAGAGCAGCTAATAAGGCTCATTATAGGTCAGGGTTTATCCTAGGTGTTGTACATATATAAACTCATTTCATGTCACAATTTCTTTTCTAAGGAAGAGAGTGTTATCATTTACACTTTGCATAGGAGTTATAGAGCTATGATCAAAATTTCTTCAAAGTTGCATCCACATGTTTTATGCGTGGTAGAAAATAACAATATTCGGGAGTCTGTTTATGTGCTTTTTCTTTCTTTATGTATGTTTGTCATGGGTTTAAAATATACTGTTTGAAAAGCCTATTTAGGTTGAGTTTGGAGCCTCCTATTCCCACCCAGCAGAGAGAGAAGGTGCTTTGGGAAAGGGACTGAATGTAGGAAGGACACGTTCTTTCCCTTAGTGCTGGCAGCGCAGAAGCTCTGGCCCTCTGCCCTCAAGTACTGTCTGCAAGCTTCAGCTCCTGGGCCAACGCCAGGAGGCCTTTTAAATGTTGTTTTCTTTAGGCCCATCAATGGTGGTCAGGATTGTCCCGGTGTTAATTTTGAGTACCAGCTTTGTAATACCGAAGAATGCCAAAGACACTTTGAGGACTTCCGCGCACAGCAGTGTCAGCAGCGTAACTCCCACTTTGAGTACCAGAATACCAAGCACCACTGGCAGCCGTATGAACACCCGGATGGTGAGTAGACAGCACCCTCTTTCCTGTGGTGTGGATGGTTACCGAGAGTTTAGACGTTGCCAGCATGAATTCCTTGGATTCTCGATCCCTCCTTGGTCTCGTAGGGGTTTCCAAGAATCAGGCTGATGTACTCTTTTTTTTTTTTTTTTTTTTTTTTCCTTTCAGTTTTTGCCACAGGGTTATTATATTCACTAAAGAGAGAGAGAGAGCAAAAGTGAGAAATCACCCCCCGTCCGGGGGGTGGCCATGCCACAATCTCTCCTTTCTCCTCTTGGGATTTTGGGTACACATGCACATGATTTTTAAGCTACCAGATCTGGGACTCGAATCATGGTTGGCTACGTCAGAGTCCAGCACTTTAACCACTATGCCACTGGCTGGCCCCAAGGCTGATGTACTCTTGTTTCTAGAGAGATAAGAATTGTAGAGTAATTCCTGGCAAATAGCACTGTCACCATCATCAGTGAAAAGACCAGTGGCAACTAACACCTGGAAGAGATGTTGCATTTCCTGATTCAACTAAAATCTATAGTAAGAAATGCTGCTGGACTATTTGATCTTTCCTTTCCCAATAATTAAAGAAAACTACAGTTCTTTTACAGTAGAGTCAGGACCAAGAAAAGGCCATTATTTACTAGCCAAAGGTACTTCATAACCTTTTAATTTTTATACCTTTTAATAGTTAATAAAATACACTTGGAAATTCTCTTTTCATGTTTTATTTATATAAACTTTCACAATATTCTTGAATTTGTAGTTAAATATGTCCAAATGGCAGCTTCTTGCCATATTTCTTATTTGAGTGAACAAAAGAAAGTAGCCACATGGTTATCATGCAATACAATATGCTATTAGGTTTGAAGTTGTTTTAAAAGAAAGGTGAATATAGGACCAGCAGGTGGCATGGTGGTTAAGGTGCTGGACACTCCCACATGGCTGACCGTGGTTCACGTCCCAAACCTGGTGGTTTGTTTTCTCACTTTCTCTCTCTCTCTGACTCTGTGTATATGTGTGGTCAAATTAAAATAAAATTAATGAATAAATAAAATTAAATAAAATAATTCTTTTTTAAAAATAGAAAGGTGAATATATATAGGAATTAAAAGAAGAAATTAAGATAACTAAGATTAAGAAGAAATGCATTAACTTGTATTTATTTTGGTAAAGTCAGTCATATACATTTTTTATTTTAATTTATTTTTTACATTCAATCAGTATACATCCTTTAGCTTGAAAAATGAATTTACCCAACATGAACACACTTCACGCCATAAATTATATCATATTTGATTAATGAAATCCTTCAACAGGCAAAAACTAAGTGAGTTGATTGGGCCAAACCAAATTGAAATGATTTTAGCACTCAAACAATGAGTAAAGCAAAACTGTTTTAGAATTACAGTTTATTACAGAACTACGGTGAAATCTCGGGTTGTCACACACCCTGGTTTGCTGGAGACAGTCTCACTTTATACCTGTTGTCCCTGCTCGGGAGTCAGTAGAGCCCCTTTTCCTAGGAGTATCTCAATTTAGATGACTAATCATATGGTCATCCTGATTAAAACAAATCGACCAAATACACATACATACATTTTTGCAAGCATTTCTTACACTGTATTTTATTTATTTATACAGAATTCCTATTGTTTTTGGGAAAGGACATTTAAACCTTGTATTTGAACAATCAATCCTGTGGTTCAAAGATTCCACTTTATGTCAGTAGTTACTTCTGTCTTCTATCTTATGCAGCCAGGAAAAGATGCCACCTGTACTGTCAATCCAGAGAGACGGGAGCTGTTGCGTATATGAAACAGCTGGTACATGATGGAACACGCTGTTCCTACAAGGATCCGTACAGCATATGCGTGCGAGGGGAGTGCGTGGTGAGTTAAAATGGCCTCCTCAGAGGCCTCCTGCAGTATTGTGCAATTCCATTTTTTACATCATTTGTCCACATATGTTTAATTTAACTGCATCTTATCTGTGAAATCACATTATAATGAGAGGCTATGAATAGCTCAGTAGCTCACATAAATTTGGGAGGAATTCAGATTGAGATGTGGTTTCCAAATTTCCAACCAAATGCCTTTCTCTAAGGAACTCTGATGCTCTAGACCAGGAATACAACTGGGACAGTGCATTTCTTAGAGTATTTTACTAGAAGCAATCTACTCTTAAAATACAATTTTTTGTTTTTGTTTTTTTGGGGGGCAAGTTTTCTGCTTTTGTTTCTTTTTTGTTTTTGTTTGTTTGTTTTTCTCTTGCTATAGGGTGTGTGCACTTACCAGAGAGAAATAAAGGGAGAGAGAAAGGGAAAGTGAGAAATCACCCCTCCGAGAGTAAGGCCATGCCACAGTCCCTTCTCTTCCATTCTCCTCTTGGGATTTTGGGCGCACATGCACACAGGCCAGCGTAATTCTTTAAGCCACAGGGTCTGGGACTTGAAACATAGGGTTGGCTATCTGGGATCCAGCACCTTAACCTCCTTGCCACCTGCTGGTCCCCTTCAATTTTTAAAAATTTTTAAATTTTGTATTTAAAAAAATATAAAGTATATTTTATTTTTTGTTTAAAAGATAATGTTGTGTCTCTTTCTCCTTCTTTCACTTTCCATCAGATTCTAAGTGTAAGCACTGAATTCCATATCAGAACAAAAGTAGTGAAGAAGCAAAGCATATTTCCTATATTTAACCTCTTTCTTAAAAAAATGCACCATAGGCCCCATGAAGCCAGACCCCACCTGGCTAACTATGCCTTGAGGGTCAGCCCCAGTAGCTTTAAAGCCACATGGGATGTACACATACCCCATGTATGTGTGTCCCAAATACTGACAGGATGGAGAAGTGGAGAAGGGATTGCAGCATGACTGCACACCAATGGGGGGGCAGGGGTGCTTTCTCCCTTTCTCACCAGCAATGAAAAATATTTAAAATGCAGCTTGTATTTCTGTTCACGTTCACATTTAAATTGATATTGAATTATCCTAATTAACAAAATCACTGCTCCTAATGTCTACTTCCTTTTCACATCAGCAACACTAAAGTGCTGTGTAGTAATGACACTGCATAATTGTATGAAGGTGCCTCATAGTTGAACTAAAATTTTCCTCCAACTACAATATGCATCTTGTTCATCTTTTGTCTCCCCAGATATCTAGTGCATGAAATATATGTACTGTCATTGTTTTTCCTGCCCACTTTCATTCCAAACTTAGGAGGGTAGTGGTAACCTGGGTATCATCATCCTACACTCATTTACATGAAGGACCTGCTCCAATTCAGAAAACTGTCCATAGTTTCTTGTAAAGTTAATGCAAGCATGTAAACTCTACCTGGTATTCAAAGTCTCCCACAGCCTATGGTATGCGAACTCTTACTCTCTTCCCATCACATAACACTGCTGGTTTAAATATTGAGTTCTGAACCCATTTTTCCATGAACATACAATCTATGGCTCTGCTTTTGTTTGTTTGTTTTTGTTTTTGTTTTTTGTTTTTGCTGTTGGGAGCATGTGCTTACCAGAAAGACAGAGAGAGACAGATAGACAACGAGAAATCACCTCCAAGGGGGATGGCCATGCCACAATCCCTTCTCCTCCAGTCTACTCTTGGGATATTGTGCACACACGCACATGTGCCTGGCATTAGCTTTAGTCACTGGGTCTGGGACTTGTGCTGCAGTTGACTACGTGGGCATCCAGTCCAGTGGTACAACCGTTACACCATCTGCTGTTCCCCCTGTGGCTCTGTTTTCATCCTCTGCATTCCTGCAATGCCTTTCCACTCTGTTCTTTCAGTGACTTCTACTACTTTTATGATATTTTGTCTAACTAACAACCAAATTTTAAAGATTGCATGAATGCACAATTTCTTACATTATTATTCATCATAAATATGAAAGTAATAAAGAAAAGGCAACGATTTTTCTTGTCTCCTGAGCATCAGTGATGTCTGTGCTCAGTCACTGTCTGTTTGATGATTTAAGACAATTTATGTTGAGGAAATTCTTCACTAAACTGAGGGAAATGTATCCCTTATTATGTAACATACAGCCATTTAATTTCACAGTAGTTCTTTAAAAGATGGAAGTATTAAAAATTGGGACCAGGTGATGGCATAATGGTTATGTCACTGGACTCCCATGTAGTCCACAACAGTTCAAGCCCTGGACCCAGCAACTTAAAACTCACACTGGGCGCATGTGCATGCATGCCCAGAATCCCAAGAGGAGAATGGAGGAGAAGGTATTGTGGCGTGGCCATCCCCCCTGGGGAGTGATTTCTCGCTTTCTGTTTCTCTCTCTCTCTTTGTCTCTCTGCCAAGTACACACTCCTGATAGCAAAAAAATCTCTCTTTAAAAAAAAAAATCATGACTATAGTGACTGTTTGGTGCAAATTGGCTGATAGGGCCATGATTAAACAAATGATTTGTCATTCTCTAGATGTTGACCTGTAGGTGTCATATTAAAATTAGCCACATTTAATGTCCTCTCTCCCCAGAAAGTGGGCTGTGATAAAGAAATCGGTTCTACCAAGGTTGAAGATAAGTGTGGTGTCTGTGGCGGAGATAATTCCCATTGCCGAACCGTGAAGGGGACGTTTACCAGAACACCCAAGAAGTTTGGTAAGACGGGGTCTCTCATGAGTGTAGTGTCCATCTCTGTGACTGGCACTTTTTGAGACTTCTTATAGAAATGCAGCATTTATACAGCATTTGTACTGTAAACATAACCAAAAATTAATGGCTGGCTTATTTTTATTAAAATTACCTTTTAAGGAGCTATTTAAAAATACTGTAAATTTAGGGGCCAGCAGGTGGTGTGGTGGTTAAGGCACTAGATCCCACACATCTGACTTTGTAAATGGATTTTCAAACCCAGCAGCTTAAAAAAACACGTTGGGCACATGCATGCCCAGAATCTTGAGAGGAGAGTAGAAGAGAAGAGATTGTGGCATGGCCATTGCCCTGGAAAACAATTTCTCACTTTCCCTCTCTCTCTCTCTCTCTCTCTCTCTCTCTCTCTCTCTCTCTCTCTCTGGTGAGCATTTGTACTCATGACAAAAAATCTAAAAACAAAACCAGAAATACTCTAAATTTACACTCCATGGCAACTATAATTTAAAAAGATCTATTTAATTTAGATGAGGAAAAAATAAAATTAATACCAATTACTGTAGTTAGCTAAAATCCATTTTATTTAAATTTTTAATAAAAATGCAGTTGATGTAATTCTTAGAACTGGTGCTTATTTTAAACTTCTGTTGTATATAAACTGTTTTTTAAAGTTTTTTCATTTATTATCATCATAATTTTGTTTATATTACATTGAGTTGCATATAACTTTACAGTATATTACATTGCTTTTTCAAAAGGGTATGCCATGCATGTCAGTCAATACAAAGACATTAAAATCCCCACTTCATCATTCAATATCTTTTCATTGTTTTTCCCAATCATTTGTATATAAACTGTTGACCAGAAGTTTAAAAAAAAAATCCCAAAACATAACTTTTAAATATTACTTTTACTTCCTTTATTTTAAAGTGGAAAATTTAATCCTGTTTTAAATCTGTGTATCAAGGATCTATATTTCACATATTTAAAAAAAAATTATATTAAACAGGGATCAGCAGAGGGTGTAATGGTTGCATCACTGGACTCTCACCTAGTCTACCGCGTTTGGAGTCCCGAACCCAGCCGCATAAAAAACTCACGCCAGGCAGGCGTATGCGCACGCTCCGAACCCTGAGAGGAGGACGGAAGAGATGGAATTACAGCGTGATCATCCCCCTTGGGGGGTAATTTCTTGCTTTCTATCTCTCTGTCTCTCTCTGTCTCTCCAGCAAGTACACATGCCCTATAAAAAAAAATCTCTCTTAAAAAAATTAGATAAAATTTATATTAAAATTAAGGCACAACCAAAAGATAACCTGAGCTATAGGTTGCTCGTGTATGTGAATTTTTGTGCTTGTTATAGCATGTACACTGAAGTTCAAAAAGTGTAACAAAATCTATCCTGCAATTAGTAATATTAAAATTATTAGAAGTTTCATAACATTTACTGGTATTTTCATAAAAGATTGGATTCAAACAGTTCCTATTTTCAGTAATATTATTCTGTTATTCAATATTATTGAATATTGAATACCAAGTATTATTTGTTATTCAGTAAGGATTTATTGGATAAGTATTTCTGGAATTCATCCTTTAAAGATAAGTTTGATGTGGTGGTTTCTTGAGAAGATTGTCTTATACCTTCCAGAGCACCTAGTATAGTATCTTATAGAATAACATAAAACAAAAGAAAGCAAAAAATAAAATAAAATAAAATAAAGCAAAAAGCCAAAGAAAGCAACACAGAAAACAAAGAAAGGTACTGAGTTTACTTTTAAGTACAATGTCATCATGGTAATTTTTCATTTCATTTTATAGAAGAAAAGAGAGTAGATGTAAAACACAGTATCAATCCAAATATTGCTGGAATAATTCTGAGCTTTTTAAATTCCCATTATACCTCAGCTACCTAACTCATGCTAATTTCAAACACATGAAGGGATTTCAGAAAGTCCTTGGGAAAAATGGAACTAAAGTTCAAGTTCTTTTTTTGGCACACAAAAAAAAATAAAAATACATGCATAGTTTTATCATAATCATTTTCCACGAACTTGTTTAAGACCCCTCATATTAGCTTTTCTTTTGGTATGTTTAGGAGAGCAGAGCTGGGTGATTACATTCAAATGTATTTCTCGCCATTTCTGATTGTATTTTAAAAAGCAAACAAAATCATTCATATATACTGGTTTTGTTGGAGCCAAATGAAATTATTTTTTATCTTACTGTGAAATAAGAATGTACTGTGCTTTCTTTATTGGAGTTAGAGTTTTTTTAAATTTTTGGGTACAAAGGTCAGCAGGTAACATGGTAGTTAAGGGCACTGGACTTCCACATAGCCAACCACGGTTCAAGTCCTGGACCTGGTGGGTTGCTTTCTCACTCTCTCTCTCTCTCTCTCCCCCTCTCTGGTCAAATTTAAATAAATTAATAAATAAAAATTAAATAAAATTAATAAATGATAAAATAAAATTAAATAAAAATTTAAAAATTTGGGGGTGTAAGATAGTTTTATTTCCAGAGTGAATTAATATAGGAGTAAAGTATTTGTTATTCATTCAATATTATGCATTATATAAGGCAGCAATATTGTTTATAAATACCTCAAAAATTATGATAAACCTGCAAAACAAGGTCAAGAGAATATGAAACGTTTTCATTGGTGACACAAATTTAAACTGTTCAAAGGTACTATGACATTCCTTTTTTTTTTTTTTTTACAGTAATTGTCATCATAGTCATTCAGTAGACTAATTAACCTTTTCCAACAGGGAAACATTTAAGCAAGAGGTGCCATAAAGAATTCAAGTTGCTGGAAAATGAAATCTGCAAGTATTCAACTTCAAATCACCTACATCATTTTGCATTCATGCTTAGTCTTACTTTCATTGACTATTCAGTTTATTGGCATTAGCTAACTAATGAAATTTTGATTTCAACATATACAGTTACAAAGCATACTTTATATCTTACTTAACAAAATATATATGGCTTATGGATAGTCAATGAAGCAGCAAGACTTTGATAAACATGAAACCTCCACTAATTAAAGACATTTTATTTAAGGGAAGACGAGAGGCGCTTTTACTTTACCCAAAGGAGCTCGTAATATTTCTCTTACTGAAACAAGAGAAGCTAAAAACAAGCTGGGTAAGTTGTAGCAAACTGCAGAAAGATGGGCATCCATAAATGGCATCAAGCTGTTTTACTCTATTTGGCAACTTATTGAGTCACCTGGAGCCATTGCAGACTCAGGCAAACATGGTACATTTCATGTGTTGGACTTTACTCCACATGAGCTGCCCAAATCCTGATCCTAACATGACCACAAAATTTAGTTAGGACATTAATAGCTATCGTGGAAAAGTTGGGCAAATCTCCTCATAGGTACATAGTAATTGTACATTTACAAATGACAAAAACCAGGGTTTTATTTTCCTGATTCCATCAACAACTGTATCGATAACTGAATTTCTCTCAGTACTCATCCTGCAGTGTGTATATGGATCTCGCATAAGTGCTGAAGATGTAGGTTGCATAATTATCCTACATTCATTTATTTTTGATGGAAATGAGATTAACATTTCAGTCTATTTGACCCGATTATTACTGATTTATAGCCGTGATCTTAATACCAAAAGCTCTTAAGATAATTTTTAGGATATGTGATCATGTTAGGAAGGTTTGTCACATATCCTATTTATAGGAATAGGAATGATAATAAGATTTTTAAACCCCAAATAAGTCATTGAACATTGTTTCTGGTTTAGACAGTTGATGTTACAGAGTGTATAAAGGCAATGCATGACATTGTTTGTATGCATTTCCCAACGAAGTGGTTTGGTGAAATCTACAAAACATATTTTAAAATAATCCCATGATCAAACTTGTTTCAAGCTGTAAAATTAACTGTTGACCACAAGAATAATGAAAACTACCCACTGTTTTTTTTTTGTATAATTTCTTTAGAACAAAGTAGGCTTTTAAGTGGGAAAATGTTTGGCTAATTAGAAATTTACAAGTATTATTGAATATTTAATATTTATACTTGTCACTTAGACTTTAAAAATAATATGTAGGCAGCTAAAACATTGAGTTGTCAGAAAAGTGATGATGTATTTTTTCCTAAGTTTTTCTATGCAAAAAAATGCCTCATGACTTTTCCAACAACCCAATATCTCAAGATTACCATCTAAGTGAACTTTCACTAAAAATTGACACCATTTCAAAAGGGCATTTTAGGAAACTGGAGCGACTTAGACGGACACAAGAAAGAGTATTATTTGCCTGAGTTGTTGACACTATCCATAGGCCCACACAAGGTAAATGACTAATAAGTTGGTACCAAGATTAACTTACCCCCTCTTAATAAGAAAGAAATTTTCTCTGATCTCATATCAGATAATCACAAGAATGACCAATGCATTGAAATTCATTTCTGAAACTGCTTCTTTCAGTTTATGGATGCTCTCTTCTGCATGCAGGAGCAGTAAGAATGTAGTGCTCACTAACCATGGTTGTTGCTTTTGTTTCCTCCTTTGCTTCCTCCAATATTTACTACACATGCAAAGGGTACCTTAAGATGTTTGATATACCCCCTGGGGCTAGACACATGTTAATCCAAGAAGACGAGGCTTCTCCTCATATTCTTGGTAAGTGTTTCTGTCTGCTGGCTCAGCTTAACATGCTCTCACACTGAAATGTCAAAGAAATCACATGGAGAAATATATATGTGTGTATGTATACATATATATGCAAAAATCATAATTATAGATGAATGCATTCATTCATTATGATGTGTGATTTTTTGGGGTCATTTCTTCCATCTATTTTCAATTTCAAGCAAGAAATATCTAAGAATAGTTATTTAGTTTTTGGTAGAAACTGTGGTGGGTTCATAATTTCATGAGGGAAAAAATCATTTGATAAGTTTGTATTTGTTAAATAGTTTTTGCTCTGTATTCAAGAATGAGAAAAAGAGATATGTTAGTAAAATGTGTAAAATTAAGGAATGATATCTAAAAATTAAAAGAGGATTCTTCTTTTATGAGACAATCATGTAGAAATGCCATTTTTAATACGGTTTATAGTCTATACATAGTCTATATAGTCTGTATACAAGTGTAGATATAACTTTCACATATTCCTTGGCTTAGTAAATAACTGCTAAAAGTAAGGCATCTGCCAACCCCATGAAAATTTGTAGCAAATTGCCCTTTATGTGTGACTTTAAAAAATTAATTGTTTTTGACATTTTATAGAATTATGACTTTTAATGTTTAAATTATGTTCAGTACTAGATGCCATAGTAGTCTAGCAGGAAACAGTAGTTCTCATTCCAGTATTTACATTTATTTTCATCCTAGAATTCAGAGTATTAGCTTTGGAAAAATTAGACAAGTTCAAGCTCAAGAGGAGTAAATGTATTTCATTAAAATGACTCCAGTTGGGACCAGCAGTTAGCATAATGGCTATGTCGCTGGACTCCCATGTAGTCGACCGCGGTCCTGGACCCGGTGGCTTAAAACTCACGCTGGGCACGTGTGCGTGCATGTCCAAGATCCTGAGAGGAGAATGGAGGAGAAGGGATTGCAGCGTGGCCATCCCCCCTGGGGGGTGATTTCTCACTTTCTGTCTCTCTGTCTCTCTCTCTGTCTGGCGAGTGCACATGCCCTATAGCAAAAAACCTCTCCAAAAAAAAGAAATGACTCCAGTTAAAAAAAATAAATCAAATTACTCATTTTTTCTTTACATTTTACGCAATGGTAGTAAATTTTATTTTCTAATGTGTCATTCTATTAAGTCATTGGAAAAGTCATGACACATTTTTGGATAGAAGAAGATAAAAAATTACATCTTCACTTTTCTGATGACCCTATAAATAGACACATGAAAAATACATCTAAAATTTGAAATCCTATTTGTTATATTTTACCCAATAGGAGCATTTTATTTTCTAAAAAAAAAATATAAATATGTAATACATTAAGAATTCTATCAGTGGTAAGCATATTTTTAACCGAAGAAATAAGTGATGTGTTCTTGGAATTTTATAATCATTAGAACTGAATTGTTGACCTGAAAGTAGCTTGACTATGTTGAGTGACTATGAATATTTTGACCAGCTTTAAATAGATGCAATGAAAGATAAAGAAGCTATTCTGTTATATGCTATCCTAGCATAAATTGTTTACATTAATTATTGGATAGGTTTCCATTATTTTCAAAATGTTCCCAGCTTTATGAGGAAATATACAAGATGAATGAGTTAGTACCTTAACTTCTTTGACAATGTTTTCAAATGGGAATATTTGCAAACATTATTTTGGCCTATTTAACTATCTTGCCCTTGTTTTTGACCAGTTAGGAATGCTTCTTGAGAGTTTTGAATGCCTAATGAAGGACATGTGGGTAATACCAGAACTAACACTTATTTCAATTGCTTGCCACTAATAAAAAACATAGTTGTTGACTTATAGGAGGTAAGAGACTTGGTATAGATTTTTAGCAGTGTAATATGAAAAAGTAAAATATATGCCGGTTACTTCTTTTAGCTATTAAGAACCAGGCAACAGGTCACTATATTCTGAATGGCAAAGGGGAGGAAGCCAAATCACGGACCTTCATAGATCTTGGTGTGGAGTGGGATTATAGCATCGAAGATGACATTGAAACTCTTCATACTGATGGACCCTTACATGACCCTGTTATTGTTCTGGTAATGGCATTACAGCTCATTATGTAGTTGGTTCAGATTATAATTTTATAATTAATTTATTTGAAAATACTTTTGTACATTTAATTGCTTGTTTCTGAAATTCCATTTGTATTGGAGCCAGCAAGTGACATGGTGGTTAAAGGCACTGGACTCCCACATGGCTGACCACGGTTCAAGTCTCGGACCTGGTGGCTTGCTTTCTCACTTCCTCTCTCTCTCTCTCTATCTCTGATCAAACTGGAAAATAATAATGATAATAATAATAAATAAAGTTAAAATAAAATAATTCTTTAAAAAATTCCATTTATATTATCCCCATTCTTTGTGTAACATTGTCATATATTGATATTTTGACTATATATATGCATATATATACATATATATTTCATATATTGATATTTTGGCTATATATATGCATATATATAGTCAACTGAATAATACAGTATTATAATTTTTTACTTAAGGAATCAGTGATCTTTTAAAGACAAAAGAGAAAGTAGATTTTTATATTTACCTACATAGTTTCCATCTCTGATGTTCTCGTAGATCTGATTTTATATCTAGCATTATTTACCTTCAGTATAATGGACTTCCTTAAGCTTTTTCTGTGCTGTGGGTGTACTGTCAAAGAATATTTCCAGTTATCTCAAAAAAATCCGTTTTTCTCTTAGTTATGAAAGATACCTTCACTAGAAAATCTGAGGTTGCTAGTTTTTTGTTTGTTTTTTAGCACTTTAAAAATGTTTTTATGTTCTTGTAGTGACTTGGGGTGATTTGAGAGCTAATCAAAGGACATGGTAGTAGGAGCACCACACACAGCATTGATCAGGCGAAGCCTAGCAGATTTGCAAGTGGGCCACCATCCAAAGAAGAGCAGGAAACTCCACAGGAACAGAGGATTTGAGAGAGAATTTATAAATCTAGAGATACTGCTCAGCAATGTGGTTCTTTCAACCACTAGGTCTTACCTTTACTTATTCCTAGTTGATTTGGGGTGCAGTTTTATAGAGATGTGCAAGGCAAGCAGATCATGTGGCCCAAACTCTTCTCATTTAGGCCAGATTTAGAATAATTAGATGTGTACAAATTTGCATTTGGTATCTGTGGGCATTAAAATTTCAGCCCACTGTGAAGAAACCAACAACCAAAGGGTCAATAACAGGTGCCATCTTTCACTCATTTATATAACTTTTGTATTCTAGATACATCATTTATGATGAGAAGCCTCATTTTATTGCTACTCATAAGGTGCCAATTTTCTCCAGCTGCTTTTTCAGAATTATTTCTTTATCATTTTGTTTGTTTAGCAGTCTATGACAGACGTAGTTTGTGGTGTTTTTGTATGTATTATGCTTGAGGCTCACCCAGAATCTGGGCTCTGTAGTTTGTTTTTCACCATTTGCATAAAGTTTATTTCATCTTCAGGTCAGTTTTTTCTTCCCCCATGTCTCTCTTTTGTACTCCTGGGATTCATTTTCATGTATATTAAACTAGTTTAAATTGTTCCATAAGTTCATCCATTTATAATCTTTATATGTGTGAGTTTTTTTATTATTATTATATAACTTCTCTAGAGGTCTGTTTATGTTTAAGACTTATTTATGTGAACTCCAACATATCCTTCAGCCTATTCAATAATTTTTTTTCATGTCAGATGGTTATACTTTTCTAGAATTTCCAGTTGTTCTCTTTTTTGGTTAATTTCTATTTCTTTACCAATATTTCCAAAGATGCTCACTTATTCTGCTTAACTTACTACTCTTTAAGTCCCAAGTCTTCATGTTATCTGTTTCTACTAACTGAATTTTTGTCAATGTATCGTAATCTCCTACTTCATATAATTTATTATTGTATACTGGACAACATGGATAATAATTTTTAATTTGTAAGATGTTTGATTGCTTGATTTTGTTTTGACAAGCCATTAAGTTAAGTTATTGTCAGATCCTCCTGATCCATTGAGGACTGATTTTATTCTTCATTAGAGCTGATCTACTTCAGAGAGTTACCCTCCCTACTTTTATCATTTCCAATCTCAATCTTCAAGTTTCTCTCATAAAGTATGGACATTGGGAATATATTATGCAAGGACATACAATGTCTCTCTTTCATAGACTGGATTGCTTTGCTTAGCATTAAATTTTCCTTATTTATCCACTTTGTATCAATTATTAACATTATTGTTTTATATGCTCCATACATTATGGAATAGTAGTATTCTATAATGTATGTGCCAGAATTTTTCAATTCATTCATCTACTCTTGGACATTTGGGTTGATTCCATGTCTTAGCAATTGTGAATAATACCACAGCAAACATGGATATGCAAGTGTTTTTTTCAACTGAGTATATTCCTTTCCTGTGGGTAGATACCCAGGAGTGGAATTGCTAAATTGTATGGTAGTTCTGTTTGTAGGTTTGAGGAACCTCTGCACTGTTCTCCACGAGTGCTGTACTAATTTACATTCCCACCAACAGTGTAGGAGGGTTCCCTTTTCACTGTAGCCCTGCTAGCACTTATACTTAAGCTTTTCTGTCTTAGCCATTCTGACTGGGGTTAAGTGGTATCTCATAGTTGTTTTGATTTGCATTTCCCTTATGATAAGAAATGTTGAACATTTCTTCACAGGCTTTTTGGCTGTTCTTGTCTTCTTTGGAGAGTTGTCTGTTCAGCTCATTTGCCCATTTTTTAATTGGGTTGTTTATTTTTTTGTGGGTAAACTGATTAAGTTTCCTGTAGATTCTGATTATCAGTCCCTTATCTGAGTAATAGTTTGAAAATATATTCTCCTATTCTGAGGGCTGTCTCTTCACTTTAATTATTTATCTTGCTGATCAGGAACTTTTTAACCTGATTTAGTCTCACCTGCCTATTTTCAGGATTTTTGTCTATGTTTTGGGGATCTTATTTAAGAAGTCTTTTCCTTCTACAATGTCTCCAAGAGTTTCCATTGTGTTTTTCACAGCTGTTTTATAGTTTGAGGTTTTATGTTTAGATCTTTTATCCATTTTGGTTGATTTTTGTTAGTGATGAGATTTAAGGGGTCCAGTTTCATTTTTCTACAGGTGGATATCCAGTTTTACCAGGACCATTTGCTGAGGACATTTTCTTTTCTACACTGGATTATCTTGCCCTTTGTCCAAAATCAGTTAGCTATATGTTTGGAGATTTATTCTTTAGTTCTCTACTCTGTCCCATTGACCTGTTGTTTGTATATAGAAATGCTATTACAATCATGTCATCCACAAATAGAGTTTCACCTCTTCTTTTCCTATTGGAATGCCTTTTATTTGTTCCTCTTTTCTGATTTCATTGGCAAGGACTTCCAGTACTGTATTGGAGTGGAGAAAGTGGGCATCCTTGTCTGGTACCCATTTTTAGTGGAAAAGCTTTCAGCTTTTCTCCATTGAGGGTGATGTCTATGGGTTTTTCATAGATAGCTTTTATTGTGTTGAGAAATGACCCTTCTATGCCAATTTTGCTGAGAGTCTTGACCATGAAGGGATGTTGTATCTTATCAAATGCTTTTTATGCATCAGTTGATATAACCATATGGTTTTTACCTTTCTTCCTGTTAATATGGTGTATTATATTTATGGTTTTGCGTATGTTGAACTGACCTTGTATTCCTGGAATAAAGCCTATGTAATCATGATGTATAATCTTTTTTATAAGTTGTTGGATACGATTTTGTTAGTATCTTTTTTTTTTTTTTAAGAGGTTTTTGCTATAGCACACGTGCACTCGCCAGACAGGCAGAGAGAGACAGAGAAACAGAAAGCGAGAAATCACGCCCTAGGGGGGATGGCCACACCGCAATCCCTTCTCCTCCATTCTCCTCTCAGGATCTTGGGCACGCACACACACGTGAGTTTAAGCCACCAAGTCCGGGATGCGAACCACGGTCGACTACGTGGGAGTCCAGTGACATAGCCATTACACTAACTGCTGGTCCCCGATTTTGCTAGTATCTTGTTGAGAATCTTTGCATCTATATTCATCAGGGATATTGGTCTATAGTTTTCCTTCTTTGTCCTGTCCTTACCTGTTTTAAGGATAAGGGTGATAGAAGCTTCATAGAATGAATTAGGGAGAGATTCACCCTTTTGAATCTTTAGAGCAGAATGGGGGTTAACTCTTCTTTGAAAGTTTTGTAGAATTCAGAGTGAATCCATCGGGGCCAGGGCTTTTCTTTCTTGGGAGGTTATTTATTACTAATACAATCTCCTGGCTTCTTATGGGTCTATTCAGACTTTCTATAATCCTACTGGCTCATTCTTGGTAGATTGTCCAAGAATTTGTCCATCTCATCCAGATTGTCTTGTTTCTTGGCATATAGTTGTTCATAGTATCCTCTAATGATCTGTATTTCTACTTTTTCTGTTGTTATATCTCCTGCTTCATTGCAGATTTGATTGACCTGGTTCCTTTCTCTCTTCTTCTTAATAAGTCTCACTAGTGGTGTATCCATTTTGTTTATCCTTTCAAAGAACCAGCTTTTACTTTCATTTATTTTCTGAATAGTACGTTTATTTTGTATTTCATTTATTTCTGCTTGGATCTTTATTATTTCCTTTCTCCTGGAGTTTTTTTGGATTTTTTTGCTGTTGCTTTTCCAATTCTCTGAGGCATGACGTTATGTGATCCATTTGCTTTCTTTCCGTCTTCCTCTTATGTGCATAATTTCTATGAACTTCCCTCTTATGACTGCTTTAGCAGTCTCCCAAAGATTATGGAAACTCATGTCCTCATTGTCATTGGCTTCCATGAATCTTTTGATTTCAGTCTTTATTTCTTCGGTAGTAGTGGAGTCATTCAAGAGTAGGTTATTTAGTTTCCATGTATTTGGGTATTTTTGAGGCTTTCTCTTGAAATTAAAATCAAGTTTAATTACATCATGGTCGGAGAAGATGCTGGATATAGTTTCTATGCCTCTGAATCTGTAGAGGCTTGCTTTGTGCCCTATGATGTGGTCAATCTTCAAAAAGGTTCCATGTCGGGATGAGAAAAAAGTGTATCTCATGGTTTTTGGATGGAAAGTTCTATAGATGTCTGTTAAGTCCATTTGGTTTATGGTATCATTTGGATCCTTTATCTCTTTACCTATTTTTTGCCTAGATGATCTGTCCAGAGGGGATAGTGTGGTGCTGAGATCTCCAACAATTAGTGTGTTGCAGTCTATCTCCCCTTTTAGATCTAACAGTCTTTCCTTCACATATTTGGGTGCTCCTGTGTTAGGTGCATAGATATTTATAAGCATTATATGTCCTTGATCTATAGAGCCTTTTACTACAATATAGTGCCCTTCTTTGTCTCTTTGAACAGTTTTTGTTTTAAAGCCTTTTTGTCAGAAATTAGTATCACAACTCCAGCTCTTTTTTGGTTCCCATTTGCATGGAAAATCTTTTTCCAACCCTTCACTTTCAGCCTATGTATGTCTTTATCCATGAGGTGGGTTTTCTGTAGGCAACAGATAGAGGGTTTCTATTGTTTTATCCATTCAGCCAGTCTGTGTCTCTTGACTGGCGAATTTAATCCATTAACATTCAATGTTGTTATCGATGTTACCAGATCTGTCCTGACATTTAAGTCGGCCATTTTCTTAGTTGCCTTTTATTTCTTTGTTTCTGGCTGTTACTTCTTTAGTTTTCTTGGAACAGTACTTTCTTCAGGGTTTCTTGAAGAGCTGGTCTGGTGCTGGCAAATTCTTTCAGGTTTTGTTAGTCTGCGCAGATTTTAATCTTTTTTTTCCCATATGAAGGATAATCTTGCAGGATATAACAGTCTTGGTTGAAATTGTTTCTCTCTCAAAACTTTCAATATGTCTTCCCATTCTTTCCTTGCTTGTATTGTTTCCGTTGAGAGGTCCAGTGGTAGCCTGATGGGATGGCCTTTGTAAGTCACTTCTCATTTCTCTCTTGCCAGTTTTAGTATCATGTCTTTATCTGTGATATTGGACAGTCTGGCTAAGATGTGCCTTGGGGAAGATCTTCTTGGGTAGATTCTATTTGGGGTTCTTTGTATTTCTTGGGTCTGGATGTTTGAGTGCCTCTCTAGACTTGGGAAATTATCTTCCATGATTTCATGGAATAGATTTTCCATGCCCTTATTAGTTTCTTCATATTCAGGGATATCAGTTATTCGGATTTTAGGGCATCTAATGGGATCTAGTATTTCTTGTATATTATCCTCGTGTATTTTTGTTATTTTCTTGATCTTTTTGGTGTTTTTTTCTAGGTCAGAGGTTTTATCTTCTACATCAGAGATTCAGTCTTCAGCATGATCTAATCAACATTTAATACTTTCAAGAGAGTTTTTGATTTCCTGTATTACAGACTTTATCTCTAATAGTTCCATCTGATTCTTTCTCAGAGTGTCCATTTCTTCTTTCACGTCCGGGAAGGACTTCCTAATCTCCTATAGTTCATTGTCTCTTTTCTGTTCCAAGTCATAGAATTTGGTAACCACGAATGTTCGAAAGTCTTTGTCTGACATTTTGGTAACGTCCTCCATGTTTACGAGAGATGGAGGGGAGTTACCATTTTCCTTTGATGGAGACATATTTCCTTGTTTATTCAGACCTGAGGCTCTTCTTCTACTTCTAGCCATTGGAAGATGTATTCGCTTTTGAATACCTCTTATGGGAACGTTTTTCTGACTTGAAGTGAGTGTGTTTCCCTTTTGCTGCGAATTAATGTTTGCTAAAGTCTCTCTTCTGTTGTTTTTACCAATGTGGTCTCAAGAGGGGTACTCTACTGAGGTGTCTGAAAAGCAGTATCTCCCTTTTCACAGGTGGATCAGTACAAGGGAGAATCCCAGAGAAACTTACATTACTAATGAATTTCAGATATATAAAAATATGGAACACTTCACGAATTTGCGTGTCATCCTTGCGCAGGGGTCATGCTAATCTTCTCTGTATCGGTCCAATTTTAGTATATGTGCTGCCAAAGCGAGCACGCAAATTTAACATCTTGATAGAATATCCCGAAAATAATAAAAATTACTTTGGTTTTCTCTGTTTTCATAGAATTATGTATTTTTTATTTCCTTTATATTTTCCATGATGTGTATGTTTTACGGAGGGAACATTGTTATCCTTATCATCATAACAAAATAGTTTATTATAGAAAGCAATTTTAACATGCAACGAGGAGATGGCGTAGTTTAAGGAAACCTATAGAGAATCTTATAATTATTTTTATAATACAAAGTTTATTCCTTGATTTTTTTTATTTTTATGTTCAAAGTTCTGTATATTTACTTTTTTTATGCTTAAACAGGGTATACTTGCACTTAGTTGACAGAAACAAAAGCATTATATTTTAGAACATTTTCCAGTTTCGATAAGAGCAATATTTTGAAGTATTTGTCATTTTTACTAAAACTTAAAAGTGTCAGGTGATTTACATATTGATTTCATGTATATGTTAGATCATACCTCAGGAGAACGATACCCGCTCCAGCCTGACGTATAAGTACATCATCCACGAAGACTCTGTACCTACAATCAACAGCAACAATGTCATTCGGGAAGAATTAGATACTTTTGAATGGGCTTTGAAGAGCTGGTCTCAGTGTTCTAAACCCTGTGGTGGAGGTAATGATCAAACACATTTATTGTATTAAAATGTATTTCATGTAAAAGCCATCTTGATTAACCTTAAAAACCATCTCTAATGGAGGCCCTAATCTGAAAACACTAAGCATAACCACCAGAGCATAGGCATAGGTTTTTTTGTTTGTTTGTTTGTTTGTTTTAAGGTTTTTGCTATATGATCCATGTGCTCACACAAGAGAGACAGAGAGAGACAAAGAGAAGGAAAGTGAAAAATTAGCCCCAGGAAGGATGGCCAGACCACAATCTCTTCATCTCCATTCTCCTCTTGGGATTTTGGGCACAAAGACACATGCCCCCAGCATGATTTTCAAGCACCCAGGTCCAGGACTCGAACCACGGCCAGCCCCGTTTTATATTGGGGCCACCATTCCACCTGCTGGCCCCAATATAAAATATTTTTTATTTTACTGAAATCTTAGAATCAGCAAAGAGTAGGCTCCCATTTGTAACAGTGGTCGAGGGCCAGAAGGTGGTGTGGTGGTTGATGCACTGAACTCCCATATGGCTGACCACAGTTTGAGTCCCTGACCTGGTGACTTACTTTCTCACTTTCTCTCTGTCTGTCTCGTTCTCTCTCTGGTGAGATTTAAAACATGATAATAATAAGTAAATTTTGGGGCCAGTAAGTGGTATGATGCTTAAGGGTGCTGAACTCTCACATGGCTGACTGTGGTTCGAGTCTTGGACCTGCAACTGGCTTCACTTTCTCTCTCTCTCTCTCTCTCTCTCTCTCTCTCTCTCTCTCTCTCTCTCTCTCTCTCTGTCCCTCTTTGGTCAAATTAAGTAAATAAATAAATAAAGTTAAATAAAATCATTCTTATAAAAGAAAACAGTGGTAGACTTAACATCCTCTTTCCCTTTTCTCTGGGGTTCTTTATGTCTTACAGTCACTGAAGTGGTACTCTGTAATCACTCTGTTCTTTCCACCACAGAATGCTGCCTAATCTGGTGTACTCTTGTTCTCATATTTGTCCTCATTTTTACTTTCCCTAAATATGCATTTCCTTTCTATTGGTTCTAATAATAAAAATATATTATCTAATAATAAAAAGATATTAACCACCTGCTGGCATGGTGGTTAAGGTGGGTAGATCCCACATGACCAAAGGCACAGTTCAAGTCCTAGACCCAGTGGCTTGGAAGACATGCTGGGTACATGTATGTGTGTGCCCAAAATCCCAAGAGAAGAATAGAGAATAAGGGATTGTGGTGTGACCATACCCCCAGGGAGGAGGAGATTTCTCACTTTCCTTCTCTCTCTCTGTCACTCTCTCTGGCAAGTGCATGTGCCCTATAACAAGGAAAAAAAATGCTATTAGTTATATATGAGTATGTAATTATACTACATACTTCAATCCAGATGCTGGTCTCAATGCCTAACATATCAATGTATGATACTAAAATGGCCCTATGAGATTGGTACTATTATTATTTTTGTTGTATTGGTGGTACAACTGAAACTGAGGAAAGTTAAGTAATTTGCTCAAGACTAGGATTCAAACCTAGGTAGTCTGGCCCCTGAGTACATGGTCTTACTTAGCACTCTGTGCTGCCTCTCTTCCCCCTCCAGAGAAAATCGGTAAGCTGCACCCAGTATCCCTCAGTTCTCTCACTATCCATTTATCTAGTTCTGAATAAATGCTCCATGACCAGCCCAGCCTAGACGAAGTTATCCTGACTGAGCAGGAGAAGGCAAGTGGTTCTACAAAATGACAGTGGAGAATTGAGAACAACAGAAATTGTTCATAGTAGGGAATGTCTGGGTAAACCATTTATGTTATCATTTAAAATTCAAGAAAGTATTTTTTTGTAGGAGGCATAAAACATTTTTATTCGGGACCAGCAGGTGGCATGGTGGTTAAAAGTGCTGGACTCCCACATGGCCGACTGTGGTTAGAGTCCCGGACCTGGCAGCCTGCTTTCTCACTTTCCATTTCTCTTTCTCTGTCTCTCTCTGGTCACATTAAAAACTAATAACAAATGGAATTAAATAAATAGTTAAATATTCAGAAACATTTTTATTCAATTATTAAGAACAATATTTCCTTATACAAGATTCTTATTTATTGTGACTCTCCCTTTCTGCTATGCTTTCAACATCTACTTGTTCACAAGATTTGTCAGATATGCCTTCTT
This sequence comes from Tupaia tana, assembly GCA_026018925.1. Taxonomy (NCBI): domain Eukaryota; kingdom Metazoa; phylum Chordata; class Mammalia; order Scandentia; family Tupaiidae; genus Tupaia; species Tupaia tana. Next base: position 31,542,642 of record JAKSZU010000017.1, read on the forward strand.
TTTTTTAATGCCTTCTTATTGTAGTTGTTTGTAGATCTTTGCCATAGGGTGCATGCACTTGCTGGAGACAGAGAAAGTGAAAGAGAGAATGTGAGAACTCACCCCCACCTCGGGGGGATGACCGTGCTGCAGCCGTCACACTTCCTCCTCCATTCTCCTCCTGTGATTTTGGACACACACATGCACATGACTGGTGTGTTTTTCAAGCTGCCAGGTCCAGGACTCGAACCACATAGTTGGCCATGAAGGATCTTCTGCCATAAACACCATGCCACCTGCTGGCTCCAGATGCCCCTTCTTTATATTTATCACTTCTATTCCTTCCTTACCAGGCTTCCCTCAAGATTGTTGCAATAGCCTTTTAATTAATCAACTAACTTTGAGTTTCTTTTCTTTGTTTCTTTCCAAGGATATATTTCCTTTTTGAAGGAATAAATGAGTAGAATTTTATTATTTCCTTTATAAAGATCCCCTGTCATGTGTTGCCCTGAAGACACACCATGTTAATGTAATATTCTTGCTGAAAGTGAGTAATCTAAATCTATCAGGTCGTTGAGGGAGTCATGACACCTTTTTGCATATAAAATCATAGAAAAATACGTCATGACTTTCTCATCGACCTAATAATCATTTAAAGACAATTAAACCCGAACTGTGGGACCGTTTATGAAACAACCAACTTGTACATCTCAAAAAATCAAATGCCATGAAAGACAAAAAAGAGGCTCTTACGCTATTTCTAATTGAGGGTGAAGAGACATAACAACTAAATGCATCATGTGAGCCTCAGTTGGAGGAGAGGAACCAATTGTTCCTAAGGCAGTTGTTCCTGTGAAATGTTGAATATTTCACTGGATTAAACAATGGTATAACTGTGTTATATTTTCTAAGTTTAAAAATTATATCGTTGGGCTCAGTAGATTGTGTAATGATTATGTCGCTGGACTCCCATGTAGTTGACCATGGCTCAAGTCCTGGACAGGCCCAGCAGCTTAAAACTCATGGCATATTGTGTGCATGCCCAAGATTCCAAGAGGAGAATGGAGGAGAATGGGTTATGATGTGGTCATCCCCCCAAGGGGTGATTTCTCACTCTCTGTTTGTCTCTCCAGCAAGCGTATGTGCCCTATGGCAAAAAATAAATAAATAAATAAATAAATAAATCTCTCTAAAGAAAAAAAAATAATAATAATATAATGTGGGGCCAGCAGTTGGCCTAGTGGTTAACACACTGGACTTCCACATAGTCAACTGCAGTTTGAGTCCCAGACTCAGAGGCTTGAAATTCATGCTGGGTGTGCATGCATGCCCAAAATCCAGAGAGAAGAATAGGGGAGAAAAGATTGCAACATGGCTATTTCCCCTTGGTGGGGGAGGGTGATTTATCACTTTCTCCCCATCTCTCCAGCAAGCATACACTCCCTATAGCAAAAATATCGCTCTAAAAAAAGAATTAAATCATAATGTGAGGAATGTGCATATGATATATGTATTAAAATATTGGGTTGTTAGAAAAGTCATGATGTATTTTTATCTCTTTCTCTATTATGCAAAAATGTGTCATGACTTTTCTGATGACCTGGTAGTTAAGAGTGAAGGGTAATGATGTCTGCAACATAGTTTCAAGTGATTCAGCAAAATGTGTGTGTGTGTGTGTGTGTGTGTGTGTGTGTGTGTGTGTGTCTGTATTTTATATATGTGTGTGTGTGTATATATATACACACACACACATATATAATGTTTCTCTGTGTGTGTGTGTGTGTAATTTTTTAAACTAATATCAAAGTTGGTTGTTGTGAGACATCCTTGTAAACTCCCTTTGAGCAAACAATTGTCTTTCACTCAAGGATTTCAAACTCTGATCCTTTCCTTGTTCTCACATTCTTCACACATGATTCTTCAGCCCTCTAAAGCGACCTCAATTTTCTGTATTTCATGTTTTCTGCTTGTAGTATAATTTAGCTCATTAACTTTATGTGATAGTTTATATTTAAGTTTAAATGAACTTCAAGTTTCTATTCAAGGAAATGCTGGTCATGTAAGCTTTCTCTAGCCTTTAAGCTGTTAAGAGACCTCTCCCTCTGTGTTTCTTTGGCGCCCTCTACAGTGAGTTATTCACATAGTTTAAAGTAATCCTGCCATTAAGTATCATGATGGTGATTTTCATGTGTGTCTCTCACACTGGACCACGTATAGGCAGAATCTAGTTCTTAACAAGTACATAGCTGCTTTTTAATAACTTCTAATACTTATTCAATGTAGACTCTGAGAAGATAAAGATTTCTGTTCATCTGATTTACTTCTGGAGTGTGGCACTTATTGCACTTTCTGCTTTGTATGCATTCAGTAAATATGTTGGAATGAATGAACAAGAATATGAATGAATGAGTAAACAGTCAAATATAAAATAGCATGAGTAAATAACTAAATACAAAGCCATTTATTTCCTTTTCCAGGTTTCCAGTACACTAAATACGGATGCCGAAGGAAAAGCGACAATAAAATGGTTCACCGCAGCTTCTGTGAGGCCAACAAGAAGCCAAAACCTATTAGACGAATGTGCAACATTCAGGAGTGTACACATCCACTGTAAGCACTAATTTAACTCTCATGGCCTGGGGTCAAAATAGAAGTTTAAATGTCTTTCTTGTTTTCACTTGATTTTTAAATAGTAAAATCATTTCATAAGAATCACATGAAGCTATGGTTCTCTGCCTTTCACCACTTTCATATTCCCCTGAAACAACTAATTCCAGCTGTTACATTTCTTTTGCTATTTTATAAGTACTTGTTTTCATCTCTCCCAGTAAAGTGTTTTGCTTCTATTCCTTGACTTCTGAGAAGACATGGTTAGAAATTTAAGTATTAACTTTCTACTGGGGAATGGAAGGAATTAACATTCTTTTATGACCCTTCTGCAAATGCATATCCATAGCCCACATTTCTTTCTTCTCCGGTATTTCCAAATTATATAACATACTTTTTAATGATATTAATAGTCAGGGTTTATATTATTTTAATGTGTATCTCTCTCAAGAGCTATTACAGAGCATGCCCCGATTTGTCTCTTATAAATAATCTCTTGATTTTTATGTGTTTGATTTTCTACTGCTTTTCACTAATTCATCCCCAAACTCTTCCTTGAAGATCAATCCTCTCTAAATAATAAATGCTCAAGTATCCTGTCACTTCACAGGGCCAGAAGAGTTCTTAGACAACCAAGAATTCGCTGTGTTCCGGGTCCAGCCTAGACTTCTACCCAGCTTTTATCCTGGGGTTTCTACCATCTTCCTAGGGACTTCCAAAGCCTCTCTCTTGCAGGGGTTCTCATGTGTCTCACCTTAATTGTCATTTCATCTTTTGGTTCATTTGTTCATTCATTAAGGTACGTTCTATCTTCCAGTAGCTTCGTGAAAAAAGAAAAGTATACAACAGGCTAAGTATAAGATTATATAAGGATTCTTTCTTCTATTTTCACTCTTTACCATTTGGATATACACTTATACACACAATTCCTAATTATAATATATTTTCCCTCAGTATGTTGAAAAAGTTGTTCCATTACTTCCGAGACTTCAATGTTGCTGCTATAAAGTCAATTTTTCTGAGTCTATAGAGATGATCTTTACACGTGACCTGGTTTTATTTTATTGTCTTTTAAAGTTTGTAGGGATTTTGTTTTTGCTCCCAGGATCCCGAAATTTAGAGAAATGAAATTGCCTTGGTGGTCTTCTTTTCTAGTCCATTGTTCTATATAGTTGTAGACTTTAATAGCCAAATAATATTTGTATATATTTATGGGGTACACTATGTTTTTTTGACAATGTAAAATTATTAACTCAGGCTATTAATATACCTATTATGACACATAACTTGTGTATGTGTGTATTGCGAACATTTAAGATCTGCTCAGCAATTTCGAAGTATCCATTATTACTCACTATAGTCACCATGCTGTGCAATATATCTCAGAAATCTATTTCCCTGCCTGAAACTTGGAAACCATTGGTCAACATCTCCCCAAAGTCCCCTCAGACCCACCCCAGTGTTGAGTAACCACCATTTTCTTTGCTTATACAACTGTGGCTTTCTTCCATTTCACAAGTAACTGAGATCATGTGGACTTCTCCTTCTGTGCCTGGTTCATTTTACATTGCATCATGTCCTCCAGGTTTATTCATGTTGTCACAAATAACACTCAGATGTTAAAATATAAAGCCCATGTCTAGGGCCAGTAGATGGCATAGTGGTTACATCACTGGACTTTGACGTGGCCAACCACAGTTCAAGCCCTGGACCTGGTGACTTAAAAAATCACACCAGGTACATGTGCATGCATGCCCAAGATCCCAGGAAGAGAATGGAGGAGAAGGGATTGCTGCATGGCTATCTCCCCAGGGGCTGATTTCTCACTTGCCCTCTGACTGTCTCCCCAGGGGCTGATTTCTCACTTGCCCTCTCTCCAGCAAGTACATGCACCTTATGGCAAAAACCTCTATAAAAATATATATAAATAAAAAATATGTGTGTGTGTGTGTGTGTGTGTGTGTGTGTGTGTGTATACCTTTATCTCTGGGAGATTTCTTCTGTTTTTCTGGGAGATTTCTTCTATTTTCCTTGAAAAAATTTTCTATGTGTTTCAATGTTCTTTCTTTCTGTGATGTTTATAGTTCAACTTTTCTCTCCTATTGTTTACTGTTTTATTGTCTGGATTCATTAATAGCTAAGAGATCTGTTTTGTTCAACTATTCCTTTCTCCAAACATTTGATTCTTATTTCACAGATGTATTTTATCTCTTTTAGAATATCACTTTCTTTTTCATGCATTTTTATTCTTTTTCTTTTTCTTTTTCTTCTCTTTCATCATTTGTGTTTGAATATTTCTGTGCCTATCCTTATCTGTCCATGCACATAAAAGAATAGTGTTTAAAAGACTGAGTAGAAGTTTGTTTCATAATCAGGACTTGTTTGCTGCTAGACTTTACGATAGGGTGATCTGGTTCAGCCACCCCCTGAAAGACCCTTGACTTAGACTTTAGACTATTTATACTTTTCATACAAAACTATCAGATTTTATAGAGTAGAATCAATCTCTTGCCTAGGAGATATAAGCTTGGTTTCTAGCTATTCTGGAAGTTCTCTGTGCACTGGTGTCCAGTGGGTCTCTCTGGTGATCCCACATAGGGACTTTTACCCAGCCCTCTGAATTCACTCCTGTTTCCTTCTCTCTTGATCACAACTGTTATACCCCAGTCAAAAGTCTGGTTCCCACTCTTGTGTCTTCTTTTGTGGTAGAGGAAGGGCACTCACCCTGTGGTCCTGACTGCTCGACTTTCCATAGGTTCTTCTGTTTTCAGCACTGATTTCACCCTCGCTGTCACAGCTCACATATCACCTGAGGCCATGAATCACTACACATTCCTAAAGTCCTGCAAGTGCAAATCAGTTTGCTTAGCAGCTAACACTGCCAACGGTGTTGCTGTGGCTTCCTTTCCACTTTCTTTGCTTTTGTGGATTCATAACATGTTTCTCCTTTATTTTAATTCTGGGAAACTAGGGGAGGGAATAAAAGGTAACTAGGAAGTGTACTTCTCATGTAATATTTGTCTGCAAATAAGAGTCACTATTGAGGCCTTTAAAACTGAGGAAAATTCCTTAGTCTGGTTGCCACACTGCATATTACTGGCAGTCTGACTAGATAGGGCGGTCTTGACTGTGAATACCAGAGACTGTTAAGGTTTTAGCATGGTTATGTTTTCATGCCTCACATGTGTGAAAAAAAAAGATTGCAGCGGGAAAATAACTTCGGGATAAACATCAAACAGTATGACTCAGTTATATACTGACAGATTCATTAACTAGATGGAATCATTAACAGCAGCCTTTGGGACTGGGTCACCATTTGAAATGAACTGTCTGTAATAGTGTATCTGGTAGCTGATTTAGAAAGTGCTTGGGGCATTGCCATTAGCACTAGAATTTGGGAATGTCCTAAAGGAAATCTTTTATTTCTCTCAGGTGCATGCATGGGAGCAATTTCCCCCCAGTCATGGGTGCATACCGCCTTTACCCCTTTGTCAGGTCCAGCATGAAGAACCAAATTATCCAAGCAAGATCGAAATGTCAGGTAGCTTTTATAGCAGCGGCTATAGAAATGAAAGAATCATCTCAGAATACTAAAGCATGAGTAAACTCCATAATTTGGTTGCAGTAGTTTATGTTAGGTGGATTCCTTTTTAAACTTGCTTTCTGATGTCTTGATATCATTAGTCCCCATGGCTAGCAATGATTTGCTGCTCTTTTTGGAAACTCTTCAGGCCTAAGCTTTATAGGGCAACCTGAAGTCGAGTTTTTGAAATTCTTTGCAGTTCACCCTTTCAGGGAAGAGAAGGTTCTAGAGTCACTGAGATGCACAAAAAATAGGGCATTAAAAATAGACCAATTGTGGGGCCAGCAGTTAGCGTAATGGCTATGTCGCTGGACTCCCACGTAGTCGACCGTGGTTCGCGTCCTGGACCTGGTGGCTTGAGACTCACGCTGGGTGCATGTGCGTGCGTGCCCAAGATCCTGAGAGGAGAACGGAGGAGAAGGGATTGCGGCGTGGCCATCCCCCCGGGGGGTGATTTCTCGCTTTCTATCTCTCTGTCTCTCTCTTTCTGGTGAGCACACGCACCCTATAGCAAAAACCTCTCCAAAAAAAAAATAGGCCAATTGTTAGAAATCTGTCCGCTGCATCATCTTTCTGAGACTGCTTCCTCACTGCAGTGCACTGCACTGGGGTGCAAGTTGCTCAGAGAGCAGGGAGGCCTTGGCTTCACGGTACAGGGATGCACGCACCTATACACCCCAGTGACAATGTTCCATCTTAACTCCCGTCCTCCCAGCTGGGTGGCAGAGGAGTGGGAACACTGCACCAAAACCTGTGGGAGTTCCGGCTACCAGCTTCGCACCGTGCGCTGCCTCCAGCCTCTCCAGGATGGCACCAACCGTTCTGTGCACAGCAAGTACTGCGTGGGTGACCGACCCGAGAGCCGCCGGCCCTGTAACAGAGGGCCCTGCCCAGCTCAGTGGAAAACGGGGCCTTGGAATGAGGTGGGTGTGTGAACTCCATGTGCGTGTGTCTAAAGGGTGTGGAAGCTTATGTAACATATTTTCATTTGATTTAAACACCAGATAGGCTTTGTGTGAATTGAAGCTATTGGATATTCTGCAATCACCTGGAATTGTTTGAAAAAATTAGTACTTTAAGAGTGTTTGCATTTAAGATTAGTTTGTAACGGCAAACATGTTTGGGTGTTTCATGACATAAAGGAGTCTGACAGGTGACTTTAAAAAAAAAACAGGTTATTACCGTATTGTGCTTGCTGGGGAGAAAGTGAGACAGTGAGTGGGAAAATGAGAAATCACCCCTGAGGGGGACTGGCCGCATCACAGTCCCTTCTCCTCCATTCTTCTCTTGGGATTTTGGCAGGCAAGCCCACATACCTGGCATGATTTTCAAGCCACCAGATCCAGGACTTGAACTACAGTTGGCCATATGGGAGTCCAGCACCGTAACTACTATGCCACCTACTGGCTCCGGTGACAGGTCTTCTAATACTTTGACTTCCCTGTTTCTATAGGTTAAGTTCCAAACTCCTGACATTCGGCTGTGAGCACAGGGCCCTGCCCTAGATGAACTACCCTAACTCCTCTTTTTCTGTCTTTATTCCGACTCCTGGTCCCAATTTGAGTAAACTTCCACTGTTCAGGTTAGGCCAACCTCCTGCCTTCTGGCTACACCCCACCCACCCCTGGCATCTCACAGTCTCCACTTCATCTGATAGGGCTCAGCTCCAGAGTCAAAGGCCACCTTGTAGGTAGTGCCTTTCTGGGCTCTTCCTCCTCTGCTCTGGAAGGCAATGTGGGGGGCAGCTCATCTCCAGCAGCCATGCATGGCAGAGCCCCATAATCCTGTCCAGGGCCTGTGCTTACTGCTATCCACACCGTTCTCCAAAGCTCTGTGCTTTGCTTCCCCTACCCACTGGCCTGTGGCTCCTGCCCAAAGATGTTTGTTTGGTGACTGCTGAGACTCAGTGTCATGTGGCCTGGATCACCACCTACCTGGTATTTCTAAAGACTCAAAAACTAGGAATATGGGGTCATGGGAGAAAAGTACATCAACAAGCAGATAGAGAGCAGGTAGGGAGCGGCCCCAGAAAGAAGGAGCAATCAAGAGAAAGTCCCCCTCAGAGCTCACCGAGAACTCATGTCCTGTTTCTTGGAGTCCCAGGGCTCGTCCACAACTCCTACCTACAGCAATGGCATGGAAATTTCTGGGCTTGGTGAGCAGTGAGCCTCTTCACTAGGGGCATGAATTCATGGGAGTGGAGTAATAATAGTTCCAGGGGGATGAATGAACCAAGGTAGCATGTCAGTCAATCCTGCCACCTATAAGGAAAGTGAAGGAGAGGGGAGACTGCCTCCCCAAAAGAGGCACCACTAGTGTTTCTCGGGAGTACAGGGGGTATATCATCATCATCATGGCCTCTTCATGTGGAACACTGGCTAGGTACCAGGCCTAGAAAGGGAAAGAAATGTGTCCTGGTTGATAAATGATGGCGTCAAAGTATTTCAAAACCATTGTGCTATTGCTGTAGACAGGAGCTGTGGACGAGCCCTGGGACTCTGAGGAGAAACAGGACGAGTCATTGGTGGGCTCTGAGGCGGGACCATCTCTTGATTGCTCCTTCTTTCTGGGAGCCACTCCCTACTTCCTCATTCACTCTCTACCTGCTTGTTGATGTACTTTTCTCCCATGACCCTGTGATTCCTAGTTTTGAGTCTTTAGAAATACCAGGTAGGTGGTGATCCAGGCCACATGACATTGAGTCTCAGCAGTCACCAAACAAACATCTTTGGGCAAGAGCCCCAGGCCAATGGGTATGGGAAGCAAAGCACAGAGCTTTTTTTTTGAGAGGTTTTCGCTATAGGGCGCGTGCGCTCGCCAGACAGACAGAGAGAGACAGAGAGATAGAAAGCGAGAAATCACCCCCCAGGGGGGATGGCCACGCCGCAATCCCTTCTCCTCCATTCTCCTCTCGGGATCTTGGGCACGCACGCACACGCGCCCGGCGTGAGTTTAAGCCACCGGGTCCAGGACGCGAACCGCGGTCGACTACGTGGGAGTCCAGTGACATAGCCATTACGCTAACTGCTGGTCCCAGCACAGAGCTTTTGAGAGAGGTGTGAATAGTGGGTAGGACCAGCAGGTAGCATGGTGGTTAGGTTGCTAGACTCCCACATGACTGAACATGGTTCGAGTCCCAGACCTGGCAGCTTGAAAATCACACTGGGCATGTGTGCATGAGTGTCCAAAATTCTGGGAAGAGACTGGAGGAGACAAAATTGCAGTATGGCTATCACCCCTGGGTTGGGGGGAAGGAGGCGAGGGGGAAGGGAGGATAATTTCTCACCTTCCCTCTCACTGTCTCTTTCTCCCTCTTTCTCTCTGGTAAGCACACATACCCTATGGAAAACAAAGCAAAACAACACAGTGCAGCACAGTATGAACCTAGAAAGAATTCCAGAGCTGTGTGTGTGTGTGTGTGTGTGTGTGTGTGTGTGTGTCGGGTGTCAGTGGAATACATGTCTATAATCACAACCTTTTTTCCCCACCTGTAGTGTTCAGTAACTTGCGGTGAAGGAACAGAGGTGAGGCAGGTTCTCTGCAGGGCTGGAGACCACTGTGATGGTGAAAAGCCTGAATCAGTCCGAGCCTGTCAGCTGCCTCCCTGCAATGGTAGGTATAACTCTGATCGACTTCACTGCTCTGACCATTGCTTGTTTTGCTTTCAATACCAGAGAGCACACGTACTCACCAGAGAGAGAGAGAGTGTGTGCTTCCCAGTGGGTGCAGCCACAAGCCTCCTTCCTCCATTTCTCCATCTTAACAGGATAATATGTATACACACATGCAGGCGAAACTACATATTTTTCAGGTTAATGGAACTGGGACTTAAATCACTGATGGTTGTGTGAGACCTGGCTCTCTGTGCACAGCACCTAACCACTGCACTACAGGGTCGACCCTTCGATAATGTTTTGACCTTCAGAAAGTAGACTTTCCTTTCAGGATAAGTTTGGACTTTTATATTGGCTTGTCAAGAGATAACCAAAGGGAGGACCAGCAAATGGCGTAAGGGTAACATCTCTGGACTCCCAGACCCAGTGGTTCAAAACTCACACCAGGCGCATGTGCGTGCATGCCCAAAATTCCAAGAGGAGAATGGAGGAGAAGGGATTGCGGTGTGACCACTTCCCTGGGGGGTTAGTGATCTCTCACTTCATGTCTCTCTGTCTGTCTAGTGAGCACACATGCCCTACAGCAAAAATCTCTCTCTCTTTTTTAAAAAAAGAGAGAACCAAAGGATCACTTCTTGGCCCTTTGCTAAGATCAAGTGAAGAAATAACCAAAGGAAACACCCTTGAAATAGGAGCCTCATAAGGTTCCTTAGGAATGCTGTCTGAAGCAAGGTCACACATTGTCACAGTCACTGCAGCCCTGCTGTTCCTGTGAGGTGGCAGTGCTGGGTGGGAGATCCGCCAGGTATCTTGCTCTCTTCAATTTGTGCTCCTAGTAGTGACTACTGAGTTTTTTCTCTGTTCTCTTATTTAGCTGTGACTTTATGTCATTGTAAAAGGCACGTCCAGAAGGCTTTGAAATATTTTATCAAATTATTCCTATTGTTATTAGACCTACTGATAGTAAATGTCACCAAGTCCTAGAGCCATTAACAATAACTGTCCATCCATATGTGGAATATTGTCAAACAGTCACCTCCTACATTCGTTAAAATTGACCATTGGCCTGATTTACCAATTTTTTCTTTATCTTATTTTATTTGAAGTTCTTTTATACATTCAATCACGTCATTTAGTTTGCAAAATGAATATTCCAACATGTTTACATTTCTTCCAGTCCAGTTGATAGTACTATAAAGTTATCTTCAACAGATAATACCCCATTTCTTTGTCCCATTAATGCTTTGCCTCTTTATTTTTCTCCCTAATGTTCTTCCTCAGACTGTATTCCTTCACTCATGCTCTTCCCACACTATATCTGATATTCACAACCATTTATTGTGTTTCTATATCCTTTAGTCATTCAGTTTCAGTAACAGAGTGCGGAAACTCGGTATGTATTAAGTGGAGACATACAATGTCTCTCCTTCATTGCCTGGCTTGCTTCACTCAGCAGTAAATCTTCTTTATTCATTCACTTTCTGTCAAAAGCCAAGGTCTTTTTTTGTTTGTTTGTTTGTTTTTAAATGGCTGAATAGTATTCCATAGAATATATGTGCCATAGTTTTTCAATCCATTCATCTGTCTGTGGGCATTTGGGTTGGTCCCATGTCTTAGCAATTGTGAATAATGCCACAATAAATATCGTGCAAGTACTTTTCCAAGTAAGAATTCTTCTGTCCTTTGGGTAGATACCAAGGAATGGGATTGTTGAGTCATATGGAAATTCCATTTGTAGATTTTTGAGGAATCTCCAAATTGTTCTCCACAGTGGCTGGACCAATTTACATTCAAAAAATGATAAGTGCTGGTGGGGGTGTGGAGAAAGGGGAACTCTCTTACACTGCTGATGGGAATGTAAATTGGTCTGATCTACCAACTTCTATGTGACAAAAGCAGAGGATATTTTATTTAAGATGTAAGTCAATTTGCTTTTGTTAAACAAAACATGTTCAAGGATCTCAGTCTCCATCACTGTCTCCTTCTGTGTCCTCTCTATACCAGAGTCTCTATTTGCTATCTCCAAGTTGCTGTCACCTGCTGCCTCACACAAGGTTTTTCAGCCTCATCTTTTTCTTATTCTTCTTCCCTCTCTCTCTCTCTCTCCCACTTGTGTCTCTTTGTCCTCCATTTTTCTTAGTATCCTTTTCTCCACCCTTTCATCCTCTTTCCCCATCCATGTCTCTCTCTCTTCCATCCCTCTGACTCTTGTCTTCTATAATCTTAGTCTTCTGGCTGCTATAACAAAATATCTTAAAATGGGTAATTTATAGAAAAAAATTACTACTAGGGGCCAGCAGTTGGCATGGTGGTTAAGGGCACTGGACTTCTACATGGCCAATCACAGTTTGAGTTCCAGACTGGTGGCTTGCTTTCTTGTTTATCCTCTCTCTCTCTTGCTCTGTCCCTCTCTAGTCAAATTGAAAGAAAGGGGGGGGGAGGGAGAGGTAGGGAAGGAAGAAAGGAAGTTAAATAATTCTTTTAAAAATTACTTTAGAATTATTATTTATAGAGAAAAATTATTACTCACAGTTCTGAAGTTTGGGAAGTCCAAGATCCAGGTACCAGCAGATTTGGTGTCTGGTGAGGACTTCGTAGATGTTTTGTATTCACATGCTGGAAGGGGCCAGAGATCTCCCTGGAGTTTCTTCTGTAAGGGTGCTAATCCCATTGGTGAGGGTTCCACCTTCATGCCTCCTTACCTTCCAGAGGCTCCACCTTTAATACAATCCCATTGGAGGTTAGGGTTCAACATAGGAATTTTCAGGGGGACACATACATTCAGACCATAGCACCCATGTCTGTCTTCCTTCCATCCCCCTTTCCCTACTCCTCCATCCGTTTTATTCCCTGTGTCTGTTTCCCTTAATCTCTGTTTCTCTTTCTTCCTGTCCCTCCTCCCACTGCCTTGTCTTTTCTTCTTGTCTCCCTGTCTCTCATATTTACCATCCATCTGTGTCACTTCTGTCTCACACTTCCACTCCTGACCAACCCATTCTCCTGCACTACAACCTTCATCTGAAATGCAACCCTCCTAAATCCATGCCTCGTGACAATGTGGACATTGCTTGGACACTAGTGAGAATCGGGGCCACAGAGATTACTTGTTCCTTGGCCTGCGACACCATCATGAGGTATTGGTTGCATGTTCACCTCTGATAAATGTACTATTTTTTTCCCTAAGAAAATTGGCAAGGTACTATTTTACCAAGTGTTTCATTTTTAGAAAAAAATTCAGGCTTCAAGTCCATACACCTTATAAATCATTCCATTATAATGCAATAGCAAAGTTAAGTATGACCACGAGGGGGAGACATAGGACTTAGCTACACAGTTATTTTACTTTGGAAAGTATTTTTGAAAGCTCAAAACACGAGTCAAAGCCAAGAAAATAATTTCCTCTGAAGCTTTAAAATGTACTGTCGCTATAATATTTTATTCTTATATAGTCATTATTACTGTTAGGAAGATAAATACTTTGTGGATAAGTGCTATTGATCTGAATAGCTGGTTGAGCTCTGTATTTCTGCAGCTGTGCCCAACTGTCCCCAAGAACTTGCTTTATTCTTTCTTCAGCCAAGAGAAAATCTTCTTTCTTTCCTTCTTTATTTATTTTTGTGAAACTGAGGTGCTAATAAGATAGCATTACTGTCAGAGATTCTGTGTTGTTGTTGTTATTATTATTATTATGCTATAGGGTGTGTACACTCACCAGAGAGACAGAAAGTGAGAAATCCCCCCCCCCCCCAGGAGATGGCCATGCAGCAATCCTTTCTCCTTAGGATTTTGGGCACACACGCGCACATGCCTAGCATGAGTTTTTTTAAGTCACCCAGTCTGGGGCTCGAACTGTGGTCAACTATGTGGGAGTCCAGCAACATAACCATTCCACCATCTGCTAGTCCCAATTCCTCTTAACTGCTCTAATGGGCTGAAATGTAGGCTGAATGGCCAGTTCTTAGAGTTAAATAAAGTCACATTTTTTCTACCATATTTCAATCAAATAAGTAATACTTTCTATCAGTGTCTCAAACTGCTATTAATATCAAATGGCCTTTAGGGACCATGTGTGAAACCCTTTCTCTGAATTTTTTATAATGATGGGAGCAGGAGGGAGTCTAGCAAAGAAGCTGAAAGGTCTCTGTTTTGCCACAGCACAATGTACTCCCTAGGGGAGAAAGAGAGACACAAAAGGGAAGTGAGATATCACCCCCAAAGGGGATGGCCACACCACAATCCCTTCTCCTTCATTCTTCTCTACACACATGCTTCTGGCATGATTTTCAAGCCAGGTGGGAGTCTAGTGCCTTAACTAACATGCCACCTGCTGGTCCCAGGCTCAAATGTTTCAATTTTAATAATTGGTTTTGTCAGAAGGCTCCACATCAGAGATTCCTTCTTATTTGTTTGGCTTTCAACCCTTCCCATCTATCCCTAGGCAAATTACCATAAAGTTAATTTGCTCATTTTGATTTTCTCAGGTCTTAACTCCCTTTTTTTTCTCTACATACAAGCATATTTTGACATCGATGAGACCCAGGCTATGAATGGGTCTTTGCAATACCAAAGTGCTCCCACTTAGAGACCTTGAGAAGGGGAACTCTCCCAGGGAAACCTTCTCTAACTCAAAATAGGTCACAGTTCTGAATTGTTCATAAGAAACTTGTCATACATTACCCAAATTTGTGCTTTCAAACAATTACCTGAGCATATGCAATGGTAAGCATGAAACCATTGCTCTCAAGCTAGAGCTTATTCTTTCAATAAAAATGTTATTTTTCTTTTTGTAATATATATTTTTAAATATACCTATTTATTTATTTAATTTTATTTGTTATTATTAATTTGGCCAGAGAGAGAAGGAGAGAGAGAAAGGGAAAGTGAGAAAGCAAGCCGTCAGGTCCAGGACTCAAACTGCGGTCGGCCACATGGGAATCCACCTCCCCTAACCACCATGCCACCAGCCAGCCCCTTTTTGTAATATAGAATTAGGATTTATTTTGCCCCAGCAGGTCTTTAGTATTTGATTTTTAAAAATATATAATGTAGACAGTATACTATTAGCAATATTCATAAAATTTTGGGACCAGCAGTTGGCATAATGTCTATGTCACTGGACTCCCATGTAGTTGACTGCGGTTTGGGTCCTGGACCTGGTGGCCTAAACTTACGCTGGGCGCATGTGCGTGCATTCCCAAGTTCCTGAGATGAGAATGGAGGGGAAGGGATTGTAGCATGGTCATCCCCCCCCCCGGGGGGGTAATTTCTCACTTTCTGTCTGTCTCTCTGTCTCTCTCTTTCTGGTGAGCATACATGCCTTCTAGCAAAAACCTCTCCAAAAAACGAAAAAGAAATATCCATAAAAGTTTAAAAGTTTTCTGTTGTATCCTAAAAGCCTTTGTAACTAGGGGCCAGCAGATGATGTAGTGATTACATTACTGGAGTTCCACATGGCCAACCGCAGTTTGGGTCCTGTACCCAATGGCTTGAAAATCACACTGGGCGGGTGTACATGCATGCCAAAGATCCCAGGTAGAGAATGGAGGAGAAGGGATTGCAGCGTAGCCATTCTGCCAGGAGGGGTGATTTCTCACTTTCCCTCTCACTGTCTTTCTCTCTCTCTCTCTGTCGAGTGCACACAACCTAAGGCAAAATCCTCTTAAAAAAAATAGTCTTTACGATGAAATGAATTTTATTTTTTCATTCTAAAATCAAATAGATGTTCCCACTTGGGGAACAAAAACACTCAATGATCTGTAGACTCCTGATGGAGATACGAAAATGGTGATCATTCCATTTTTGGAAAACTTATTTTAACTGTAATATTTTAATGGAAAGAGTTCTGTGGACAACTCCTGTTGATGCCAGATTTCACTTAAATTGTTCTGTTTGGTCATCAGGAAAGTCATCATGTGTTTTTGCATAGAAAAACACAGAAAAATACATCATGGCTCTCCTGATAACCTAATGCATTCATTTACAGTTTTAACCTCTTATTTCATTTAGACATGCACATTTCTTTCTTTTACCTTTTGCAGATGAGCCATGTTTGGGGGACAAGTCCATATTTTGTCAAATGGAGGTGCTGGCCCGCTACTGCTCCATCCCCGGGTATAACAAATTGTGTTGTGAGTCGTGTAGCAAGCGCAGCAGCACCGTGTCACCACCCTATCTTCTAGAAGCTGCGGAAACTCAGGATGATGTTCTCTTTAACCCGGGTGACCTCCCTAGGTCTCTAGTGATGCCTACACCTTTTGTTCCTCACCATTCAGAAACCCCTACTGAGAAGAAAGCTCTGAGTAGCGTCTCTTCAGTGGGACATCCAAATGCATATGCTGCTTTCAAGCCAAACAGTAAACCTGATGGTGCTCACTTTCCCCAGAGGAGAACTCAGCATGCAGGAACCCAGACTCTGCGGCTGGTCTCAGTATCATCCTCTCCACCCACCAAGAGTGGCCACCTCCGTTCAGCTTCACGCATGGCTGCAGATCCCTTCCTTGCAGTCAGTGATTCCATAGGTGCTTCTTCTCAGGCAAGAACCTCAAAGAAAGATGAAAAGGTTATTGACAAGAGACATCCAGTAAGATCATCCACCTCAGAAAGATGAGAAAGTGAAACGACAAGGCTAGCAATCAGAGGAAAACCTGCACAACCTCCCTCTCCCCATGGTGCATACAGCTAGGTTAATGTGGAAATCTCCAGAGAGCATCAACTCATTTTATCTGTAAGTGGAAGAACAAAAAGTGCTGGTTCACTTTCTAGTTGCTTTCATCCTCCTTTTGTTCTGCATTGACTCACTTACCAGAATTCAGTGGAAGAAAGCACCAAAGATTAGGAACAGAAGGAAAAGAAGTTGCTAAGTGTGTTGGTCACGCTCGAAAGCAGAAAAGGAACTGGCACCGGGTGTGCATAGCAGCTGATTTTTACAGTACAAATTAAGAGATGCCAACAGTTTACACTTTAACTAGAAATTTTGGAAATGGAGCAAAGAATTCTTAGACTTATATACCTATTTATCTATATTAGAAATATTGTATGAGCAAATTTGCAGCTGTTGTGTAAATACTGTATATTGCAGAAATCAGTATTATTTTAAGAGATGTGTTCTCAAATGATTGTTTACTATATTACATTTCTGGGTGTTCTGGTGCCTGTCATGGAGTATTGCCTTATTTGACATTCTATAGGTTGATTTTCAAAGCAGACTATTTCAAAGAAGTTGGAATTACAGCTACTGACAATACAAAGGGTTTTGTTGTATGGTTTTGTTGAGTCAACAATGTGATACCTAAGTTATAGAAAAAAAAGCGAAAGGTAAAGATACACAGATCTCAACTTAGCCAGTGCTTTCCATTCTTAGAATGAAAAGACATAAGATCGATGTCTTAGTATGCTTGTGGTCACAGTAAATAGTAAGTACACTGTGCATGATAAAAACAGAAATTCTGTTCCCAGGACCTTTAGCGGCACCCCTGAGATGTCCTGTTCTCTCCTGTTTCATTGTCGTTATTGTTGAAATTTGTCACCGTTGACATACCTGAGCACAGTTAAACTTGATGTACTGTACTGATCACAAATGAAAATGTTTGAGGATAATCTGTTTGTATGTTGGTAGCTAAAAAAAGTCTCAGTGAACTAGAACAAACACTTGATTGGAATAGGGCTCTGAAAGCAGGTTTGAGAAAGCGCTTGTCAGTGGTTAAGGTATTTATTTTCTGCATGGTTCATAGCCAAATGTTCACAACCACAATGCATCTGACTGCAATAATGTGCTAGTAATTTATGTCAGTGGTCACTTTTGCTCACAGCAAAGCCAGAAATGCTCTCTCCAGGGAGTCGATGTAAAGTTCTTGTATATAGAATTCAGAACCGAAGATATTTATTAAAAGTTGTTTTCCTTCATATTATTTTTATGTACTAGATATTTACACTACTATCCATGACATACTCATATTTAGGTAAACTAGAGGGACATAATTAGAGATGCATGCCTTGTTCTGTGCATAGAAGAGAAATTTAAGCCAATTACCACAACCAGTTTAAAGCGCTAAAATGGAACAAATCTGATGTTATACATGTTTTGCCTTTTTCAAGTAGTCGATAAAAAGTTAATGACTTCTACTCCTTCCAGGAAACGTAAAACAGTGTGGACTCAACTAGGTATTTAATAAAATAATGAATCAGAAACATTTTTTTAAGTTTGTGAAAGTAAATATTTCATAAATTACACTTAAAAAGAAAATGTTATCAGCATAATATTTTTGAAGTCAGTACCCAAACTGTCTAATAATATAATGTGTTACCCTGTCAAAGCACGTGGTGTGCAAGGACTTTTGCATGTTAGCCATTGTAAACTTAACAGCTCAACCCATTAACTCCATACCTCTACAGAATCGCTGCTACTTTGTGCAAGAGTGTTGAAGGTCAAACAAATTAAGTGAATTTCAGATAGGAAATCAATCCCCTGAGCCTTGTCCCTCCTCACCCCACCCCATATGTCTCCAGAATGAAATTCTCTCTAGTTTACTCGCATGTGCATCCGTCTGGTCTACAGGGGAATATAAAGATGGTCACACACAGACACCTCCCATGAAGATGTACATATTCATTATACTGCTGACCTTTGAGCTTTCTTTTCTACTAAGCTAAAGATACCTTTTTATCAAAGTGTACACTACTGATACTGTTTGTTGTATTGGGAGCACGTACCAATAAAAATGTTAACAAAATAGAGATCTGGCTCTATCTAGATTTTTATCATTGCATTCACCACAGAGCAATGGAAACATGGCCTTTCTAACCAAGTAAAATGACATGAAATTCATCTGCTACTTGTCCTTTCTCTTAAAAGGCTCAAATTGTGACCAGCAGATGGCGTCCTAGTTACGTGGCTGGACTCCCACATAGTTGACCACAGTTTGAGTCCCAGACTTAAAATTCATACCAGGTGCACATGCATGGGTGCCCAAGATCCTGTGAGAATGGAGGAGAAGGGATTATGGCTTAACCATTCCTTTGGGGGATGATTTCTCACTTTCGGTCTCTCTGGAGAGTACATGTGTCCTATAGTAAAAAAATTAAAAAAAAAAAAAAAACTCAAATAAAAAAAAAAAAATTAAGTGCCACCTTTTTTCACATCTGAGTGTATCAACATTTAAAAAAAGTATAGGGACCAGCAGACGATGTGGTGGTTGGGACACTGAACTCCTACATGGCCAACCGGTTTGGGTCCTGCAGGCTTGCTTTCTCACTTCTCACCCCTCCCGTCTGTTTCTCTCTGGTGAGCACACATACCCTATAGCAAACTTAAAAAATATATATATTTTTTTTAAAAAAAAAAGAGGTTCAGAAGGTAGCTTTCTGCTCAAGTCTTATAAAACTTCAAAGAAATTAATGGTGATAACTGTAGTATTTATGAGAAGGACAAGAAACCCATATTTTTTAAGTGTTCAATGTCAGATCGACTTTTCAGTAAAGCTGCCTTCCTGTTTTGAACCCAGATTACCTGAGTATTGGTGGGGGCACATACTACTCAACACTCAGAGTATAGAGAAGAAGGGGATGTCGCATGGAAGACCTTTTGTTAAGTATCATGGAGACACTGTAGTGTGGTGGTTACTAGCTACGAACACAGAGGTAGACACACTCAGGCTTGCACCCGTCCACCATGCATACCAGTATGGCTTGGACAACCTCACTGGCTTAGCGAGTGTCCTCATTATAAAACGAGAGGCAGACTTGTCATATATCGCTGCATGGTTACTAGGAGAAATAAGGTGATATAAGTAAAACCATTAGCATAGGCTAATAACAAACATAACAGCTCACAAGAAATATTTAGTATCAGGACCAGCAGATGGCATAATGGCTATGTTGCTGGACTCGCATGCAGTTGACAGTGTTTCGAGTCTCAGACCTGGTGACTTAAACTCACGCTGGGCTCATGTGCATGCATGCCCAGAATCCCACGAGGAGAATGGAGGGGATTGCAGCATGGCCATCCCCTCAGGGTGATTTCTTGCTGTCAGTCTCTCTCTCTCTCTCTCTCTCTCTCTCTCTCTCTCTCTCTCTCTCGTGAGTGCATGTGCCCTATAGTAAAAATCCCTCTAAAAATAATAATAAATAAAATTAAATCTAAAAAAATGAACATTCTAATTTATAAATATGTATCAACAGTGGAGACTAAAATGGAAGTGTTGAAGTTAAGAGACAGTGGAGGAGGAACCAAAGAGCTCAGCTACTCGTGCTCTCTATGTTCAATGCCTTACACCCACTATTGCCTTCTTTCACCTTTGTTCTTAATTCATGTGCTATTGGTGCAGAGATTCAGGACAGCCTTTATGTTTCAATATGTAGAAGGAAAATTGATCAAACCAAACAAGGCAAAGATAAGTAACAGCATGTACACGGTATTTAATTAGAAAAACAAAATTACTATGGGACTGGCCATGGAACATCTGATGCAAAACAAATCTCAGAAGTTAAATCTGGCAACATCGGCAAATGTTGCTGGAATAGAGTCTTCGGAGTCTTAGAACATTAATCCAGCTGCATCTGTTACAAAAGCAAAAAGGGATTTGTCCCTTTTCTCTTTCCAAATTAATGAGACAAAATGCAACTATTTTCTCCAGTGAGCCACTAACAGGATACAAGGATACAGAATCCAGGGATGGTGTTTAGAATGTCACCAACTAAGACTTGCAAAGCCTTTAGAAGAGTCAAATGTTTTCTCATCGAGAGATGAAGATCAACTTCTACTCCAGCTTGAAATCTAAGTTTTCATTTTAAATATCTCAGAATTTTAGCTTCAGGAAATGGTTAATTTCTCCCACATGTATCTATTGTTTATTAAACTGTGTATCAAAATTTTCTCACAATTCTCTGAGAAAATTCTTTCTTTTTTCTTTGTTCATTTGTTCCAAATATGTCTATTGGGTTGTCAGAAAAGTCATGACGCGTGTTTGCCTAGAAAAACATGTCATGACTTTTCCGATAACCAAATATCATCATCAATCTGCAAAATGATTGAGCTCACATTTTGTTGTGAATTCTGAACTAGAACATAAGTGATGGAGTGCCTTGCCTGGTTTTAAGACAATCTGGTTGTGGTTATACACAGCCTGCTGAGGTGTCAGCAGGTGGTGTGGTGGTTAAGGTGCTAGACGCTGCTACATGGCTGAGCGCGGTTTGAGTCCCAGACCTGGTGGCTTGCTTTCTCTTTCTCTCTCTCTCTCTCTCTCCCTCCATATATATATATATATATATATATATACACACACACATATATATGGTTAAATTAAAATAAATGAATGAATAAATTTTTTAAAATTAATTCTTTTTTTAAAAAAGAAAGAAATCTTCCTGAAACACCTGCATTTTAAATAGGAGGCAAAATGAACACAGAAATGCAGATCAGAAAGATAATAACAGGATAACTTTGCTTTTCCTTCTTTCAAAAATTAATTTGCTCTCTTAACATAGGTTTCATTTTTTTTTTTAAAGAGAGTTCTTTTCGGGACCATCACTTAGCATAATGGTTATGTCACTGGACTCCCACGTAGTCGACCGCGGTTCACGTCTGGACCCGGTGGCTTAAAACTCACACTTGGTGTGTGTGCATGTGTGCCCAAGATCCTGAGAGGAGAATGGAGAAGGGATTGCGGCGTGGCCATTTCCCCTTGGGGGTGATTTCTTGCTTTCTGTCTCTCTGTCTTTCTCTGTCTGTCTGGAAAGTGCATGCGCCCTATGTCAAAAACCTCTCCAAAAAATAAGAGTTTTTTTCTGTAGGGCACATGTGCTCGCCGGAGAGACAGAGAGACCAAAAGTGGGAAATCACCCACCCGGGGAGGATGGCCATGCTGCAATCTCTTCTCCTCTGTTCTCCTTTTAAGATTTGGGCACACACAGGGAGGCAAAGCATTAATGGCACAAAGAGGTGTGGTATTATCTGTTGAAGATATTTCATAGTTTTATCAACTGTACTAGGGAGAAATGTTCACCTGTTGAAATATTCATTTGTAAGACAATAATGTGATTGAATGTATGGAAGAAAATGAAATGAAAAAAAAATAAAGGAAAAAAAAAAAAGATTTGGGCACACAAACATGCATACCTGCCCGGCATGAGTTTTAAGCTGCTGGGTCCAGGACTCAAACCACGACTGACACGTGGGAGTCCAGTGACATAATGATTATGCCATCTGCTGGTCCAGAACATAGGTTACTTACATGACATCTATGAACTGAAATTGCACCAAAACGTCATAAAGCTAAAAAGTGTAATTATTAAGAAATTTTCTAATGCAGGTATAGTTAGTTTTGTTTCTATGGATTTAATTTCAGGGTATCCAGAAGCCTTCTAAAATTGTATGTAAAATTCTGTGTGCATGTTGGTATGGGTAATTCTTGGAGAGGGATTTCAATGTATTCATCAGTTTAACAAAGTTGCTGTGACCCTAAGATATTTTAAGCCTCTGTTTTAATTAACTATAATTTATATTTTATCATGCCTTTATAGTATTAATTAATTAATTAATTAATTAATTTTTGGAGAGGTTTTTGCTATAGGATGTGTGTGCTCACCAGAATGAGAGACAGAAAGTGAGAAATCACCCCCCAGGGGAGATGGCCACAACACAATCCCTTCTCCTCCATTCTCCTCTCAGGATCTTGGGCACACACGCACACGCACCTGGCATGAGTTTAAGCCTCCGGGTCCAAGACTCGAACCACGGTTGACTACATGGGAGTTCAGCGACATAGCCATTACGCCAATTGCTGGTCCCTACAGTATACATTTCTTTTTCCAAGATAAATACCATGCATGTCAGTCAAGAGAAGGATTACTGTGTACATTATCATAAGCAAATATCTTCTCGTTTTTTTTTTTTTTTTGTCAATTAGGTATACTTTTATCCATTTTTTTCCCTTCTCCTTTCTCTTCTCTCCCTTCCATACTAAACTTTTGTTTTTCCCATTTAATTGATTCACAAAACATCTTAAAGTATGGACAAAGCTAGAATCTAGTGACAAGTGCACTATAATTTTCTTCTGAAACATTTTTTTTCTCTCTTCTTTCCACCTTTTCTAAAGAGATGTGTAAATAACTTATTTGTAAAAAACAAATAGGCTAACCTCAATTTGGTCTGTCTTTTGCACAAAACAAAATAACAATTTCTGATGCAAGACAACAGATACTATTATAGTATTGAACTTATGCAAATAACCATTCTGCCACAAAATAAGAATACTCACAAATATCTCCCAATTGCAAAGGGGTCAGGAAGGGAGAAAAGTTTGTTTCAATTGAAAAAATGATTTTTTTAGCAAATTGCTGAACCCAACAACTCAAAAGAAAACAAAAATCCTTAAATTTGGAAGGCAAGGCATAGAAGAAAATCAGTTATGTTTTAGAAAAAAGTCAAAGAATTCTATTTCACCAGTTCAGTCTCGTGTAATCTCTCTCTCTCTCTCCCTTTTTTTTTTTTTTAATTTGCAGTGTTACTGTGGTCTGACCTTTCCGTTAACATTCAACATTACTAGTAATATTTCATAACTTGTCTCTACCATTAAACTGGCCTTTCTCTTGGTCCTTTTCTGTTCTATTATTTGTCAGTCTTTAGTTTTCCTGGTATAGTACTCCCTTCAGAACTGCTCAGAGAGCTGGTCTGATGTTGGTTAATTCTTTCAGGTTTTACCTGAGAATGTTTTTATCTTTTCTTCTTACATGAAGGATAATCTTGCCGGATATAGTATTTTTGGTTGAAATTGTTTTTCACTTAATAGTTTGAATATATTTTCCCATTCTTTCCTTGCTTGCATTGTTTCGGATGAGAGGTCTGCTGTTAGCCTGATGGGACAGCCTTTGAAAGTAACTTAACGTTTTTCTCTTGCCAATTTTATCAGTATCTTATGTGTGGTTTTGGTCAATCTGGCTATGATGTGCCTTGGAGAAGATCTTCTTCGGTTGATTCTATGTGGGGTCCTTTGTATGTCTTGGGTCTGGATATTTGAATGCCTCGCTAGGTTTGGAATGTTTTCTTCCAGGATTTCATGGAATAGATTATCAATGCCTAACTAGTTTCTTCACCTTCTGGGATACTGATTATCCAGAAATTCGGGCGTCTAGTGGTATCTAGTATTATTCATATATTATTCTCATTTGTTTTGGGTTATTTTCTCAGTCTTTTTGGTGATTTTTTCTGGGTCTGAGGTTCTATCTTCTACATCTGAGATTCAATCTTCTGTATGATCTAATCTACTTTTAGTATTTTCAAAAAATGTTTTGATTTCCTGTATTACAATCTTCATCTCTAACAGTTGTGTTTGAATCTTTTTTTGTGGTGTGTATCTCCTCTTTCAGATCATGGAAGAACTTCCTCACCTCCTGGAAATTGTTGTCTCTTTTCTACAGCATTTTCTGGAGTTCATTGTCTCTCTTCTCTTCCATCTCTGTTAGCTTTGTCACTACGAATATCCTAAATTCTTTATCTGACATTTTCACAAGTTCCATTGTACTGTCTGTGGATGATGAAGGGCTCTTCTTTCTTCTTGAAGGAGAAATATTTTCTTGATTTCCCATATTTCTTTTGCCTGTATGGTGATGGTTTCTGGTCATCTGATGGATTATATGTTATTTCCTACATTCTTGGAGTTAATTCCAAGTGTTAGAGGTGTGCAGAAGGAAATGGCCTGCAATTTTTCTGCAGTTCTGTTTCCCTGATTCTCACCAAGCAACCAGCACTTTTGTCAATGGAAATAAATATCACAAAGGCCTCACAATTTGAAGGGAATAGGGGCACCTGGGCTGAGCTGTGAGATTGAAGTATTCAGATGTTGGGACCAGCAGTTGGCATAATGGCTATGTCACTGGACTCCCATGTAGTCGACCATGGTTCAAGTCCTGGACCTGGTGGCTTAAACTCATGCCAGGCATGTGTGCGTGCATGCCCAAGATCCCGAGAGGAGAATGGAGGAGAACAGATTGCAGCGTGACCATCCTCCCTGCGGGGGTGATTTCTCGCTTTCTGTCTCTCTGTTTCTCTGATGAGCACATGCACCCTATAGAAAAAACTTCTCCAAAAAAAAAAAAAAAAAAAAGAAAAGAAAAAAAAAAAGGATTCAGATGTTTTGCTACTGTGCACCTAGACCTGCCTAGACACACAATGTGTAGAAGGTGAGAAGCAAGATGAGAAAGTCATGGAAAAGAAAGGAAACAAAGGGAAATAGTAAAAAACAAATAAATACAAAAGAAAACAAAACAATGAAAAGGGGAAAACATTTATTTTTTAAAAAGGGCAAAAAAATGAGAATCACACGGCATGCCAGGGGCAGGGCTAGGCCCACCTCAGATGCACATGGATTCTGAAATTAGCCAGACAAAGGAGAGGTCAGAGACAAGAGACAGTACCTACAGATTTTTTTAAACACACACACACACACACACACATATATATAAGAGAAAAATGTAGAGAGAAAGGGAGAGAGACAGAGCAAGCCTCTATTTTAGAACCTAAGGAATATTTTATGTAAATCAAAATTCTTATCTGTGTGGCCAACCAGTGGCATGATGGTTAAGGCAGCTGGGTCTCACATGGTCTATTGCAGATCTGGCAGCTTTAAAAATACACTGGTTGTGTGTGTGTTCATACTTCAAACACTGAGAGGAAAATGGAGGAGAAGGGACCATGGCATGGCCATCCCCAGGGGTGTGTTTTCTCACTTCCCCACCCCATCCCCAACAAGCTCACACAGCCTATAACAAAATTAAAACAACAAAAAGCCTCGCCTCTCTTCAAATTTCTACAAAGAATAATAATGATTTAATAGTTATATATGTACATGATGGCAATGCACCACCATTTTTTAAATTTTCTTTATAATTTTGGGTAGTTTTTAAAATTTTCTTTTAGGATATTTAGAAATTTTTGAAGTTGAGTACCCTTTGGCAAAATCTACTTTATATCTCAAAATAGAAGTCTAAATATGTAAGGAACTGTACCCAATGACACCAGCCACCAAAACTAAAAGGTTTACTACATCTTGTACTATTTAATTAACTTCAACATGGCATGGCTTTGTATGCAATCATTCTTTGTCCAATTTCTTAATACATTTCATGAAAAATCCACTTATTGATGATTTTCTCCTCCTTCTAATACTCTTGGAAATATAAGCCAATTTCTTAGTCCCTATCTGCCTCCCCTCTTAATTATACATTTGCTGTCAAACTTTGAGAACAGAAGTTAATTCATGTACACTGAGCACTACATTAGTAAATGACCGGTGGGTACCAAATCTCAGTGCTGCTACCGCTAGCCATGAATGATCTCTTTTCTCTCAATGTCCAGACCATCTGAACATCCTGACCTCCATCGTCTGGCCCTGTGTTCTCTGATCCAGTCTGTGAAGCTCTCATATTCTCCTGGACCTCAGTTATGTTCTTGGTCCCTTGGATTATATTAAAACCACCACATAAATTAGAATACATTTGATCTTTTCTTGGGGCCAGCAGGTGGCATGGTGGTTAAGGAAGCTGGACTCCCAAGTGGCCAACTGTGGTTCAAGTTCCAGACCTGGTGACTTGCTTTCTCACTTTCTCTCTCTCTCTCTCACTCTGTCCCTCTCTGGTCAAATGAAAATAAATAAATATAAATGAACTAATTCTTAAAAAAAGAAATACATTTTATCTTTTTTTAATAAAACTTTTATTATTTCTATTCCTGGTAGAGCAGGTATAGATGCACAAGATTAAGAGAGAGAGAAAGGAAGAGAAAGAGCACCTTCCTCAGGGCTCGGTTACACTGCAATCCCTTTCGTATAGCCCTCCAGACCGCCAGTATCCTGGGCACAGGCGTGTGTTAGTGTGTTTTCATGCCACCTAGACCAGAGACTTGGCCCTCAGTCAGCATGTCGTTTTTAACTCTGCAGTCTGTTACACAAAGGCTTGGCCCAAAAACCTGGGTTTTGGTTTTCGTTTGCTTTTAAAGTGGATGTTAGCAGTCATCATGTTTCAAAAAGACATGGAAGTAAGCAATGTTTATAAATTAAATTATGCGATGCCACTGTTCTGTGTTGAGCATCACTATCTTGCTCTTTGCTTGTTAGTGAATCTTTTAAATCAATAGCCAGACTTCCCTGCCAATAGTAATTATTCTATTTTATCATCAATAGCGAGAAAATATCATTTCAGGATTTTATTTATTTGTAAAGAGGTCTGTGTATGTGTGCACATATGTGTGTGTCCAGTCACACCATGGAATGGTGCCCTTTGGTAAACAGGGGACTGTATATACAGCAATGGAGCAATAGGCTGTACCATATAGCCTGAGTATGTTAAAGGCTCGACTATCTAGGTTTGTGTAAGTACATCCTGTCATGTTCATACAACAAAACACCTAATGAATCATTTCTCAAAATACATTCCCATTGGTAAGTGACGCATGACTCACTTGTAAAACACATAACTGTGTACCTCATTATACATAAATTGAGGATATAATGTTGAATTTTATCTTTAGCTATAATTGTATGAGCCTCAAATTACTTATCAAAAATGAGAAATAGCTTGTCTTAATTTGCAACTTCACTATCTTGCTTTCAGAAATCTCTAATCTCCAAAATGTTATTTGAGTATAAAAGTAATTCTCAAGGCCTTCCACCTAAACCAAGTACACTAGCTTTACATCTCAACTCTTATTTTATCTTTTATTTCTTTAGTGTTTATTCATTGATTTACCAAGCATGGCCTGTTATCAATTTTAAAAAGAGAAGACTTTCAGAACAATGTCAGAGTAATTTTCTGAAACAGAAATTTGACCACATAATGGTACTTTTTTAGTTTCTTCAGTAAGGTCATCACTTCAAGCCTTTACACGTGCTGTTTTTTATATGAAGCCTGTTGTGCCACTAAATACCATTCTCCATCTTTTCCTTCTACTTCATTGTAACTTAAAATTATCTTAGACTTTTGCTGTCTCTCCCTATGCTATAGTTTAAATATGTCCCCCCCAAATTGATGTGTTGTCATTGGATGTAGAAGGTGAGAACTTGATCTAATTTTGACGTTGTTAAAAAAAATCACCCAGTCTCAGGGATTTCTGTTGGCACTACAATAAAGAACTAAGAGATTAGCGCACTTGGGACCAGCAGTTGGCATAATGACTATGTCGCTGGACTCCCATGTAGTAGACTGCGGTTTGAATCTCGGACCCGGTGGCTTAAACTCACATCAGGCACGTGTGCATGTGTGCCCAAGATCCTGAGAGGAGAATGGAGGAGAAGGGATTGTGGCATGGCCATCCCCCCCCCCCGGGGGGGGGGCGGTAATTTCTCACTTTCTGTCTCTCTGTCTCTGTCTTTCTGGCAAGTGCACGCACCCTATAGAAAAAAAAATTTAAAAATAACTTCTCAAAAACAAAAAAAAAAGAGATTAGCACACTCAAGCAGGCTTGCATTGTGCAGATGTCTGAAAATGTGAAGCAGCTTTAGAACTGAGAAGAAGTTTGAAGAGATTAGAAGAGCAGACTGGAGGAAAAAGCCTCAGTTTAGAAACGAATTAAAACTTTCAAAAGGCTGATTAAGTAGTGGTGACCAGAATACTGATAGAAATATGGACAGCAAATGTTGTTCTGAGGATGTGTCAGAGAAAAATGAAGAATAACTTTTCAGCAATTGGAGAAGAAGCTATCGGTGTCATACCATATCAAAGAATTTGGCTGTGAACTGTTCATATCTTAAGGCTTTGATGAATGTTAAATTCAAGAGTGATGAAGATCTGACAAATAAGATTTCCAGGTAAAACAGAGGATAAGTACATAAAGAATATGTCTATATAAAAATTGTTCTGACATTCGATCATCTAACATTTGGCAGGCATTAGATGCTGTAGGTACTATTGTTATGAAAACATAAAAAGGTGGGCCAACCCATGGCATGGTGGTTAAAGCAGATGGATCCCACATGGCGGTGTAGTTTGAGTCTCAGACCTGGTGGCTTGAAAAACAAGCCAGGTGAGTGAGTATGTATGCCTCAAACCCAGAAAGGAGAGAAAAATGGTGAAAGGGTTGCAGCATGACCACTTCTCTTGGGGAGTGCTTTCTGTCTCTCTCTTTCTCTGGTGAGTACATGTATCTTCTGAGCAGAAAAAAACATTTGGGGTGGGGTGAGTGGACTTGTTTGCATGAGTGCTTGCGAAAGAGATGGGGGTGGGGGGGCAAGGAGAAAGCACCCTGAATGCGCATGTCCACACCACAATCTCTTCTTCTTCATTTCTCCTTTCTATTAAGATTTTAAGCTCACACAGACACTCATGTGCCTGGCATATTTTTCAAACCAGCAGATTGGGTATTTAACTAATCATGTAAGATCTGGCTCCCTTAACTGCTAGGCTGTAGGTTAGCCAATGAGTAAACTCTTAAAGTGAAAAGATGTAGTCTGAGATCACTAAGTGCTTATTTAGCTAAAGAGTACTTTTCTTTCTTTGGTATCTATTTCTTATACAAGAAATACATACTCAGAATGCACATATGTGTTAAGCTTTTTATGTTAAAATAGTATTATTTACTCTATACTTTGGTTTAGGTTCATTGTTGTCAGGGTATATGTCACTTCTAGTATTCTTTACAAATGACTTTTGCAATTTTAAAAGATAATTTGGTTCTAAGACATGAACCAAATAAGTATAGATTGTAGAAATGTCTTAAATGCCCCTAATTAGACACTCAATTCTGGTTTAGATGCGATAGAGCTCCGCAGAGGACAAAAAGATTAGTGAGGCCTGTGAAAGGCTTCAGGGGTCCACTTTAAATGTGCTTTTAGGAGAGAATGCAATATAAAAAGAAATTAAAATTTGATAAAAAATAAACATCTAGGCACTGCAATCCCTTCCTATCTGTGAAGTTATACTTATAGAAATGCATCATACATACATTTACTTTTATGAGTAGTTATGATTAGATTAAAACTTTGCAGGGAAGCCTTGAGAAAAGCAAAGACAGACATAGAGCCTCATGACTTCTTCAAAAAAACAATTACTTAATTTTATTATTATTATTATTATTTTTGCTATCAGGCATGTGCACTCACCAAAGAGAGAGAGAGAGAAAATAAAAACAAGCCACCAAGTCTGGGACTCGAACTGTGGTCGGTCATGTGGGAGTCCAGTGCTTTAATGACACCACCACCTGCTAGCCCTAGCCTCTTGAGAAAAAGGAGAAGCTGAGATTTAGGTGGAGATGGAAAGATAGTACACAGGATGAAGGAAGTTGGCCAACATGAAATTATAAAACAAAGGTAAATATTTGTATGGACAAAATGTATTTTTTTTAAATTCAAAGGTAAGTTTTCAGTGTATGCATTTTTTGCAAAAATAATTTTTAAAGCTCATTTGTGAGGGAGACAGAGTCTATCAAGCAGAAGTTGTCTATGACAATTCTGCACACAGTATTCTTCCCTACTAACAATAGCAGAGCAGAGAGGTGGAGAAAGGGCTTTGGAAGTCCGATCATTCATTTGTTTTAGATCTTGCTCTATCTCACTGGTTCTGGGAAATTCACATCGGTCTCACCACTGTCTGTTCATCTGTAAAATGTGGAGACTACTAGCACTTAGGGTATTACTCCTAATACGCTACTAGGGCTGTCATAGATGAAACGCACAGCAGTGCCTGACACACAGGAAACGCTGCACCCCTCACTGCTATTATCTCCAAATAAAGTGAACTGTAATAAAACGTTATTGATATTTTCAGTTAGCATGCTGTCATTTCTTGAGTCTCACTATTATTATTTTATTTGTTCCTTCAAGAAACTGGTCTTCTGCATTATTTGGAGGTGGTCATATGTGTGTATGACAGCACACTTAGGGATATAGGCTTCTTCAGTGTTATGCAACGCTGAAGTCATACAGATTTTTATCTTATGCAAGGAGGCATTTAATATTAGAGTTTAAATTTAGAAACAGTTAAAATGTTACATTACATTGTAGTTAACCAGGCAGGCTAGCATGAGGCTGACAACCATGAAGTAAACAGCACAGAGCAGAAAACAGTCACCATGAAAAGGTATTTCATTTCTAGTCTCCATGGCTTTGTTACCACGTGTATTCTTACTGTTTCACAGTTACTCTGTTATCTTGCCACTTATTACATGACAGCTGTTCTCTTTCTTTTTTCTTTTTTATTTATTTTTATTTTAAAAAATTAATTTTTTACATCCAATCACTATACGTCACTTAGTTTCTAAAGTGAATTTTCCCAACATGAATACACTTCACACCACTCCAGTTGAGGATACTATAATGTTATCATCAACAGATAATAATCCATTTCTCTGTCCCATAGATGTCTAGCCACTCTATTTTTCTCCTTAATTTTTTTCCTCACACTCTTCCCTTCTCCCAGCCTTTTCCCACACTGTCTCCAGTATTTTTATTTTATACATTTAATCACTGTGTATTATTAAAGCATACCAAATGAATTTTCCTGTCATGAATTCATTGGATATTGGAACAGTCAAAGACATTACCATAAACATTATAACCCATACATCTCTTTCCATTTTGGGTCCCTTAAATGTTTGGCTTCTTTCCCTTTCCCTTTGACACACTCCCTCTCACCATCCCTATTTCCCACCCTCCTCCCACACTGTCTCCAGTATCATTACTGCTCTCTGTGCTTTTATACCTTCCCTTTTTTTTTTTTTTTTTTTTTTTGAGAAGGTTTTGCTATAGGGCGCATGCGCTCGCCAGAAAGACAGAGAGAGACAGAGAGACAGAAAGCTAGAAATCACCCCCATCCAGGAGGGATGGCCACACTGCAATCCCTTCTACTCCATTCTCCTCTCGGGATCTTGGGCACACACACACATGCTCCCAATGTGAGTTTAAGTCACCGGGCCCGGGACTTGAACCACGGTTGACTACATGGGCGTCCAGCGACATAGCCATTACGCTAACTGCTGGTCCCATGCTCTTATACCTCCAATCATTCAGTTTCTGCCATTAGCTGCAGAAATCTTCTCTCCTACACACCCTTCCTTCTTGTTTCTGCAAAGTGCTATATTCAAAAAGATTCCAAAAATCGATTTACTGAAGTATAATAGAAAGTGTCTGAGGAGGGGAAGCTGGGGATACCATATAACAAGCAGCAGCTATTCTTTGAAACTCCTTGCTAGTTATTCTTAGACAGCTACTTGACATTCTCTGTGCCACCATCAAAATTCCCGGTTCCTCTCTAGGAACTAGGCTTCGAATTCTTTCCGTAGTAAGAAGCACATAAGCTGTTTTATGGAACTAATCTTTTTTATCTTGTCTTCAGTTCCACTATCAGGAGGCTGCTGCTGTAACTCCTTTAAAAAAAAGTACAGTGGCAATTAGAGCTACGGTACTGTCCCCAAAGCTGGCAGGGAGTGAAAGATGAGGCATTTAGAAGATGAACGTTGAGTCTTCTGTGATCAACAGAATAAAAAGAAAAGGATGGAGATAAAATGGCTAAGCAGATTTCTGGCTTCATGACATATTGTGGTAAGTATATTAAAATGTATCCACTGCCTACATTATATATAACACTTGACAAAAAAATCAAAAGGGTATTTATAACATTGCTTTGAAATTTGCCTATGAGCCATTTGAATCATTTCTATTCAGCTCTGATTTCTCTAAAATCACCACATACATATGGAAATGACTGCAAAGTGAAGAAAATCTAATTTTAACTAATTTTCAAATATAACAGAAATATGATGAATACTAAATCTAATAACAGGCTAGTATAAACCTATATTTTATTGACTTTTAAATATTTATTTTTATAGTTCTGCTTTTTTATCTCTGAGTGAATAATACTATTTCTGGTTTCAAATATTTTAGAGGCCCCTAAAAAGCATGTCAGCCCTGGGCACTGTGTTTCTAAAGAATAAAATGTTCAGTTGTAGCATACTTCGAGAATGATGGGGCACTACCCACACCAACCTCACGTGTAGATTTGCGAGATGTGCATTCGATAAACTGCATTGAATTTATGCCTAGAAGACCTATTTGAAGAGGTTAATTTGGTTTGGAGACATGTTGATGTCCTTGGGGAACTGAATTTCATTTGAAAAATTTCATAAAGTAAAATAAATCTTGGAAGGGTATTATTATCATTTGCTATCTTCAAATTAGAATGTATATAAAAATATTTTGTTCTTGGGAGAAATTAGTTGAAACAGATGGCTTATGTTCTCTTTCCCCAAAGCCTCAGAAATCAGGCTTTCAATTATGTTCAGATACACTTCACCTTAAGCTACAACTCTCCTCTGGCAAGAAGTGACCTTTTTGAAAGGTCATAGGAGTAATACACAGCCCTACAACTTATTTCTGGTCAGGTATTAGATGGCTTTGAATTTGAGGGTGGAACACAGTGCTATCAGCAATTCCTTTGAATGAGTTATGGATTTCCTTTGAATTTCTGATGGCTTATCATTTTCACAAAAATGATTATCAAAGGGAGAAAATCTGTACTCACTGACACATATGAGCACACATACAATCATTGCAGCAAGTAGACCTAACTTGATAATAATTATATAAACATCCATTTGTGTTGCTCAGGAGAATTCAAAACTACTTTCTAGAGCATAATTTCATTGAATCTTACACTCTTTCTCACCAGGTGATCAAGGTAACACTTGAGATATTTCTAATCTTATTTGTTAACTCATTGACATGACATTTGAAACAGAATTAGTTCAAGTGCTTAAGGCCTGGTGGATTATAATGACAATAACAGGATCTATGATCTGTAAAGATTTACTTCACCAAGAAAGATGAAGAAACAGTTACAAATGTTTTGAGTGAAGATAAATGAAAGAGTTGCTATAATTCATCACAGAAAAGAGAAAATTGATTTTTTTTATTAATTACTTCTGGATTATTATCAGAGGGATGAAAGCTACTTGAAAATAAACCAAGAGAGGAGCCAGTAGGTAGCATGCTGGTTAAGGTGCTGAATTCCCATATAGCCGACCATGGTTCGAGTCCCGGACCTGATGACTTGCTTTCTTTTCCTCTTTCTCTCTCTGGTGAGTATATTTGCCATATAGCAAATTAAATAATAAATAAATAAATAAATAAATAAATTTAAAATAAAATAAACTAAGAGAAATTATGATAAGATTTTACCCTGCTGCACAAAATCTCTAATTTCTCTATTTTAGATACATATCAAGATAAAGATAGCAAGACTTGATAGACAAGGCTGCTCACTTTCTCCTCTGCTTTTTCATATAGTGTTGGAAGTCTTAGCCATCCCCCCTAGGGGGTGATTTCTTGCTTTCTGTCTTTCTGGTGAGCGCACATGCCCTATAGCAAAAACCTCTCAAAAAAAAAAAAAAAAAAAAAGATTCTGAGAATCAATAATAATAATTATAATAATCTGAAAAAGATGATGAAAAACTATTTGATGATGATTAGGATAATGCCTTTGTCTTGACTGATATTCATGGTAATCGTGCTGGAAAAAGAAATGTAATATGCTGTAAAGATATATGTGATTAAATGTAATATAAAAATAAAAAAAGAAAGGAGAAATGATAAAATTTTCATCTTCAAGAGTTGAAAAATTAAATTTACTAGACAGGCATTTCAAGTAGGATTTCAGATGGAGAAGGGTTTGAAGAAAGTAAGGTTAAAAATAAAAGATGACATAGAAATAGTTTTTTATTATTAGGAAATTATGGTGAGATATACTTTGACATAATTTATACTTAGATAGAAGCAAAATTACCAGAGTTCAAGTCTCAGAGGTCAAAAGCTTTGATCAGTCATTTAACCAAAAAATATTTACAGGACATTTATTATGGCCAGATAAATATTCTGTGCTGTAGGAACACAATGATGAAGAAGAGACCTTTCTAAAATAGCTTATACTTCAGTGAAGGAAGAAAGAAAATAATGTAGTAAATGGCTTTTCTAATTTACATAAAACTATGAAGACAATAAAAGAACAATTGTTGGCCAGAATGCAGAGAAACGAAACACTCAGATACATTGGTACCATCACTTTGGAAAATTGCTTGACATTATTATTATTTTAAAAATTATTTAACTTTATTTATTTGTTCACTTATTTACATTTGACCAGAGAGGGACAGAGAGAGAGAGAGAGAGAGTGAAAGAGTGAGAGAGTGAGAGACAGAGAAAGTGAGAAAACAAGACGTCAGGTACGGGACTCAGATCATGGTCGGTTATGTGGGAGTCCAGCGCCTTAACCACCACACTATCTGCCGGCCCACTTGACATTATTAACCAAATTTGAACCTATGTATAACGTAGGAATTAGAAATTTCTCTTGTAGGCATTTACTCAATAGAGCAGATACCCACATGCAACCAAAGACAAGGGTGCTCAGAGCAGCATTGTTTGTGCTCTCAAATACTTGGAACAACTCTGGTGGCCACCAACAGAAACGAGATACCTAAATATTGACATATTCAGAGAACAGAATAACCATATAGCAAGAAAATGTACAAACTACTACAACAGAGGACAACATGGATATCTTTTAAATACCATAACAGAGATACATTTTAAATATGTTGCACTGTAAAAAGAACCCAGATATAAAAGAATATGAGAGGACTTTGAGAAGTAGAAAAATAGAATTAAAGTGTACATTTAATTTGGTCCAAAAATTCTTTTGAAATTCATGCATAATTTTTCATAATACACATTTCCAAGAGCTTTTCAAAGTCCTTGTATATATTCTATACGAATGTGTATAAGTACAACAATAAATAAAATTACTCAAGGGGTTAGAAACCAGGATTGAAGTCACATCTTGGAAAGAGGGGACAATGACTCGAAAAAGACATGAGAAGGTTTCTGGGTTTTGGGTAATGTTCTATTTCCTTGCATTGGTGATGGTTACATGGCTGTGTTTACTTGGAATAAGTTAAGTTGTAATCTTATGATATGTCCACTTTCTACACTAATATTTTAGCTAGAAAAAGGGGGTTGTTTTAGTTTTTTAAAGTATAAATTTATCCATGATATTCTCCTCTTAAAGTTTACAAAGACTTTCCATCAAAAGTCCTTACCATGAAGTGGGGTCTTCATCAGCTTTGTCTGCTATCCCAGTCTCTCTTCTGATGGCTGAAAATGGCAGAATTACTGGATAATTTATCTTCCTGTATATACATAAACACATTATGCAACTTCCTCTTCCAGCAAGTGGACTTTCTTTTTTAAAAAAATAATTATTTATTTATTTAATTCCATTTGTTATTATTATTATATTTTTTAATTTGACCACAGAGAGACAGAGAGAGAATGGGAAAGCGAGAAAGCAAGTCGCCAGATCCACGACTTGAACCACGGTGGGCCATGTGAGAATCTAGCACCTTTAACCATGTTATTTTACTTGGTAGCTCTATAGCAAGTGAATTTCCTAATAACTACTAGTTATTTAATTTACATATTGAGTAGGCAGTTGAATCTTGAATCCTGAGAAATCAAGCCTGGAGATGTATTTGGGGCCATCAGACTATATAGGAAAGAAAAAGGACAAAGGCAGGGCCCTAAGATATTGCAAGATTGAATTTCAAAACTGCTAGCAAAAGGTAAACTTGCAAAAGACTGAAAAGAATCGACAAGAATGTAGTAAGAAAATGAAAAGAGTGAGTATGACTGAGCTCTGGAGAGTTTTTGTAAGAAAAAAGGGGCCATTCATAGCAAATGATGCTCTGCTGGTTAATTTTATAAGTCAACCTACCCTATAGGTTGTCAAGATATTTAGTTAAACATTACTCTGCATGTTTCTGTGGGAATGTTTTTGGGTAAGATTAATGTTTAAATTGGACAAAAAGGTAAGCAAATTGCCTTCCATAAGGTGAGTGGCCTCATTCAATCAGTTGAGGACCTAATTAGAGCAA
This sequence comes from Tupaia tana, assembly GCA_026018925.1. NCBI lineage: Eukaryota > Metazoa > Chordata > Mammalia > Scandentia > Tupaiidae > Tupaia > Tupaia tana. The sequence goes on from JAKSZU010000017.1 coordinate 31,579,333, forward strand.
AGAACAGTCTTCCCTGAGCAGGAGGGAATTCTCCAGCAGGCTGCGTTAGAACTTCATCTGGGCATCGGCTCTTCCTGGTCCTACAACAGATGACTTTCAGATTCAAAGTGGAATATCCACTCTCCTAGGTCTCCAGCCTGATAACCTAGCCGACAGATTTTAGACTTGTCAGTCTCCATAATCATTGAACCAATCCTTAAAATAAAACCTTCTGTCTATCATCTTTTGGTCCGGATTCTCTGAAGAACCCTCACTGATGAGAAGGCCACGGGATGAGAACAGACTTGAGCACTTACTTTTCTCAAGATGTCAGCACTTTTGTATTTTGATAAGGAGCTGTTTAATGAGTTCATGGGGACAAAAGTTGATTGGAATAGACTGGTGTAAACAAGCAGTCAGGAAATGGAGTTAGAAAGAAAAAATACTTAAATAGAGCAATAGTTGTAAGAGACATAAAGAAAAGATTTTTTTAATGGGTGATATTAAGGCATGTTTGACTATCAGTGGACTTAATTCAGAAGACAGAAAGTAAGAAAAGGATGGAGTTATATTTCAGGTAAAGAAGATGAACTTAGGATAGGATCTAGGACCCTCATTTAACCGTAATGTGATGATAGATATGAGTAAGGATGCATCAGGATGAGTATTTGGGTGTTGGGAAGGTGAGCCAGTTCTCTTCCATTTGTGACTGTTTTTCCTTTTAAAGGTATTTTTGCATGGGGCATGTGTACTCACTGGAAAGAAAGAAAGGTAGTGAGTGGGAAAATGAGAAATCACCCCCAGGGAATGGCCACACTGCAATCCCTTCTCTTCCATTGTTCTCCTGGGATTTCTGGGCACACATGCACATGTACCTGCTATGATTTTTAAGTCACCAGGTCTGAGACTTGAACAATGGTAGGCCATGTAAGAGTCCAGTGCCACCTAATGGCCTCTGTTCTTCCTCTTTTGAGGAATGACCATCAAGCAGGTGATTTGGAAGATTTTTGAAGAAAAGTTAAGAAATTATCACCTTCAAGAGTTGGAAGATTAAACTTAAAGAAAAGTCATGTTTAGATTTCCCCATGAGTGTTCATAGTGATTTGGGAGATATGTCCAAAGTGGAGCCCATAGCAAGTGTCCATTAACATTGCCCTTGGTTGATGGGGTGTAGTTGTAGAGAATACAGTTTAGCTCTGGTTGAAGTTTTGCAAAGGGAGTGAGACAGGAGGAAAAAGGGGATAAAGGAAAATACTTGAAATAACAAGTTATAATGCTGATCTTGGAATATCTGACAAAATGGGAATAGAGGGGAGTCAACAGTAGGGAGAGATATTGAAAATAAAAACAGTGAATTGAAGTTTACATCAAAATTTTGCCATAGGAGTACTAGGGTAAATGATCTAATATGCTCAGTAAAGTTGTGATCGCAGAGGGTAATTAAGCAGTATCTAACAAGATGTCTTAAATGTTTGAAACTATATTCAGCAAAGTATGTTAATTGACTATGTCCAAATCATTGTTACTTCTAGCACTGATAATAGTTTGAGTTTTCTCAGAAAGTTTAGACTCAAGGAGAATCAATTTAGAGTCATCAAATAAAACTATTAAAACATTTAGTGGAAAACAAACACAAAAATGTCTCTTGTTCATATATTTCTAACATCTCCCTCACTGAGATATTGACAAGATCCTTATCATGTCTAGTAAGCAAAGAGAGAAACTAGAAATAATCTCCGTAACACCCATTATCATTCATTTAATATGTGCATGGTTGATGTTTTATTTATTAAAAATGAATTCAGGTCATCAGGTGTTATAGAGGTTAAGGTAGCTGAATCCCACATGGCTCACTGCATGGTTTGAATTCTGTACCTGGTGGCTTGAAAATCACACAGGGCACATGTGCATGCATGCCCAAAATTCTCAGAGGGGAAGAGAGGAAAAGAGATTGTAGCATGGCCATCCTCCCTGGGGGTAGACTTTCTCTCTCTCTCTCTCTCTCTCTCTCTCTCTCTCTCTCTCTCTCTCTCATCTCTAGCAAGTGCCATGCAACCTATATCAAAACTGAAAACAAAACAAAAAAAAATAAACCTTTGTTTCATTTTGATAAAAATATATTTAATGTAAATACAGATTTACTCTCAAGTTTACCCCACCAAACCTTCCAGTGGACTTAAGGTCTTAAACTTCTAATTTAATGAATGTTTGCTTTTTCAAAAACCCTGAAAACTGAGCAAGAAATGTAATATCAATCGCTTCTATTATTTTCCAAGTACACAGTGAAAGGCAGATGTGATAAAATATGGATTCGATTATCAAATAGGCCAAAATGAAAATATTAAAAAAATGAGGAAATAAATGGATCTCTGCAAAGAAGGTAAATAGGATGAATTTTGTAGATTTGTTTCCATCTTACTTGTTTTTTCCTGTAATGCAAAGACTGGAAAACTAATACCTATGTTTCCTAGTGAGATAATGACAATACTAATTTTCCACACTGGCGAGACTTTAAAATAGAATAAAATAGAATAAAATAAAAATGTCCTGAGTGCCAGGAAAAACTATGAATGCAATAAGAGTGAGTGACTTTCTTCCCTTATTTCTAGTTATTTAACAGAGATTTCAATTAAAATGTCTAGATGTTTCCTTAAACAAGATATATTTTATACTCATTAGGTTGTTCAAGTATTCAAATATGCCACTTGGTTAGGTTCAGGATATTTTGACTTACCTCACTAACTCTGAGTTAGTGAATTTTGTGGCTGGTATTTACTTGTCATCTTCTCCCTTAGGTAAATAAAGATAAGGCTCATTAGATTGAACTGTAATGAAGCCTTACGAATGTAATGGACTCATGTATATAAATTGTCAAATTATGCATGAATTCAAATACATCTAAGCTATACAAATGTAGAAGTTTATTTTATCCTCCGACATGCCTCTCAATTTGTAACAAGTTGCAATTAAGAGTCAGTATGTGCCCAGCTTGGTGGAATAGTTGGTAGCAAACTGAACTGCTGTGCTGGAAACACATGAACCATGGCAGGTTCAAATCCCAAGTTGGCCTGAAAACATGCCAGATAGGTGTGTATGCACACCCAAGATCCTGACAAGGTGGAAGGTGAGGGAAACGGGGTCCTGGCATGACAAGACCTCCTACAGAGGCTGCATCTTTCTTGCAGGCATGCACATGTACTATCGTAATACAAATAACAAAAGAAAATCAGCATATGTTGGAAATATAGGAATCTTTCCAGTGAGGCAAACATGGAATGGAATTTATACTCTTATTTATGAGACAATTTACTTAAGATTTTTTGATATCCATTTCCTCATCTTTAAAATGAATGTTATTACCTATACTTCACAGTACTCATGTGAGAATTAAATGAGATGGTATAGGAAAAGGGTTTCACCGAGTTCCTCCTAGGCACTCTCACCAAACGTTATCTTCGGTTCTGAAGAGTTAGAGTAGGTTCACCTACAGTAATCAGTCTTTATGACAGCACCCAATATGTCACACACCTGAGGTGTGAGCCAGAAAGAGCAGTTTAAAGAATTACTCTGACATGAAGGATTGCATAGTATTGTGAAGCAGTTGTCTACACTTATGGAAACCTTACCAGTTATGGATTTTTCCTAACTCATTTAGATCCCATTGTCCTGTCAAATACTTGGGCTTTCACTAAGCCAGTGAAGAGTTTAGCCTCAATATTTGCTTCCTGTTGTTCAAGCACATCTTTCAAAGGACTTGGTCCTGACAACTTCATTGTTAGATTAAACTTGTCCATTAGATGGCCACTATGATTCATTCATCTCTCCTACTGTCACTTATCAAATTACTGACATAAGGTGTCCAAGTCTTGGTTGCTATCGTCACTCTATATTCTCTTGACAATCCATAGTCCACAGCTCAAAGTGATTTTTCTTAAACCACAGTAGAATTGTATTTTCATCTCATTTAAATCATGTCAGTTACTTCCTATTGTATTTAAAATAACATTTCCAAGTATGGTGGCAAGGACCTCCAGGGTTTGGTCCTATCCACTCTTGCAAGTTTATTTTGATCCATTCTTCCCATCCCTCACTATTCTCCATCCAGCTAGGTGTTCTTCAGTTCCTATAACTGGTGAATCTTCTCCTTTCACTGAGCCAGAGAGTATGCTGCTTTCTTTCTGGAATGTGCTTTCTTATGGTTTTGTAAGTAATTGCTGCCTCCTCTGCTACTAGTTCTCAATTTGAGAAAATGTTAGCTCTATTGGAAGGTCTTTCCCTATCATCATACCTAAATAGGGTTTCCCTATTATCTATTCTACAAAGTCCTTTCTTGTCATATTATTTGCTTGTCTTTGTTGTAGTTGTTACTTAGATGTGTCACCTGTCAGAATATATTCTACAGGAGGACAGGAGCTCCATCACTCTTGTTTCCCTCTGTATCTCCAGCACTGAACTGACAAGTTATCTTGGTGGCAAGTGACAGATAGACACTCCTATGCAGTGGGATATTGTGGGAGATATGCACACTGATGTTACAGGAGCAAAAGATCTGATCCTCATTCAAATGTGATAGAGAATACGATTTCAGGAATCTCTTGTCAATCTTGTCTACTATTCTACGTTCTAGAAAACCCCTCCCACACATTAATGTGTTCCACACTTAACAAATAAGAAATAGATCATATTTAAGTACATATTTTCTCATCTCAGGTTCTGATGGTCCCAACAGTCATGTTTGGTCAAGGGATTCTGTATGTGATCTCTCATATTCTAGAAAAGTTTCTTAACCTAAGCTCCTTAATCCCTTCATATCTTTCTTTTCTCTCCCCTCCACCACCCACCTCCCATCCCAGATCTCAGGAGAGGTTAAACTACAACCATATTTGCTCCTAGGCAAAATGAACTTTTCAAAAAGGGAAGTGTTATAAACCATGTAATCCATATAGAGCATGCCAAGTTAGGTTACCACAGGACAAGTGGGCCTGCTAGCTTTCCTTCTTTCTTTCTAGATCATAAAGATAAGCAAAGCTGAGAGGGCACTACGTCTAAGGACAAATCACCATGTGCTGACCCATTCATAGTGTTTGCAAACACAGCTACCAAGACCCAACATCCAATCCAATATATTTTAATGAACAAAAACAAATATTCTTATCTAATAGTAGCAGCAATAAAATAATTGAAGATTCTGGCCCAGTGGGAAATAGTGCTTGATTGGTTATTAGCCAGTGTGAACTATTAAAATATTTATTCAACTAAAGCGAATGTTTCAAATTATATTTCAAAAGGTTCACTTAAAGCCCCAGGTCTTTATCTATGCTAGGTTCTGCATATATTTACCAGATCTTTTGTTACAGGAATAGTTTTAGTAACAATTTTTGTTTACTTCAAATGTAATTACTAGAAGAAACATTGGGGGTCTACATTGGGGGTCAAAAACACAGCATTATGTGGGTTACTGATGTTGCTTTTACTCTTACCAGACTTGTATCCCCCTTGGTGGAAAATTTATTTCCAACAACATTTTTAAGATAGCACCACTATAAAGTTGTTCAGACACATTTTTATGTGGCACATCAACATGTCAGTAGCTCTCAGAGATAAACTTTGAAGGATGATCTGCTCTCTCCCCGCTTTATGTTCAGCTTGAAAAGCAGTTTGAGAAAGTGCAGCCTAGACTTTGGACACACTGATTTGGAGTTGTCACTTGTTAGGTATTTACTACTCTGTGCTTCTTTTTTTCTTAATTCATAAATACCATATATACGGATGAAAAATAATTCATAGGCTTATCAGGAGGCTTAAGTTAAACGATGTATATATGCCTGATAAAAAATCATGATTATTGGGGCCAATAGGTGGTGTGATGGTTAAGGCGCTGGACTCCCAGATGGCTGACCATGGTTTGAGCCCCAGTCTGGCAGCTTGAAAATCTCCCCAGGCATTTGTGCATGTGAGCTCAAAATCATGAGTGGAGGTTGGAAAGGGGATTGCAGCATGGCATCCCCAGGGGGATGATTTCTTCCTTTCCCTCTGTCTCCCTCTAGCAAGTGCACATGCCTTATGGCAAATACCTAACAAAAAACCAAAGTGATTATTAGTGGTTTTCTAATGTTATTCTGAGAATAGCAGAATATTTAGGAAACAAAAATATAAAAATTTAAGTAAGATTACAGAGTAAAGCAAAACTCTCAAGTCTTCTTTCTGTTTATAGTTTACATGCCTTCTTTCTTTCTTTATCCCAACCACCTCATTTTTTCCCCCTGCATATTCAACTCTTGGAATCTGCTTTTCTACCTAATTTTAAATTCTGAGTTCTAGAAATAGTAATGAAGAATTACATTTCCTGGGACCAGCAGATGGAGTGGTGGCTAAGGTGCTGGGCCACCACATGGCCAAGTGCAATTCAAATTGTGGACCTGGTGGCTTGCTTTCTCACTTTCCCTCTATGTCTCTCTCTGGTGAGTGCACGTGCTCTATAGCAAATTTAAAAAGTAATAATAATTACTTAAAAATAGACAAGACATTTGTGGGGCACAGAAATGGTTTATTTCCTGTTGATGATAACGTGTTCAGTATTCTCAATCAGACCGGTCTGAGATGTATTTTATGTTAGGTAAATTCTCTTTACAAACCGAATGATGTATAGTGATCAATGTTTAAAAAATAGTAAGACTAATGAAAATAAAATTAAAATTAAAAATAAATAATAAAAGGTAATAATAAAATTAAATAAATAATTAATTTTTTAGAAAATAATTACATTTACTGGTTAATATTCTTCTGCCTTGCCCCACTTCTTTGCTGTCCAAAAGTATGCAAGGAAACTTTCGTGATATTTAAACATTTATGCTGCTTCAACAATGATGGTTATGGTAAACTTAGATACACATCCAGTTTAAGGCAAATGTTATATAGACTATATATGGACAAATTATAATGTATACTAACTGAAACATGATTTCCCAAATTTATAATAGAATCTAAAAGTTGCTGCAATTAGAAATACAAATATTAATAAACTTTAACAAAAAAGCATGCCCAAAGAAAATAAACCCACTACAAGAAGTGACATTTATGGAAATTACATTCTATACCAGGCTTTTGATTAATCCTCATTTGTATATCATATCATTTAATTCTCATAACACAGATATATACTATAACTGTGGCAAATTTGTTGAGGGGACCATTGAAGTGTAAACTAGTAGTAACTTAGCTACAGTCTAGTTGAAGAAGGACCAGCAGATGGTGTAATGGTTATGTCACTGGACTCCCACATAGTCAACTGTGGTTCAAGTCCCAAACCCGGTGGCTTAAAACTCATGTGGGGTGTGTGTGCATGCATGCCCAAAATCCTGAGAGGAGGCTGGAGGAGAAGGGATAGCCACATGGTCATTCCCCTTAGAGGGTGAGTTCTTGCTTGCTGTCTCTGTCTCTCCGTTGAGTTCATGAGCCCTATAGCGAGGTATACTTGAAGATCTAGAGCTTAAGCCTTGACAGGACCCTGCTCTGTGATTCCTTCTCTTAACCAATAAGCATCTTCATATTACCTCCTTCAACTGACAATCTGCTTTCTCTACTTTCTTGTCTTAAAAACAAATGCAACAGCAGTTATGTGCCTTGCAGAAAAAGTATTAACTTCAACCTAGATGAGTGTCTGCTTAGTATTATACCTTTAGGATATTATTTTCTAATACTCAGGGTTTTTGTTGTTGTTGGTTTTAAAAGTTTTTTTTTTGCCATAGGGCATGTGTGCTAGCTAGAAAAAGAGAGAGAGAGAGAGAAAGAGAGAGAGAGAGAGAGACAGAGACAGAGAAGTGAAAAATCACAAAATCACACCCTAGGGAGATGGCTAGGTGGCAATCCCTTCTTCTGCTGGGATTTTGGGCCACACTCACCTGGTGTGATTCTCCTGCCAGGTCCAAGACTTGAACCGTGGTTGACCATGTGAGAGTCCAGCACCTTAACCACTATGCCATCTGTCCTGTGATACTCAATTTTAAGGTTAACATGTGATTAAATTATTGGTATGGTGAAAATTAGCACTATTTCCTACTGAGCCAAATTCTGCAATTATTTCATTGCTTTCAATATTAGATAAGAACTTTTGTTTTTGTTCATTTAAATATATTAAATGGATATTGGATCTTGTCAGCTATGTGTGTTTTGAAAATAAACAGTAATTGGAATACATATTAGCAAAAATGAAGTAAGCTGGCTTATTATCTATCACTTCCTATTTGTCACTAGTATCTCTTCCTACCACTTCATTACAACCATCTCTCTCTCCACAAAGTCTCTAAATGATAACATCCACAGGGCCAGAGCCATGTCTGCATTGTTTGCTGTTTATCCAATCCTAGGACACTGTTGAGTGTCTAGCACACAAGAAGCTCACAGCAAATATTTATTAAAATGAAAGTAAGTGGAGCAGGTGGCATAGTGGTTAAGGTGCTGGACTCCCACATGGCTCACTGCAGTTCAAGACCCAGACGCAGTGGCTTGAAATTCATGCTGGGATGTGTGTGTGCATGCTCAAATCCCATGAGGAGAATGGAGGAGAAGGGATTGTGATTTCTCACTTTCTGTCTCTCTGGCAAATGCATATGCTCTATAGCAAAAAACCTCTTTAAAAGGAAAAAAAAAAAAGAAAGAAAATGAGTATGATTTGAAAATCCATATTGTATACACAAAGATGTACAACAATTAAGTATGAATAAGAAATTATAAAAAACGGAAATAATTTAGGTTAGGTCAGATACATAGCACATCTTCCCACAATATAGTTTTATTTTTTAAGCTAGATTTATGTTTTCAGCAACACATTTTATTGCTGTAATTATCATTAATTTATCATTTACAAAACTTTGCATTGCTAAACAATGAAGTAATAATGTGAATGGGAGAAAAAAGTGCATTTTGCCTTTGGATAGGACCCTAAGCTTCGGTTACTTTTCTTTGTGCAATGAATTTATCAGCTGTCAAATCTGTACTCACCTGGGCATAAATGGAGCACATCTATGATAAGCAGTATCAGACCTACTTGGCTGATCTTCTCAATGAGATTTGATACTCTTAACACCAGGAGAACCATGTAATAAATTACTTAGAGGAAGAACACCTAAAACCATAATAAGAAAGGCCTTCGAGAACTATCAGTAATTCAATTCATCATTTCATAAAGATATCAATTTCTTATCAGGTACTTAGTGCCTTCTACATATCATGCTCCTTACTGGGAATCCTAAAGCAAACAAAAAATAGAGTTCCTACCCACGTAGAAATTATAGATTGGATGAGGATAAAGACAATTAAGCAGTTACAAAAATGTGTGCCTGGTACAATTTCATAAAAAAAAAAACAAACAAACAAACAAAAAAAAAACGCTGTAGAAATAGATAGTAAAGGCATCTACTCTGGAATGTGGGGTTGTAAAAATTCTTTCTAGAGTGATTACTCAACAGATGAGATCTGTAGGTAAAATTGGCATGAGTCAGATAGGAAAGGAAGGAGAAAGTATGGAAAATGTTCTAGATGAAGGAAGGGAGCAGGCTTGAAGGAAAGAAGTCACGGCTTATTTAAGGAAAGAAAATCTACACCTTATATCATCTTGTTAAATGACACTTAAGAAACCATATGTGTCTAAAAGTAAATAGGGCTAGTTTGCATAAAACTATTAAGATAAGTGTGTCCACAATTCTGAGTAACCATTAGCTTTTACACCTAATTATGCAAAATAAATCCCAGGAAAAAAATTATTTCGATAGTTTGTTGCTTCTCCCTAATCTCACTTTATTTATTTGGTCAAAAATTGGTTCCTTCTAGAAGCAACTGAAATAAAGCATTTCTTTCTTAATGCATCAGACCCTTCTATGACCCAATAAATAACTGCTTGTGTCTTGATTCATAGAACACATTGGAGCAGGAAGTTCTTGTGATATCCAATTTTATAGAAAAAATTGACCAGCAACTCGTTCTCTTATGTAGCTCTAGAAGCCTCCCAATTGCCTCATCCACCAGTAGACTGAAAAAAAGCATGATGATGACAATATCAGAGGTTGCATGAGGAGTCTTCAAAAAATTTATAAAAAATACATACTATGAAAAAACTATGCATACATTAAAAAAATTGTGCCAACATATATATTTGTGCTTTAATTCCATTTTCCATGAACTTTTTGAAGTACCTGCAAATTCATGTAATGTGGAACATTAAAATATAAATGTAGTATTTCATTTTCTTATAATAGTTTTGACTAGCAACTGGAAAGACATTAATTAGAATGTTTTATTTCAGTCTAATTTAGTTTTATGTCCAAGAACAAAAGATTCTTTCTGGCAAATTAATCATATAGAAATTGCTTTAAACCAACAAATATCATTCCAAAAGTTATCTGAACTGCATTTTTTAAAGAGGTTTTTGCCTCAGGGTGTGTGCACTTGTCAGAGAGAGAAAAAGAAAGAGAAACAGAGACAGTGAGAGGGAAAATGAGAAATCGCCACCCCAAGGGAAAGGCTATATCACAATCACTTCTTCTCCATTCTCTTCCTGAAATCTTGAGCATGCACACACACACGCTTAGTGTGATTTTCTATTCACTGGGTCTGGGACTTGAACCATTGTTGGCTATGTAGGAGGCCAGCAAGGTAACCACTATGCCATCTGCTGGCCCTGTGCTCCTTAATACTATAACACATATGTTTACTTTCTGTTTTTCACATCTCATTAATTTTACAAGGGTGGATGCTTGCAAGTTGCATTATAACATAAATTCCATGAAGTTATATCAAAGACAGAATGAGCTGTTTTCATCTACGTATAGTCATGATAGTCTGGCCTCAGAAGATTGTCTAAATCTGTCTCTATTTTCTTCTTCTTCTCTAACTACTTATTGAAGCCACACATATAGGACTTGTCTGGATGGGTTAATAAGATGCATAACAAAACAAGTCTTTGAATTTATGAATACTGCATATGCTCCACTTATGCAGCTCCTTTAGAAACTTTGTCATTATACAGGACCAGCAGTTAGCGTAATGGCTATGTCGCTGGACTCCCACGTAGTCGACTGTGATTCGCGTCCCGGACCCGGTGGCTTAAAACTCATGCCAGGCGCGTGTGTGTGCATGCCCAAGATCCCGAGAGGAGAATGGAGGAGAAGGGATTGCGGTGTGGCCATCCCCCCTGGGGGGTGATTTCTCGCTTTCTGTCTCTCTCTGTCTGGCGAGCACACGTGCCCTATCACAAAACAAACAAACAAACAAACAAAAAAAACCTCTCCAAAAAAAATAAAAAGAAAAAAATAAAAAGAAAGAACTTAGGAGCAGGAAGCAATGGAAATTGCTGAGATGACAGTATATGGGCTGAAATAGTGCATAACCAGATCATGATCTAGGAAAAGATGGGAGAGGCCAGAGGTATATAAGTTCTTTTGTTTCCTTTTCCTTTTTATTCTATTTATCTCTTTCCTTTTCCGTATTTCAGGTACTAACTCTAACTCAAGACTAAGAAAGACCTAGGTATATAACTTTCTTACTTATTATGCATTGTACTAGCAGCTTCCTTACTAAAATACATGCTTTAATAGGGAGGGTTTTCAACTCATTTTGCCCACTGAAGTATCTCTTGCTCATGGAAAAAACAGATAGACTTAAAAGGAAAATAAACAGTGTGATGAGAGGGTACCACAAGGTCTTCAATATTTAATTTGACAAAATATTTTCTGGATCTAAAAATAATAGCTATCCATGATCCTTGAAGTCTCTTTACATAGCAGCCAAATTTATCCTTTGAAAGCATTAGCAAGGTTGGGGCCAGCAGATGGCGAAATGGTTATGTGGCTGGACTCCCACATAATTGACAGTAGTTTGAGTCCTGGACCAGGCAGCTTAAAACTCATACTGGGTGTGTGTGCATGTTTGACCAAAATTCCTAGAAGAGAATGGAGGAGAAAGGGTTGTAATGTGGTCATCCCCCCAGAGGGTGATTTCTCACTTTCTGTCTGTCTGTCTCTCTGGTGAACACATGTGCCCTATCACAAAAATCTCTCTCTTAAAAAAAAAAAAATAGAAAGAAGAAAATATTAGCTAGATCTTAATCCTCTGCTTAAAACCTTTCGAAAGTTTTACATTATATGGTGCTAAAAGACTGTAAGGTCTTCATGAGCTGCTCCCCTACTCAGCCCCTCCCTGAACTCATCTTTTGCCAGTTCCCTAGTTCCCTGCCTCTCCAGTTTCCAGCCAGGTTGACCTCTGTGCTGTTCCTTACCTGGGTCAAACACACTTTTGCCTCAGGACTTTTACTCTTCTCATTTCTCTGCTTAGAACGCTCTTTTGTCCAATGAATGATTCATGCTTATTTCCTTCAAGTAGTCTTTCCTAACCACCTTCCATAAAACACCATAGCATCCTCCCTCACATCAGCTTTTGCTTTCTCCATGGACCTTTTTGCCATTGCCTGTTATATGCTATATTTTCCAACTTGGCTACTGGGTCTCCCCTCTATAATATCAGCTCCATGAGGACAGGTTCACTGCCATGTAGAATGACACCTGACCCAAACAGACACTAAATAGGTAATAGCTGAAATAATGAATGAACATATGGGAGTATTAAGGAACATATTAGTGAATCACAATCTTGTAACAAGAACTCATTCATGACTTATAACTTGTTTGCAACTTACTGTTTCATTCATAAAACAAGTATCTTTGAGTCTGGCACTGTGGAAACAGGGATTGCAACTCTGGCTGGGTTTCTCACCAAGAAGCTCAAAATATAATGAGAAAACAGTTGCTACTTACAACCCCTTGGAAAATCTCTCTTAGTTTCTAAAATGACAATCTCTAGTCAAGCAAAACTGTTAGATTTACCTCGGACCATAAAGAGAGAGAGAGAAAAAAAAAGATTATCAATAAGATCAGCACCTACTCCAGAATGTATACTGTCAGAAAGATGATTATCTTCAAAGAAAATAAGAATATAAGGTTTTTTCACAAATATTAATTAATGAATAAAGCTGAAAGATCTTTGGAATGATTCATCAGCAGGTCCTTGATGGTCAACTGCATTCTCATGGCTGGCTTATCCTGAGAGTAGAGTGAAGTCCAGAGACAAGGATCCTGGGGACCAATTGCCACCAGTAGCTCTGATCTCCTTTTGACATTCAGTGTCTGATATGGGCCTTCCCAGAGACCACCGGAATCCAACTTGAAAACAGTGTCTCCCTCTGACTGCCTTGTAGGTGGGACTAAAGTAAGCAATGCTTCTGGTCTCCTGTAAGTCTGGTGAACACAGAATGACTGTTTATGATTTATGTATTCAATGATACTGAGCACTGTCATCTTTCTCCCTCATCTACTCATCTTCCCATTTGCAGCTCTTCATCATTGTTGTAGAATATTTTTATATTTCACTTCCTAGTCCTTGACCATGATAATTTTCTTCCTGTGCCTTTTTAGAAATAAAAAGACAAAATAAAGAATATGAATATTATTTTTGAGAGAGAATGAGTGCTTCCATCTTTGGGAAACATAAGCTTAAACCAGTGAAAGCAAGCTGAGATGATTATCTAGTCTACTAGGCAGATGCATGAAAACACCTGGTGATTAGGGAGATGAGATTCACCTATGCTCCTTGCTAGATAGAAAATCTTAGAGATAGAAAAGAAACCAAAACTATACTATCTGACATTGGCTGTTTTTACTGGACACCAGTTAATTCAAAACTTTTCTTAACTATTTATTAAGTGAATGTATGTGTGGCTATATGCATGTGTGTGTGTATACACCTGTGCAAAAGAGCTTGACAAATTTACATTATGTACTCCATTTCTTTACATGTGTGAATTGAGCAATGCTTTATTATTTGGAAGTTTCTAGAAGACAGGTTGTGGTGAACACTAGAAAGCTATTCAAGCCTCTTATGCTACAGGATTGTCTGGCACAAAAACAATGCTTATTTGGTATGAAGGAACAACACAGAAGGTTGCTATTTAAGATGCAATCATTATGCTGATTTTTTTTGAAAGGCAAAAAATTAATTTTCAGCTCTAATGTCGATTGAAATGGATTTTGAATTATAGTAGTTTAGGAAATATATTTCATTTCTCACAGGAAGATTTACCTCTATCATGTTCATTCCCTGAAATATCAGTTCATTAAGGGTTCATCTGAGTGTCAAAAATCAAATCTAAGGACATCTTGTTATTTATAGCTACTGAATATGCTATGTTGGCATAGTAAAGTGAAATTGAACATAAAGTATGAGTTTATTGGGTAATAGGAATGACATTGAAAAATTCACTTCACAAATGATGCACTTGTGGTCAAAGTCCCTTTATATTATATCAACAGATATATGAAGTCTCAGGTAGGTGAATTCTTGCCTCTTTTTCTTGTCTGTCTTTGGGTCTTCCAAAAATCCCATATCCCTTTGCCCACTTTTCAGTGATTTCTCACAAGGCAAGAGGAAAGATAACAGCAGTTGTCTTTAAATCTGGGAAAGTCAGAACCTGTTGGTTATCTATGTGCATAAACTAGTTTAAGAACAATAATTAATTTTTTTCTAAATAGAATAATAAATCAGTAATAAAAATAATTAGTTGTCTATATTATAATACATTTTTTAAAATTATACCTTGTTTATAAATAATAAATATTTTCAGAAGTATTGGGGAAATAATTATGATTGGATTTCTCCTAATTTCTCTAAATTATATGTCTAGAAATTCTTTTAAGGTCTCCATTGCATTTAACCAGAGTAGTATTCCACTCTCATCTGCATTTGGATTTCTGGAGCTGATAATCTACATTCAGCCTTTTAAAAGATTCATTCTTGATTTTCAAGTGGAGAAATGCTAATTTTCACATATGAGGAAATCTAGTAGCTCTGTGACATTTGCTATTTCCTCCAATATTTTTCTTCCAGCAATAAGGTGAAAAACTGACAGTCTTTAGGATGTATCTATAAACAGATATTTACATTACTTACAGAGTTCTTAAACATTTTAATGTTAATATTTTTAGACCACGTACAAAGCCTCCAGTATATTTGAGTGTGTTTTAATTGACCCACTTCACTCAATTATGTCCTCTCTCTTGTCCACGTAATCAACTTATTTGAAAAGCTACTGTGGAATTTTCAAGGTCTTTTTAAAAAATTATTTCTCCCGAGAGAGAGAGAGTGAGACAGAGAGGAAGAGAGAAAGGCAAGCAGAAAGACACTTCCAGCAGAGTCCTCAAGCTGCCATTCACACCACATCTCAGCTGGCCCACATCACGGTCAAGAGCTCACACCTGGTGTGCTCAGGAAAGTGATGTGAACCCAGACCTCGCGTTACCGTTGCATTACCACCTAGCCCTTAAAGAGTCTTTTTACATACCTTGCATTATCTTAGGACTGGACTTTGATCATAACATACAAAATCTAAGAAATATTTTGGCTTAAACAACAGCAAGTACAACTGCACACCTGGTGGAAGAATGTGTGAGAAAAAAGCACAGGTACGATATGGCTGCAGAAATGTGTCTGATTGGGATGGAGGGGCTGGAGATGTGTGGCTCTCATGCATTTTTATATTTATATTTAATGGTATGCTTTTGAGTGGGAAGAAAAGTCATTGGAGGGTTTTAACCAGAAGAGTTCTACAGTTGTTTTGTTTTTGTTTGTTTGTTTGTTTGATTTTTTGCCAAAGGGCTTGTGTGCTTGCCAAAGAGAGAAAGAGATGGAGAGGGAAAGTAAGGAAGCACCATTATGGAGACTAGTCAGGTCACAATCCCTTTTCCTCTATCTCTTCCCTCCTTTTGGGGTTTTGGGCATACACACAGATAGCCAGTAGGTCTGGAAATTCAACCACACTGTTGGCTATGGAAGATCTATTGTTGAGTGAAGCAAGTCAGGCTATGAAACAGAGACATTGTATGTCTCCACTCAACATATAGTGACTGCCTACACTCTGCGGTACAGACTGACAGACTGGAGGGCATAAAAGTATTAAAAATTGTTATGGGACACTGGGGACAAAGTGGAAGGAGAGTGGGAGAGGAGAAAAGTGCAGGAAAAGAAATTTGGGAAAACATGGAGAAGTAAGACATTTTTGTTACACAGATATGGTTTGTTGCCTGTTGGTGATGTCATATATAGTAGTCTCAACTCATCTGCCTTGTGGTGTATATCATGTTGGATCAAATCTCTTTACAAACTAAATGATATATAATGACTGAATGTATATATAATAATAATAATAAAAGAAAGAAAAATCCGTTAGGTAAGAAACGAGTAAAGTATAATTAAAAACCAAGAATTAAATATTCTTTATGTAGGGCCAGCAGGTGGCCTGGAGGTTAAGGTGGCTGGATCCCACATAGCCAATGTGGTTTGAGTGGTTTGAGTCCTGGACCTGGCAGCTTGAAAATCATACTGGGCGTGTGTGCCTGCATGCCCAAAATCCTGAGAGAAGAATAGAGGAGAAGATACTGAGATGTGGCCATCCCCCTAGGTGGTTATTTCTCTCTTTACCTACTCTTTCTCTATCTGGTGAGCGTACATACCCTATAGCAAACCAACCAACCAAACAAACAAAAATTCTTATGTAAAAATAAGTGAATAAATTAGATCAGTTAAATAATAAATTATATTTTAAATATGTAAAGTGATTTCATAATTTGATCTAGAAGAACAATAGTGTCTTAAATAATGTGTCCAAAACACACAGATAATGTTTTAAAAAAGTATATATACTATAGGCATATGTGCTTTTGAGAAAGAGTCAGAAAGCCAGAGGGAGGGGGAGAATGCATCTCCCAGTGTGACATAGCCATGCCTCAACCCCTTCTCCTGAATTTCTCCAGCCTGTCAGGATTTGGAGCACCTACAAGCATGTGCCCGGTATGTTTCTCAAGCTCCCAGGGCCCGAATTTGAACCACTGTCAGCCATGTGGAATACAGCTCCTTTAACCATTAGATCATAAGCCAGCCTAGACAATTCTTTATTGAGCTAATATGTAATCATACATAATAAACAAGTGTCCAGTCTCAATAACACAAAATACAAGTTAAAATGGTATGGTATGCACTTTGGCATGGTCCCCTATTGTGATGGGTTAGGGAGTAAAAATTGCATTTGAAATTTTCATAAATTCATCTTTTCCTTAATTCTTACATATATTTGTATAAAGAGTTTAGATTTTCTAAGGAGACATTTGTGGAAATTGAAAAATGCAAAGTTGGGCCAGCAGGTGGGGTAGCAATTATGTGGCTGGACTCTCGCATGGCCGACCACGGTTTGAATCCTAGACCCGGTGGCTTCAAACTCACACCAGGTGTGCATGCATGTATGCCCAAGATCCTAGGAGGAGAATGGAGGAGAAGGTATTACAGTGTAGCCATTCCCTTGGGGGTGGGTGTTATTTCTCACTTTCCCTCTCACTGTGTCTGTCTCTCTCTCTCAGGTGAGCACGCATGCCCCAAGGCAAAAAAAAAAAAAAAAAAAAAAAAAAAAAAAAAAAAAAAAAAACCTCTACCAAAAAAAAAAAAAAATACAAAGTTAACAAGGACCATCTGATATCTGGACTTACATACCATTTACTCATAAGGTTTGATAAAAAATTCACCTTCAATGTCTTCATTTAACATGGAATATAACCTGTCATTTCACCTTACTTAGTTTCTATTCCCCCAACTAAATACAACTGGTTGTAGAGAGGAATAGTAGCATACGGTAAAGAGAAAACAGCTAGGGAGCAGGACAGAGGAGACTGAGCTCTGACACCATGTCCAGCTAAATAGTTCTGACGTTGGCACCACTTCTCAGAGCTTTCGTTTTTATCTTGACAAATACATATGAATTAGATCTAAGCTTCCTTTCAAGCTCAGAATTCTATATATTAGTGAACACATCACTAAATCCTATATACTGAATAAAGTCCTGAAAAGGAATTTGGGAAGATTGCACTTTTTTTTAAAAAAAATTAACTTTATTTATTATTATTATTCCATTTGATCAGAGAGAGACAGAGAAAGAGAGAGGGAAAGTGAGAAACCAAGCCACTAGGTCCAGGACTCGAACTGCAGTCGGCCATGTGGGAGTTCAGCATCTTTACCCACCATGTCAAATGCCAGCCCCAAGGTTGCACTTTTGACCCAAGCTGAACAAGACAGCACAGAGAAAGCACTTGATATTCTCTCTGTGTTCACTGCCAACATGATGAGATCACCTCCCCAGGCCAGAACAAATCAGATCATAGGTGAAGAAATAGGAGGTCAGGGAGACGGAATGTAGTTTGCACTGGGAGAGAGTGGGTGGTTCTTCAAATTCTTGGCAATCCTGTTTGGAGCCTAAAAGGTTAATGACAAGTCATTCACCTGAGAACCCTGTCATTTCTTTGGCCTGAACCCTGGGAATTTCCAGCTATGAGTCACCATTTTTCAATAACACCTACAAACCTTTTCATGAGACTAACTTAAATAAAAGCTTTTGAACTATAAGCATTCATAAAAATCACCTAGAGAGCTATTAAATCACAGAATCTTAGACACCACTCAGAGATTCAGATTCAGTGATTTGGGATAGGGTGTGACAACTGATATTTTTACCTTTAGACAGCACAGTTTAAACTACATATTACAGGGAAAAGAAGGTCTTTCACTTGAGAGTGACTGTAAGTCAGGAGAGTCACTTTACAGAACAGCCCTGACCAGGGAAAACGTTGTGTTTGGGTGTATTGATCAGCTAAGATACACTAAAGAAATGAATCAAAATGCGTAGGTCAGAAGAAATGTGTTACTTATGATTCCAGAGAGGTTACAAGTGCTGATGGAAAGCTAGGGGAAAATATCTGGAGGCAGCAGGGAATCCAAACAGCAGGTGGAAGGAAGAGGGAGACAGAGGAAGAAAGAGAAGTTTAAAGAAAACACACACAAAAGACAGAGGACTTACTTGCATGGCTCTGGGGTTGGCTATTAGGTTTTATTATGACCAGCAACTTGGGGTGTGTTTTTTTTTGTTTGTTTGTTTGTTTTCCCATCAGCAAGATGAGAAATAAGTGGGCTATTTCACCATCACATGGGGAGAGCATTTTAATTAGGACCAAAGGTGAGGGGTACCACTGGGTTTCAGCCTAAAAATGGATGCCAAGGCAGCAACAATTATATTAAATTTTTGTTCGATCAGAAAGTCACTACAGACGTAATAAAGGTCTTTTCAGTCTCAATATTGGAGGTTAGCCAGGTAATATCTGCAACCAGTGTAAACAAATTGAAGCCTTTGGCAGAAATGAAATAAGACTTGTGGAGACTACTGGGTTTCACACTCCAAAGCCACCTGAGAGATCTCCTTATAGCCCATCTGAGAGACAATTTCTAGGTTGGTTACTGGGCATTGGTAGAAACATTTCCCACTGCTGAAGGATATTGGAGAATCAGAGGCTGGAAATGTTGATAATGTCTCAGGTGGTATCAGAAAGGCATTTTAATAATGATGGAGAAGCAGAGTTCACTCATGCAGAGAAAGTGGTTCTATCAGAGGCACAGTGGAGAAAGGGTACCGGGAAGGGGTCCACCACAGACAGGAACAGTTTGTACACTGCCTGAAAGACTGAAGACAGAATCTTCTATATTCATACCCTTCCTGTTGTTCTGTGGTCTCTACCCAAGGATTCCCTACGGCTGAGGCAAGGCAGCATTCCTGGTTCACTATGAGAATTCTGAGGTTGTGGGACCAGCAGTTAGCATAATGGCTATGTTGCTGAACTCCCATGTAATCAACTGCGGTTCGAGTCCCGGACGCGGTGGCTTAAACTTACGCTGGGCACGTGTGCGTGCGTACCCAAGATCCCGAGAAGAGAATGGAGGGGAAGGGATTGTGGTGTGGCCATCCCCCCTGGGGGACGATTTCTCACTTTCTGTCTCTCTGTCTCACTCCCTGTCTTTCTGGTGAGTGCACGTGCCCTATAGCAAAAACCTTTCAAAAAAAAAATAAAGAAAGAATTCTGAGGTTGTGATTTACATTGCTGTTTTGTTTGGCAGTAAGCATCATAACGCCCTACAGGTGGAAAACCCTGATAGAGGAAGGCAAGGCCAGGGCTAGAAAGTGCTTGTGGAAGGTGCTCCAGGCTCAGCTCTCTTGAGTTGAGGAAAATATTCTGACTTTTTCCTACTCCAAAGTTGTTTTCCTGGGGGACTGGGAGAGTCCTGCCTACAAACATTAATAGATCATTGATAGTGGGATTCTATGTCCTATCCCTGGCATAGTGTTTTTGGGTTTTTTTTCTTTTTTTTTTTTTTTTGGAGAGGTTTTTGCTATAAGGTGCGTGCGCTCGCCAGACAGACAGACAGAGACAGAGAGATAGAAAGCGAGAAATCACCCCCCAGAGGGGATGGCCATGCCACAATCCCTTCTCGTCCATTTTTCTCTTGGGATCTTGGGCATGCACGCACACGCGCCTGGTGTGAATTTAAGCTACCGGGTCGAAGACTCGAACCATGGTCGACTACGTGGGAGTCCAGCAACATAGCCATTACGATAACTACTGGTCCCTGTTTTGTTTTGTTTTTGAGAGATTTTTCTATAGGGTGCATGCATTCACTAGAGAGACAGAAAGACAGAAAGCAAAAAATCACCCCCGGGGGGATGGCCACACTGCAATCCCTTCTCCTTCAGTTTCTTCTTGGGATTTTGGATATGCGTGCACATGTGCCCAGCATGAATTTTAAGCCTCTGAGTCTGGGACTTGAACCATGGTCAACTGCGTGTGAGTCCAGCACCTTAACCACTATGTCTCCTGCTGGTCCCAAGGCATAGTATTTTTATAGTGCATAGTAAGTGTTCTTATTGCTTAGAGTAAAGCACAGTCATTGTTTTGTCATTTTCTTTCAGGAACAGAGTCTTGCAATTTTCTTTAACCAATTACTAATCTAAGAATTTCAAATTCAACCTACAACCTATAGCCTCTGCTCCCCAATATTCCACTTTTTTTGAGCTGGGCCAATGTAAAAGGCTCCTTATGCTCATTAACAACTCTCCTGTCTTCAAAACTATATAAAAGAAATCACTGTTATCTCAGCACCCAAGAAATATGTCTGTCTTATTCCAGGAGTTGATCACTCAAATTCATTGTTCTTTTATTATCTTTCTTTCTTTCTTTCTTTCTCTCTTTCTTCTTTCTCTTCCTTCCTTCCTTCCTTCCTTCCTTCCTTCCTTCCTTCCTTCCTTCCTTCCTTCCATCCTTCTTTCTTTTTCATTCATTTTTAGAGGGATCTTTGTTATACGATGCCTGTACTCACCAGAGAGACTGACTGAGACAGAAAGACAGAAAGTGAGAAATCACCCCCCAGGAGGGATGGCCATGCCACAATCCCTTCTCCATTCTCCTCTCCAGGTTTTGTGCACACACACGCGCGCGCGCACACACACACACACACAGACGGGATGAGTTTTTTCTTTTTTTTTTTTTTTTCTTTTTTTTTTTTTTATTTATTTGCATTCATTCTCTGAACATCATTACAGCATACAAAATGAGATTTTCCATCCAAATTACACTATATATTGTCTCAATCAAGCACATCAACAAGCATGCTATTGTCAGCAAATGATCTTCCATTTCTTGTCTTCTGTATGTTTTGCTTTTTTCCCCCAATCCTAGATTCTCTATCTCTTACCCTCTGCCATCTCCCACTCTCCTCCCACAGTCTCTGGTATCTATGTTTGCTTTCTATACTGTTTTCTCCTCACATTTTATTGTAACGCCAAAGACCCTGATCAATCCAAATACCCTCATAGCAAACACAGGTGATACCCACATTTCCATGAACACAAGTCTTACTTTACGCATCCTATAAAGTAGCACCTAGCTGTGGCTACATATCCTACTGCAGTCATTGAATATATATATATTTTTTTTCTGAAACTTTTTTTTTGTAACTCAATTTACATTCCTTCCCTAAGCTTCATCACAGCATACAAAATGCAATCTCCCATCCAGTACACACTGCATAGTGATACAATCATGAACATTACAAAAAAATTTTCCATTACTAGTTCCTAGAATTACTTCCACCCCTCTTTCTAACCCTCTGTCCCTTCCCACCCTCCTCTCACACCACCTCCGGTGTCTACAATTGTCCTTCATTCCCTTCCCACCCACGTTGCATTGATCACACAATTTCCTACATAATCTAACTACTTTCAATGGTGAGTTCACTCATTACTACTAAGAAAGCCAGTTATAACTTAACTCAAAGAAATGCCAAGGAACTTTGCTTAAAGCCAGGAAACAAGTTAGGATTCTGTTCAAATGGAAGGTGCATGAACCTATCAGTCTCATGTACTTTTATCTTCTGTTCTGGTTCAATTTTCCTGATTAAATTCTGGGATATAATATTCAAATTCAGACTTGTCCCTCTGATTAAGTTGGCCACTTTCATAGTTTTTGGACTCTTATTTCCGTGTGTCTGTGTTTAATTTTCTTGATACAGCACACCCTTGAGAACTTCTTGGAGATCTGGTCTGGTGCTGGTAAATTCTTTCAGGTTTTGTTTATCTGAGAATGTTCTTGTCTTTTCTTCCCACCTGAAAGATAATCTTGCCAGGTACAGTATTCTTGGCTGAAATTGCTTCTCTCGTCACACTTTGAATATATTTTCCCATTCTCTCCTCGCTCGCATTGTTTCCGATGAGAGATCTGCTGTTAGCCTGATGGGATGTCCTTTGTAGGTAACTTGATGTTTCTCTCTTGCCAATCTTAGTATCTTGTCCTTGTCTGCGGTTTTGGTCAACCTGGCTATAATGTGTCTTGGAGAAGATCTTCTTGGGTTGATTCTATTTGGGGTCCTTTGTATTTCCTGGGACTGGATCTTCGAATGCCTCTCTAGGTTTGGAAAGTTTTCTTGCAGGATTTCATGGAATAGATTATCAATGCCCTTATGGGTCTCTTCACCTTCTGGAATGCCAATTATCCGGATATTTGGACGTTTGATGGTATCCAGTACTTCTCGCATATCATTCTCAAATTTTTGAGCCATTTTCTCAGTCTTCGTGGTGGACTTTTCTAAGCCAGCCATTTTCTCTTCTACATGTGAGATTCTATTTTCTGAATGATCTAGTCTGCTTTTAATACTTTCAAGGGAGATTTTGACTTCTTGTATTATAGACTTGATCTCTAGCAGTTCCGTTTGAGTCTTTTGTAAAGTGTGTAATTCCTCTTTTAGATCTTGCAAGAATTTCCTCATCTCCTGGAACTCGGCAACTTCTTTCTCCTTTCTCTTTAGCAGTTCATTATCTCTCTTTTCTTCCATCTCTGTTAGCTTCGACATTACGAATGCTCTAAATTCCTTATCAGACATTTCCATGACTTTCACCGAACTGCTTGTGGATGAAGGAGAGTTACTCTTTTCCATTGGAGGAGAGGTATTTTCTCGTTTTCCCATATTTCTCGTGATCCGACGGTGATTTCTTGTCATCTGATGAATGGCGTGTTTCTTTCAAATTCTTGAAGTTAAGCCTCAATGTTCAGGAGCAAGCAGACAGAGGTGTTCTAGAATCGGATTGCCGTTCTGTAGTGATAGCTGGTGCAGCAGATTCAGTAGATATTGGGTGGAGAGACAAGAAAAAGGAAAATGAAAAAGAGAGAGAGAAACAACAACAAAAAGAGAGAAAAAAGACAAAAAAATAAAAAATTATAATTGCTTTTCTTTTTTTTTTTTAAAGAAAAAAATCACAAAATAGTTCCCAGTATCCATGTGGATTCTTCTCAGAGAATGGCTCAACTCTCCTGCCTGGGAGAAAGGAGCAGAAGGGCTTATTAACAAAACAAAAGATGGAGCTGAGAGCCAGAGAGAAATTCTACCTTTAAAAAAATCGTAAAAAGGAAAAATTACCAAAAAAAAAATGAGGAGACAGGAGCAGAGAGACACAGAGACCTCAGAGACACAGGGACAGGGATAGAAGGCCAGAGGGGCTCCCTACCACACTAGCTTTGCTTGCTGGAGGCTGAATTATGAGTAGAAAATCTTCATTTCTCCTGTGCCTGAAATATCTAGTTCCCAGTATCCATGTGGATTCTTCTCAGAGAATGGCTCAACTCTCCTGCCTGGGAGAAAGGAGCAGAAGGGCTTATTAACAAAACAAAAGATGGAGCTGAGAGCCAGAGAGAAATTCTACCTTTAAAAAAATCGTAAAAAGGAAAAATTACCAAAAAAAAAATGAGGAGACAGGAGCAGAGAGACACAGAGACCTCAGAGACACAGGGACAGGGATAGAAGGCCAGAGGGGCTCCCTACCACACTAGCTTTGCTTGCTGGAGGCTGAATTATGAGTAGAAAATCTTCATTTCTCCTGTGCCTGAAATACCTAGTTCCCAGTATCCATGTGGATTCTTCTCAGAGAATGGCTCAACTCTCCTGCCTCACTAAAAGATGGCCTAACTTCATTTCAACCAGTGTGCTAAGACAGCCACGTTCTGCGGCGGGGTGGGGAGAGACAAGCGACGGCGCCTGCGCTGCAGGTGGAGTCGGAGCCGCTCCTCAGAAGCCAGGTCACAGACGGGATGAGTTTTAAGCAGCCAAGTCCAGTACTCAAACCACAGTGGACTACATGCTACATGGAAGTTCGGTGACATAACCATTTCGCCATCTGCTGGTGCCATCTTTAAACATTTTTCTATAGGGCTGTTTTCTAGTTATTTATAGTTTGAGTTCCTTACATATTTTGGATATGAGCCCCTTATCTGATACATGATTTGCAAACATTTTCTCCCATTCTCGGGGTGTCTCTTCACTCTATGAAGAGTGGTTATGTCTATAAACAGAGAATACAGAAATGATTAAACAACGGCTTATGTTAGTCTATTCACTTGGAATGTGTGATACATGAATCACATATTCTTTCTGGGAAGGAGGAGATAATTTTTTAATATATGCTTTTTCAACCATCATTTTAATCTCTCTGCCATAGTTCTATGCTGTAATAAATGTGATGAAAATCCATGTTGTACACAATAGTTTTTTGGGATGATACAACATTTGGGGAAGCTGATTTGAAGGCTCAATTTATGAATGCCTGTGGTAGCTGATTGGTCAGGAACAAGAGTGAATTTAGTCTTAGAAAAATTATGCACTGGATGAAATCTCTGTCAACACATGTAAAAAGTTTCAAATTACTGTGAATGATGAAGGAAAAAGAATAACTGAACTGATAAGAGGACATGAAAAGGACTGTGAAAGGATATGATCAATATGCTTTGTACAGGGAATCCTATTATAATAAAATATTGCAGAATATGTTATAGGACAAGTAATGAAAGTATACCTAAGGAATATGAGACAAGGGCTTGCTTAGGCAGGTAAAAAAGTAGAGGGGAAGTAAGAGAAACACTATTCTCCATTACTAGGTGTCCAAATTGAATAGTGTTTCCCAAAAATTTATTCCACCTAGAACCTGTGAATGTGCTGCTATTTGAAACTAGGGTCTTTGCAGATGTAAGTGAGATGAAAGTTAAGAAGAGGATCATATTGGATTAAGACGGGCCTTAAAACCAATTGCTGATGTCCTTATAAGTAGAGAAAGACAGAGAGAGGAGAATATCATATGACAGTGGAAGCAGATTGTAGTTACACTGTCACAAACTAAGGAATGTCAAGAATTTCCTACCATCACCAAAAGGTAGATGGATAATCTATGGAATAGAGCATCTTGGAGCATCCAGAAAGAATCCACTTTCCCAACACTCGTCTTGAATCTCTAGTTTCTAGAACTGTGAGATAATAGATTTCAGCTGTTTTGAGCCACCCAGTCTGCAGTACATCATTTATGCATTCTCAGGAAACTCCTACATCAGGAGATACTATGAGGAGAGAATGAAGTTGACCCTATCAAATCTTGTACAGGGGCTACACAGGTGGCGTGGTGGTTAAGATGCTAACTCCCACATAGCCAACTGCAGTTTGAGTCCCAGATCCGGTAGCTTCTTTTCTCTCTCTCTCTCTCTCTCTCTCTCTCTCTCTCTCTGATCAAAAATTAAAATAAACAAATTAAATAAATAATTCTTAAAAAAAAAACCTCCTTGTACATATTTAATGACAGATATCATGTCAAACTTATCTATTTGCCATTGCGAAGAGGCCTTAACTATGGAATGCTTTAGCAAGATATGCCTGATTATTTAGGATTGCTTTTGGTTGACAAACTTGAAATCTCTTGGTATATGGGGCATGGATATTGGGAAATAGTATATAGGCTATGCAACTCTCTGAGTGCAATGGAGATGTTTCATGACTTCTGGTCCTCCTGGGTAAGGGATGTGATTCCCATGTCACTCAGATATCAATGCTCATCCGGGGCAAAAGCGCATATCTGTTTGTGCCATAAAGGCCCTTGAAAATTGCATTGGAGGGTCCAGTCCTCTCCTGCCTCATCTGAGTCTCATTATTTCTTTTTTTATTTTTTTTATGATTGGTATCTTTTTTTTCATTTTTTTATTATCATCATATTCTTCTTTATATTACATTGAAGTACATATAACTTTACAGTGTATTACATTGCTTTTTCAAAAGGGAATGCCATGCATGTCAGTCAGTACAGAGACATTAATCTCCCCACTTCAACATTCAATATCTTTTCTATGTTTTCCCCAATCATTATTATTATTATTCTAATTATTTTTTAAAACAGTCAATTGCTATTTCTCATTTTGCTTGTACAAATACTTTGCCCATCATGAAATACTTCTCAGACAAATCCAGTTGAGAATACTATACATGTCAACATCAACAGTTAATAAGCCATATCTGTTTCTCACTAACGTCCTGCCTCTCTATTGTTCACTTGTTATCTTTCTCTATCCTCTTCTCTTCACTTCCCCCATTCCACACTGTCCTATTCTCATTAAGTACCTTCACTGCTTTTATGTCCTCCAATTTTTTGCTGTCTATTATAGAGTGTGGATAGCCGGTATATATTGAGTGGATACATACAATATCTTTCTTTCATAGCCTGGCTTACTTCACTCAGCAATAGATCCTCCGTATCTGACCACTTTCTATCAAATTCCAGGGTCTTGTTATTTTTTATGGTTGAGTAGTGTTCCATAGAGTATATATACCACACTTTTCCAATCCATTCATCAGTTTGTGGACATTTAGGTTGGTTCCATGTCTTGGCAATTGTGAATAATGCTGCAATAAACATTGATGTGCAAGCACTTTTCTGACTGAGCATTCTCCTGTCTTTTGGGTAAATACCCAGAAGTGGGATTGTTAGATCAAATGGTAGTTCTACCTGTAGATCTTTCAGGAACCTCCATATTGTTCTCTACAGTGGTTGAACTAGTTTATATTCCCACCAACAGTGTAGGAGGGTTCCCTTTTCACCACATCCCCGCCAACACTTATCACTTTTTATATTCTTAATCTTTGCCATTCTGACAGGGGTTAGGTGGTATCTCATTGTAGTTTTTATCTGCATCTCCCTTATGATGAGGGATGTTGAGCATTTCCTCATATGCTTTTTGGCTATTTGTATGTTTTCCTTAGAGAGACTTTTGTTCAGCTCATTTTCCCATCTTTTAATTGGGTTCATCATTTTTTTTCGCATAAGGCACTTGAGTTCCCTATGTATTCTGGTTATCAGTCCCTTGTCTGAGGCATATTTAACAAAAATATTTTCCCATTCTGAGGGTTATCGGTTCACACTTGTTACTGTGTCCTTTGCTGTGCAGAAACTTCTTAGTCTAATATAGTCCCACTTGTCTATTTTAGGGATTATTGCCTGTGCTTTGCGAGTCTTATTTAAGAAGTCTTTGCCTACTCCAATGTCCCCCAGAGTTTCCCCAGCATTTTCCACCAGTAGTTTTATTGTTTGAGGTCTTAGGTTCAGATCTTTGATCCATTTTGAGTTGACTGTTGTTAATGGTGAAAGATGGGGGTTCAGTTTCATCTTTCTGCAAGTGGATACCCAGTTTTTCCAGCACCATTTACTAAAGAGGTTTTCCTTTTCCCAATGGATTGACTGATATCCTTTGTCAAAGATCAGTTGGGTGTAAGCTTTAGGGGTTATTTCTGGGGTCTCTATTCTCTTCCATTGGTCCACTTGTCTGTTTTTATGCCAATACTATGCTGTTTTGATGACCACAGCTTTATAGTATATCTTGGGATCAGGGAGTGATATGCCTCCTACTCCATTCTTCTTGCGCAGGATTGCTTTTGCAATACGAGGTCTTTTATGGTTCCAGACAAATTCTATGATTGCCTTTTCTAGATCTCTGAAGAATATCTCTGGTATTTTGATTGGAATTGCATTAAACATGTAGATTAATTTGGGTAGAATTGCCATTTTGATTATGTTAATTCTTCCAATCCAGGAGCATGGGATGTCCTTCCACATTTTTATGTCACTTTCAATGTCTCTTTTAAGATTTTCGTAGTTTTCTTCATAAAGGTCTTTGACTTTCTTAGTTAGGTTTATCCCTAGGTATCTTATACACCTTGTGGCTACGGTGAAAGGGATTCCTTTCTTCAGCTCTGCTTCGTTCAACTTGTTGTTCATAAATAGAAATGCTATAGATTTTTGGATATTGATTTTGTATCCTGCCACCTTACTGTATTCACTTATTACTTCAAGCAGTTTTTTCATGGATACCTTTGGGTCTTCTAAGTATACCATCATGTCATCTGCAAATAAAGATATTCTCAATCCTTCTTTGGCTATTCGAATACCTTTAATATTATTCTCTTCTCTGATTGCAATAGCTAAGACTTCCAGTACTATATTAAAGAGCAGTGGAGAAAGTGGGCAGCCTTGCCTAGTACCTGTTTTCAGAGGAAAAGCTTTCAGCTTTTCCCCATTCAGTATAATGTTAGCTGTAGGTTTTTCATAGATTGCTTTTATTGTGTTCAGAAATGACCTTTCTATACCAATCTTACTGAGAGTCTTAATCATAAAAGGATGTTGTATTTTATCAAATGCTCTCTCCGCATCAATTGAGATGATCATATGGTTTTTATCTTTCTTTCTGTTAATGTGATGTATTACATTTATGGTCTTGTGTATATTAAACCACCCTTGCATCCCTGGTATAAAGCCTACCTGATCGTGATGAATGATCTTTGTTATATGTTGTTGGATACGATTTGTGAGTATCTTGTTGAGAATTTTCGCGTCTATATTCATCAATGATATTGGTCTGTAGTTTTCCTTTTTTTGTCATATCTTTATCTGTTTTGGGGATGAGGATGATGGAGGCTTCATAAAATGAATTTGGACGGTTTCCTTCCTTTTGAATCTTTCGAAATAATTTTAGTAGGATAGGGGTTAACTCTTCCTTAAAAGTTTTGTAGAATTCACAAGTGAAGCCATCTGGGCCTGGGCTTTTCTTTGTTGGGAGGTTATTTATTATTGATTCAATCTCCTGGCTTGTTATGGGTCTATTCAGGTTCTCTATGTCTTCCTGATCCAATCTTGGTAGATTATATGCATCCAGGAATTTGTCCATCTCCTCCAGGTTATCTGGTTTGTTGGCGTAAAGTTGCTCATAGTATCCTCTAATGATATTTTGTATTTCTGCTATGTCTGTGGTAATATTGCCTGTTTCATCACATATTTGATTAATCTGGTTTCTTTCTTTCTTCTTCTTAATCAGTCTAGCCAATGGTGTGTCGATCTTGTTAATCTTTTCAAAGAATCAGCTTTTGCTTTCATTTATTTTCTGTATGGCTCGTTTATTTTCTATTTCATTTATTTCTGTTCGAACCTTTATTATTTCTTTTTGCCTGGCATTTTGGGGGTTTGTTGTTGTTTTTCCAATTCTCTGAGGCATGATGATAAGTTATCTATTTGCCATCTTTCTATCCTTTTCTTATGCGCACTAATTGCTATGAATTTCCCTCTTATGACTGCTTTTGCTGTGTCCCATAGATTCTGGACACTTGTGTACTCATTATCATTAGTTTCCATAAATTTTTTTATTTCAGCCTTAATTTCTTCAGTAGTGAAGAAGTCATTCAGAAGTAAGTTGTTCAGTTTCCATGTGTTCCTGTATTTTCAGGGTTGTGTCTTGAAATTAATCTTGAGTTTAATTCCATCATGGTCAGAGAAGATGCTGGGTACAGTTTCTATGCCTTTGAATCTATAAAGGCTTGATTTGTGTCCTAATATATGATCTATCTTTGAAAAGGTTCCATGTCGGAGTGAGAAAAATGTATATGTTGTGGATGTAGGGTGGAAAGTTCTATAGATATCTGTCAAGCCCATTCCATTTATAGTATCATTTAAGTCCTGTATCTCTCTATTTATTTTCTGTCTAGAAGATCTGTCTATAGGAGATAATGGTGTGTTGAGATCTCCAACAATTATAGTATTTCTCCCTATCTCTCCTTTTAGCTCCAGCAGTCTTTCCTTCACATATTTAGGTGCACCTGAGTTGGGTGCGTAGATATTTATAAGGGTTATGTCTTCTTGCTGGATTATCCCATTTACTATTATATAATGCCCTTCTTTGTCTCTTCTTACAGTCTTTGTCTTGAAATCTATTTTGTCTGAGATCAATATCGCTACTCCAGCCTTTTTTTGATTTCCATTTGAATGGAGTATCTTTTTCCAGTCCTTGACTTTTAGCCTATGTATGTCTTTATCCATAAGGTGAGTTTCTTGTAGGCAACAGATAGAGGGTTTCTGTTTTCTTATACATTCAGCCAGTCTATGTCTCTTAACTGGAGAATTTAATCCATTGACATTCAATGTAATTATCGATATTTCCGTACCTGATCCTATCATTAAGTGAGCCATTTTCTTGGCTGCTTTTTGTTCTCGTATAACTGTCTCTGATTTTTTAGCTTTCCTGGTATAATACTCCCTTCAGAACCTCTTGAAGAGCTGGTCTGGAGTTGGTAAATTCCTTCAAATTTTGTTTATTTGAGAATGTTTTTATCTTTTTTTCCCATAGGAAAGATAATTTTGCCGGGTATAGTATTCTTGGTTGAAATTGTTTTTCACTCAACACTTTTACTATGCTTCCCCATTCTTTCCTTTCCTGCATTGTTTCGGCTGAGAGATCTGATGTTAGCCTGATGGGGTGACCTTTGTAAGTAACCTGGCATTTCCCTCTTGCCAACTTTAGTATCTTGTCTTTGTCTGTTGTTTTTGCCAGTCTGGCTATAATGTGCCTTGGAGAAGATCTTCTTGGGTTGATTCTACCCAGGGTCCTATGTATTTCCTGGGTCTGGATACTTGAATGCCTTTCTAGATTTGGAAAGTTTTCTTCCATGATCTCGTGGAATAAATTATCTAGGCCCTTATTATTTTCTTCCTCTTCTGGAATACCAATTATCCGGATGTTGGGGCGCTTGATAGTATACAGTATTCCTCGTATATTATCCTCATTTTTCATGGTTGTTTTCTCAATCTTCTTGATACTTTTTTCTAGGTCAGATGTTTTTTCTTCTACGTTGGAGATTCGATCTTCTGCCTGGTCTAACCTACTTTTGATACTTTCAAGGGAGGTTTTGATTTCCTGTATCACATTCTTCAATCCTAAAAGTTCCATCTGGTTCTTGTTTAAGGTATCCATTTCTTCTTTCAAGTCATTGAAGGACTTCCTCATCTCCTGGAGCTCCTTGTCTCTTTTCTCTTCCATCTCAGTTAGTTTGGTCACTACAAATAATCTGAATTCCTTATCAGACATGTCCACGACGTCCACAGTATTGACTGTGGGTGATGTAGGCTTGATGATTTCCCTTGGGGGAGAGGCCTTTTCTTGGTTGCTCATATTTCTTGAGCCTCTGCGATTGTTCCTAGTCATCAGGTAATCTATATGTTTCTTCCTAACTGATTGTTAGAAGTTGTACAGGCTTAGAAAATTGATGATTTCCCTTATGGTTGGCCTACCTGTTGCTCACAATTACCATTAACTGTTGCCACTACCCTGGATGGCCCAAAGTCCTCACTGTCTCTAAGGAGAGGTGAGCCTTCAATTGACTGAATAAGCAACACCCCAAGAGCAAAGAAAAACAGAATAAAAAAAGGAAATCCAATCCAATAGCGCTGCGCGCTATTCAAATCACCAGAATTCAAAGAGTCCAAAGGCTAGTGGGAAAGGGTCAGAAGATGAGTGACAGGACCAGGTTGGTTGGGCCTGCAGTCTCAGTCCACCTGGAGCCCAGAACTGCTGGCCAGCTCGATCCAGATTGCGGGTGGGGTGGGGTGGGAGTTCGCCTTAAAGTCCCAGACAACCAACCTGGGGTCCAAGGAGGAGAAACGGTGGGGATGCGTGGAGATTCAGAAGGGTCGGGCCCGCAGCCTCAGTCTGCCTGGAGCCCTGAACTGCTGGCCGGCTCGATCCGGATTGCGGGTGTGGTGGGGTGGGAGTTCGCCTTAAAGTCCAAGACAACCAACCTGGGGTCCAAGGAGGAGAAATGGTGGGGATGCGTGGAGATTCAGAAGGGTCGGGCCTGCAGCCTCAGTCCACCTCTGAGTCTCATTATTTCTTATATCCTTGAAACTATGGGTGAAACTTGATGCTGGGCAAGACTCATGGGTGTCTGACTTGACAATCCAATCCGCTGTGTTAAGATTGTGTATTAGAAATTATTTAGCTAAAGCTCATTCTGTTACAGAAGTAAAAAACAAATAGCTATAATTTTTTTGGATAGGTTTTTTTTTTGTTTTGTTTTGTTTTGTTTTGTTTTGTTTTTGCTATAGGGCACGTGTACTCACCAGATTGATAGAGAGAAACAGAGAGACAGAAAGTGAGAAATCACTCCCCTCATCGGGGATGGTCACACCACAATCCCTTCTCCTCCATTCTCCTCTCAGGATCTTGGGCATGTATGCACACAAGCCTGGCATGAGTTTAAGCCACCAGGTCTAGGACTTGAACCACGGTTGACTACATGGGAGTCCAGCAACATAGCCATTATGACAACTGCTGGTCTTTGCACATGAATAATTTTATTTCTCTCTTTTGAAGAACTTATATCTGGTCTATGATCATGATCGTATTGCCATTTTTTTTTCATATTGCCATTTTAAGTCTGATTTCATCATCTCTGTTATGCCAACAACCAGGTGTAAACATTTTTAAAGTTTATTTCTTAGAGACAGAGAGGGACAGAGAGGGCACCCCCAATAGGGACTTGATGTCGTGATCCATCCCCAGCCTCAGCCAGCCCTGGGTCATGAGCACATGTGTCCCTATTCTACTCAGGGAGGTCTTCAGATGAGAACTTGGAGTCTTCCCCTGGGTTTCTGGCTCATAGTGTCACATTTTACCAGCACACACTGTATCACTGTTCAGCCCCACAGGTAATCACTTGTTTTTAAGGTTTTTGCCATAGGGTGCATGAGCTCGCTAGAGAGAGACAGAGAGAGATACAAAGGCAGAGAGAGAGAGAAAGTGAGGAATCAGCTTCCCCCTTCCCCCAGAGGGCAATGGCCACACCACAGTCTCTTCTCTTGCATTCTTCTCTCAGGATTTTGGGCATGCACACACATACCACTGGGGTGATTTTCAAGCCACTGGGTTTGGAATTCTAAAGGAGGCAGGCATGTGGGAGTCCAGAGCCTTAACCACTGTGCCACCTGCTGGCCCCAAGTGGAATCCTTTTCGTTTCAAGTTTGTTTATTACCTGCATTCTATGAATTGGCATGTAGATCTCTAAATCCCAACTACTGTGCCTGGGACTTGGCTCCTTTGTTTCCTACTGAGAATTACTTGAAGGCTTTTCCCTCTATACTTGAACTTATTCTCCATAGTACATTTCTTATAGTTTTATCCAAATTTTTCAGCTCTTGTCTACAAATTTCATTTTGTAGTTTTAGCAGTTATTTTCATGATTTTCCAAACAATCATATTTGTTGAGCAAACAATGGAGAGGGTAAATATCCAGGGCTTTTGGGGAATCTCCCGGAATGTAGCAGAATCAGTTGTGTATGGGAATACTATTCGCTCAGATAATTCTGGAATAGCACCCTGGAATCTGTTTACTCTGGACATCAGAATCTAAGAGAAGGACCCACTCTCTTGTCAGGTAGAACTTTATTTTGCTTCATGATTAGAGAAGCAAGAGTTCCTGCTCTATCAAAACTGGGTGAATCCAGTCCAACTCGCCACCTCACATGCATTGATTGCAAGATCAACAGCCCCTCCCCTGTTGCAGTCAGAGGTCTAGTGTTCAAGTTCTGCATTTTTAAAAAAGAATTATTTTATTTAACTTTATTTATTTATTTATTTATTTATTTATTTATTTTAATTTGACCAGAGAGGGATAGAGAGAGAGAGAGAGGGAAAGTGAGAAAACAAGCTGCCAGGTCCAGGACTCAAACTGCAGTTAGCCATGGGGGAGTCCAGCACCCTTAGCCCCCACACCACCTGCTGGCCCCCAATTCTGCACTTTTAGCTCTACAGCATAGTGGACTCATGACTCGATCTGCCATTTTTTCCTGAATTAACTGCTTCAAGGATTTGTCCATAATTAGTTTTCATGGTGCCATATGCCAATATTGTTTCTGAGTTAGCAACACAGAGGAAATTAGTCCTGGAAAAATTTATCCTTAGCTATTTCTTTTTCACTCTTCATTAGATGCACTTTATCTATGGCTAGCAATGCAAGTATTTGTCTTCACAACTAGGTAATGGAAATTCCTTGACACTCTGAACAAGCTAGCCATACTTTATTTTTTCATAGTTAATGTTTTATGTCCCTGTCAGCCATTAGTCTATCAGAAGAATTTTGGCAACTTCAGACCCTTGGTTCATGATGTCGCACACATCCCATGAGGCCTGTCAGAGCTCTGTAGAGTGATGTGTGCACTTTGTACTGGAGTGTCTCCATCATTAATCACATGCACAGATCTTCTTCTGGGGCCAGATTGAAATGCCTTCTGTTTATGCCTGAGGCTGAGTTTTCTTGAGTGGAACATTCTCTTGTTTATTAGAATGATGCTTTTTTATTCCTGATTACAATATTTATATCACTTTGAAACTGTACAAAACTATCAATGTCCCACTACAGGTCACTTAAAAGAGAGAATCTGAGGATAGAGACCAAGTATTATGTTTAAAACTCTCCAGATAATTCTAATAAACACCCAATGTTGAGAGCCATTGCTTTAGGGTAGTGCTCGTAAACACAAAGCTAAAATAAGTCATGGTCATCTAGGGAGCTTGTTAAAATGCGAATTCCAGCTCAGTGTGTGGGACAGGGTAGGAAAGCCCATATTTCTAGTGGCTGGTGGTACTCTGTGGACCACTCTGGGTAATAGGTTTCTGAAGGTCTTGGTTCCCTGCTGTGGTTCTAACTTCACCTTGAAACATGTCTTTTCTAATTTGTTGTCTTTCTTAACCAATATTCACTGATAGAAAATTTTAGAGCATAAACTTACCTTCCTTTTTTCCATCCCATTTCACTTCTTTATATGTTGTTTCATTGAGAACCTGATGTTTTAGCCCTGCCGGCCTGAGCAAACTTTGACTTCACCACCACAAGCTCATAAATCCAAGACTCTTTATTTTCATCAAATGTTCATCTTACATGAAGCCAGAGTCCTTAAAACCTCTGTGACTGTATGACATTATTTAATCTAATCCTAGAAAAATTCAGGATTTCATTCCATAGAAAACCTAGTTCTCATACCTCCTCTTCTACACAGTATTAGAAAACAGCTCAAGGAAGATAGATAGACAGAGACCTGCATTTCTATTATTTGACCAGATTCTGTTCTGGAATCAGCTGTTGTACATAATTCAACACAACACTGACCTCATACCAAATGTTCAGCCTGGAGTCAAGGAATGAGTCTGTTTGAACTGCGTAAATCACGAGTGCTAAATCAATAAGCTTACCATCTCACCTGGGAAATAAGAAATGCACCCCTAGAAGGTTCAGGAAACAAGGTATGACAGTGAAGGGCGAAATTCCAATGCATCCACTACACAACACACGCTGGAAAGATCATTTCTTTCTAGGTTTCTCAGGAAAGGCATCCGATTAAGCTGAATTGTGAGTGGAAGGATGTGGTTGGGTAGGGAGAAAGAGGGAGGCTGCTTTGCAAGGGGAAAGGATAACATGAATCCATAATGTGGCAATATAAACTGAAATAATTATTGTCTATGCTAATATATTTGTACTGGCATCGTTTGACCCAGAGATTAAAGGAAAGTGAAGGACACAGGGTTAAGGCTTAAACTTAAACTCCAATAGAACTTTATGGAGAACAGATTCAAGAAAGGAGGATAGTAAGTGGAAATCCATAGTCTCTGGAAATAAAGGGGAGCAATGAAAAGGCAGCCCTGTTTCTTCATTCTATAACTTAGAGGCACATATACTCCATGGAATACTATTCAGCCATAAAAGACAACAAAGCCCTGAAATTTGATAGAAAGTGGATAAATGTGGAAGATTTGTTGCTGAGTGAAACAAGTCAGGCTATGGAAAAGAGACATTCTATATCTCCACTTAACATATACTGACTGTCTACACTCTATTGTAGAGACTGAAAACACAGAAGTATTAAAAATTGTAATGGACACTAGAGACAAAATGGAAAGAGAGTATGAGAGGGGAAGAGCATAGGAAAGGAAATTTGGGGGAGAAATGGAGAGGTTAAGACGCTTGTGGGACATAGATAAGGTCTTTTATCTGTTGGCGAGGATGTATATAATAGTCTCAACTGGGCTGGACTGAGGTGCATATCATGCTGGGTAAAGTCTCTTAACAATTCAAATGATGTATGGCAATTCAATGTGTGAATAATAATTTTAAAAAATTAATTAAAAAGTAAGTAAAAAAATAAAGAAGAAAAAAAAAGAAACGCATGTCAGTAGACCAAAGACTTAATACACTTTAAAAAATGCAATAAAAAAAAGTGATGACTAGAAATGTGCCCCAAACTCATATTAGTCTGTACTTCAAAACTCTCATACCTGACTTCCACTTTATACTGAAAGGCCACCCTGTCACTTCTATGAAATCCTTCAGTTTTAATTTTGTCCTTTGTCAGTAGCACAGTATTTTCTGTCAGAATGATTTGTTTCTCTATTCAGCTCCATTTGAGAGCTGAGGCAAGACAGCTTCTATTTCACTCCATGGAAAACAGAAAAGAAACTAAAGCTTTCTGTTGTGTTATCCTCAAACTCTACAAAATGCAGGTGATAACTGAATTAACACAACAAATCTACAATGTGCAGGTCTCTTGGTAGGCTTAAAATGACAGCAGCAATACCAAAAGCATGTATGTATATGTATACATATACGTATACGTATACGTATCTATCTATCTATCTAGAGAGAGAGAGAGAGAGAGAGAGAGAGAGAGAGCACAATATGGGCTTCTACAAAAGCATGCTTCTTTCTTTTTTGATCCAATTTATTAGCAGTGTCAACTAGGCAAACATTCCAACCCATGTTGCTTCCACAAATGATATTATGCCAAGTTAATCTGTTACTATGACCCTGCTAGACTAAAAGAGTTTCCCCTATAAATCATTTGCCCAGATTATTGTTTAATAAATTTAAAATAAATAATTTTCTAAAAATATTCCATATCATAAAAACAAATTGCTCAAACTGACTTAGTTTATCAAATTAATCATTTAAATACGGTGGGTGATTCTCTTTTTTTCCTCCTACTGCCTTTTGATCTCCAAATATTATGTATTATTTTTCTACAAGATTTCAAGGATTTATCTTTTCATTTTAATTACAGCCATCATACATTCATTACACAAATTCTTCCTTCTTCTTAGATTGGGCTTTCATCTGTAACTTCCACATACACTGAAATAATCTACTTCAAACCATGTCACCTCCACAGTGTACTGTACCGTCCTGTCTGGAAAAGAAAAAAAATATATGTATGTATGTATCTTAGCAGAAAATTAAGTGTATGAAAAAATAAAGTATGAAGATAAAAGAAGTGCCAGTAGTTTATTAAAAGAATAGACAGCAAATTCTCCAGGGAAATATAATAGGTTTGGTAGGTATTATGTTGGGAACACTATTACATAACATTTACATTCTGTTATTCTTTCCTTCTACTTTCTATTTCTGTTCTATAATTTTTATTAAAAATAAATTTATTATTGGAACTTTATATGCATTGTATAAAACACACATTTTATAGGAATATAGTTCAGTTAATAATCACAAAATAAAAACATGTCATGATCTGAGTGCACAGCCCCAAAATACATATTTGAAACCTAATCCCCAAGGTGATGGTATTAAGAGGTAGGACATTTAAAAGGTGATTAGTCATGAGGGCTCCATCTTCATAAATGGGATTAGTGCTCTTCCAAAAGAGTTC
Organism: Tupaia tana; assembly: GCA_026018925.1. Lineage (NCBI taxonomy): Eukaryota > Metazoa > Chordata > Mammalia > Scandentia > Tupaiidae > Tupaia > Tupaia tana. Next base: position 31,617,605 of record JAKSZU010000017.1, read on the forward strand.
AAGGGAACTCTTTGCCTTTCCACTGTGTGAAGACTCAGAACAAAGATGCCATTTGTGAAACAGAGAGCCCTCACCAGACTCTAAATCTATAGGTGTCTTGATCTTGAGCTTCCCAGACTCCAGAACTGTGAGGAATAAATTTCTGTTGTTCACAAATTACCCAGTCTAAAGTATTTCATTGTAATAGCCTGAATGGACTGAGATATGTAGCCAATATTTAACTGAAGAAATGAAATACTACTGGCACCTTAAGAGCCAATCTCACGACCCCTCCTGAACAGTAATGAACTCCCTCTTCTAGTAACTAATAGTCTGACTTCTGTTACCATAGATCAGTCTTGCTAATTTTGAATGACTAGTTTAAATGACTAGAACAATACAACTGTGTACAGTTTTCCCTGCAGTTTTTTTTTTTTTTTTTGGCTCAATATTGTCATGGCATGCAGCGTTTTCATTTTTCACTTCTGTACAGCACACCTCAGCAAATGTGTTCTGGATACCACACAGCCACCTTGGTTCAAATTCCTGGCGTGGTCAGCCCCAAACACATGAGACACATGCCCAAGTGCCCAAGATCAAATGGGCTATAGGACTGTGAATTGTGGCATGACTAGATCCTATGGAGGGTTCTCATTTTTCTCTTTCTTGTGTGCATTCACATGTTCTATCATGAATGAAGAAAAAATGTTAAAAAAAATCCTAAATTACAAAGACTATTTTGCTGCTGTTGATTGATCATAAATCAAATACTCAAGTATGGGCCAGTTTCTGAACTTGCTTTTCTTTTTCAGTGGACTATTTTGCATAAATACTACATTACAACTGTATAATTTTATGTTTTGATATCCAATACAGTTTGATCCTACCATTTTATCTTTCTTCAAGATTGCTTTGGCTATTCTTGGCTCTAGGTATTTCCATGTACAGGTCAAGGCCAACCTATCAGCTTAAGGAACATCTGTTTAGATTGCATTCACTCTACAGAGCAATTTGGAGAGAACTGACATTATTGGAACATTCTTCTAACTCATTGCATTTACTTGCATTAATTTGTTTAGTTTTATTTAATTTCAATAATATTTTGTTATTTTTTTTATAGAAGTCTTGTACGAGCTTTGAGTTTATCCCTAGGATTTTAAGTATTTGATACTATTTTAAGTATAGCTTTTTGAAATTATATTTTATAATGAACTTATTTTAGGTAGGATTTTATTTTTGAATATTGATCAATATATAATAACAATACTAAATTTATTTGAATAGTTTTTCCTTTGGATTATTTTTTATGTGTATATATATATGTGTATATATATATATATATATATATATATATATATATATGTTTTTTTTTTTTGTCATAGAGTAGGTGTGCTTGCCAGAGAGAGACAGAGAGAGAGACAGTGAAGGGAAAGTAAGAAATCACTCCTGGGGGCATGGCCATGCTGCAACTCCCTCTTTTATTCTACTCCTGGGACTACAGGCAGGCACACACATGACCTACATGATATCCAAGCTGCCCTTGGGGACCCAAACCATCATCAGCCATGTGGGAATCTATCACATAACCACCACACCACCTGCTACCCCGATAATGTTTTCTTAAAAACAATTTCTTCACCTCAACCCTTCTCTGTGCTGTTGCCCCTTTTATTATTCGCACAAAATATCAATAGCATCTTTGTCACTCCTGATCTCAGAGGAAAGATTTTAAATATGTCTCTATTAAATAATGTATTTGTTACAGATATTTATGGATATCTTCTATCAAATTAAAAGATTTTCTTTTATTCTTTGTTATAATTTTTGAACATGAATGGTGTTGACTTTCATTAAATATTCTTTCTCATTTACTGAAATTATTATACATTTAATAATAATCATGTTTCTTTTTGTTTTAATTTTATTTCTTTTTTAAAATTTTATACATTTAATTAATATACATCAATTGCTTGTAAGTTCAATATACCTAAAATGAATACACTTCACACAAGTCCAGCTGACGATACAAAACACATTATCATTGACAGATAACCCATTTTCATGTCCCATAAATGTCTTGTCTCTCCCACCCTTCTCCCCCTTTCTCCCACCCTCTTTTCACATTGTATCCTGAATCTATAGCCGTTGTTAATGCTTCTATGTCCTCTAATCTCTCAGTTTCCACCACAGAGTACAGACAGTCGGTATATGTTGAGTGGAGACATACAATGTCTCTCTTTCATAGCCTGGCTTCCTTCACTCAGCAGTAAACATTCCATATTCACTCATTTTCTATTAAATGCCAGGGTCTTCTTTATTTTATGGCTGAGTATTATTCCATACTCATGTTTCTTTTAAAAAGGAAGTACATTTATTCCATGAACAAGAGAGACAGAGAGACAGACAGACCGACCACAACTTAACAAGGTCTTGACACCGTAATCCACCCAACCTTGGCCAGCCCAGGATTACAGGCACACACACGCTCATCATACTTAGGTTGTCTTCCAGATGTGAACCCAGAATCTTCCTATGAGGGAGTTCGCATTGCAGATCCTTATGTTTTACTGGTGTGCTATCATTCCACCCCAGATACTTTTTTTACATTGCTCAAAGGGTGAGTTACATTGAATGATGTTTCAAATGTTATGCCAAGTTTGCATTAGTGAAATAATACCAAACTGGGTCAACTTAAAGAATTCTTTTATATACAGCACTGAATTTTTACTTCCTAACATTTTAACATTTTTTCACACCTGTGTTTATGAGGGAGCTTGACCTATCATTTTTCTTCTCTTAATGTCCTAGTAAGGTTTTGGTAACAAGGATTTATTGACCTCATAAAAAGATTTCAAAATGTTTCTTCTCATTTTTTTAGTAGTTTGTGTACGATTTGTATTTTTTTTTATCTAAATATGTAAAAAATATTTGGTAGAACTTGACAATGAATCCATCTGACTTGGAGGTTTCCTTGGTGTGAAGATATAAATTATAGATTAACTTCAAAAATAATTATTGAACCACTTTTATATTTCTCTTGAAAATACATTCAGACCATCTGCATGATTTCTAAAAATCTGTTACATCTATACAGACTGTCTTCTCATGGTATAGTTCAAACTGTTATTCTGTCCTCTGTATATTCTACAGATTGGCAGCTGGATCCAAATCCAGTCTGATCCTTTTGGAAAGATAATAAATGGAATTAGGTTGTTCTCACAGGAGCCATGTCCTGTTTATTTCCACTCTTTTTTTTTTCTTTAATTTAACAATCATTAATTCTGATTCATTTATAGTTCATTAATATCTACAGTCATTGATTCATTAGAGACTATAAAGAATGATAGTCTAAGTCTACCATTATGTTTCTTTTTTTGTTTCTTTAAACATTTTCTTCTTAATTTGTTGGAGAGGTTTTTGCTATAGGGTGCGTGCGCTCACCAGAAAAACAGAGAGAGACAAAAAGACAGTAAACAAGAAATCACCCCTGGGGGATGGCCACTCCACAATCCCTTCTCCTCTTGGGATTTTGGGCATGTACTCACACATGCTCAGCGTGAGTTTAAACCATCGAGTCTGGGGCTTGAACCGCGGTCAACTACATGGGAGTCCAGCGACACAGCCATTACACCAACTGCTGGTCCCCATTATGTTTCATTTATTAGCTAAAATAATAACAAATACTTTCCCCTCAGTAGTCTAATTCATATAAGAAAGAAAGATAAATGTTTGATACTTTGCAGCTATTTACCAGTTTTCTAAGTAGTGGCATGATTTCCTTTTATCCTCAGAGGGGACCACTGAGTTTGAAGATATTATTTTATCAATAAATGCTATCTTTTTGTCACATACATTTCAAGTATTGTTCTGATCTATTGTTGGTATACTTTTGTTCAGGATACTTTTTGCTATATCAAAATTTAAAAACATATGTCAATTATGTTATATTTCTCTAATATCTTTTGGATTATCTTTAAAGAATGTATATACTAGTTTGAGCTATCTGTAGGTCATTTCTTATGAATGAATGTATGAATCTCATACATTGCCTAAAATAAACATCAAAGTTTTATTTTTTCCCTGATTCATAGATTATTGTACCAGCACAATTTATTAAATAACCCATCTATCCCCCATGGTGTTGAAGAACTATCTTTATTATACATTAAATCCCAAGATTTATCTCTTGATTCTCTGTGGTGTTCGATTGAGTTATTTTTCTCTTTTTATGTCAATTTCATAGTGTTTCTTAGTTCAGTAGTTTTATAGTATAATATTAAATTTTGAAAGACAAGTCATTTAATTATTTTGCCTTTTTATAATAACACTCAATACTCGATATTGGAACTTTATATTTTTTTCAGCATCAAAAATTTTTTTAAAAAGAAATAAAGTCTTATTCTCCACAATCCAATGACAATCCCCATTATGATTCTCACTGGAATTTTTGCAATTTATATATTAGTTTTGGAAGAATGATCATTTTATGATACAAATCACATATCATCTAACCTCCTGTCATCATTTATCTACCTAGCAGTGTACTAAAAGAAACATTTATTTTCAGATTCAATTAAAATGAAAACCTCAGCTAGAATGTAAATGAGAAGGCAAGTTTTAGCAGCAGGATTACATCTCATTGTCTCCTTTTGCTGTTGGGATGCCCCAGGAAAGAGGAAACAGGGTGACCCAGTCAAAGCTCAAGATAAACATACAAATGACAGAATTCCTGGCAAAGACGCTAATGATACTGGATAGTAGGAGAGACCTTATCTACAGAATTTTATCAAAATATGCAGAGTATGCCTAGGATGGCTTATGATAAACAAAACTAGAAACTATGTAGCTAAGGGCATAGCTTTCTGGAAATACCATGTAAGCTGTGTTAACTATAGGAATATAAAGATGCAGTGTTATGTGACCAAGATGCCTCTTTTGTGTGAGCAATGCAGCCATACATACTATTTAGAGGTATCATATGGTAAGTGGGATTAGAGTGATTCCTGATCTAGCTAGAAAGGTCCTGAGAAGCTGTTTTGGATCTCCTAGATCTTCCCTTCTTTGTTTGAATTTTGTCATGACTCGCATCCTTGTAATATTAAGAAAGCTTGATACTAGGGCCAGCAGCTGGCATAGTGGTTATGACACTGGGCTCCCATGTGGCCAACTGCCGTTTGAGCTCTGGATCAGGCAGCTTGAAAATCATGCCAGGCACATATGCGTGCATGCCCAAAATCTCAAGAGAAGAAAGTAGGAGAAGGGACTGTGGCATGGTCATCCCCTTGGGGGGGCAATTTTTCACCTTCCCTCTCTTTTTCTTAGTCTCTCTCTAGAAAGGACACATGCCCTACAGGGGAAAAAATAAAAACTTTAAAATAAGAGATCTCTGATTCATAAATGACCTGACAATAAGTTTTTTTCATTACATCACTAATATATTTGATATGGCTCCAGTAATTAATCATGTGTTCATCTGTGAGCCCTTTACATTGTGTGCATTTTATAATGGAAAATTAGTAATATGGTGTTAGTGTTACCCCCACAAGTCTTTCTCCAGCTTTATTTATTTAGTTTATTAGAGAGTGTGTGTGCTTGCCAGAGAAAGAGAGAGACAGAGAGAAAGCACCCCCTATGGGAGGACAATCATGCTGCATACCCTGATCCTGCGTTTCTTACTCATTTGGGGATGGATTTGAGGCATGCATGCATAGGTGCCAGGTGTGGTTTTCAAGCTGCGAGGTCTGGGACTCTAACTGCACAGTTGGCCATGTGGGATCCAGCTGCCTTAACCACCATGCCACTGGCTGACCTTTTCTCCAATTTTAAAAACGAGAGATGTGTTTAATTCATTTCTAAGTCTCTGGCACCTCACTGGAGTACCAGAATCATAGTAGGAGACTCCAGTGGATATTTGATTTAGTTGGATTCTTCTTATCTTTTCTGTGTGTCTCTTTCTGCCCAGTTTTCAGTGTTACTTTTCTCCAATGACCTGCATTGAATACAATCACTTTGGGGAAACTCTTCCCAGGCTTCCTTTCCAAGGAGCCAATTACCTAGCATTTTATATCCCCTCACCCTGTGGTTCCTAGCAAGTGACTGACATATTGAGGATTGAGTCTCTAGTGAGTGAAGTTTGGTGAAATTTACATTCTAGGGAACCAGCAGTTAGCGTAATGGCTATGTCACTGGACTGCCACGTAGTCGACCGCGGTTCGAGTCCCGGACCCGGCGGCTTAAAACTCATGCCAGGCACATGTGCGTGCGTGCCCAAGATCCTGAGAGGAGAATGGAGGAGAAGGGATTGCAGCGTGGTCATCCGCCCGGGGGGGGTGATTTCTCGCTTTCTGTCTCTATGTCTCTGTCTGGCGAGCGCACGTGCCCTATAGCAAAAAAACCTCTCCAAAAAAAAAAAAAGAAAATTACATTCTATGCCACCCTGTCAATTGTTTTTTCCTGCAAGGACTTTTTTCATAAATTGCTTGCATATATATCTTTGTCTCAAGGTCTACTTCTACATGTTACCTTAGATTGAATTCCTCAACTAAAGTTTGAGGAAGGACTGGATGAATATGTAAAAGACTGAACTCTTGGGTCAGCTGCAGTAATATAGTGATAACACAATGCTTGGCAATGCTAGGTCCACATGGGAAAGAAGCATGTTTGTATCCCAAGATCTCCCTGTACACACCTGGGGCGTGCTTGCCAATGATCTGGGCTGGCTGGCACTGCAGGTGCACTGCAGTGTTGAGGCCTTGTTGTGTGTGCCCTTCTCTCTCTCCACCTGCCACTCCCCCATTTCATGGAAAAAATAAATTTTTAAAATCATTAATAAAACATGATCAAATGTTTAAAAGACTTAAATTTAACATACTCCCTATAGATTTAGATACCTGGTCTAGTTAATATTTTGCACTTATGGTTGCAGAACAGAAAGTTGAATGATTAGAAAAGACATTAACAAGTAATTAAGGATTAAATATATATAATATATATCTATATCATCTATATCTATATCTATAATTTTCAGTGCTTGAAATCAAATGGAAAGAGCCAGCTTTATGTAATGGAAGAGCATGAACTTTGCATTCAAATACATCTGGGTTTGAACCCTGGTTCTGAGATGGACCAGTTCTTCATGTGCTCTAACATTTTAAATTTTCGTTATCTTTCCAGATTCTTTATTTACCAACCTATCTGTATTTATTTTTCAGCAGAAATCACATCGTAAGCAAAAATGTAGGCATGTGAAAGAGCTCTAGACTTTAGGGAAAGGATGTAGCCTCTGGGAGTTGGGCTTCTCTGTTATGTGACAAGAAATAACAAAAGGTGAAATGTTGGGAAGTAGGTCACTGAGGAGTTGAGTGCTGTCTTGCACAGGTGGCTCCTGCAGACCTGGAATTTCATCATGCAGACACAGGAGAACTGCCTTTACTCATTAGGCAGGGGTCGAGCCTGATCTGATGCGGGTCTTTTTATTTTTGGAGAGGTTTTTTGCTATAGGGTGTGTGTGCTTGCCAGAAAGAGAGAGACAGAGAGACAGGAAATGAGAAATCACCCCCCAAGGGGGATAGCCATGCTGCAATCCCTTCTCCTCCATTCTCCTCTGGGAATTTTGGGCACGCACGCACATGCACCCAGCGTGAGTTTAAGCCTCAGGGTCCAGGACTCAAACTGCAGTCAGATACATGGGAGTTCAGCAACATAGCCATTACACTAACTGCTGGTCCCAGATGTGGGTCTTTAAAAGAGATTTGTAGAAAACAGTTGGAAGGGAATTAGATGACAAGTTTCATTTAATGTCTTTGGCAACCTCATATTAAAGCTTTTCCACATTGTAAAAGCAATGGATTTTTCACACTGGAAAGTTGTGATAAATCTACTTTGTTTAAATTGTTTCTTTCCAACAAAGATACTGGTAGATATTTAGGAATTTTATAGAAAAACACATTCATACAAACACACACACACACACACACACACACACACACACATTTACCCAGCCACAAATGCGCAAGGGAAAAAAGATCACACTCTTTATAATCCTGAATCAACTAGGTTAGCATAATTGGGTCAACTTGTCCTCATAAAGATTCTCTGCTATGTACAATTTAAAATGAAGCTTTCTCTAGGCATTTTAGTGCAAATTTGTACTTTTCCATTTCAACAGATATCATTACAGAAAAATGGAATTTCTTGAATTATGGTTTCAAAGGCTTTACTACTGAGTGATTTTTTATTGTATAACAGCAATCTGTTAAACTTTGTAAAGATTTTTCACAATTTAGTTTACATGAAAAATTATTACTTTTTTCCCAAACCTGTCACGAAAACACTTACAATTAGTGTGCAGCATTCAGAAAAAAACTTAGTTTATATTGTTCATTTATTTATTCAACAAATATATATTAAGTTCTCATTTTTGTAGCACTTCTGCAAAACTGTCGAGATGGATATGTTAATAAACAATTGAAAAAATAATACTATGGATGGGAGAGGATGAGTCCACTGGTCATTGGCTGGGAATGTCCAACAAGAATCTGGCACACCAGGGTCTTATAAAGATTCAGATTTTCTTTTAGCAATTGTAGCTTCTGGAAAGTTGTAATAAAATGTTGAGTTCATGGGGCCAGCAGGTGGCACAGTGGTTAAGGCACTGGACTCCCATGTGGTCTACTCTGGTTCAAGTCCTGGACCCAGTGGCTTGATACTCATGCTGGGCACATGTGCATGTGTGCTCTAAATCCTGAGAGGAGAGTGGAGGAGAAGGGATTCTGGCATGACTATACCTTCTTGGGGGTGATTTCTCACTTTCTTTCTCTCTGGCTCTCCAGTGAGTATGTGCCCTGTAGCAAAAATCTCCCAAAAAAGAAAAGAAAGAATGAAAAAGTTTTTGTTTCTGTTTTTAACTTTATTCGTTTCTTCCATGAGAAAGAATGAGAGAGACAAGGTGAACTTAAAGAAGAGACAGGCAGACCCAGCAGGGTCCTCAGGCCACAATCCACCCCCAAGTCTGAGCCTGCCCAGGGTGTATGGGGAGTCTTCCCAACATAAACCTAGGATTTTCTCAGGTGGACACAGAGCATTGTGTCACTACCGTGCCACCACTAATGTCCTAGAATTCAGATTTGATCTAGGAAAAAGCTTCTGTAAGAAACTTCCTTATAAGGTGAGGAAGCCAGCCATTAAGTTCCAAGGGGGAGACTCAGAGGCAAAGACAACAGCACCTGTAAGTGCCCAAAGGCAGGGGCAGAAACACTTTTTCTTTCCAAATGTCTTAGTCCATGATCGTGGATTTGTAATAGCAAGCTGGATATGAAGGTAATCTAGTTCAACTCAACAAATCTCTGTGAGGTGACATCATGCCAAAGAGAATCTCCAAGTAGGAGCAAGGTAACCTCAGTTTAAAAAAGTTGTGTAGCGGGGTCAGCAGATGATTTAGTGGTTAAGACTATCCATATAGACTTCCATATGGCTGATCATAGTTCGAGTCCTAGACCCAGTGGCTTGAAACACATCAGGCACATATGTGTGAGTGCCCAAAATCCTGGGAGGAGAATGAAGAAAGGATGGGGGCGGGGGTGTGTGTGGCTATCGCCCCCTGGGGGTGATTTGTCACTTTCTCTCTGGAGAGCACACGCCCTAAAACAAAAAGCTTTTCTTTTCTTTTCTCTTTCCTTTCTTTTCTTTTCTTTTTTTTTCTTTTTTTTTTGTTTTTAATAATAAAAGGCTGTGTAGAATCAAATGCAGAAACTGAGAGTGAGTAGCCAGAGAGATGAGGCCTCACATTAGTGAAGAATAGTCATCTGTATTCTGTGTGGGAATGAATTAGCCAGTGGCTGAGCATAATCACAAAACAAACAAACAAACAAAAAGAACAAAAAACAAACAAAAAACCCCCACAAAAACCATATAAAAACAGATGGCAATACCATCAAATACATTTCTGCTCCCCCATGTCATCTCCCTCCTCAGTGGGGCCATTTCTCCACGCCTGACCCGGAGGAGCCACATGTGACAGCTGGCAGGTGAAGGAAATGAAGGGGAATTAAGACGTAGGCTTCTCTCGCCCACTGTAGGTTTCTCTGCTTCAGGTGCACCTGAGCTGAGAGAGGAGTGGGTTTAACTTAAATGGGATTTTAAATTATACTTGATTAGACTAAAAAATAACTGTATTGCCAGAATATGTGCATCCACTTGAGAGAGAAATGGAGAAAGAAAGATCCCCCAATGGGCATGGGCATGCCATAATCCCTTCTCTCTCATTTCTGTGTTCTGTCAGGATTTGGGCCTACACAAGCACATACCCAGCATGATTTCCAAGCTGCTGGGGTGGAATTCAAACACAGCCAGCCATGTGGGACCTGTTTCAATGAATCATTGCACTATGGGTCACCTCTGGACTAACATTTTAATACCCATAAATATAAATTATTTATTGACTAAGAATTTCAAGAGAGTCTGTGGGACCTTCTAGAGATATTCTCAGGGCAAAGAAAGTAATGAGAAAGTAATGGGCCCACTATGTCTGTAAGACACTGGGAAAACAAATCCACTTTCTTTTGTTTACATCTTGCTGAGCCCTGCTCACTGATGAAAACTATTTCATTTTTCTGTCATGTTACAACTTGGTACAGACCATGGTGATCACATAAATAGATACATTGCAAACACCAGTGGAGAAAAGGTTTGCCCCGATAGCTAAGCAGAGGTAGAAAGTATAAGTTCACTCAATCAAACTCCTCACAAAAACTGCTAGAGTAGATGATACTGTCACTAAAGGCAAGGGTGTCTTTAATTGCACATGGTAGGGTTGTTACTAGGTGGAAGGATTTACATAATCAATATTTGGAAGGAAAGTTGACAAATGTAACAAAGTCATGGCACGAAGAAGGGTTTCTTGAATTTTTCCCCATCCAGTATCCATTTCTCTCCTTTGGATAATATCCATTCCTACCCCAATGCCATAGTTTTCCTTTCCTTTTCTCTCTCCCTTTTCCTCTTTCTTCTTTTCACATTGCCAGAGGGTATGCATGATCGTCCAAGACAGAGGGAGAGAGCCTCCCAGTGGGGCATGATTATGTCACAATCCCTTCCCTTCCATCTCTCATCCTATCAGGATTTTAGGCACACATGCACAGGTGCGTGGTGTGTTCTTCAAGCTGTCAGTCCTGGGATTTGAACTGCAGTTGGCCATGCGGGATCTGACTGCCTTAACTACTAGGCTGTGAGGATGACCTTGTCCAATTTTCTTTTGAAGAAATCTATCTAAGCTCATGTAGTGTGTGTGATATAGAACTCCCCTATTTCTCTCTCAGATGTGACCACATGACTATTACCTTCACCTCACTCATGAGCTCAGCACGTGACTCAGTTCTGTGACTCAATTTGACTGCTACCATTCTAACCTATGAAGAGGTGAGTTTGGGGCTCTTGCCAGTGATCTTGCTGCCATAAGGAAGAGCCTGGCAGGAAAGGAAACACAATCAGAAGAATGCAGAGCAATTGCTCAGAGAAAGAGAACATTGTAGCCATGATCTAGAAGGTAAAATGTGGGAATTAATATCATCCCTCACCTCTACACAAAATCTAAAAGTAGGGATGTGAAACCAACAGCAGCAAAGTGGTTCATCTACAAAAATACATTTTGCGTAGACAGACATCAAGATCATCACTGAAATAACACACATCACCCATCTACTCTGATATCTTCACAGATGAACGGAGGCAGAGCACTGATGGGATGGGGAGGTGTGGTGTTATCAGTTGAAGATATTTTGATCAACTGGACTGGGGAGAAATGTTCATATATTGAGATGTTCACTTTGTAGGCTAAACAATGTGATTGAATGTATATGAAAAATTAAAAATAAATAAATAAATAAACAAAGAGAGGCCTTTCCAACCTCAAAAAAAAAAAAAAAAAAAAAAAAAAAAAAAAAAAAAAGGCTGTGCCTATAATCCAGTGGTTAGGGGAGTCAGATCCACTTGTTCAACTGCAATTCAAATCTGGAGGATGAATTGAGGAAATGAGTTCAGGGGGCTTGAAAAATACGCTGGGAGCATGTGCATATACATATGCTTCCAGAACCCCTATGGGATGGATTAATGGAGAAGAAAAGATTATGGTGCGACTATGCCTCACCAGCTGCAATTCCCTCCTGCTCCCTACCACCCACTCACTCTCCCCTCTCTAGTGAGCACATGTGCCCTCTGGCAATTAAAATGTAAAAACTGAAACACTGCATTTTATACTCCAATAATTATGTAACATGACATTTTCCAGAGAACTGCATCATATAGGTAAATGCATGTATTCTAGGCTATTTTAATCATTAAACAGACAGATTTTATCTACCTAAACCTACTCTGTGGCTAAGAACACTCTTGTTAGTAAAGATCATTCATTTCTGAAAGGAGGTCTGTCATTACTATTTTTAAATTTTCTTTCTTTCTTCCATGAGCTAAAGAGACAGAAAGAGATAAAAACTCCCAACAGAGTCTTCATGCCATAGTCCATCCTCAGATCTTCAGCCAGTTTAGGGTTTTTCATATTTGATATTAAGTTATATAAGTTATCTGGAATTGGCATGGATGACATGACAACGGCACAGAGGTAAAACATGACACTCTCCAAGGCAATTCCAAATGAAGAGGTTCCCAGTTCAAGTCTAGAGAACTCCTTGAACTAGTTAGGCATGTGTGTCCCCAAGATCCAGGGCTGGCCAAATCTGGGGGGTGGAGCATAATGCCAGGATCCTGTTACAGAGGCTCTCTTCCCACCACTTCATAAAAGATATAAGTAAAAGTTGGAATATTTAAAAACTATTTTATATAATTCTTAGTATCCTTTTATAAAGATGTATTTATTTAATTTTATTTATCCATCCTTTTATTTTAATTTGACTAGAGAGACACAGAGAGAGAGAGAAGACAGAGAGAGAGAGAGAAATGAGACATAGAGAGAGAGAAATGGAAAGTGAAAAAACAAGCCACCAGGTCTGGGACTTGAACCATGGTTGGCCATGTGGGAGTGTCCAGCACCTTAACCACCACGCCACCTGATGGTACCAATTCTTAGTATCTTTTAAATCACCTGCCCTCTTCTAGTTTTTATGAAATGCTCCAACTTTCTGGACTACATTCCTCCACATTTATTTTAGAATCATTTCATTAAGTTTCATGAAAATACCATTAGAGTTTTTATCTAATTTGAAATATATTTTAAGAATAATTACTTTCTTTTTATGCACTTACTGTACCTCTTCATTAATTTATGCCTTATTTAATTTTTCTCCATTACATTTGGTATTGCCCATCTTTCACTAAATCTTTTCTCAAACCACCTAATTTATTGAGATTATTTTTTACAACACAAAACAGAGATAGGAAAAATCATTGGAATTAAGATTAAGAAAATGAGGGATGTTTATGAATACATTAATTAAATGTGTCTAACAGTAGATTCCAGACTGTTGGTGGCTTTGCAGTGTTTGGTTTCTTTTTCTAGAAAGAGGAATAAAAACAACTGGAAAAACATTTTTATTTGTAATAAGAAAATACTTATTGAAAAAGCAGTGACTCTTATTAAACATTATAATTTTCTCATGAAGTCAGAATTTTCAATTTTGTTATATTACTATTTATTTACTTATGATTTTTCTATTTCTGTTTCAATTAATGTTTTAAAAATCATCAATAGATGTGTTACTTTGTACACTTAGAGGGTACAGATATATGATCCTAAGAAGAGATAAAGATTAGGATGGCTGTGTAACTGACAAAGACAGCAATTGCTTCTCCTGTGGAAAATGAACAATTATGTATTAGTATAACCAAGGAAGATGACAGAGGCAACTGAACTTCACCTTAGTTACAGATAATGTTTAAAAAGTTGGAGAATGGGGTCCAGCAGGTGGCATGGTGGTTAAGGTGCTGAACTCCCACATGGTCAACTACATTTTGAGTCCTGGACCTGAAAATCTTGAAAATTGTGCCAGGCATGTGTGGGTATGTGCCCAAAATCCCAGGAGGAGAATGGAGAAGGGATTATGGTGTGGTCATCCCTTCGGGGGTGATTTCTCATTTTCCCTCTCACTCTTTCTCTGTCTCTCCAGCATACACCCAATGGCAAAAACCTTAAAGAATAAATAGGGACCAGCAGTTAGCATAATGGCTATGTCACTGAACGTCCATGTAGTCGACTGTGGTTCGAGTCCCAGACCCAGTGGCTTAAACTCATGCCGGGTGTGTGTGCATGTGTGCCCAAGATCCCGAGAGAGGAGAATGGAGGAAAAGGAATTGCAGCATGGCCATCCCTGCAGGAGGTGATTTCTTGCTTTCTGTCTCTGTCTTTCTGGTGAGCACACACACCCTATAGCAAAAACCTCTTCAAAAAATAATAAATAAATAAAGCTGCAGAGTGAGAAAAGAGCATAAATTGAATGGGGAAAAAAAAAACATTACAGGGCATATAGAAAGGATGTCGGCAAACTTGTCTAAAGCACAAGAGTCGTGAAATAAATGCATGAGTTATATGTCTAAGAGTGATTTGGGATCAGGTCACAGCTGATTCTGAAACATCCTAAGGAGTTCTGACAGCTTTCAGAATGGAAAGTCCAAGATGTGTCTGTTGCCATGTTTTTACATATGCTCGTGGCAGGTGTCATTAATTGTGCCCGTTCTTCCTGCTGAACTTAAAGTCAGTTTGAGAACTTTTGATATCTCAGTGCTGAGGAAGTAACAATGGATTGGATTTGTGATGCCAATAAAAAGTGATGCACTTTACCTGCCTCAGGCAGAGAATCACTAATCATAGACAATCAGGAACAGTGTTGTGAACAAAACACACAAAACAAGCAACATGTGTGAATAATTAATCTTTTGTTTTTTTGGAGAAGTTTTTGCTATGAGCTCGCCAGAAAGACAGAGAGATAGAAAGCGAGAAATCACCCCCTAGGGGGATGGCCACACCACAATCCCTTCTCCTCCATTCTACTGTTGGGATCTTGGGCATGCACGCACACGCGCCCAAAGTGAGTTTAAGCCACCGGGTCTGGGACTTGAACTGCGGTCTACTACATGGGAGTTCAGCGACATAGCCATTACGCTAACTGCTGGTCCCCAATTAATCTTGAATAAAAAGTCTTTAGTAATGATGTATAAGACTAACCATTAAGTTTTGACCACAGACCAAGGTTCTAAGGGAAAGGAAATGAAACAATACATATTAAATTTTAGGGAATAAAAGTCTCATGCATTTCATTAAGAATCATGAGAAAAAAAAGATAGACGTCTAGACCATGCCTTCTCTATGGAGATGATATTGCCCTCAAGGGGCAAAAATTGGTTCTTGGAGAGAGTGGTGAAAAATCACATATGCTCATGGCAGGTGTCATTAATTGTGCCCGTTCTTCCTGCTGAACTGAAAGTCAGTCTGAGAACTTTTGATATCTCAGTGCTGAGGAAGTAACAATCAATGGATTGGATTTGTGATGCCAATAAAAAGTGATGCACTTTACCTGCCTCAGGCAGAGAACCACTAATCATAGACAATCAGGAACAGTGTTGTGAACAAAACACACAAAACAAGCAACATGTGTGTTGTGGCCCTTGTATTTAAGTAGAGATATAGTATATCTACAGAGTTCAAATGTTAAGGGGTGGGGGCCAGAAAGTGATGTAGTAGATAAGGCACTGAACTCTCACATGGCCAACCATGGTTTGAGTCCCAGACCTAGCAGCTTGAAAACTATGCCCAGCACATGTGCATGCGTGGCCAAAAATTCAGGAGAATGGAGAAGAGATTGCGAATGGCCACCTCCTTCCACCCCCACACCCCATGGTAGGGGTGAATTCCCTCTCTCTCTCTCTCTGATGAATTCATGCATCCTATGGCAAAAATCTTGAAAAAAAAAAAAGGGGGAATAGGGATAAAAGGGGGATAGGGATTAGAAAAATATTTAGGGCAGCCAGTGGTGTGGCATGGTGGTTCGTAGCTAACCAACAGTGCAAATTGAGTTCCAGATTGGTGGCTTAAAATATTCACCAGAAGCATGTGCATGCCTGCCCCGAATTCCAAGAGGATGATGGAGAAAGGATTGTCATCTGGTCATTCTCTTGGGAAGTGCTTTCTCACTTTCCCTCTGTCTCTCCCTGCACATACCCTTTAGCAAAATTTTAAAAGGGGGAAGAAAAAGTCAGAAAAGCATGTCTAGAGTAACAATTTTATTTTTATTTTTATTTAAAACATTTTTAAATTTTAAAAAATTGACATTGACATCACATGCAACAAGATTTTTGAATTATACATACATTGTATAATGGTTCAATTTAGCCCATTAACAAGTGCATCACCTCACATAGTTATCATTTTTGTGGAGAGTACTTGACATTCACCTTATGTATTTTGCAAGAACACCATATATCGTATCCGTAATTATAGTCACCTTGCCATTCCATAGAGCTCTTGAATTTATTCCTTCTAACTATAATTATGTATATTTTGACCAATTTCTCCCTATTTTCCCTCCCCTACCACTCCAGTCTCTGTTAACCACCATTCTACTCTAACAATAATTTGTATTTTTTTAATTTATATTTTTGCCAAAGGGTGTATGCACTTGCCTGAGAGAGACAGAGACAGAGAGAGGGGGAAAGTGAGAAATCATCTACCAGGGGGATGGCCATGCTGCAATCCCTTCTCCATTCTCCTCTCAGGATTTTGGGCATGCACGCACATGCAACCAGAGTGCTTTTCAAGACACCGGATCAGGTTCAAGACTCAAACTGCAGAATTAACCATATGAGATTCAGAGCTTTAAGCACCATTGCTCCTCCTGGCTCCTGTCAATAATTTTTAAAGAGAGAAACCATCTAGACTAAATGCCAAGTTTTTACTGGAAACATCTAATAAGACTTTTGTTTGATATAATGCTTTCTTAAAGTTCACTGATATTTCATTGTGAATTGTTTGTAAAAAAAAAACAAAAACAAAAACAAAAATAACAACAAAAAAACATGAGGCCAGAGGTAGCATGGTGGTTAAGGCATTGTACTCCCACATGGCCAACTGTGGTTCGAGTTCTGGACCTGTCAGCTTGCTTTCTCACTTTCTCTCTCTCTGGTCAAATTAAAATAATAAAAATAATAATTCTCAAAAATAAAACCCTTCATGCCCTCTCCCTTTCCTTTGCCTTGACTCAAGCTCTGGGGAGAGAGAATCTGATTTTCATAATTGACACTTTGTATTAGTTAAGACAGTTTTCATCAATGTAAACGCAAGGCATGAAAATAAAGATAAAAATATGGCTCCTAAGGTGGGTGGGAGGGAAACAAATTCATAGAAATGATCCCTAGGAAAAATAATGCTCCCTGGAGAGGAACCCATGTTCTAATCTGTGAAGCCTGTGAATACATTATCTTACTTGGCAGAGACTCTGCAGATGTACTTAAATGAGGGAGCTTGAGATGAAAAGGTTTTTCTGGATTATCTAAATGGGCCCAGTGTAATCACATGGATCCTTATAAAAGCAAAGCAGGGAGGTAGGAGACAGGATAAAGGGGGCTTTGCCAATGGAGGCAAGGACCATGAGTCAAGGAATGCATGTGGCACCTAAAAACTGACACAGGAAATGATATGGATTCTCAAGAACCTCCAGAACAAACGAGCCTAATACCTCGATTTCAGTGATACCTGTTTTTGACGTCTTTTTTTTTTTTTTTTAAGGGTATTTATTGTGGCCAGCAGGTGGCATAATGATTAAGGCACCAGACTCCCACATGGCCAACCACAGTTCAAGTGCTGGACTCAGCTCTCAGCTTGAAACTCATGTTGGACATGTGTGTGTGCACACCCAAAATCTCAAGATGAGAATGGAAGAGAAGAGACTGCAGTGTGACCATCCCCCTTCCCCCAGTGGGGAGGGTGTGATGTCTCACTTTCTCTGTCTCTCCGGTAAATGCACATTCCCTGTAGCAAAAATCTCTCTGTATTTATTTATGTCCTCCATGAGTAGATAGAGCATATTATGTCCTCCATGAAAGATAGAGCATATTCAACAGGATCTCCATGCCATGATCCACCTCAGCCTTCAGACAGTCCCAGTTCCAGATCATAGGAAAGCACATCTTAAGTCTGTCTCTCAACCCTATGAAAAATATTGTGTCTTAAAATTTTCCAGAGGAAGAGCCAGTAGATGGTATACCAGTTATGTCATAGGACCCCCACATGGTTGACCATGGTTCGAGTCCTAGACCCAGTAGCTTGAAAGTCATGCGAGGCACATATGCATCCATGCCCAAGATCCTGGGAGGAGAAGGGAGAAGGGATTGCAACAGGGCCCTCTCCTTTGGAGGGTGATTTATCACTTTCTCCCTCAGTGATTCTGCCTCTCTCTCTCTCTCTCTCTCTGGCAAGCACATGCACCCTAAGGCAAAAATCTCTGTTAAAAAAAAATTCCCCAGAGGTAAACATTTATTTTAAAGAATATGGAAATTAAACTTAATAATACTATTGGATTCTAGACACCAAAGTTATAAAGCCTTCAAGGTTTTGAGAAAGTAGCCTTTCCTGTTAAAATGGCTCTTATTCATAAATCTGGAAACTGATGGTAAGGGTCATCCAATTGCTAAGTATTTTGATCCCAAATATGCTCTGAGAGACAAGTGAAGACGAGGACAAATTATTTAAGTTGACTAGGATTATCTGGGTGGCGTGGGGTGGACAGTGGTGCAGCAGTAAGACGCAATTCTCTGCGAGGCTGACCCACATGGGAAGGTTCTGTGTTCATGTCCAGAGCCCTCCCTATGTATGCTGGGCACAGACATTCCTATGACGGGGGTTTGGTGGGGGGTTGGCAGGAGTGGAGAGTGAATTGTGGCCCTAAGATCCTATTGAAGATGCTGTCTCTGTCACTTTCTCTTTCTCTCTCATTCATGGAATAGATATCTTTAAAGAAATTGTTTATTTTTTGAGTTTTTTTTTTTTGCTATAGGTCACGTGCACTTGCCAGAGAGAGAGACAGATAGAAACCAAGAAATCACTCCCCAGGGGGATGGCCATGCTGCACTCCCTTCTCCTCCTTTCTTCTCTTGGGATCTTGGGCACACATGCACACACCCAACATAAGGTTTAAGACACTGGGTCTGGGACTCAGAGCATCGTCAACTTCATGGGAGTCCAGCAACATAACCATTAAGCCATCTGCTGGTCCCAAGAAATTGTTTTTTAATGTTCAGTTGTCTAATAAATGAAGTGAGATAAAACACAGGGATACAACCTCTCTTATCAAACTGGCGAGAAAACTACTGGTCTTCAGTATGTGCAGTATTTGAGAGTGTGTGAGTGAACAAACTCTCATAAATAACTCAGGGTGGTATAACATGTTAAAAACCTTTTAAAGTGAGATTTGGTGGGGTCAGCAGATGGCGTAGAGGTTACATCGCTGGACTCCTCCATGGCTAACCAGAGTTAGAGTTTCCAACCTGGTGGCTTGAAACTCATGCCAAACGTGTGTGCATGCATGCCCAGGATCCTGAGAGGAGAAGGGATTGCAGCACAGCCATCAACCCTTGGGGGTGATTTTTCACTTTTCCTCTCACTGTCTCTGTCTCTTTTTCTCTCTCTCCAGTGACTGCACATGCCCTAAGGCAAAAACCTCTAAAAAGTAAACAAAAATAAAGTGAGATTTGTTAATATAATTAGAGCATTAAAAAAAGTGCATGCATTTTGTCCAAGCAATTGCATTTCTTAGAAGCCTATTCTAAGTAAGAGAATTATATATATGCCTAGTATTATTCAAGGTCAACATAATTGCAATATTTTATAATATATTAAAAATAATTTACATTTTGAACCAGAAGACATCCAATATATAATGCAATGAAGCTAAAATGGATACAGTAGCTAAAATGGATACAGTATTTTGAAGACTATTAAATAACATGGAGGTATCAGTTGGTGGCATGGTGGTTAAGGCAGCTGAATCCCACATGGCAAACTGTGTGGCTCAAGTCCCGGACCCTATGGCTTGAAAAATACTCTGGGTTCATGTGTGTGCATGCCCAAAATCCTGAGAGGTGGATGGAGGAGAAGAGATTGCAGTGTGACAATCCTTCTGGGAAGTGGTTTCTCACTTTCCCTTTCTTGGTTTCTGCCTCTCTGTGAGTACACATGGCCTACAACAAATCTGGGGAAAAAAAAAAAAAAGGAAACATGTCCTTGATATACAAATGCATGAAATGTTTATAAAGAATATACCACAGAATCACAACTGTAATAAAGAAAGTGCATGCCCCATAATTACATCAAGCATGGTTATCACTAGGTGACAGCAAGATAGGAACAGTTTGCATGTTACTTCATCAGCTTGTCTATATTTACCGTATGTTTTTTTTTACTTTATTTATTTATTTTATTTTAATTGGACCAGAGAGGGAGAGAAAGAGAGAGAGAGGAAAAGTGAGACAGCAACCTGGTCCGGGACTTGAACTACGGTGAGCCATGTGGGAGTCCAGCATCCTTAACCATGACACCACCTACTAGCTCCTATTTACCCTATGTTTCTATTGTGTTAGGAATTGTCTTCAGTATCTAAAAACAAAACATAAGTCACATTCATCCATAAATGAAAATATGAAACTGAGAAGTATTTTTAATCAATTCATTAATTGGTTCAATAGGTATTTGTGTGTCAGGTGCTTTCTGAGGCACTGGAGATACCATGATAATGAGATAAAAATCCTTGCCTTTATGTGGTTTGCTGGTTGGGGATATAGATATTGGATAAGTAAATAAACAAAGTCTGAAGATATTTACAGCTGAGGAGAATCTCTATGGAAGAAATAAACAGGGCCCAGGTGGAGATGACTTATGCCCTGAAGGATGAGAGGGAGCCAGAGTGTGCAGGGAAAAGGAGAGAATATTTCTGGCAGGAAGGACATAGGTTCACAGAAGCAGCAAAGAGGCTAGCAGACAACAGAGAGATGGGAAGTCAGTGTGAATGATGAGTGCATTGAGTAAAGGTTACCAGGTTGGCACAGGAAGAAAAACAAAGGTGCATAAGTCTTGGTCAAAAGTTTATTTGAGGGTTGGTTTCTTTCTTTCTTTCTTTGTATTTTGAAAATAAACTATTACTTTGATGTTGTGAAGAGACATCTAATTTGTTTTAATTAATTAATTTTTTTTTTTTGGAGAAAGAAAAAGTGAGAAATCACCCCTGAGGGGATGGCCACATTGCAGTCCCTTCTCCACCATTCACCTTTTGGGATTTGGGGTGCACACATACCTAACTGGCATGGAGTCAATCACATGGGATCCAGCTGCCTTAACCTCCACATCATCTGCTGGTCTCCATCTCATTAGTGTAGAATTTTGCAACCATTAGAGAAGAGGTAATGACATGCTGAAAGTGATAAAACGCAGGTAGAGAAGCGGTAAGCACGTGGCATTCAGCTATGATGTGTTTCAGTGTTGGTGTTCATTCACCTAAGGACAGCCATCAGAAAGTGATACTGTCTATCAAATGAGTCCTTAGTGTTCAAGTACATCAACCATAAGAAGCATTTCAGGAAATCTGGGTAAAAGAATATAAGATCAAATTCTGAACCTAAACCTTCAAAACACTGCCCTCACTAGTTGTAGAAATAATACTTGTATATCCAAACATCACATAGCTCAATACAAATAAAAATTCAATCATTCTTTCTCAAAGGCCTAAAATGTTGACTAGCTTTTTAGCCTGAATACATAAACAAATGGAAAACAATGTAATAATCATATGCCCAGAGATTTATTTTTATCTGTTGAACTATTTAGTTATAATTTCCAATTTCCTAGGGATTTATCTCACCCCAGAATACAAGTTAGCATTTACAACCATTATTATGTAATTGTAACAGCAGAATCCAGGGGTTGCCAATTAACTTTTTACCCATAGTGCTAATTTACTAAACCCAGAATACTGGATTCAAATATCATGCCCAGTAGGAAATTCTGAATAATTTTTTTTGTTGTCTATGTTTTTGCGGAAGTCATGATTTTTGAACATCTATGAGTAAATACTTCAAAAGAAAGAGGCTGTGGCTCTGCTGACTGTTATTATAATATGTGTGTCTTCATGTAAGAGATTCTGTTAGAAAGGGGATGAAGGGGGAAGGTGGTGTGGTGGTGAAGGCACTAGACTCTCACGTGGCTCACCCATGGTTGGAATCCCAGATCCGGCAGCTTGAAAATCACGCTGGGTGTCTGTGCTGCGTGCGTACCCATGCTGCATGGATGCCCAAAATCCTGAGAGGAGAATGGAAGAGGGATTGCAGCATGGCAATCCCACCAGGGGTAATTTCTCACTTTCTGTCTCTGTCTCTCTCTGGCATGCACACCTGCTCTATGGCAAAAACCTAAAAAAAAAATAAATAAAAAAGGAGGTCAGGTTGGAATCCTAAATCAGCTCATCATCAAACGTGAGTTCAGCTGGGACATAAACTTCATTTATGAAAAGATTAAAATACCAATCACAGGATCAACAGATGGCATAATGGTTACATCACTGGACCCCCAAGTAGTCAACTGAGGTGCAAGTCCCACCCAGTGGCTTAAAACTCACACTGGATGTGTGTGTATACATGCCCAAAATCCTGAGAGGAGAATGAAGGAGAAAGGATTGTGGTGTAGCCATTCCCCCGGGGGGTAATTCCTTACTCTCTGACTCTCTAGCAAGCACACACAGTCTATAGCAAAAATCTCTCTCTCATTAAAAACAAAACAAAACAAAACAAAACAAACAAACAAAAAACAACTGCAACTCTTATGGAATGAAGTTTTTATTTCCCATCTTTGCACCCTTTAAAAGAAAAATAAATCAACTAAGACATACAAAGAAATATATCCCCCTCTATTTGCCACTGCAATTTCAACACACAGTGAGGAGGTCACCTGTGACGTAATTACCCATGAACCCACAATCTCTTACTCCTCTCCAGGCTAACCCAAATAAATTGATTGCAAATGAGAAAAGCATTAGCAAGGAACTTCATGTGATCTAATAGATTTCTTAGGAAATGAAATACATTTTAAAAATGCAAGCAGATTAGTAATTCTCTAATCTCAAAGTTCAAATCCAAAATTGAAAGGAGAATCGATAAAACATTTCATGCAAAGGTGTTGTTTCATCACCATCTATGCTACCTATTGTCATTTGGAAAAGATGCTTTGTTCATTTGTCTCATATACAAATAACTTGGGAAAAGTCAGGATTGGAAAACTGTAGATAGATTTACTCAGGCAAACATATATGAGTCACAGTAACTTTATACACTATAAGATTGACTATGATCTTGTAAAAGTTGTTTTTCCCCCATAAGGCATGTGTGCTCACTGGGGAGACAGAAAGAAACAGAAAGGAAAAGTGAGAAATCACCCCTCAGAGGGGGTGGCCACACCACAGTCCCTTCCCCATTCTCCTCCTGGGATTTTGAGGATGCATGCACATGCACCCAGTGTGAGTTTCACATGCCCAGCATGAGTTTTATGCACTGAGCATGAGTTTCAAGCCAGTGGATTCAAGATTTGAGCATGTGGAAGGTCATGTAAGACTCCAGTGCTTTAACCACTTCACTATCTGCTGGCCCTAAGAGTGGCTATGGTTATAATACTCTTTTTTTTTTTTTTTTTTTTAGACCAGAGAGCAAATGTCTTCTTTTGAATATTCTTGGAAATAATTGAGGTACAAAGCAACAACATGTCAATATAACACAGAGTAGACAGCGTCATGTTACCAGTTCTCTTTAAATCTCATTGTCACTGGTAGTGATTCCTGATTCTTTCATCATTAATTCCTGTCTGGGTTTTTCAGCAATTTTTCTATAAAGCAAAGTGTCCCCATGTGGGCTTTGCAATGCAGCTTCCTGGGCCAGCTGGCTGGATGTGTTTATGACCACGCTGTGTTTGGCTCTCAGGGCACAGGTTTCCTCAGGCTTTGTTCTCTCTCGGCAGAGCTGGAGAAGGAAAGCATCTTGGAAACCACGGCGAAAATTCTCATTGAAGAAACCATAGATGATGGGGTTAACGCTGCTGTTGCAGAAGGCCAGCCAGTGTGCGAAAGGGTAGACGTAGATGTTGACGACCCGCAGCTCGTTTGGAGAAAGGTCAGCGTAGTCTGAGAGCAGCATCAGAGTCCAGAGGGGCAGCCAGGAGAGAATGAAAAGCAGGGCCACGATGAGGAGCATCTTGATGACCTTCTGCTTCTTCTTGGACACCATGTGCCACTGCTCCTGGTTCTGCCTTCTTGCGTGAGGTGCCGCAGATTTGAAGAGTGAAATCCCGATCCTTCCATACATGACGACAATGAGGGACAGGGGCGCCAGGTAGATGCTGGCGAACAGCACAGTGGTGTAGATCTTCCTCATTGCCTGATTTGGCCAGTCTTCCCGGCACCAGTAGACTGGGCTGGTTTTATCCTGGGAGTTGAGTCTCACTTGGTAATATTTTTCTTCTTGTACTTGCAACATTACTGCAGATGGGGACATAATGGTGATGGCCAGGACCCAGATGATCACAATTATGACAAGTGCTGTCTTGAGAGTGAGCTTTGGTTTAAAAGGGTAGACAACACACCGGAACCTGCAATTAAGAGCAGAGAGCAATGAGACCTCATAACTTCCAACCAAGTTGTGAATGAAGTAGATTTAAGTAATTGCAGCCCTCTCTCATTCTTCTCAAAAATATAGAAATTACATTGTAATAGGGAGGTATGCACTGTCATTTTCTGTAATTGAGAGTGGGAATAGTTTTTATCAAAATTTGAATAAGTAGAGTATATCAGGCACTATTAATAATAAAAAGTAGGACTGGCAATGGCATAATGGTTATGTTGCTAGTTTCCCATGCAGTTGACCACAGTTCAAGGCCAGACCCAGTGGCTTAAAAACTCATGTCGGGTGCATGTGCACACATGCCCAAGATTCCGAGAGGAGAATGGAGGAGAAGAGATTGTGGCATGGCCATCCCACCCAGGGGCTGATTTCCCGCTTTCTGGCTCTGTTTCTCTGGTGAGTGCCCATGCCCTAAAGCAAAACTCTCTCTAAAATAATAATAATAATAATAATAATAATAATAAAAAGTAATACTGGTGACTGGCATATACTGAAGATGGACATTTGAAACCTTGTTCCAGACTCTCCTCTATTGGTTTACATGAATTGTCTTTTTAGGCCTCCTTATTTAAAGATTAAAAAAAAAAAGCCATAGAAAGGTAACAATCTGTCCCATAATTACATAGGATTTGACACAAGTATTTTGCCTCTAGAGCTCATATCCTTAACCTCTGCAGTGTGTACAGGGAACTGCCAGCTGTGTGGGGCTCTGGCAGACTTTTAAATCAGTAATTATCAGTGAGCTGTTTCTCTCCTGTGCGCTCCTGTGGTCCCCTACATATTTATTTGCCTGCTATGTCACTCACTTCAGCCAGTGGGACAGTAATAAGGATGATGTAAGTGAAGCTTTCATGCATATCAGGGCTTGTACTTCCAGAATGCTTCCTTTAAAAAAAAAAAAAAAAAAACTTATTTATTTATTTATTTATTTATTTATTTATTTATTTAAATTTGCCCAGTAAGGGACAGAGTGAGAGAGAGAGGGAAAGTGGGAAAGTAAGAAAGCAAGCCGCCAGGTCTGGGACTCAAACTACAGTGGGCCATGTGGGAGTCTAACACCCTTAACCACCATGCCACCTGTCGGCCCCTCAAAATGCTTCCTCTTAAAAGTCAGCTTGCAGGTTCTGAGAAGTTTGAATCAGATAAAAGGCATGTAAAGAAAGATCCTGGGGTTCAAGAAGTTGGACATCCTGGTGTTCCAGCCCTAGCTTAGCTCCCATTGCCACCGGAGGGATAATTTCATCTACAGCACATGGAACAGGAAAACCCCGAGAGGTGCCCTGTCCACCCATAGGATCCTGAGATGCAATAAAACATTACTGTTTTATGTTCTTTATTTTAAATTACTTTGGTGAATTGTAGCTATAGAAGGCCGAGAGTTTCTGGTGTGAGTTCTGATTATTGTGCCTTCCTGACATTCTATATCTTCTGGTGATCATGAAAACTCAAACATCAGTACAGAGAGTAAGCCAGATTCATTTTCACACTATTGTGGCTCTTGATATTATTTTTTTGTTCATTATTTTAATTATGACTCAAACTTCTTGACACTGCATGACTTTCACTGGCACTCTTTCTTGGGACACAGGACTTTAGAGTCCTGCACCAAAATCTAAGAAGTCAGGTGTCTTGAAACCACCATGGTGGGGGCCCACCTAAGGAGTCTGGCAAAGAGAGCCTGAGCAGCCCCAGTGATTTTTAGCTCCCTGCTGTTTACTCCTCCCAGCCTAGACACCAACATGAGAGTGAGAGACAGTTTAGCCTCACCCATAGATCTGTCACATTAGATGCTGAGTAGAACAAACAAACTGTACTTTTTGAATCTTCACAAATCACAGGTTCATGAACAAAAAAAAATCCTGCTGTTATTTTAACTCATTATATGTTTGGGGAGTGGCTTATAATATAGCAGTAGAGAACCTGAAGTAGACAAGGAGGAAGGTAAGCAGTAATGGGTTTGAATTAAACCATTAGGTTCACAACTATCCTGCTGGAGGGGAGAGAAAGCTAAGCAATTATGTAACAGCTCAAGAGAGATTTGAGTTTCTACAAGGGTATAGGTTCTCTGGCATTGTTGCCCTACTCTGCTCAAGAGGAGAATGGCTTTCTGGTTTGGATGGGAGATACAAAGTTGAACATACTGGCAGTTGGATGTTGGCCAGACCCCACTGAAAGGTGCAGGAGGTGTGAGCAGGGCACTGGGAACATCTGCTAAGGAGTGTGATAGGTTTTTAATGTGTCAACTTGAGGGGGCTAAAGGGAAACCAGATGAAATGTCAGTTGTGTGTGTGCGCCTATGAAGATTTTTCTGGATGCAATTGGGATTTGATTTGATGGACTCTGTACAGTAGATTTCCCTCCCCTATTGAGAGAGCATAACCCATTCTGCTGGGGACCTGAAAAGAACAAAGGCAGAGGAAGGATGAACTTGCCCCCCACATTTTCTTTCCTCCCTCACTGCTTGAGGTGAAATATCTCACCCCCTACCCTCAAATGAGGATAGCATATCTACAACTACTTCCTGTTGCCATTGGTCTGTTTCTCTGGAAAATGCTAACACAAAGAGTCATTGTGTATAGATGGTATTTGAAGCCTTTTGTGCTTGTCTTTTGATTTACAGTATTAACTGAATTTAGTTATTTAAGTTTGGTTATTCTTTTATTGTGACATTTTTCACAATTGCTAAGATGTGGAACCAACCCAAAGAATGAATTGAAAAAGTGTGGAACATATGCTCTATGGAATACTACTCAGCCATAGAAAGCATTAAGACCTTGATATTTGATAGAAAGTGGACAAATATTGAAGATTTACTGCTGAGTGAAGCAAGCCAGGCTATTAAAGAGACTTTGAATGTCTCTACTTAATATATACTGTCTGCACCTTATGGCAGAAATGGAAAGATTAGAGGATATAGAAATGGAAAATGGTTACAGATACTGGAGACAGTGTGAGAAGAGGGTGGGAAAAGGGGGAGAGTGAGAGGAAAGAAATTAAGGAGTAAAATAGAGAGGCAAGACATTTATGGAACACAGAAAGGGATTATTATCTGTTGAAGATAATGTATACAGTGTCTTCAACTGGACTTGTATGGAGTGTATTCATGTTGGGTAAATTCATTTTATAAGCTGTAGTGATGTATAGTGATTGAATGTGTAAAAGAAATTAGAATTGATAAAAGATTGATTATTCCTTAAAAATGCTATCCTAAATAAATTAATTAAAAATGCTACCATAAATAAATTAATTAATTAAAAAAGGCTATCTGAGACAGGTTAATGAGTTTCCCCCTTTTTTTCTAATAGCTAATATTAAGCTCCAAAACTTCTATGGTATTTTCAATGGTATTTCATTTATAGAGGAAACATTAAAATATCTTGACCATACCCAGTTCTAAACAATTGTTTAGTATTAAAAAACCCTCCTCATTAATATGCAATTATAATAGAAAAGACCAAGAACTTTTATTATAAAACTAATAAAGCTAAACAAACACTAGAAAATATAACTCTAAAATTGATAAACCTTATTATAAGATTTAAGTGTTACAGTGCAAGACCAATTGGTATATCTATTTCTTATCTGTCTTTTTAAAATCTGTCAGCCATATAGAAAAGTGAATTTGGTTACTTTCTTTAGAACTTCTATATATGTTATTGCTTTAAAAAAATAATTTGCATTAACTATTTAATTAAAACTAAATGTTTATGCCTTTTAATTATAAGATAATATATGAAGAACATTTTTATTAAGTTACTATCGGTTTATATACTCATAAAGATATATTAAATCAGAAATTTTTTTTTGGATGAAAGATGTTGGGACCAGCAGTTAGCGTAATGTCTATGTCGCTGGACTCCCGTGTAGTAGACCGTGGTTTGCGTCCTGGACCCGGTGGCTTAAAACTCATGCTCAGCGCGTGTGCGTGCGTGCCCAAGATCCCGAGAGGAGAATGGAGGAGAAGGGATTGCAGCATGGCCATCGCCCCTGGGGGGTGATTTCTCACTTTCTATCTTTCTGTCTCTCTCTGTCTGGCGAGCGCACATGCTCTATAGCAAAAAAAAAAAAAAAAAAAAAAAAAAAAAAAAAAAAAAAAGAAAAGAAAAAAAGAAAAAAGAAAGATGTTATATAGTTATACATTTTTACTTTTTGTAATTATCAGGTCCTCAGCAGAATGGGTTATGTTTTCTCAACTGGGGAGGGAAATCTACTGTACAGAGTCCACCAAATCAAATCCCGATTGCATCCAGAAAAATCTTCATAGGCACACACACACAATTTATTTATTTAATAAATATTAAATCAATATTTATTTAAAAATACAATTAATATTGTTTCATTGGTACCACCTATGATCAATTTAAAATGAATAAAACTAAATTTATCTTCTTGAAACAAATTAAACATATATGAAACACAATTAAAAAATACAAATGGTCAAATGCTCAACATCTCTCATTGTAAGAGAAATGCAGATCAAAACAACAATGAGATACCACCTAACCCCAGTCAGAATGTCTAAGATTAAGAAAACAAAAAACGATAAGTGCTGGTGGGGGTGTGGTGAAAGGGGAACTCTCTTACACTGCTGGTAGGACTGTAAATTGGTCCAAACACTGTGGAGAACAATTTGGAGATTCCTCAAAAATCTACAAATAGAACTACCATATGATCCAGCAATCCCACTCCTTGGGATCTACCCAAAGGACAGAAGAATACTTAATTGGAAAAGTGCTTGCACATCAATGTTTATTGCGGCACTATTCACAATTGCTAAGTCATGGAAACAACCCAAATGCTCACGAACAGATGAAGGGATAGAAAAACTGTGGCACATATACTCAATGGAATACTATTCAGCCATAGAAAACGACAAAACCCTGGCTTATGACAGGAAGTGGATGACTATGGAAGACTTACTGCTGAGTGAGGCAAGCCAGGCTATGAACGAGAGACATTGTATGTCTCCATTTAATATATACTGAGTGTCCATACTCTATGACTGATACTAATTGACCAAAGGATATAGAAACACAGTATATAGATGTAAATACCAGATATAGTGTGTGTGAAAGAGGGTCTGAGGAAGGACATTTGGGGGAGGGAGAGGGAGGCAAAGCATTAATGGCACAAAGAGGTGTGGTATTATCTGTTGAAGATATTTTGTAGTTTTATCAACTGTACTAGGGAGTAATGTTCACCTGTTGAAATATCCACTTTATGAGACAAATAATAACGTGATTGAATGTATGGAAGAAAATGAAATGAAAAAAGTTAATTAATCAATTAATAAAAAAACACAAATGGTCATGAATGCAGTGATTCACTTAAGATTTTCTAATTTTACAGGAGTATGAAAGCAAGATGCTTTCTATAAAAAAATGTACTTTCATATAAAATAGGCTTTGTTTTAGATAATTTTGCCCAACTGTAGGCTAATGTAAGTGTTCTGAACACATTTAAAGTAAGCTAAATTAAGCTATGATGATTGCTAGGTTAGGTTTTTTAAATGTATTTTTGACTTAGAACATTTTCAATTCATGAAAATGTTTTCTTCCTCCTTCCTATGACATCTTGAAATTGCTATGCTTTTACAGTTTTAGACTGTGTCTATAAATTTTATAAAATAACACCATACTGTATATATTATGCTTTTGAGTACATACATATCAATTTATGTTGACTTTATTCACTCAATTTAATCATTGTAAAATTACCCTTTAAACAAATATAGCACAATTTGTTTACTGATTCTAATTTCATTTACTTTTTAAAACAAATATCAATTTTTGGGACCAACAGATGGCACAATAGTTACATCTCTGGACTCCCACATGGCTGATTGCATTTCGAGTTCCAAATCAGGTGGCTTCAAAATCACACTGGGTACATGTGCATGCGTGCCCAAGATCCTGGGAGGAAAATGGAGGAGAAAGGATTGTGGCATAGCCATCCTTTCTGGGAGGTGATTTCTTATTTCCCCTTTCACTGTGTCTAACTACCTGTCTGTCTGTCTCTCCCTGCTGAGCATATGCACTGTAAGGCAAAAGCCTCTAAAAAAAATTAGTATCTTTTTTAAATTTCTTAAATTATTTTTATTTTAATTTGACTAGAGAGATAATGTGAGAGAGAGAGAGGGAAAGTAAGAAAGCAAGCTGCCAGGTCCAGGACTTGAATCACGGTCAGCCATGTGGGAGTCCAGTGCCCTTAACCACCATGCCACCTCCCGGCCCCAAGGTTCAACTTTAAAAAAAATTAAATATGTTTAGGAGGCATTATATAATCAGTGAAACATAAATTTAATGATATTTAAACACTATATGTAATATGGAAATAAACTCAACATTCAAGTAGAAAACATAAGTAATATTACATTTCTTTCTTCACTAAAATATGCACTTAAATAAGGTATAGAATTTATTATAAGCATGTACCTAAAATGATAATTTAGTAGTGGGTAGGATAAATAAGTACGGATAGTAAATAAATAAGTATGGATAGTAAATAAATAAAATAATATTACATTTCTTTCTTCATTAAAATATGCACTTAACTAAGGTATAGAATTTATTATAAGCATGTACCTAAAATGATAATTTAGTAGTGGGTAGGATAAATAAGTATGGATAGTAAATAAATAAAATGACTTAATATAATTAAAATAGTAATTCTGGAAATCGCTAACCACCAAATTTTAATGTAAATCTTGTATCTTTGGCATATGCTGATAAGCATATGTTTAAATTCTATTCTATTTACATGTAAGCCAAATACGCAAAGATCTACATGACTGGTTCTTAGATACAGGCTAAAGCATTGCGTAAATAATGATGTGACTAATACTGTAAACAGAGTTTACCACATTGTTCTTTTGATGTCAACAATTCCACTGTTTTATATTTTTTAACCTTGCTTTCTCATTTTTTTTACACACACACACAACACGTATAAATGTGTTGATGGCTGCATACTTTACTGGACCACTTTCACTTAGGAAGACATCTTTTTTTTTTTTTTTTTTTTTTTTTTTTTTTTTTTTTTTGAGAGGGATTTTTGCTTAAGGGGGGTGCATGCATTTTCCAGAAAGACAGAAAGCAAGAGATCAACCCCCACAGGTGATGGCCACTCCACAACCTCTTCTCCTCCATTCTTCCATTCTCCTCTTGGGATTTTGGACACGCATACACACACACCTGGAGTGGATTTTTAAGTCACCAGGTCTGGGACTCAAACTGTGGTCAGCTACGTGGGAGTCCAGTGATGTAACCATTATGCCATCTGCTGGTCTCATTAGAAAGATATCTGACCTTCCAGGTCATGGTTCAGTGTACCTCTCAAATATCTCTTATCTTCATTGCCACTGCCTTCTAGACATCCTTTCCCATTTTGTGTTATTTCAAAAGCTTCTTCACTCTCTCTCTCTAATCTTGCATTACTCCAGTTCATTTCTCTACTAGTTCATCTACAATAAAATGGAAATCATCATTTCCCTGTTTATTAGACTTCAATAGCTCCCTGTTGTCTTCAGGACAAGGTTTACACTGATTGAAATGGGAGAAAAGCTAACTGAAAATTTGCCCCTTGCTTCCTTCTGTGTGGAATGAGCTACTTCACCATCTCTGAGAGCTGAACTGCCCCCTGCACTCCTCCAGAGAAGTGCACCCTGTGTCAAGAGCCCTGTGTATATATATATGCTTGTCCCATAGATGCCCCTTTCCCAGTCTTTACCCAAGATAAATTCATGATCCCTCAATCACCCTATGGCAAAAAACCAAAAATCTAAAAAAGATTTAGACTAATCTTTTCTCCTCCAAATTTCCTGTCCTGATGGGCAGAATTGATCATTCTCTCCTTTGCATAGCTGTTCTGTACTAAACCCCTGTTAGTATTATTTGTATATATTCCTTAATGGGTCCCGCATCCTCCACTAGACCATAGACTTCCTGGCTGAAAATTTCTGAGCTGTTAAACAATCTAGCCCACTAACTATTATCTCATAAACCCTCCACCAAATGTGTAAGTGAATAAACAGATGAAGAATGATTTTTAATCTTAAAATCTGAATAAAGTTTCAGATTTCAGCATACTTCCATTTTCACCATTAGGATATTCTGGATTCTAGTGTAAAAAGTAAAACTGTAGCATTCCTAATTACTTAATTTTAAAATAAGGAAAGCTTAATAGTTTTTTTTTTTAATTACTACAACTTTAGTAGGTATATGCCTTGCTCTTAAAGAGGTAGGTATTTGGAAGAAATATGTTCAAATTTAGTAGACTATACATTTTTCTGGTAGTTTAGTTACAGACATGCTTGTTTTTCTGGAGTCAGTGTTTGGTGGAAAATAATGCTATCAGGGGCCAGCAAGTGGCATGGTGGTTAAGGGCACTGAACTCCCACATGGCCAACCATAGTTCGAGTCCTGGACCTGACAGCTTGCTTTCTTGTTTTCCCTCTCTCTCTCTTACTCTCTCCCTCTCTAGTCAAATATAAATAAATTTAAATAAAATAATTCTAAAAAAATACAATGCTATCACAACCTAACAAACTTTAGGACTCTGGAGACATATTCTCTTTTGCTTTCTACTTAGTGAAGTCACTCAAGCACCTATTTTAGATGGCCTTGATCTGGATAGGGGACCCTTTTTAAGAGATATATAAGATTATTTGGGTTATTTAAAATATTGTAAATTACATGAAAATAATACTCAAATTGTCACACTGTTTTTGAGTACAATGCTGACTTACCTATCCACTGCTATTGCAACCAGAGTAAAAACGGAAGCTGCAACTGATATTCCCTGGACCAATCCACTGATCTTGCACATTGTATTTCCAAACGGCCAACCTGAAAGAGAAAGGCCATACATTTTTTTAAGTCTCACTTGAAGTATGAACAGAAAGGTGTGCAATCAAAACAAAGGTAACATTTTTTTTTAAGAGAGATTTTTGCTATAAGGGCACATACGCTTACCAGAGAGATGGACAGAAAGTGATAAATCACCCCCCAGGGAGGAAGGCCACACCACAAGCCCTTCTCCTCCATTCTTCTTTTGGGATCCTAAGCATGCACACATATGTGCCCAGCATGAATTTTAAGTTGCTGGGTCTCAGGACTCCAACCACGGTCAACCATCTGGGAGTCCAGCGATGAACCATTATGCCATCTGTTGGTCCTGGTAAGTGTGTTTTAAATGTTGTGAGAATTCACTTTACAAAGTAAGTGATGTATAGTGATTGAATGTACAAAAGAAGTTGAAATAAAAGTAAATAAAAAAGAATTACAGCCAAAGAATCACCAATGTGTCCTGGGCATTTTTACAATGTCCAGAGTTTTGTTTCTCAGTACACTGATATTAATGTCAAAACTTATATAGTAATTACTAAACTCTAGATAATATAATAAGTGTTTTATATCTATTAAAATATCTAGTCACCACAAGCTTTTGAAGATTTTATTATTCTCCTATGACATTGAAACCATTACAAATACAAGTATCACATACCTTACCACAACTAGCTAGCAGTGTATTAAGGACTTGAACCTGGGAAGTAGGGTTCCATAGTCATAACAATTAACCCTTAAGCATGAATGACCTTTTAATGAATAAAACAATCATCATGTAGGTTTTCCAATTTGAAAATGTACCCCATGAAGCATAGGAAATTAGGAGGTAAATACAGAATACATTAACTACACTTGTTTAAATGTAATAAGACAATTCACATCAAAGGTACTTCTAGAGGTACTAAAGGTACTCCGCCATCGTGGTGTGAGCGGTCCCCTCGGCTCTTCGCCATGTCTTCTCACAAGACTTTCAGAATCAAGCGGTTTCTGGCCAAAAAGCAGAAACAAAATCGTCCTATTCCCCAGTGGATTAGAATGAAAACTGGTAATAAAATCAGGTACAACTCCAAGAGGAGACACTGGAGAAGAACCAAGCTGGGTCTATGAGGAACTGGACAGGATATGGGCCACATTTATGCTGTACCAAGGTCACTATGGTCTTGCCACATCAAGTTGAAAATGGTCACCACTGACTGGACACTTGTGTTTATTGGGAAAAAAATCATGTCTCTAAGTTTGCATTGGTAGGTTGGTTCAGTAATAAATATGTGAGAATTACATGAATAATAGTGGTCAATTTGAATTATTTTCTAACTGAACTACAGCTAGTAGAAAGTTTATAAGAGAAATTAGTAAAACTATTATAGTAGTTTGATACTCTATAAACACCCATTTGTTATACAGGAATACAATGTTTTCACTAGCAAATAGTCTAATTTCCCAAAAGATAAATTCTATATATTCCTTAGTTTTAAAAATTTTTAAATTTACCTTTTAAAAATATCTTGCAATTTATTTCTTCAAAACAAAATATTTTATGTAATTTGAAATATTACAAATAACCAAAATAATCCTATACATCTCTTTTTTAAAAAGTCACCTATCTGGATCATCTATAATAAAACAGGTGTATGGTGGTGTGACTTTGACTGAACCAATATACAGTGTATTCATGATCGGACAATACATTGGTATACTGCAATGAGACACAGTAATTGAATGCAAAAATTAATTAATTTAAAAAATAGGCACTTGAGTACCTTTACTAAGTGAAAAGCAAAAGAGACTCTCTCCCCCCAGTCCTGAAATTTGTTAGACTGTAAAAACATTATTTTCCAACAAAAATGCAAAAGAGATGTGTAGCTATTGGTTGAGCATGGATGAATAAGTATATTTCTATCTTATCTTCCTCACTAAAGTTTACTAAAATAACAGCACTAGGAAAAAAGAGCATAAATCCAGTGAAACTGAGGCTCCAGCGAGTACTGAGTGTGAAGTGGGAAAAACAACACAATTGGTAGGATTATGTATCAATTCAGTTAGAGGACACTGGGTTTTACCCCAGGCTGGTAGAAGATTGGAGATTCAACCTTGGAGGAAGTGGAACCACAGGCTTCTAGACTCAGACTCCAGGTGCAGGGGTAATGGTTGTCACTGAGGCAGAAGGATTAAGGAAAGGAGACCTCTGGCTGCAATACCTCTGACTGAAACCTTCTCTGCTCAGAGATGCTGCAGCCAGCCTCCCATCCCTATGGCAGTAGATCAGAGAATTTCCTTCTGGAGGAAGTGACCCATCTAACAACACTGACTTACAGATTTTACTGTTGTGGATTTCCTGAAGAATGGCCTTGATTAATGAAGCTAGAAGTGGTTCTAACCTTAACCCAGCCATATGGGTGTCTTACTCTGGAACATAAACAGCTAAGAAGCAGCTGCTATGAGGGAAATATCAAATTTTAAAAGATAAAAATAGAAGAAAGTAAGTTAAGAAAAAATGGATACATCAGATATATGAAAAGGGGAAAATATTCCTAATAACACCTGAAATAGAACACATTTTATCCATGAGATGTGCATGATAGTGTAAGAAACATGTAAAAAGTAAACAAAAATAGCTTAACGAATATAACATGATAACAGCAACAAGGAACTCAGTATAAATTTTGGATGAAAAAGTTTAGAACACTTTTTAAAATATTACAGTAAGAAGCAGAAAGTAGAGAGATCAGATGGGGGGGCAGAATCTCCAATATCTGATTAATGTGAGTAGAAGAAAGAAAAATAGAAAATAACCTTACAAGAAAATTCCCTAGGATTGAAATGCATTAATTTTGTGATGGAAAAGTCATAATGCAACAAATGAAAAACAAACAGGTCTACTCCAAGCCATAATTTCATGAATTTCAGAAGTTCAAATAGCTTTCAGTAAGAAAATCAAAATGATGAGCAAACAAAGCAAGAAACCACACAATGTCAGATTTTTCTGTACTAACACCATATTATTCAGTATTAACAATAAGATAAGCCTTTAAAATTCTTAAGAAAGAGTATCTGTTGATGATAACATGTGCAGTATCCTTCAACTGGACTGGTGTGAAGGGTATTCAAGTTCGGGAAATTCACTTTACAAATCATAGCAATGTATAGTGATTGAATGTATAAAGAAAATCAAATTGTAAAAAAATGGGAAAGTGGAAAACAAATTCTTTTTTTAAAAAGATAGTCGATATTTTATTGTTCATGGTAACTCAAATTATCATACAGTCGTAGAGTTGCGTACTTTACCAGAGATTGTGGTTAAGGGAAAATTAAACAAACGTTAACAACACATGGAACTTTAGGGATATTGCATAACTTTAAGAAGAAAGTGTGTATGTGTCTATAATCATTTTAGCAAATCCTAGAATAAAAATAGTGATAGCAGTAGATTTCAATTCTTAAGGAAGAAAATTTTAACCTAGAATTCTTCACAGAGCTAACCATAATGAAATGTGAGAGCAGAATAAAGTTATCTGCAGGGCCAGCTCATGGCCCGGCCGTTAAGGTGGCTGAATCCCACATGGCTGAGCATGCAGTTGGAGAGCCACGCCCAGGGGCGTGGAAAACATAACAGGTGTGTGTGTGTGTGTGTGTGTGTGTGTGTGTGTGTGTGTATGGCCAAAATACTGAAAAGAGGGAGAAATAGAGGTGTATTTGCAGATGTACAAGATCATAACCATGCTTTACCTCAATGTACCATGTCTCAGGAAGGAATAAAGTAAGAAAGAAAAAGACATAGCAACCAGAAATAGGGGATGGAGCATGAAGTAAATTGTCAGGGTATTGTAAACCGATATCTCAGGGGAATAAATGAGCTCCATTCTTGGAGAACTTTTCCAGAGAGGGACATGGGGGCACAGAGCACCAGAAGAGGTATCTTGAGGAGACTTCTATTGAATATTTGTGGACTACCTGATATATTTGAAGACATTGCCAAGAAAGCAACACTCCTGGAAGAGAATTTGAGGATGTATTCCCAATAGGCACACAGCAAACAGTAAGTAAATCAAAATGCAGTGCCTTTCGTAAATCCAGGCAAATGAAAAACATTTTATAAGCATGAAATTAATATCATTATACTTTTTATGGCTAATCACGGGTAAGATACAGTATTCATGATGGGAAAATTCACTTGGTATGCTATAATGATACACAGTGATTGAATGTAATAAATAAATTATATATAATGTATATATATAATATTCCTATTATACATAATAGGCATATTGATTTAAATATTGAATACCCACTGAACATTGACTTAACTATGATATAATTACTTTGGGAGAATGAGAGAAGATAAGCAATATAAATGTATGTTTGTGTTTAAACTAAATTTATATCTTCTACAATAGTTTGAAGGCAATTTATTATATTGAAAATTTGTCATTTAGAAATGTGGTAGTGATTACCACAAATAAAGGCAAAGTTGCTGAAAGTGACTACTTCCTGGGAATGGAAATCAAGGGGCAAGGAAAAATTTTAAATTATAATTTAATTTAATTTAGATATTTATGGGGGAAAAATACCAACCAAGTAACCTGACTGAGAACAGTAACAATTTTTATCAATCCCGCCTTTTTGTCTAGCACAGAATCTTGACACTGTTACATTTTCAATGATTATTTTAATGATAAATAGCACAAAAACTCACAATCTAGGCAATACATAACTGATAAAACAGGCATTATGCATTCTCCCTGGCTCCCACATCAGAGGAAGAAAGGGAACAGAGGAAAATCTCCAAAGAGAAATATCTTTTCCTACTTTATGTAAACAAATTGAGTGCTATGAAAAGATAAGAAATGTGATATGGCTTGTGCTGCTCTAAACATGTTCAGATTTTTTTTTTTGAGAGTTTTTTTTTTTTTTTGCTATAGTGCACATGCACTCACCAGAGAGACAGAGACAGACAGAGAGACAGAAATCAAGAAATCACCCCCAGGGGGGATGGCCAAGCCACAATCCCCTCTCCTCCATTCTCCTCTCGGGATCTTGGGCATGCACGTACATGCACCTGGTGTGAGTTTAAGCTGCCAGGTCTAGACTCTGTTGACTACATGGAAGTCCAGTGACACAGACATTATGCTAACTGCTGGTCCCAACATTTTCAGATTTGAATATGACTATTCTGAGTACTGTTCATTAACTAATACAATAAATATTAAACTGGCACTATATACCAAAACCGTACTGGAAATACAGTTTTCCTGCACTTCCAAAACATATATTAATACCATATTCTAGAATTTACAACACAGACCGACAAGTACCAGAGTGATACCCTAACCATTACAAGGTGAAGTTACAGTTATTGCATATGTAGACTACCTTTTTGAGAAATCACTGTGACTACTCCATTTTTCCTCTAAAACTTTCAGAAAACTTTCTAACTAACCACAGTGGGACCTAGATTTCTATTTATGTTAAAGAAATCCAACCAATTGAAACTGGATGCATCAGTTCCTTGAAATTTATAGACATAGTTTTCTTAATATTTCTGTCATAGTTTATGCATTCTAAGTTGTAATATAGCAAATTTGAAAATTTCGGTGACATGTACTAAATCTCATTTTATGATGGCTTTCAATAACACTCAAAAAATAAGAGCCCCCACTCTATCTTTGTCACTTGCTCAATTTTCTCATATTTGTTCTTATGTTTGAATTATACATTTTCTTATTGCCTCCTTTAGAATATATACTTTGTAAGGATAGGTACCAAGAGTAGTTTTAGGCACTTCATACATATTTGTGAATGTAGGGCTAAATATTCTTGGCTATAAGGCTATGATCAAACATGCTATTTTTCATATCATCTTCACACTGTACACAAGTCAACATACCTGCTATAATATTGTCCAGCAGTGTTATAGGCATACAGAATATGCCAACCAGTAAATCACTTATTGCAAGGTTTAAGATGAAAAGATTGGTGACTGTGTGCATATGTTTATTCCTCATTACAATAAAGCAAACCACAGTATTTCCCACCATGCACAGGAAGAAGATCAGAAAGTAGGAAATAATGAAGACTGCTGCCACTTGAGGCTGGTGAAGATAGTAGTCCACATAGGTAATGTTAATATCTGAATACAGATGATGCTTTGTGTCATTGGCACTCCAGATGTGATGCCAGTTTTCTGAAGAATTTGAGTCCCATTTCTCATTCATGATGGACCCTAACAGAGGAGAGGCAGAGAGTAAAGTGTAATTAGAAACAAGTAGGAAAGAGGTTCTGTAATTGAGTTTAATAAGCTCCTAAAATGTCATGAAATTTTGATGGGCCTTCTAGAATGATCCGTGCAATTGCATGGAACTGAGTCATATATAAGACATTCAAATCATTAGAATTTTCCACTGTGACCCACAGCACACCCCACTGCAACCACCGCACACATCACTGAGAAACAAAGCACAAAACTTCGA
The DNA here is from genome assembly GCA_026018925.1 of Tupaia tana. Lineage (NCBI taxonomy): Eukaryota > Metazoa > Chordata > Mammalia > Scandentia > Tupaiidae > Tupaia > Tupaia tana. The sequence goes on from JAKSZU010000017.1 coordinate 31,657,545, forward strand.
CCCACAGCACATCCCACTCAGACCCATACCTCACTGAGACCCACAGCAGACCTCACAGACCCACAACACAATTCACTGAGATCCACAGAACACCCCACTATAACCAACAGCATATGGCAATGTGACCAATAGCACACCGCACTGCGACCCACAGCACACCTCTGTGAGACCACCGCACACATCACTGAGACCCACAGAACAAAACTTTGACCCACAGCACAACCCACTTAGACCCAAACCTCCCTTAGACCCACAGTAAACCTGAGACCCAAACACAATTCACTGAGATCCACAGCATACCCCACTTTAACTCACAGCACACTGCACTGTGACCTACAGCACACCCCACTGTGACACACAGCACACCTCGGTGAGACCACCACACGCATCCTAGACCCACAGCACAAAATTTTGACACACAGCACACCCCACTTAGACCCAAACCTCACTGAGACACATAGCACAATTCACTGAGATCCACAGAACACCCCACTTTGACACACAGCACACCCCACTATGACCCTATATGGGTCTCAAGTGATGTGTTCTGTGGTCTCACTGAGGTGTGCTGCATGTCGAAGTGGGGTGTGCACACCTCAGTGAGTCCACCACAAAGTCACTGTGTCCCACAGCACAAAACTGCGACCCCCGGCACACCCCACTCAGACACAAACGTAACTGAGACCCAGAGTAAACTTCACTGAGAACTACAGAAAATTCACTGAGACTCAAAGCACACCCCACTGTGACCCACAGCACACCACACTGTGACACACAGGACACCTCAGTGAGACCACCGCACACATCATTGAGACACACAGCACAAAACTTCGACCCACAGCACACCCCAATCAGACCAAAACCTTACTGACACCCACAGAAAACCTAAGTCCCAAAGCAAAATTCATTGAGATATGCAGTACACCCCACTTAATCCCACAGCACATGCTACTATGACCAACAGCACACCCCACTGTGACCCAGAGCACACCTCACTGTGAACACCACACACATCATTGAGATCCTCAGCCCAAAACTTTGACCCATAACACACCCCACACAGACCCAAACCTCACTGAGACCCACAGCAAACCTCACTGAGCTCCACAGCACAATACACTGAGATCAACAGCACACCCCATTTTTAACCCACAGCACACCCCACTATGACCCACAGCAAACCTCAGCGAAAGCATTGCACACATCGCTGAAACCCTCCACACAAAACTGCAACCCAGAGTATACCCTACCCAGGCCCAAACCTCACAGAGACCCAAAGCAAACTTCACTGAGACCCACAGAACAATTCACTGAAATCCACAGCTCACCCAATTTTAACCACAGCACACTCCTCTGTGACCTGCATCACACCTCACTGAGAAAACAGTACACATCAGTGATACCTACAGCACAAAACAGTGACACACAGCACATCCCACTCAAACCCAAATCTTACTGAGACCCACAGCAGAATTCACTGAGATCCACAGCACACCCCACTGTAACCCACAGTGCATGCCACTGCAACCCGCAGCATATCTCATTGAGACCACAGCACACATTAGTGAGACACACCACACAAAACTACCAATACAGCACACCCACTCAGACACAAATCTCAATGAGAGTAACAGCAAACCTCACTGAGAACCACAGCACAATTCACTGAGATCCACAGCACAAACCACTTTAGCAAACAGTACACTCAACTGCGACCTACATCATGGCTCAGTGAGAACACTGCACACATCACTGAAACCCACCACACAAAACTGCCACCCACAGAACACCCCACACCGACACAACCCTCACTGAGACACACAACAAACCACACTGAATCCAACCGAAGAATTAACTGAGATACATAGTACACACAACTGTAAGCAACAGTATACCTCATTGAGACCACAGCACAACAGTGAGAGCACCGTACACATCACTGAAACCCACCACACAAAACTGCAACCCACAGCACATCCCAATCAGAATGAAGCCTCACTGAGACCCACAGCAAATCTCACAAAAACCCAAAACACAATTCACGGACACCAACAGCATACCCACTTTCACCGACAGCAAACCTCACTGCAATCCACAGCACAGCTCAGTGAGACTATGGCAAACAACACTGAAACCCGTCACACACAACTGTGACCCACAGCACACCCATCTCAGATCCAAACCTCACTGAGACCCACAGCAAACCTCACTGATAACCACAGCACAGTTCACTAAGATTCACAACCCAACCCACTTTAATAAACAGCACACCACACTGTGACCCACATCACAGCTCAGTGAGACCACTGAAACCCACCACACAAAACTGTGACCCACAGCACACCCAACTCAGACCTAAACCTCAGTCCCACAGCAAACCTCACTTAGACCCACAGCACAATTCACAGGGACCCATAGTCCACCACAGAGTAACTCAAAGCACACCTCTTTGAGACCACAGTACACATCATTGAGACTCACTGCACAAAACTGTGACACACAGGAAACATCACTCAGACCCAAACCTCACTGAGAATCACATAAAACCTCACTGAGACCCACAGTACCATTCACTGGACCCAATGCACACCCACTTTAAGGCATGGCATAGCCCACTGTGCCCAGCAGCACAATTCATTGAGACCACTGCACACATCCATGAAACCTACTGCACAAAACTGCAACCCACAGCACACCCCACTCAGATTCAAACCTCAATGAGTCCCACAGCAAACCTCACTGAGAACCACAGTACCATTTTCTGGACCCAAAACATTCCCTACGTTAAGCAATGGCACACCCCACTGCCACAAGCAACACACATCATTGAGACCACTGCACACATCCCTGAAACCTACTGCACAAACTGTGACACACAGCACACCCCACACAGACCCAGAACTCTCAGAAACCCACAGCAAACCTCACTGAATCCCACAGTACCATTCACTGTGACCTAAAGTACACTTCAATTTAAGCCACAGTACTCCCCATTGTGACCAGCAGCACACCTCATTGAGACCACCACACACATCCCTAAAACCTACCACACAAATCTGTGACCTACAGCACACCCCACTCAGAGCCAACCAAACCTCACTGAGGCCCACAGAAAAACACAGAGACCCACAGTACCATAAACTGAATCCAATGCACACCCTATTTTAAGCCACAGCACACCCCACCGTGACCAGCAGCAAATCTCATTGAGACCACCACACACATCCCTGAAACCCACCACACAAAAGTGCAAACAACAACACAGGCATTCACCACTTAGACCCAAACCTCACTGAGACCCACAGAAAACCTAACTGAGACACACAGTACAATTGACTGGACCAAAAGCACAACCCACTTTAAGTCATGGCACACCCCACAGTGACAGGCAACACACCTCATTGAGACCACCAAACATATCTGAAAACCAAAGCACATATTTGCAACCAACAGCACACCCCACTCAGAACCAAACCACACTGAGACCCACAGCAAACCTCCCTAAGAACCATAGTATCATACACTGGACCCAATGCACAGACCACTTTAAGCCACAGCACCCCCCCCACTGCACAAACTGACCCACAGCACACCCCATTCAGACCCAAACCTCACTGAGAACCAGAGAAAACCTCACTGACACCCACAGCACCTTTCACTGGACTGAAAGCACACCCCTCTTTAAGCCACAGTGCAACCCATGACGACCAGAAGCACCCCTCACTCAGACCACCACATATATCCCTGAAGCCCACCACACAAACCGGAGACCCACAGCACACCCCACACAGACCCAAACCTCACAGAGACCCACAGCAAACCTCACTGAGACACAGTACCATTCACTGGATGGAAAGCATACCCCACTTCAAGCCATAATAAACCCCACTATTACCAGCAGCTCACTACATTGAGACCACCATACACATCTCTGAAACCCACTGCACAAATCTGAAACCCACAGCACATCCCACTCAGACCCAAAACCCACTAAGACCCACAGCAAATTTCACTTAGACCAACAGTACTATTCCCTAAATGCAAAGCACACTCACTTTAAACCATTGTACACCCCATTGTGAATAGCAGCACACCTCATTGAGACCACTGCACACATCTGTGAAACCCACCACAACAACTGAGACCCACAGCACACCCCACTGCAACCCAAACTTCAATGAAACCCACAGCAAACCTCACTGAGACGCACAGCACAATTCACAGGACAAAAGCACACCCCACTTTAAGCCACTGCACACCCCATTGCGACCAGCAGCACACCTCATTGAGAACACCATACACATCCCTGAAACCCAACACACAAACCAAAGACCCACAGCATACCCACTCAGATGCAAACCTCACTGAGACTCAAAGCAAACTTCACTGAGACCCACAGCATGATTCAGTGGATGCAAAGCATACCCCCACTTTAAGCAATTGTACACCCCACTGCGACCAGCAGCATGCCACATTTAGACCACTGCACACAACCCTGAAGCCTACAGCACAAACTGTGACCCACAGCACACTCCCTTCAGACCAAACCTCACTGAGAACCAGAGCAAACCTTATTGACACAGCACCTTTCACTGGACCAAAAGAACACCCCTCTTTAAGCCACAGCGCAACCCACTGCGACCAGCACCGGCACTCACAGTACCATTCACTAGATGCAAAGTACACCTCACTTTAAGCCATTAAACACCCCATTGAGACCTGTAGTGCACCTCATTGAGACCACCACACACATCCCAGAAACCCACCGCACAAACCTGAGACCCACAGCACACCCCACCCAGATGCAAATCCCACTGAATCCCACAGCAATCCTCACTGATACCCACAGTACCATTCACTGGACCCAAAGCACAACCCGCTTTAGACCATTGTACACCCTACTGCAACCAGTGGCACACCTCATTGAGACCACCACACACATCTCTAAAACCCACTGCACAAATCTGAAATGCACAGCACATCCCACTCAGACCTAAACCTCCTGAGACCCAATTCTCTCTGAGACTCAGTACAATTCATTTGATGCAAAGTACAACCCAAGTTAAGCCATTGTACACCCCATTATGACCAGCAGCACACCTCATTGAGATCATTGCAAACATTTCTGAAACTCACCACACAAATCTGAAACCCACAACACATCCCCCTCAGACACAAACCCCATTGAGTCCCACAGCAAACCTTACTGACACCCACAGTATCATTCACTGGATGCAACGCACACCCCACTTTAAGCCATAGTACATCCCATTGCAAGAAGTAGTGCACATCATTGAGACCACTGCACACATCCAGGAAACTCACCACACAAACCTGAGACAAACAGCACACTCCACTCAGATCCAAACCACAGTGAGACCCACAGCACCATTCACTGGATGCAAAGCACACCCCACTTTAAGCCATTGTGCACTGCACTGAGACCAGTAGCACACCTCATTGAGACAACTGCACACATTTCTGAAACCTAATGCACAAACCTGAAACCCACAGTGCATCCCACTCAGACCCAAACCCCATTGAGACCCAAAGAAAATTTCACTGAGACCCAAAGTACCATTCACTGGACACAAAGCACACCCCAGTTAAAGCCATTGTATACCCCATTGGGACCAGAAGGGCACCTCCTTGAGACCACTGCACACATCTCTGAAACCCACTGCACAAACCTGAGACCCATAGCACATCACACTCAGTCCCAAACCCCATTGAGACCAACAGCAATCTGCACTGACACCTGCAGCACCATTCACTGGGCGCAAAAGCACACCCCATTTTAAGACATTGTACACCCCACTGTGACCAGCAGCACACCACATTGAGACCACCACACACATCTATGAAACCCACTGCACAAATCTGAAACCCACAACACATCCCATTTAGACTCAAACCCCGCTGAGATCCACAGCAAATATAACTGAGACCCACAGTACCATTCACTAGACGCAAAGCACACCTCAATTTAAACCATTGTACACCCCACTGCAACCAGCAGCACACCTCATTGAGACCCCCACTCACATCCAGGAAACCCACCGCTCAAACCTAAGAACCAGAGCATACCCCACTGAGACCAAAACCTCACTGAGACCCACAGCAAACATCACTGAGACTCACAGTACAATTCACTGGATGTAAAGCACACCCCACTTTAAGCCACTGTACAGAACACTGAAACCAGCAGCACACCACATTGAGACAACTGCACACATCTCTGAAGCCCATCACACAAATCTGAAACCCAGAGCACATTCCACTCTGACCCAATTCCCACTAAGACCCACAGTCAATTTAACTGAGACCCACAGTAAGATTCACTGAATTGAAAGCACACCCCATTTAAGACATTGTACAGTTCACTGAGACCAGCAGAATAATTCATTTAGACCACTGCACTCATCTCTGAAACCCACTGCACAAATCTGAGACCCATAGCATTTCCCCCCTCAGACCCAAACCCCACCGAGTCCCACTGCAATCCTCACAGACTCACATTACAATTCACTGGATGCAAAGTACCTCCTACTTAAAACCATTGTACACCTCATTGGAACCAGAAGCTCACCTCACTGAGACCACCACATATATGCAGGAAACCCACTGCACAAACCTGAGATCCACAGCACACCCCACTGAGACCCAAACCTCACTTAGACTCACAGAAAACCTCACTGAGACCCACTGTACCATTCACTAGATGCAAAGCACACCCACTTACAGAATTGTACAACCCACTGCAACTAGCAGCAAACCAAATTGAGACCACTGCACATATCTATCAAACCCACTGCACAAATAGACTCACAGCACAGCCCACTCAGACCCAAACCTCACTGAAACAAACAGCAAACCTGTATGACCTACAGTACAAATTACTGGATGCAAATCACACTCCACTTTAAGCCATTGTACACTCCACTGCGACCAGAAGCACACCTCATTGAGGCCACTGCAAATATCTCTGAAACACACCACAGAAATCTGAAAAACACAGCTCATGCCACTAAGACCCAAACAACTGTAAGACCCACAGTAAACTTCACTGAGACCCATAGTACCATTCACTGGATGCAAAGCACACCCCACTTTAAGCCATTGTACAGCCCATTGCGGCCAGCGGTGCACCTCATTGAGACCATCACACAAATCCAGGAAAACAAGCACACAAACTTGAGACCACAGCTCACCCCATGCACAAACCAAGCCTCACTAAGACCCATAGCAAATCCAACTGAGACCCACAGCAAATTACATTGAGACCCACAGTAGCATTCCTGGATGCAAAGGACACCCACATTAAACCATTGTATACCCTAGTGCAACCAGCAGCACACCTCATTGAGACAACCGAACACATCTCTGAAAGCCAGTGCACAAATCAGAAAGACACAGCACACACCACTCAGACTCAGATTTCACTGAGACCAAAAGCAAAACTCTCTGAGACCCCCAGTACAATTTACAGGATGAAAAGCACACCCCACTTTGGGCCACAGCACACCCCACTTTAATCCACAGCACAACACTCTGGACACTGCACAGCACTTCATTGCAACCACAGCACACATGGCTCTGACACAAAGCACAAAATTGCGAGCCACAGCACACTCTACTCAGACTCAGACCTCACTCAGACCCACAGGAAAAGTCACTAAAATACAAAGCACATTCCACTATAAGACACAGCACGCCCCAATTTAATCCACAGCACAACACTCTGGGAGCCACACAACACATCAGTATGATCACAGCACACATCACTGAGAACCACAGCACAAATCTACGAGCCACAGCACACCTCACTCAGACTCAAATCTCACTGAGACGCTCAGGAAAATTCAAACAAATACAAAGTACATCCAACTTTAAGCCACAGCACACCACATTTTAAACCCTAGCACAACACTCTGGGACCTGTGCAACATGTCAGTTTGACCATAGCACCCATCACTAAGACCCACAGCACAAATATGAGAGCCACAGCACACCCCACTCAGACCCAAACCTCACTGAGACAATCAGGGAAATTCAATGAGATACAAAACACATCCCAATTTCAGCCACAGTACACCCCAACTTATTCCACAGCACAACACTCTGGGAGCTGAAGAGCACGTCAGTGTGACCAGAGCACACATCACTGTTACAAACAGCACAAAACTGTGAGCCACAGAAAATTCCACTCAGACCCAAACCTCACTGACCTACAGAAAAGGTCATTGAAATACAAATCACATCCCACTATAAGCCACAGCAGACCCCAATTTAAACCACAGCACAACACTCTGGCAGCAGTACAACACTTCAGTGTGAGCACAGCACACATCACCGAGACCCAGAGCACAAATCTGAAAGCCACAGCACACCCCACTCAGACCCAAACCTCACTGAGACCCTCAGGAAAGATCAATGAAATACAAAGCACACCCCACTTTAAGACACAGCACACACCTCTTTAATCCACAGCACCTGAGCAACATTTCAGTGTCACCACAGCACACATCACTGAGACTCACAGCACAAATCTGAGAGCACAGCACACCCCACTCAGACCCAAACCTCACTGAATCCGTCAGAAAAATTCAATGAAATACAAAGCACATCCCACTTTAAGCCACAGTGCACCACACTTTAATCCCCAGGAAAACACTCTGGGAGCTGCACAAAACTTCAGTGCTACCACAGCACATGTCACTGAGACACACAGCACAAATTTGTAAGCCACAGCACACCCCACTCAGACCCAAACCTCACTGAATCCGTCAGAAAAAATTCAATGAAATACAAAGCACATACCACTTTAAGCCAAACACAGCACACTTGAATCCACAACACAACACCCTGGGATCCACACAACAATTCAGTGTGAACACAGCACACATCACTGAGAACCATAGTACAAAATGGCAAGCCACAGCACACACCACACAGACTGAAACCTCACATAGATCCACAGGGAAAAAATCACTGAAATACAAAGCACATCCTACTTTATGCTACAGCACACCACACTTCAATTGACAGCACAACAATCTGGGAGCTGCACATCAATTCAGTGTGACAATAGTACACATCATGATACCTACAGAACGAATATGTGAGCCATAGCACACCCCACTCTGAACCAAACAACACAGAGACCCACAGAAAAAAAATCACCAAAATACAAAGCACATCCCACTTTAAGCCACAGGACACCAAACTTTGATTCACAGCACAACACTCTGGAGGTGCAAAAGACATTATTGCAACCACAGCACACATCACTGAAAGCCACAGCGCAAATCCGCAAGCCACATCACATGCCACTCAGATCCAAACCTCACTGAGACCCTTAGGAAAATTCAAAGAAATACAAAACACATCCCATTAGAAGCCACAGCACACCCCATTTTAATCCACAGCACAACACTCTGAAGGATGCACAACACTTCAGTGCAACCACAGTACACATCACTGAGACCCATGGCAAATATCTGGGAGCCACAGCAGACCCCACACAGACCCAAACCTTTTTGAGACCATGAGGAAAATTAAATGAAAAACAAAGCAAATCCCTTTTTAAACCACAGCACACTACATTTAATCCACAGCACAACTCTCTGGACATGACACAGCACTTCAGTGCGACCAGAGCACACATCACTGAGACCCACAGCACAAATTTGCGAGCCACAACACACCCCACTAAGACCCAAACATCACTGAAAGCCTCAGGAAAATTAAATGAAATACAAAGCATATCCCACTTTAAGCAAAAGCACAACACACTTTAATCCACAGCAAGACACTCTGAGAGCTGAAAAACTTCACTGCAACCAGAGCACACATCATTAAAACTCACAGGACAAATTTGTGAGCCACATCACACCCAGAACCAAACTTCACTGAGATTCTCAGGAAATTTCAATGAAATACAAAGCACATCCCATTTTCAGCCAGAAATCACCACACTTTAATACACAATACAACACTCTTGGAGGTGCACCAGATTTCAATGTGATCATAGCACACATCACTGAGACACATAGCACAAATGTGCAAGCCGAATAACACCCCACTCAGACCAAAACTTTTCTGAGACTGCAGGAAAACTCAAAGAATTACAAAGCACATCCCACATTAAGCCACAGTTCACCACATTTTAATTCACAGCACAACACTCTGGGAAGTGCACAAGACTTTAGTGAGACCACAGGACAAATCACTGACACCCACAGCACAAATCTGCATGCCACATCATTCCACACTCACACCCAAACCTCACTGAGACCCTCAGGAAAATTAAATGAGACACAAAGCACATCCCACTTTAAGCTACAGCACACCACACTTTAATCCACAGCACAACACGCTGGGAGGTGCACAAAACTTGGGTTTGACCACAACAAACATCACTGAGACCCACAGCACAAATCTGCGAGCCACATCACACTACACTCGGAGCGAAACCTCACTGATACCCTCAGGAAAATTCAATGAAATGCAAAGCACATCCCACTTTAAGCCACAGCACACCACAATTTTATCCAAAGGACAACACTCTGGGAGGTGCACAAGACTTCATTGCTACAACAGTACACAACACTGAGACCCATAGCACAAATCTGTGAGCCACATCACACCCAACTCAGACCCAAACCTAACTGAGACCCTCAGAATATTCATTGATATACAAAGCACATCTCACCTTAATCCATTGCACTCCACACTTTAATTCACAGCACAACAATCTGGGAGGTGCACAAGACTTCATTGCTACAACCACACACAACACTGAGAAACACAGCAAAAATCTGTGAGTCACATCACACCCCATTCACACCCAAACTTCACTGAGACCCTCAGGAAAATTCAATGAAATATAAAGCAGATCACACTTTAAGCCACAGAACACCACAGTTTAATCCATAGCGCAAAACTCTGGTAGCATTTGGGGAAGGGACAGGGAGGAAAAGCATTAATGCCACAAAGAGGTGTGGTATTATCTGTTGAAGATATTTTGTAGTTTTATCAACAGTACTAGGGAGAAATGTTTACCTGTTGAAATATACATTTTGTAAGACAAATAATAATGTGATTGAATGTATGGAAGAAAATAAAATGAAAAAATAAAAAATAAATAATTATTTTATTAAATAAAAACTCTGGTAGCTTCACAACACTTCAATGTGAGCAGAGCACATATCACTGAGACCCACAGCACTAATCTGAGAGCCACATCACACCCCATTCAGCCCCAACCTTACTGAGACCCTCAGGAAAATTCAGTGAAATACAGAGCACATCCCACTTTAAGTCATAGCACATCACATTTTAATCCACAGCATAAAACTCTGGAGTTGCACAAGACTTCTTTGCAACCATGGGACACAACACTGAGACCCACAGCACAAATCTGGGAGCCATATCACACCCCACTAAGACACAAACCTCATTGAGACACTCAAAAATCTCAACGAAATACAAAGCATATCCCACTTTAAGCCACAGCACACCACATTTTAATCCACAATACAAAACTCTGGGAGCTTCAAAACACTTCAGTGTCACTAGAGCACACATCATTGAAACCCACAGCACAAATGTGTGAGCCAAAACACACCCCACTCAGACCCAAACCTCCCTGAGGCCCTCAGGAAAATTCAATGAAATACAAAGCACATACCACTTTAAGACACCACACACCACACTTTAATCCATAGAACACCACTCTGGGAGGTGCACAAGACTTCAGTGCGACCAAAGCACACATCAGTGACACCCACAGCACAAATCTGTGAGCCACATTACACCCAAACCTCACTGAGACCCTCAGGAAAATTAAATGAATCACAAACCACATCCCAATTTAAGCCACAGTGCACCACACTTTCATCCACAGCACAACACGCTGGGAGGTTCACAAAACTTCAGTTCAACCACAACAAACATCATTGAGACCCAGAGCAGAAATCTGCGCGACATATCACATCCCACTCAGACCCAAACCTCACTGAAACCCTCAAGAAAATTCAGTGAAATACAAAGCACATCCCATTTTAAGTCACAGGACACCACACTTTAATCCCAACCACAACACTCTGGGAGGTTCACAGGACCACAGTGCAACCACAACACATATCACTGAGACCCACAGCACAAATCTGCGAGCCATGTCAAATCCCACTCACACCCAAACTCACTGAGACCCTCAGGAAAATTAAATGAAACACAAAGAACATCCCATTTTAAGCCACAGCACACCACACCTTAATCCACAGCACAATACTCTGGGAGGTGCACAAGACTTCAGTGCGACCACAGCACACATCACTGAGAACCACAGCACCAATCTGCAAGCCACATCAAATCATACTTACACCCAAACTCACTGAGACACTCAAGAAAATTAAATGAAACACAAAGAACATCCCATTTTAAGCCACAGCACACCACAATTTCATCCACAGGACAACACTCTGGGAGGTACACTAATGTTCAGTTCAACAACAAAAAAAAAATCACTGAGACCCACAGCACAAATGTGCGAGCCACATCACACCCCACTCAGACCCAAACATCACTGAGACCCTCAAGAAAATTCAGTGAAATACAGAGCACATTCCATTTTAAGCCAGAGGATACCACATTTAATCCACACAACACTCTGGGAGGTGCACAGGACTTCAGTGCACCACAGAGCACATCACTGAGACACACAGCACAAATCAGTGAGCCACATCACACCCCACTCGAAATCAAACCTCACTGAGACCCTCAGGAAAATTCCGTGGAAGACAAAGTCACTTTAATCCACAATGTACACCATTGTGACCCACACTACACCTCAGTGAGACAAACACACACATCATAGAGACTCAGAGTACATATCTGACACCAAGAGCCCACCCCATTCAAACATACCCTACTGAGAACCAGTCTAGACCTCATTAAGACCCACTGCACAACCCACTTTAAGACACTGCAAACTAACTTTAAACCACACTATACACCACAGCAAGCCACAGGATACCTCAGTGAGAGAACTGCACAAATCAGAGAGACCAAGAGTACATGACTGTGATCAAGAACATACGCCACTCAAACACATTTCCTACTGAGAACCCCAGCAAACCTAATTAGGACCAACTGCACAACCCACTTTAAGACACAACAAACTCAATTGGAACCACAATATACACCACAGCAACTCATGGCACACCTTAATGAGACCATGGCACACATCAAGGAGACCCAGAGTACACAACTGAGACCAACAGCACACCCCACACAGACACAAACCACACTGAGAAAGCTGCAAACCTCTTTAAGACCCATTGAAAAACCCACTTTAAGAACCAGCCAACCCACTTTAATGCCCAATATACCCCATTGCAACGCACAACACACATCAGTTATAAAACCGCACACATCAGAGAGACCCAAAGTACATAACTGAGACCAAAAGCAAAACACATTAAAACATATACCCTACTGAAAACCACTGCAAACAGAATTAAGACTCACTGCACAACCCAATTTAAAACACAGGAAACTCACTTTAAACCACAATATGCACCACTGCCACACACACCAAACCTAAGTAAGACCATGGCACACATTGCAATGACCCACACTACATAACTGAGACCAACAGCACACCCCATTCAAACACACACCACACTGAGAACCACTGAAACATCATTGAGATCCACTGCACCACCCACATTAAGAACCAGAAGCTCACTTTAAACCACAATATATGCCACTGTGACGCACAGCACATCTCAGTGACAAAACTGCACACATCAGCGAGAATCTAAGGACATAAATTAGATGAAGAGCACACCCCATTCAAACACACACACTAATGAGAACCACTGCAAACCTAATTAAGACCCACTGCACAAACCACTTTAAGACACAGAAAACTCAACTTAAACCACAATAGACACCACTGTGACACACAGCACACATCACTAACGCCATGGCACACATGGCAAAGTCCCAGAATATATAACTGAGATCGACAGCACACCCTACACAAACACAAACCCCACTGAGAACCACAGCAAACCTAATTACAACCCACTTTAAAAACCAGCCAACGCACTTTAATCCACAATATACCCCACTGCGACCAATACCACACCACAGTGAAACAACTGCACACATCATAGAGACACAGAGTACATAGCTGACACCAAGAGCACACCCAATTCAAACACATACCCTACTGAGAACTAACACAAACATCAATAAGACCAACTGAAAAACCCACTTTAAGACACTGCAAACTCAAACCACTATAGATACCACTGCAACACACAGCACACCTCAGTGAGAGAACTGCACAAATCAGAGAGACCCTGAGTACATAACTGTGACCAAGAACATAACCCATTCAAACATATTTCCTACTGAAAACACCTGCAAACCTAAGTAAGATCCACTGCACAACCCACTTTGAGACAGAGCAAAATCAATTTAAACCACAATATACATGACTGCGACTCATGGGACACCTCAGTGAGACCATGGCACACATAGCGGAGACCCAGAGTACATAACTGACCAACAGCACACCCCACAAAAACACAAACCCCCTGAGAACCACTGCAAACTTCTTTAAGACCAAAGCACAACCCACTGTAAGAACTGGCAAACCCACTTTAAAGGACAATGTACCCCAATACAACGCACAACACACATCAGTTATAAAGCGGCACACATCAGAGACACCCAGAGTACATAACTGACACCAAGAGCACAGCACATTCATAACATGTACTCCACTGAGAACAACCGCAAACCGAATGAAGACCCAATGCACAACCCACTTTAAAGCACAGCAAATTCAGCTTAAACCACAATATACACCACTGTGACCCACAGCACACCTCAGTGAGACCATGGCACACATCATGGAAAACCAGAGTACATAACTGTGGCCAATGGCACACACCACACAAACACAAACCTCACTGAGAACAACGACAAACCTTCTTAACTCCCAAGCACAACACACTTTTAGAACAGGCAAACCCACTTAAAACACAATATAACGCAATGCTATGCGCAACACACATCAGTTATAAAACTGCACACATCAGAGAGACCCAGAGTACATAACCGACAAGAAGAGCACAGCACATTCATACACATACCCCACTGAGAACAACCGCAAATTGAATTAAGAGCCAGTGCACAACCCACTTTAAGATATGGCAAACTCGATTTAAGCCATGATATACACCACTGCAACCCATAGGACACCTCAGTGAGACCATGGCACACATCGTGGAGAACCAGAGTACAAACTGAGACCAACAGTACAGCCCTCACAAACACAGACATCACTGAGAACCACAGCAAACCCCCACAAGCCCCACACACAACCCACTTTAAGAACCAGCAAACCCACTTTAAAGGACAATGTACCCCAATGCAATGCACAAACCACATCACTTATAAGACTGCACACATCAGAGAGACCCAGAGTACATAACTGACACCAAGAGCACAGCACATTCAAACATGTACCCCACTGAGAACAACTGCAAACCGAATGAAGAGCCGATGCAAAACCAACTTTAAGACACAGCAAATTCAACTTAAACCACAATATACACCACTGTGACCCACAGCAGATCTCAGTGAGACCATGGCACAAATCATGGAAAACCAGAGTACATAACTGAGAACAATGGCATACACCACACAAACACAAACCTCACTGAGAACCACTGCAAACCTCCTTAAGACCCATGTACAACCCACTTTAAGAACCAGCAAACCCACTTCAAAGCACAATATACCCCAATGCAATGCAAAACACAAATCAGTTATAAAACTGCACACATCAGAGAGACTCAGAGTACATAACTGACATGAAGAGCACAGCACATTCATACACATACCCCACTGAGAACAACTGCAAACAGAATTAATACCCAATGCACAACTCACTTTAAGACACAGCAAACTCAATTTAAAACCCAATATACACAGCACAAATCAGTAAGACCATGGCACACATCGTGGAGACTCAGTGTACATAACTGAGACCAACAGCACACCCCACACAAAACCAAAGCTCACTGAGAACCACTTCAAAAATCTTCAATACCTACTACACAACCAACTTTAAGAACAGGGACACCCACTTTGAAGCACAATATTCCCCAATGCAATGCACAACACACATCAGTTATAAAACTGCACACATCAGAGAGTCCCAGAGTACATAACTGACACCAAGAGCACACCATATTCATACATATACCCACTGAGAACAACTGCAAACCGAATTAAGACCCAATGCACAACCCATATTAAGACACAGCAAACTAAATTTTAACCACAATATACAGTGCTGCAACCCACAGCACATCTCAGTGAGACCATGGCACACATTGTGGAGATCCAGAGTACATAATTGAGACCAACAGCACACTCCACACAAACACAAACCTCACTGAGAACCCCTTCAAAAATCTTTAACACCTAAATGACAACCCACTTTAAGAACAGACAAACCCACTTTAAAGCACAATATAACCCACTGAGATGCACAACACACTGTCTTTATAAATCTGCAAACATCAGAGAGACCCAGAGTACATAACTGAGACCAATGGCACACCCCACACAAACACAAATCTCACAGAGAACAACTTCAAAACTCTTTAACTCCTAATGCACAGCCCACTTTAAGAACCAGAAAACCCACTTTAAAGCACAATTTACAACACTGCGACGCACAACACACATCAGTTATAAATCCACAGACATCAGAAAGACCCAGAGTGCATAACTGACACCAAGAGCACAACACATTCATACAAATACTCCACTAAGAACAACTGGAAACTGAGTTAAGACCCAATGCACAACCCACTTTAAGGCACAGCAAACTCAATTTAAACCACGATATACACCACTCCGACCCACAGCACACAACAGTTAGGCCGTGGCACACATCATGGAGACACAGAGTACATAACTGAGACCAATGGCACACCCCACACAAACACAAACTTCACTAAGAACCACTGCAAACCTCCTCAATACCCATGCACAACCTACTTTAAGAACCGGCAAACACTTTAAAGCACGATATACCCCACTGCAATGTAAAACATATATCAGTTATAAAACTGCACACATCAGAGAGATTCAGAGTGCATAACAGACATCAAGAGCACACCACATTCAAACATATACCTCACTGAGAACCACTGAAAACCAAATTAATACCCAATGCAAAACCCACCTTAAGACACAGCAAATTCAATTTAAAGCACAATATATATCACTGCAACCCACAGCACACCTAAGTGAGACCATGGAACACATCATGGAGACACAGAGTACATAAATCAGACCAATGACACAACCACACAAAGAAAAACCTCACCAAGAACCACAGCAAACATCCTTAACAACTACTGCACAACTCACATTAAGAACCGGCAAACACTCTTTAAAGCACAATATACCACAATTCAATGCACAACACACTGTCTTTATGAATCCACACACATCAGAGAGACCCAGAGTATATAACTGACACCAAGAGCACACCACATTCAAACATATACCCCACTGAAAACCACTGCAAACTGAATTAAGATCCAATGCACAACCCACTTTAAGACTCAGCAAACTCAATTTAAGCCACCATATACACTACTGCAACTCACAGCACACCTCAGTGAGACCATGACACACATCGTGGAGATTCAGAGTATATAACTGAGACCAATGGCACACCCCACACATACACAAAACTCACTGAGAACCACTGCAAATCTCCTTGAGACCCATGCACAACCCACATTAAGAACTGGCAAACCCAATTTGAAACACTATAAACCCGAATATAACGCATAACATACATCAGTTACAAAAACGCACACATCAGAGAGACCCAGAGAACATAACTGACACCAAGATCACACCACATTCAAACATATATCCCATTGAGAAACACTTGAAACCGAATTAAGACCGAATGCACAACCCACTTTAAGACGCAGCAAACTCAATTTAAACCACGATATACACCACTCTGACCCACAGCGCACCACAACATGACCATGGCACACATCACGGAGATTCAGAGTACATAAGTGAGAAAAACAGCACACCCCTCACAAACACAAACCTCACTGAGAACCACTTCAAAAATCTTCAAACCTAATGCACAACCCACTTTAAGAACCGGCAAATCCACTTTAAAGCACAATATACCCCAATGTGATGCACAATGCCCTGTTTTATAAATCCGCACACATCAGAGAAACCCTGAATACATAACTGAGACCAAGAGCACACCACAATCAAACATATACCGACTGAGAACCACTGCAAACCGAATTAAGACCCAATGTCCAACGCACTTTAGGACACAGCAAACTCAATTTAAACCACAATATACACCTGTGCAACCCACAGCACACCTCAGTGAGACCATGGTACACATCGCAGAGACCCAGAGTACACAATTGAGACCAATGGCACACCCCACCGAAACACAAAAGCCAGTGAGAACCACTGCAAATCCCTCAAACCCACTGCAAAACCTACTTTAAGAACTGGCGAACCCACTTTAAAGCACAATATACCCCACTGTGATGCTAAACACACATCAGTTATAAAACTGCACACATCAGAGAGACCCAGAGTACATAACTGACACCAAGATCACAGCACATTCATACACATACCCCACTAAGACCAACTGCAAACCAAATTAAGAACCAATGCACAACCCACTTTAAGGCATAGCAAACTCAATTTAAACCGCTATATACACCACTCAAATCCACAGCACACCTCAGTTAGATGATGGCACAAATTGCGTAGACCCAGAATACATAACTGAGACCAACGGCACACCCCACACAAACACAAACCTCACTGAGAACTACTTCAAAAATCTTCAACACCTAATGCATATCCCACTTCATCATTGTAAAGAAATATTACTTCTGAAGTTTAGATATATGTAATCAAATACACACTGAATTTCACACATATGCACATGTATTTATAATACATGTGTGCCCAGTAAGAAGGTACCTGCATCTCTCCATACTTACAAAGACAGTGGATCCTTTAGATAATCATTCTGTGAAGTGTTAATTCTTTTTGAACTAAAAATAAACAGCACTTCTAATGTTTGGGAAATAAGGGCATATACACTTGCACATTCATGTATTAACATATGTATGAATAACATACATACACATCCTTAAATGGTAATACCTCATCCTTGAAAACAAAATTTCAAAGGAGTCTCTGGCAAATTATTCTGTAAGCCCTAAAATCTCTCTCTCTTGAAAATAAATTTCACTACTGAAGCTTGAACATAACAATCAAATACACACTGACATTCATACATGTATACAAGTATGAATAATAAATATATGTCCAATAAAATGGTATCTACATCTCCATGTAGTCACAAATGCAATGGAACTTTTGGATAATCTTTCTGTAAGGTGCTAATTCTCTTTACAACATAAATAAAGAGAACTCTCGAAGTTTGGAAAACAAAGGAATATACACAAGCATGGTCACATATAAATACATGTATGAATAACATACATGCACACCTTCAATGGTAATACATCTCCCTTGGGGGAAAAAACTCTAAAGGAGTCTTTGTCACATCATTCTCTGAGTTCTACAATATTTTTCTATTGTAACTAAATTGCACTGCTGAAGCTTGGACACACACAAATACACACTCATGTATACACACACACAAATTATATATATATATGTATGTATGTATGTATGTGTATATATATTTCATATGCCTAATGGAAGTGTAACTAGATCATCCTAGCCTCATAAATCCTATGGAGCCTTTGCTTTGGATGATACTTCTGTAAGGTGATAATTCTCCTTCGACTGTAAATAAACAGTACTCCCAATGCTTGGAAAACAAAGGCATATACACAAGCTCATTTACATTGTATACACGTGTGAATAACTCACATCTAGCCTTTAAATGATAATACATCTCATTTGAAAAGAAAACTGTAACAGAGCCATCAGCAAATCACTTTGTAAACTCTAAAATCTCTATTTTAAATAAATCTCTTTTTCTATTTTAAATAAATTTGACTTTTGAAGCTTGGACACACACAATAAAATACACACTTACTTTCACATATGCACACATCACATGAATAAATAGCACATATATGCACAGTTAAAAAATACCTCCATCTCCCTAGAGTCACAAATCCAATGGAGACTTTAAGTAATCCTTCCGTAAGGTGTTAATTCTCTTTCTACTCTAAATAAACTACCCTGATGCTTGGACAACAAAGGCATATACACATTCACATGAACATATGTAGGAACAACACATACACACTGTTAATAGTAATGCATATTCTTCATAAAGAATGCTCTAAAAGAGCTTTCAGCAAATAATTTTGTAAGCTCTAAAATAATTTTCTATTGTAAATAAATTCGACTTCTGAAGCTTGGACACACGCAATCAAAAACACACCAATGTTCACGTGTGCACACATATATGTATAATACATAGATGCCCATTCAAAAGGTATTTATATCTCCCTACACTCACAAATCAAATGGAGCCATTGGATAGTCCTTCTGTAAGGTAATAATTCTCTTTCTACTGTAAATATACAGTACTCATAACGCTTGGACAACAAAAGCATATTTACAGGCACATTAACATATGAACACATGTATGAGTAACTCATATGCATATTCTTACATGGTAATATATCTCCCTCAAAAGCAAAACTCTAATGGAGCCTTTGGGAAATCATTTTGTAAGCTCTAGAATATCTTCTCATTGTAAATAAATTCCACTCCTGAAGACTTAACACTTGCAACCAAATACATCCTCACATTCACCTATGAATAGATATATGGATAATACAGAAGTACAGTAAAAGTGTACTACATTTTTCTAGAAAACAACTTTGGTGAAGCTTTTGGCAAATTTTTTTGTAAGCTTTGGAAAATCTAGTGTAAATAAATGGCACTTTGGGGGCCCTGCAGGTGGTGTGGTGGTTAAGGGAACTGGACTCCCACATGGCCAATCATGGTTCAAGTCCTAGACTGGCAGCGCTCTCTCTCTCTTTCTTTCTCTACCTCTCTAGTCAAATAAATAAATTAATTTAATTAAATAATTATTTTAATTATTTTTGAAAATGGCACTTGGACACACAAACACAAATATTCACAACCTTCCACATATGAACGCAAGTATGACTAACACACAAATGAACACTGAAATGGTAATACATCTTTGGTGAAAACAGAACCCCAAAGGAGACTTTCACAAATTTTTGTGTATGTTGTTAATTCTCTTCATACCATAAATAAATTTTACTCCCCGAGGTTAGAGATACACATGCAAATTCACATGCACATTCACATATGAGCACACATATGAATAACACATATATACACAATGATACTATAATAAAACTTTCTTGAATACACAACTCCAAAGGAGTGTTCTGCAAATCATTTTTAAGCTATGAATTTTTATTCTATTGTAAATACATTTCATCCTTACTTTTTTTAGAGAGAGAGATTTTTACTATAGGGCTCATGCACTCACTGAAGAGATATATAGAGAGAAACAGAAAGTGATAAATCACCTCCTGGGGGGATGGCCATACCACAATCCCTTCTCCTCCAGTCTCCTCTCAGGACTTTAGGTATGCATGCACATGCATCCAACATGAGTTTCAAGCCACTGGGTTTGGGACTCGAACTGTAGTGAGCCATGAGGAAGTTCAGTGATGTAACCATTATGCAACCTGCTGGTCCCAAATTTCATTCTTGGTACTGAGACACACACACACTTAAATGTACACACATTCACATATTCACATATGTGTGTATAATGCACACACATTCTGAAGACTTAATATATCACCCTCAAAAGCACAACTGCAAAGTCTTTGATATATTCTTCCATAACTCTAACATCTCTTTCTACTGAAAATAAATTTCACTCCTGATGCTTTGACACACACATACACAAATACACAGCCATGTTCACATATGCACACATTTATGAATAATTCATATATGCACAGTAAAAAGGTACTATGTCTCTCCAGAAGACACAACTGCAATGGGCCCTTTGTCAAATCCTTCTGTTTGCTCTAACTTCTCTTTTACTGTAAATTTCACTCCTATAGCATAGATGCATAGACACACACAAACACACACACACGCAAGTACACATGCACATTCACATGTTCATATGTGTAGTAATGACACACACACACACACACAGAGTAAAAACGTACATTTCACTAGAAAATACAATTCCAATGGAACCCTTGGCAAATTCTTTTGTAATGTCTGTGTTCTCTTTCTATTGTGAATAAACAACACTCTTGAACCTTTGATACACATGCACATTAATGTATAAACACAAGTATGAATAGCATACATACACTGAAATGCTAATACATCTTTCTTGAAAATATAACTCCCCTAGGGGCCAGCAGTTAGCATAATGGCTATGTCACTGGACCCCCATGTAGTCAATCGTGGTTCGAGTCCCAGACCTGGTGGCTTAAACTCATGCCAGGCGTGTGTGCATGCATGCCCAAGATCCTGAGAGGAGAATGTAGGAGAAGGGATTGCGACATGGCCGTCCCCCTGGGAGATGATTTCTCGCTTTCTGTCTCTCTGTCTCTCTCTGTCTTTCTGGTGAGTGCACATGCCCTATAGCAAAAAGCTCTCAAAAAAAAAAAAAGAAGAAGAAGAAGAAGAAGAAGAAAAGAAAAGAAGAAGAAGAAGAAAAGAAAATGTAGCTCCCTAGGAGAACTTTACAAATTCTTCTGTAAGTTATTGGTTCTTTTTTTACTATAAATGAAACTCTCAAGGACTCCTGAGAGTTGGACACACACACACAAATATGTGCACATTCACTTATGAACATGTTTGAATAGCCCACATACACACCCTGAAATGGCAGTCTATCTCCCTTGAAAACATTACTACAAATGTTTTCATAAGCTACATTATATAAGCTCTGAATTCTCTTTCTACTTAAAAAAAATTATTCTTAAACTGGAACACACACACTCAAAAATACAAAAATATACACACATTCACATGCAATATGTATGAGTAACACACACACACACATGCTGAAAATGTAATACATTTTACTAGAAAACACTTCAAAGGAGTCTTTGGCAAACCAGTCTGTAAGTTCTGGATTCCCTTTCTACTGTAACTCAATTGCATTCCTGAATTTTGGACACACACACATATATGCACACACAGACATTCATATATCAATACAAGTCTGAATAACACACATACATACACTGAAGCAGTAATACAACTCTCTTCAAAACAGAATCCCAATAGAGAATTTTACAAGTTATCATGTAAGTTCTAAATTTTCATTCTACTGTAGATAAATTTTATTTTTTATACTGAGACACAAACACTAAAATGTACACAGACTGACATATGTGTGCATGTATGAATAACACACAGACATACACAGAAAACATAAATACATCTTCCTAGAGAACACAACTCCACAGTTGCCTTTGGTAAATCCTTCTGTAAGCTCTAAAATCTCTGGTCTAAGTTTCTACAAACCTTTTTTTTTCCTACTGGAAATAAATTATACTCTTGAAGCTTAGATGTACACATGCAAATACACACCTATATTAACACATGGACACATGTATGAATAACATACACAAACAGTAAAATAGTTTTACATCTCCGTGGAAAACACAACTCCAGTGAAGCCTTTGGCAAGTCCTTCTGTAAGCTCTAATTTTCTTTCTAATGTAAAGAAATTGCATTCCTGAAGCTTGGACATGCACACAGAAATACACATGCAAATTTATGTACAAACACAAGTATGATTATCACACATACACACACTAAAATTGTTATATATCTTTTTTTAAAACAACTCCAGTGGATACTTGGGCAAATCATGCTTTAAGCTCTCAAGTCTCTTTCTATTGCAAATAAATTGCACTCCAGGTGGACACACATGCATATACACATATACATCCACATATGAACACAGGTCTGAATAACACATATGCACACTGAAGGGGAAATATATCTACTTTAAAAACAGAACTCCAAAGGAGTTTTTGCAAATACCTTTGAAGCCGAGGATTCTCATTCTGTTGTAAATAAATAGGATTCTTGAAGCTTGGACAAACACACACACACACACACACACACACACACACAGAGAAAGTCTAATACACGTGCACATTTATGCATTGACACCCATGTGAATAAAACATGTACACTAAATGATACAATAATACAACTCCTTTGAAAACACAACTCCAGGAAATTTTTGCAAATCATTCTGTAAGCTTGGGTTCTAATTATAGTGTAAATAAATCTTATACTGGATACTGGGACACACATACTCAAATACACACACATTCATCTATGTACATGTGTGTGAATAACATGCACACACACACTAAAAACCTTACACATCTTCCAAGAAACACAGCTCCAAAGCTGCCTTTTGCAAATCCTTCTGTAAGATCTAAAATCTTTTTCTTCTCTAAATAAATAACACTCCCGAAGCTTGGTCACATATGCATACCCACATTCACAAATGCACACATGTATAAATGAATAATGCACATTCCCATGCTAAAAATACAATAAAACTCCCTTAAAAACAACTCCACAGAATTCTTGCAAATCATTCAGTAAGCTCTGGATTCTCATTCCACTGTAAATATTTTCCATTTTGTATACTGAGACACACAGACCAAAACACACACACACACTTGCATATGTATACATGAATGAATAATCCATGCATACATTGAAGTCATATTTTGTCCCTAGAAAACACAACCCCATGGTGTCTTTGGCTAATCCTTCTGTAAGCTCTGGATTCTCTAATATGAATAAATTGCACTCCTGAAACTTTGACACACAACAAAAATACACACGAGAGTATTCATGTAAGTGTTGTTTCAGTGTGTGTGTGTGTGTGTGTGTGTTTTATACATATGTGCTTATATGAATGTGTGTGTATCTCATCTTCAGGCTCAAAAGTCATTTACAGCAGAAAATAAATATACCCCATGTTTAAAAAATGTTTTGCCAAATGCTCCTTTGAAATTGTGTTTTAAGGGAGATGTAATATCACTTCAGTTTGTGTATGTTTGTTATTCATACATGTGTTCATGAATGAAGGATTTGCTAAAGGTTCCTTTGGAGTTGTGTTTTCTAAGGATATGTAGTGCTGTTTCATTGTGCATGTGTTTTTATACATGCATACATATATGAGTGTGTGTGTTTTTGAGTGTGTGTGTCCCAGCTTCAATTGTAAAAAAAATTTTGCATGATTTTTACTTGTTTACAGATTCAATCATATATAAGATAATTATATTCAACAATATGAGAAGATATTTATAAGTAAATACTACACAGCAAACATTGGGAACAGTCATGAAAATTACAGTTACAAATTCAATACTTACTATACGCTTATCAGTGTCCTAGAAGTTTGCTGTTCTTGTTTTTGTATTCATCCAGAATTTTTAAATATTTTTGTATAGTGTTGAAATTTATTTACAGCAGGAAGACTACTAACATTTTACAAAAGGATTTGCCAAAGTCTTCTGTGGAGTTGTTTTTGAAGGAGATGTATTACCATTTTGGTGTGCATGTTAGAATGTTTGTGTGTATTTGTGTGTGTGTATTTGTGTGTATGTGTGTGTTTCCTAACTTCAGAAATGAAATTTATTTATTGCATAAAGAGTACCAACAGCATACAGTGTAATTTACCAAAGGTTTATTTAAAGTTGGATTTTTTGGGGAGACATATTAGACTTTTAGTGTGCGTTTTGTTGTTCATTCATGTGTGCCTATGAAATGTGTATATTTGTGTGTGTGTGTGTGTGTGTGTGTGTGTGTGTGTGTGTGTATCAGAGAGAGGGAGAGAGAATGAGTGACCAAGAATGTAAGTGCTTTAGGAATGAGATTTATTTACAGTGGAAAGAGAATCCAGAGCTTATAGCAGGATTTACCAAAGGCTCCTTTGGATTTGTGTATACCAACTTGTCTTTAGTAATGTTGGAGACATTCATAGAGTTCAAGTGGCACATCAAAATTTCTTTCATAAATGCAAGTGAATGTCAAAGAGCACACCGAGAGAAGGGCAAATTCACAGAAGGGAATCACTGAATACAGGAGCCAGCTGCTTCTCTGCCTGTATGGCTACAAATAGCCTCCCAATATTACTTCTGCATGCTCTGAGCCTCATAAATTTCTCTCAGATGAAGCTAAAGGAGCTTCTGTTTCCCTGGTGAGAGTTTCTGGGTTGAGCCATCTTACTGTTTGGAAATAAGCAGCAGTGCATCCTGCATATGAGTGAGCTTGATGGTAGAAGAAAAGGGCAAACCCTCATCCGAATAGTAGAAGAAGAGCTGAAACTCTCTCTATTTGCAGATGACATGCTTGTATACATAGAAGACCCAATGGTCTCCATGGAAAAATTACTGGAAGTAATACATGATTACAGTAAAGTTGCAGGAAATAAAATCAATATACAGAAATCGATAGCATTTCTATATATGAATAACAGGCAGACTGAGATAGAACTGAAAAAAGTTATTCCATTTACCATAGCCACAAAAAGTGTAAGATATTTAGGAATAAATCTAACCAAAGAAGTTAAAGACCTCCACAAGGAAAACTATGAGAAGCTAAAAAAAAGAAATTGAAAATGACACAAAAAAGTGGAAGGACATCCCAGTTTCCTGGATTGGAAGAATTAATATAATCAAAATGGCAATTTTACCCAAATTAATCTTCATATGTAATGCAATGCCAATCAAAGTACCAGAAACATTCTTCACAGATCTAGAAAAGAAAATTGTAAATTTCGTATGGAATCATAAAAGACCCCATATTGCCAAAGCAATTCTACACAAGAAGAGTTGAGTGGGCGGCATCTCACTTCCTGATGCAAAAAAACATACTACAAAGCTGTGTTAATCAAAACTGCATGGTATTGGCACAGAAACAGACACGAGGACCAATGGAACAGAATGGAGTCCCCAGAAATAAATTCCCAAACATACACTGATTTTTGACAAGGGGTACCAGTCAAGCCAGTGGGAAAAGGAAAACCTCTTCAGCAAATGGTGCTGGAAAAACTGGATTTCCACTTGCAGAAAGATGAATCTGAACCCCTACCTCTCACCTTTGACAAAAATCAAGTCAAGGTGGATCAAGGACCTAAATCTAAGACCTCAAACTATAAAGCTGCTCCTGGAAAACACTGGGGAAACTCTGGGAGATATTGGTGTAGGGAAAGACTTCTTACATAAGACCCCCAAAGAACAGTCGATAATCCCCGAAATAGACAAGTGGGATTACATCAGACTAAGAAGTTTCTTCATGGCAAAAGACACAGTAATTAGTGTGAATTGACAGCCCTCAGAATGGGAAAATACTTTTGTAAATTATGTATCAGATAAGAGACTGATAATCAGAATACATAAGGAACTAAAGAAGTTGTTTGAAACAAAGATGGTCAACCCTATTAAAAGATGGAAGAAGGAGTTGAAAAAAACACTCTCTAAAGATGACATATGAATAGCCAAAAGGCATATGAAAAAATGCTCAACATCCCTCATCGTAAGGGAAATGCAGATCAAAACAACAATGAGGTACCACCTAACCCCAGTCAGAATGTCTAAGATTAAAAAAAAAAAAATGATAAGTGTTGGAGAGGGTGTGGTGAAAGGGGAACCCTTTTACACTGCTGGTGGGAATGTAAATTAGTCCAGCCACTGTGGAGAACAATTTGGAGATTCCTAAAAAATATACAAATAAAACTACCATATGATCCAGCAATTCCACTCCTCGGTATCTACCCAAAGGACAGAAGAATTCTTCATTGGAAAAGTGCTTGCATATCGATATTTATTGTAGCACTGTTCACTATTGCTAAGACATGGAACCAACCTAAATGCCCCCATACGAATGAATGGACTGAAAAACTGTGACACATATACTCTATGGAATACTATTGAGCCATAAAAACAACAAAACCCTGGCTTTTGACAGAAAGTGGAAGAATATGGAAGATTTACTGCTGAGTGAAGCAAGCCAGGCTATGAAGGAGAGACATTGTATGTCCCCACTCAATATATGCCGAGTGTCTGCACTCTATGACTGAAACTGATTGACTAAAGGATATACAAACACAAGAGATGGGTGTGAATACCAGATGTGGTGTGTGTGGAGGAGTGGGGCCTAAGGAAGGACATTTGGAGGAGGGATACAGGGGCAGAGCATTGATGTGATGGGGAGGTGTGGTGTTATCTGCTGAAGATATTTTGAGTAACTGGACTGAGGAGAAATGTTCACATATTGAAATGTTCACTTTGGAAGCAAAACAATGTGATTGAATGTATATACCAAAAAAATACATAAGTTAAAAGAAGATAAAAAGAAAACAAAAGGGCAAACCCTAACAGTGGACAGAATTGAGAACTGCTCAAAAAACTTTAAGCTGTACCAATAGCCTTCCTGTTTAGCCAGGAAAGTATACATTTATTTTTTTCAAATCCTATGGGAAATTATAAAAGAATTTAAAGTATGAAATGTACAGAAACAATCAGTTGTTTGCACAAATGAGAACTTGAATTATAAAGCAGATGCATTAGTCAGATTTCATTATCTGGTATATGAAGTAAGCAGGCATGTGGGTACTTGAGCCTTGCACAGATGGGTTAATGAAACAAAAAAATTGCACCCCAAGGTAAACAGTAAAAGAATCATTTAAAAATGATTGGAAATCTTGCTACTGGTGACAACATAGATCTGGAGGAAATTATGCAAAGTGAAATAAACCAGTCACAGAAGGATGAATACTACGATTCCAGGAGACCTCAAAAAGCTCAGAGGAAAATAGAATTAAAGTATGAGTTTATTTTTGGTGCAAAAATTTTAAATCCATGCATTTTTAAAATAAGTATTAATACTTTCTATAAATTTTTTGAAGATATACAAAATAGTCAGACTATGGAAGCAGAAGGTAGAATGGTGATCACCAAGGGCTGGGAGGGAAAGGAAATAGGAGCTGTCCCCTTGTTATAAAGTTTCAATTATGCAAGATGAATAAGTTCAAAAGGTCTGCTCTACAATATAGTATCCACAGTGAACAATTCTGTGATGTGCACTTAAAATTTGCTTTATTCATAATGTCAAGGTTTTCTGCTCTTATATGGATGGGTAAGGGTGTCACTGGGTAGGTTCTTAGTCCAGCATACTCAGAACAGACACCATTGTGTTAAATTTGATTGAGAATATTTCTAAAAGTCATTTGGAGGGGTCAGAACATGCCCCTATGTAGCTAAACTGAAGGGGACTGTAAATGTATCTCTTATCAAGTGGCAGGACAGTTTTATAATTCTTTATGGGCCAAAATTTATCACTATGTCTCTGGCCAAGGAGGCATATTAGCAAGGCTGCTGTTATTGCTGGCTTTCTGGTAAATAACACTCCTACTGAGCTGGAATGCTCAGCCACTGGGGAAGGATATGGCCAGAACAAATCATAGCAAATGATCAAAAGGCTCCTGAATAGATTTCAGCTCCTGACACTGGCTGTGCTGTGACATGTAACACTACAAAGCCTTATCTGGGACCCTCATCTATTGCTCAGGGTAGAAGGATCATATCATGCAGGAAGAAGTTTCTAAGGAACTACTCGTAATACCCAGATCTTCTTTATTGAGCCTCTTCGTTGTCTATATTTTTCATTGCCTATATCATACCTGTATTAGTAAGGTATGATAGCAAGTAAGATCTCAGGGTTTTTATGAAAGTAACCCAGCTTTTATCTAATATACAATTATACATAAAGATTTAACTACCATTCATAACCTTATATCTAGATAAACACATAACAAATATTTTAATCTATTTCCTACCAGTCATATTACTTTATATTTCTGCATGAGTAGCCTAGAGAGAAAAATAATATTTTTTTCTTTTATTAAGTAAAAATTATCACCTACCATCATCATTTTTATTTCATCCCATCTTATTTTCAAGGAGGTAACACATTTCATTGGGATGAGAATTGTTTAATTTAGCAAAATACATGTGAAAAGGAGACTACTTTCATTCTATCTTACCCTCTAGGGTATAATTTAAATGAGTAGAACAAGAGAAAGTGAGCACTTTATTAAGTATCTACTCTCTACTGGGCACTATGTTAATTGCTTTTTGTGTGTCATCCCATTAATCTTTCTTGTAATCCTGTCAGGTAGCAACTCATAGTATCCTAACTTAACAGATAAAGCAAATAAGAAAGGAAGATGGTAAATGACTTGGCTCAGGCTCCACAGATAATAATTAACTAGAAAAGTTGGTAAATATATGAAAAAGATCTCTAAGCGTGAAAGTCAGAAACACAACCAGAACTTGGGGGCGGATATTGAACAGAATGAAGTTCCCTAGTAAAGTGGCCAATGAACATCTAAAATACAGCAAGTCTAATATTTCACTTTAAACCAACTTTAAAAAAACTTTTTTAAACAATTATTTTATTTATTTATTTTAATTTGACCATAGAAGGGGAGGAGAGAGAGAGAGACAGCTCAAGAGAGAGAGAGAGAGAAAGCAAGAAAGCAAGCTGCCCGGTCTGGGGTTCGAACTACCATCAGCCATGTGGGAGTCCAGCCCTTAACCACCATGCCATTTGCCAACCCCTTAAACCAATCTTTGTGCTATACAGAATACTACTCCCCACCTAAAATCCCAAATTGTCAGGAAGAGGCTATTAAACTTAATCACCTTTGTGGGAAATATTTATCAAATAACAGGAGAAAATCCCATGTGTTTGTATTAGGATAGTGCAGGGATAAAGGATGAGTCAGGAACAGGAAACAATCAATCATATCCAGAGAATTCCTGGTCACAATATATGGGGGAGAGAGGTGAATACTGGATTCTCCAAAGTACATCAGACTGAGACTTGGTTTAGTACACAACAGCTTCATGTCTTGTGAGATGCAGTCTGGTTTAATAAACAAAAATTTTACATTTTCACCCAGGATGCCTCCACATCTCTATGGTTGGTATATGATGTTGTTTTCTATTGCCACCCTCTTTTTTTCCCTGTTTGGAAAACTATAAACATATTTCTTTCTTCCTCTGGATAATTACCTGATCACTTAGGCAACTTTTATTGTATACATCATGTGTATACTTCATTCTGTGTTTCACATGGATTAATAATCACTTCCTTTGGCCAAGCTTGTGTCTTCAGAATCCAGTAGCGTGGCTAGCATATTATAAATGAAAGACTGGGATTTCTTGAATTAATTTGAATCCATTTTTACAAATTTTTTTTCTATGCTGCACACACACTAGTTGGAAATTTTTACTTCATTCTGAGGCAAAGTGAGGTTACTGAGAAATAACCAAGCAAACAGATCTGCAGGGGGCTTTTATTCTTATATGTGCCAGCCAATATCTTATTTTGAAATCTAGTATGGTAAATGCCAGAAGGTTTGCTCTGCTTTTCACTCTTAATGTTTCTCTTACTTATTCTCAGAATTTAATCCACAGTCCCCTAAAATACTTAGAAATGCTTTTGCCTCCTTAATTGGTTCTTTAAGGCTGACTTCCCTGACACAGTGCAGTATAAAAAAGAAACTGTTCATTTCTTCAAATTACTTTGTTTATTTCAATATGGAGAGCAAGTAACTTAGAATGCAAAAATGTAAGGAATGAATTCTTCTGACTTACATGTTTTACCAATTTTGCCATACAAAATCCATTTTGCCAAAGGATACATTCTTTTGATCGATTTGTTTCACAAGCTCTTGGATAAAGTATAACTGTGCTTTGGGTTAGAAAAGCAAATGATCCCCATTGTCCCTAAATTATTGCTTGTGAACGGTTTACATTGTATATTTAGAATAAAAAAGATGAGATTTTGCTTTTACTAAGCAGTTTCTTAATTTAAATATACTTACTACTCAGTTTTTCAATCTTTGTGTGTCAGAGTTTTGTGTGCTGGTTATCTATTTCTACAATAATTCTGTATTACAAGCAATCACACAATCTTATGGGCATACAAAATAAACTTTTATTCTGCAGGGTCAGCAGGTGGTGTGGTGGTTGGGGGCAATGGACTACCACATGGCCGACTGCAGTTTGAGTCCCAAATCTAGCGACTTGCTTTCTCACTTTCCTTCTCTATCTCTCTCTGGTCAAATTAAATAATAATAATAATAATAAATACAAAGGTTTTGTTTCTGTTTCTTGCTTTTTTAAAGAAAAAAAAGGCTATTATGATGACCTAAACTGGGCTTGGTAGAGCTCACCTATGCATCTTTGGTGAGCTACAGAACAGCTTTGCTAGTGTTGACTGGACTCTCTCACATATCTGAGGCTTCATGGGGGACCACAGGGCTGAGTCAGCTCTGCCCCGCATATCTTCACAAGCCTCCTCCTGTAGTAAGCTTCCTTGGGCAAAGATATCTCATAATCAGAGAAAATCAAACTCACAAGTACTCAAGACCTGAATACCATTGTTTCCTGCTCAAAAAAAAAAAAAAGGCTCAAGTACAGTCTAGGTTCAAGGGATGGGAAAGACTACTTTTTTTTTTTTTTTTTTTGTATAGCAAAGTGGGGACTTTATTGAAGAAGAAGAAAGGAAAAACAGAGCTTCCCAAGAAGGGAAGAGTCCCAGAAAACAGGTTGCCAAGGAAGAACTATAAGAGGTTTTTATTTTGGTCAGAAAGAGCTTTGTCTGGACTTGTTCTAGGTGAGGCTTGTGCATGCATTCCCCTCATGGTGGGGAGGAGCACATGCCAGATGGGTCCAATTATTCTAATGTTGGAGTGGGTATGAAGGTCAAGGTTTCTTTTTCTAGAAGCTTTGGGCCACGAATTTTTCAAGAACAAGATTTACAAGTCTAAAGTCAACATGATAAGGTGACTGGGAGAAGCAGAATGGGGAAGGACTGTTCTATCTGTAAATCAGGTCTCAATCCCCCCTCTGAAGAGGTACCGCTTAACTAGGGCCAAAGACCATTGTGGCTGCTTCCTGCTGAGATGGGATGATGATGATGGGAGATTGGCAGTCAGGGGGTTTTCTTTATGGTAGAAACCACAATTTTCCATTGAAAAGGGCATAGACAAAGGATGGAAGAGGAAAAGAGACAATATTCTGCAATCAATCTAACAGTAGGTCTACTTTTGAAGATATTTAAAACATTAAGGTATTATACACTGAATTTGTGAAAAGCTTAACTCAAATGTTTCTAGACAAATATAATAAAGTAATAAAGAAATTTAAATTAGATGATAACTAACTTTCTGGAATAGGTAGGGAGCAAAACTTTAAGAGGTTTTTTATTTTTATTTTTTTTTTTTTGAGAGTTTTTTTGCTATAGGGTGCGTGTGCTCACTACAAAGACAGAGAGAGAGACAGAAAAGTGAGAAATCACCCCCCGGGGGGGATGGCCATGCCACAGTCCCTTCTCCTCCATTCTCCTCTTGGGATCTTGGGCATGCAGGCACATGTGCCTAGCATGACTTTAAGTCACCGGGTCCAGAACTCGAATGGTGCTGACTACTTGAGAGTCCAGCAACATAGCCACTATACCAACTGTTAGTGCCAAGGTATTTTAAGATCTCTAAAATAAACATTTTTTAAGGAATGGGCCAACCATGAGGAAAAAATAGAAATGTAGAGCCTTTATTGGGAGCACTCCCAGGAGAGGTCGCTTGTCCAACAGAGAGAAACAGAGAGGAAGAGATGGGCCAGAGAAGTTGCACACTGGGGCAGGATTTAACAATTTTTATAAGGGTATATGGAGGGAGAGAATCAGTCCATGTATGGTAAAAGTTTAGGGAGAGAGCAGACATATATGCGTGCCATGTAACATCTGGTGATGTGTGCAGAATAGAGTCCTATGTGCAAAATAGAGCACCATGTGCAGAACAAAGTGCATGTGCAGAGTAGAGAGCATGTGCTACATCCAGGTTAGATCTGAGTGCAGCGCAGGTCTGATGACAGGCTAGTTCTGGGTTATATCACCTGACTGGGGTGTGGCATCCAACCCCCACACCCAAGCTGCCCAGGCCTCCAGCGTAACACATTTATTAAAGTTTTTTAAATATTGCTAAGGTAGACTTTTTTTTAACAGACCATAGTTTAGTTTATTTTTAACACCTATCCTGCCATGAATTCATAAGGAATAGTTTCCAGAAACTCATTCTCCTTTCCATTGGTTCTCACAAAGTGTGCTGCTCTGGGTGGAACAACCTGCGGCATCAGTTAAACCCAAGTACCTTTGCCTTTGGCTTCTTCTGGTCATTTTCCTTCACACATTTTAGGAAACTGTCTCTGCTCTTAGACTGCTTAGGATGCTCAATATGCATATTGTTACTCTTGGCAAGAATCTTGCTTTTAACTTGTTTGTTTACAACAATGCCAACAGCATGCTGGGTAACACCATAGATTCAATTTTGCCATGGTAATATTTGTGGGGCATTCTTTTCTGAACACTACCAATTCCCTTGATGTCTACAATATCTTTCTTGTAGATTCTCATGTATGTTGCAAAAGGAACCACTTCATGTTTTCTAAAAGAACATATATTGGATTTTCCTCCTTTTTCTCTTTGTGTTTGTCATTTTGGTGAATTACTAGAAGGAAGATGGCAGTTCCAGCCAAAAGTGGTAGACATTTTTTCCAAAAATCATTTGTGATCCTGCCCAGAATAAAAAGAGCTGTGCTGAAAATATTAAGTATTTGGGACCAGCAGCTAGCATAATGGCTATGTTGCTGAACTCCCATGTAGTTGACCGTGGTTCGAGTCCTGGACTCAGTGGCTTAAACTCACGCCAGGCACATGTGCGTGCGTGCCCAAGACCCCAAGAGGAGAATGGAGGAGAAGGGATTGTAGCGTGGCCATCCCCCCTGGGGGGTGATTTCTTCCTTTCTATTCCTCTGTCTCTCTCTGTCTTTCTGGCGAGCGCACGTGCCCTATAGCAAAAACCTCTCCAAAAAAAAAAAAAAGAAAGAAAATATTAAAAGTTTTTTTTTGAATCTTCTATATTCATCTACTTTTTTTAATTTCTTTTTTAATTTTTATTTTTATTATCATCATAATCTTTATATTACATTGGATTACATATAACTTTACAGTGTATTACATTGCTTTTTCGAAAGGGAATGCCATGCATGACAGTCAATACAGAGACATTAATCTCCCCGCTTCATCATTCAATGTCTTTTCTATGTTTTTCCTAATCATTATTATTACTATTCTAATTATTTTTTAGAACAGTCAATCACTATTTCTCATTTTGCTTGTAAAAAGACTTTATCCATCATGAAATACTTCTCAGACCAATCCAGTTGAGAATACTATACATGTCATCAACAGGTAATAAGCCATATCTGTTTCTCACTAATGTCCTGCCTCTCTATTTGTTCTCTTGCTATCTTTCTCTATCCTCTTCTCTTCACCTCCCCCATTCCACGCTGTCCTATTCTCATTAAGTACCTTCACTGCTTTTATGTCCTCCAATTTTTCACTCTCTACCATAGAGTGCGGATAGTCAGTATACATTGAGTGGATACATACAATATCTTTCTTTCATAGCCTGGCTTACTTCACTCAGCAATAGATCCTCCATATCTGACCACTTTCTATCAAATGCCAGGGTCTTGTTATTTTTTATGGCTGAGTAGTATTCCATAGAGTATATATACCACACTTTTCCAATCCATTCATCAGTTTGTGGACATTTAGGTTGGTTCCATGTCTCTGGCATTTTAATAAAATGACAGAGTTTCACTGTTGACTATTTTTCCACAATGTAACATATGTTGCGCCATTTTTTCAATCCAGTCATCCATTGGGCACTTAGGTTGACTCCATGGCTTAGCAATTGTGAGTAATGCTGTGATAAACATGGATGTGTAAGTATCTTTCCAACTGAATGTTTACCTATCCTGTGGGTAGATACCCAGGAGTAGGATTTCTGGGTTATATGGTAGTACCATTTTAGTTTTTGAGGAACTTCCATATTGTTTTCCACAGTAGCTATACTTATTTACATTCCCACCAACAGGGTAAAAGGGTTCCTTTTCTTCCACAGCCTCATCAGCACTTATTATCATTATTATTTTTTTTTTTGAGGGGATGGGTATAGCAAAGTGGAGAGTATATTGAAGGAGAGTGAAGGAAAAACAGAGCTCTCTAAAGAGAGGCATCTTGGAAAATGGTTGTTCTACAATAGGTGGGGATTGTTTTTGATCATAGACATTCTGACTGGGGTTAAGTGGCTATTTCATTGTGATTTGGGTTTACAATTCCCTTATGATAAGGGATATTAAACATTTTTACATACACATTTCTGACCATGTGTGTCTTCCTAAGAGAGTTCTCTCTTCAAAAGATAGGAAATCACACTCAGAGAAACATTTGCATATCCATGTTTACTGCAACATTATTCACAGAACATGAAATTAACCTAAGTACCCCAAACCAAATGAATGGATAAAGAGAGAGTGGCATATATACCCAATGGACTACTACTCAGTCATAAAGAACAATGATTTCCTGGGACCAGCAGATGGTGTAATGGACTATTGCTGGATGTTGCTAGACTCCCATGTAGTCAACCGCAGTTTGAGTCCTGGACCCAGTGGCTTCAAACTTACACCAGGCACATATGCATGACTCATGTAAATAACTCAAAGAAATCTGAGGTATCAAAGAGTTCCAAACAGGTTATTTAATGTCTAATCATTTGTTTGAATTTTGGCAAAAACAATTTCTTATATTTACATATGTTAGTGGTAATTTCTTAACTCAGTGGGCCTTATTATATGCAAGGCACTGTTATGCACAATCTATACATTGACTCTCAATATCTCCTTGGGAAGAAACTTGGTTACTTTTCACAATGGGCACAACTAAGGTACAGAAAAGTCAGGTGGCCTGCCATAGAGGTCATAGAGCTAGTAGGTGGTGGAAACAGACTCTAAAGCCCAGCAGTCCAAGTATAGAGTTTCAGACCATACTCTTAACCACTGTGTCATGTGAAGAGCAGCAATCCAAGAAAACATGTGACCTTTAAACGCATGCAGAAACACACTTCCCCTTCAGTGAGCTACTTTAGCAATGGCTATTGAGAACATTTACATTCGAAAATGCTATCTGCCTGTTGTTATTGATACCTGAAAAATAAGTCACATGTGTTTATCAGATTTGGCCCCAAAAAGAACAGAGAAATTACATGGCACCAGTCATTTTCACATCTTCAGATGATTTGCATCCAAAAACAACTGGCTTTGCATTCCATTTCCTCTTCCTCCATTCTCTTTGCATTCCATTTCCTCTTACCCCGTTTTCTGCCCTATAAAAGAATAAACCTGAAACCAGTTCAAGGTCACAATTTCTCCATCAGAGAAGTTGGACCCACCCAATCCTCACTTTCCTATACTCCTGTCTTTGTGTGTTTGTTATTGTGTTTATTTCTAGTCCACAGCCTTCCCCACTCAGAAAAATGTGCTCAGTCGAGCAGGTCCCAGCAGTGTCAGTTTGGTGACAGACTAATACCATCCTTACCCTCCTCTATAATCTGCCTCTAGTCTAAGGGCTAGAAACTAGTAAATACCCTTACTCAAGGTTAGATCCCGCAGTAAAAAGCAGTTATGTGAGTTTTGGAAGACAGAAGACAGGTAGAATCTCTGTTTTGCTTCTTTAGCAGACACACAGCTTCAGCAGGTAGTCTTTTACTAGCTTCCAGGTACTCTGCAAATCATAGATTTCAGTTTTGCAGTCAGATAATATTGTTTCCGTATCTTCCTGGTTTTTGCAAAACCTGATTAAGAACCATAAAACCAGTAGCACCTTTCCTGGTCTTTGCTCACTCAATATTGCCAATGTGTTGTGAGCAAATACTCTGAATTAAATGCCTTTTTACTGTTGAAAACCTCTTCTTCTGATTGATTTGACTGATATTGTGATGGGTCTACAAATAGTTCAAGAGAATAGAAACTCAGAAATAGCAATCAGGGGTTGCCTGTTTTACTTAATTTTAAGTACTGATGATCTTACCATCAGTGAAAAAAATGGAAAACTTGTCATTTGTGGTATGAAATGGCAGAAAGGTTAAATTATCACAGGTGTTTAAATGAAACAACCTGCCTATTGAAGGTCATGCTTGAATAGCCAAACAGCTTCTACGATAGGAGTTTAGCGTGGCTTATGGAGAAGAGGATTCAGATGAAAAGCTTCTGACATCAGAAAATTCCCCCAAAAGAACAAGTATGACAAACTTGAGGATTTAAATTCTTAGATTAAGGTGTGTGTGTATATGTGTGTGTGTACTGCTCTACCACCCCTCACCAGATTCCAATTTGTTAATTCAATACATTAATTTGAATAGCTAGAGTAAACCTGTCTTCTTGGTTAATTTAACTCAATCCTAATCTATATGAAATAAAGTTATATTTTTAAATGTGTTTGTTTTGATATGAAAAAATAAATTTAACCCCTCACTATAGCTCTAGGAAGGCCAAGAGAACTTTTCATTTATGAAAGCACTGAGAAATACATCATCAGTATAGTACCACCATGCTTGAAAACTTCTGTAGTGTTGACAGAAAATATTAAACTATAAAAAAATTAATAATTAATGCAGTTTATTTCCAAGCTGAATATGAGTGACCTAGGCCCAGAGAGGAGACAAACTTGCCTTTCTTGAGGTGATCAGGTACAGGGGTTCTTTTTATTTGATTTTTGAAAGTGACAGACAAATTAGTGAAGAGATTTCCATTGGTCTGGCCCCAAAAGGTGGGACATGTGGAAGAGGAAGCTTATAGGTTATAAATGGGTTCCACAGTTTCTAGGTTGGTAATTGGAAGGGAAGATCTGTTGTTTTGGAATGGAAGAAATGCCTAATCTACATCTCAAGGAAAGGAAAGTTCTATATCTTGGGAAGAGATAAGCAAAAGAATATACTGTAATTGGTTGAAATATACATCTTAAAGATATTATGCCAGGGACAGGATGTAGGAAGAATCCTGTTAATAGAAAAAAATAGTCTGTTAATGTTTGTGGGCATGACTCCTCCTAGGCCCTCTGGAAAGGACTTTGGAAAAATCGAAAAAAGCAATCAGACTTCTGTAGTAGGATGGGTGTACTTAGAAGCAGAGGATGGCACGAAGGCTGAAGAGCTATTCAAAGACCCAAAATCTCTTTAATAAATGGAACTTAGATCCACTTGAAAAAGCACAATGTACCACTGCCTCAAATATTTCCACAAATATTTTAACAAGAAAACTTTAATTACTTGGTAAGGTGATGATTCTCTGGGGAAAAAAATAACCAGATTTCTAGGTTAGTCATTGGCTATATATAGGTTCCAAAATGACACTGCAGACCACAGGTCATAGTGGAGGCTTGTAGAGATCATATGGTAAACAGGATTTCAACCCAAGTCTGTCTTGCAGTAGACCCTTTGGGTATGTAAAACATGTTATGGCTCTTTTCTCCCCTCAATTGCCAAATATAAAGTTGGAATACACGTATTATTAGGCTCAATAATTGAAAAATATCCCATTTTGGTTCCCTAATCCACAGAGTTAACACTATTAAGAAGAGTTAGGCTAAAGACCCTGCAACTGGGGGACCAGTGATTGGCATAATGGCTATGTCGCTGGACTCTCAAGCAGCCAACCGCAGTTAGAGTCCTGGACTTGGTGGCTTAAACTTATGGCAGGCACATGTGCATGCGTGCCCAAGATCCTGAGAGGAAAAGGGAGGAGAAAGGATTGTGGTGTGGCCTTCCCCCCTGGGGGGGTGATTTCTCACTTTCTGTCTCTCTATCTCTCTGCCTTTTTGGCAGCATACATGCCCTATAGAAAAAACCTCTCTCAAAAAAAAAAAAAAAAAAATAGACCCTGCAACTTACCTTCCCCCCAGGACAATAAACTAAAAGCAGTTACTACATCATTGGGACACTGCAGAGATTAGTGCCACCACCAAAGACTTCAGACACAGAGAAGTCATTTGCCCTTACATTTCTGTTTAATTATCTGTGTGTGAGGTGAAAAAAACAGAAGTGTCTTGGAGAATGATAGGGTCTTACTGTAAATTTAAATTAGTATTTATTCCACTGACTGCTATTGGAGAAGCCACTCTTTTATAGGAGAATATCTATAGAGCTCCTGAAACCTGGTATGCAGTTCTACATTGGACAAACACATTTTCTCTATTCTAACCATCAAACTAATCAAAGAACTAGTTTGCTTCCACTGTGCAGAGACTGTGGTATATCCTCACTTCATTATGTGAAGGCTATGTCACACAATCAGTTCTTCAGCTCTATTTTACAATCTAGCTTGCAGGGACTTTACCCAGCTTGCCAATACTACAAAACTGATGAAATCATATTAATCAGATTTAGCTAATTCATTACATGTCTTGATAAGATATGCAAGTAGGAGAGGATAGGAGATTATTTCTACCTGCTGGTGGGAAAATTCAGAAATGTCAGCTTAATGAAGTTTGTGGGAGAAAAATTATCTAAAACCAGAATAGTTATGCCCTCCAGAAAGAGTTACTATATCTTGTATTTCTCGACAACAAAGAAACATAACACTTAGAGGCCCCCAGAAGGCATAGTGGTTACATCTCTGGACTCCCAACATAGCCAACTATGGTTCAAGTCCTGAACCTGGCGACTTGAAAATCACACCAGGCACATGTGTGTGCATGCCCAAAATCCCAGGAAGAGAATGCAGAAGGGATTGTGGCATGACCATCACCCCTGAGAGGTGATTTCTCACTTTTCTCTTATCCGTCTCTCTGTCTCCCCAGCAAGTGTATGCACCCAATACAAAAACCTCTTGGAAGAAAAAATATATATATTTATTTATTTAATTTCCTCCCCTATGTTTTCTTTTTAAATTTGACTGGAGAGAGAGAGAAAGAGAGCGCACAAGACGCCAAGTCCGGGATTCGAACTGCAGTCGACCATGTGGGAATCTAACGCCTTTAACCATCATGCCACCCACCAGCCCCTTATTTAATTTCTTAAATCAATATATACTAGTGGACAACCGCAGTTCGAATCTTGGATCCGGTGCCTTGTACTCATGCTGGGCATGTGTGCGTGCGTGCTCAGGATCCTGAGAGGAGAGTGGAGGAGAAGGGACTGCAGCATGGCCATCCCCCCTGGGGGATGATTTCTCACTTTCTGTCTCTCTGTCTCTCCCTGTCTTTCTGGTGAGTGCATATACCCTACAGTAAAAACCTCTCCAAAAAAAAAAAAAAAAAAAAGAACAACAACAAAAACAATATATACTAGTGGAGTTATTAGTGTATTTGCTAAATAACACCTTAATTGCTAAATTTGATTGGGATCCAAAGTTAAGGTTTTACAGTAGTTCATGCTGTGAAATGAGCAACTTTGCCACTTGTACCTTAAAATTATGGAGATCCAATTGTATTTGAAAGATCTATGAGAAACAGGACACCAAATGAAAATTCTGGTGACCTTTGGGTGAGCAAAATGGAGTCAGTCTCAAGGCTTTTATGGAAAACCTGTTTTTTTTTTTTTTTATGAAAGTAGTGAATTTTCTTCTTAAACATAGTTTCTAGATTCCTACTGTGCTCAGACTGAGACAGAATAGCTGAGAATGAAAACATAAATGACCATGAGAGCTGTTTTTTCCATTATACTCTGGGTATTTTGTGATCTACCCATGGCTATAGTGGAATTGATTTTTATGTGGTTAGACATGAGCAGGTCCTGAAGTTACAAGTTATGTAAGAATTTGTACTCTTATCACATCTACTTTACTCCTTCCACCTCTCCTGTTATCCACACTTAAGGTATCTTGCAGAATTCCTTGTGTTAATCTAAGTGGTTGCACAGGATTTGATAGCATCAACTAGAAGAACACAGCTGTAACACTTGGAGGGACATCTGGAAAGGGAAATGTTGGTAGACAGCAAATTGATTAGGACATCTGGCTGTGTATTTTTCCAGCATGAGAGAATGCCAAAAAATGGACATACAGTGAAAAAATATAATCATTAATTAGCAATGGCTAGTGGGCCAATATTAAAGGATTGGTGACATGGGGTCTGGGAAAGAAGAATATAGATTGGACAATTGAAATAAACACCGATTGTGAGGTTGTATTAAATGTGAATGCCTACTAAATAGAAGTTCTTCATTATCAAGTATATATCTTAACTGATTTCAGGTAGTCAGATTCTTTCCTAAGCTTCCCTGTATTTAATGGGTTCATCAATTAAGTATCCATAGAAATTATGTATGGTTTCAAGTTTCCCCTCATCAATACTTATCTGGCTAGCACCACTGCAGTAAGATTTGTGCCTAAAAAACAAAAGCAAAACAAAACAACACTCCTGACTCTTGCTATGG
Organism: Tupaia tana; assembly: GCA_026018925.1. Classification (NCBI taxonomy): domain Eukaryota; kingdom Metazoa; phylum Chordata; class Mammalia; order Scandentia; family Tupaiidae; genus Tupaia; species Tupaia tana. Next base: position 31,700,050 of record JAKSZU010000017.1, read on the forward strand.
CTTTTTTCTTCCTGAAATCCTTTTGTAAGAATTACTATCTAGACTCAGTGTAGGCATTATTTGTTTTCATGGAATAGTTTCCATTTTGTTTCAAATACAGAAACACTTAGGAAGAGAAGAAGAAAAGAGATCACATGATACACAAGAGATTTCACTGGGATTTCCATGGAATCTATCACTCAGTAGCAGTAAGCTGGATCCCATATGGCCAAATGTAGAGTTCAAGTCCCAGACCTGGTGGCTTGGAAAAATATGCCATGCACATGTGCTTGTGTACCCAAAATCCTGAGAAGAGAATGGAGAAGGGACTGCAGCTAGGTGATCCCCCTGGGGGCTGATTTCTCACTTTCTCTCTCTCCCTCTCTCCCTCTCTCCCTTTCTCCTTCCCTCCCTCCCTCCCTCCATTTTTATTTCAAGCAAGTACATGTGCCCTATAGCAAAAAGAAATGTATATAGAGATAGGTATCTATATATACACCTGCATATACACACATACATTTTGTTCTATCTTCAAGTGAGTGGGTGTATTGTTTTGTGATTGTGTATGCATTACTGCAAGGATAGAAGACTGTCTTTGCAGAAGAGTGGGCTCGATTATAACTAAAAATGTTCATGACAACACTCCTATATTAGAATTTTACTTTTTTTTATACTATCAGTGAATGAGAGGTTAAGAAGAAAATAGATCAGTGACTTTTTTTTTGGGACGGAGGGAAAACTTACTTATTTTTATTTGTTTTTTTTATACATTCAATTGCTATACATTGTTTAGCTTGTAAACTAAATGTGAAATACACCTCAGACCAGTCGAGAATTCTATACAGGTTATTATCAACAGGTAATAAACCATTTCTGTGTCCTACAGACATTGGTCTTACCTCTCTATTTTTTCTACCTAACTTTCTTCTCTATACTCTTCCCCCCTCCCACCCTTTTTCCACACTGTCTCCAGTGCCCATAACTATTTCCAAGGTTTATTGAAACATATTTATCATCACCTGCAAACAATAATAGCAGTTGGAAAAAAATATATAATTTTTTAAAAATTATAAACAAATTAACTTTGTAACAGCACAAATTTAAATTGGCCTGAAAATTTACCTATTGCTCAAGAGTGTGTTTGGCCTACAACAAACAAACCCATTTTAAGAGTATAGTTTGGTATGTTTGAGTAATTGCTTATAGTCATATAATCATCAGTGCTGTAAAGACATAGGACATTTTGTCACCCCAATAGCATTAACTACAATAGCATGTTCAATTTCTTCAACAACTTTTCCTTTGTGTCCACAACTTGGCTGTTTGGCTAAGGAGGCAAAGCTTTTGGGCTGTGTCAGCTTTTGACATGTCTTCCTCACTAAGCTTTTTTTTTTTTTTTTTTTTTGGAGAGGTTTTTTTTTCGCTATAGGGCGCGTGTGCTCGCCAGACAGACAGAGAGAGACATAGAGACAGAAAGCGAGAAATCACCCCCCAGGGGGGATGGTCACGCCGCAATCCCTTCTCCTCCATTCTCCTCTCGGGATCCTGGGCACGCACGCACACGCGCCCGGCGTGAGTTCTAAGCCACCGGGTCCGAGACGCGAACCGCGGTCGACTACGTGGGAGTCCAGCGACATAGCCATTACGCTAACTGCTGGTTCCCTTCCTCACTAAGCTTTATAATTATAGTTTCTGATACAGTGAGAGGCACAAGACTCTTCTTTTCACTTGAACACATAGAGGCTATTGCAGGTTTTATTAATTGGCTTAAGTTTAATATTGCTGTTTCTCAGAAAAGTAAGCCAGAAGAGGAAGAAAGAAATGGAGAATGGCCAGTTGATGGAGCAGTCAGAAGACACATGACATCTTTCCATTCAGTGTGCCATCTTATCTGTAGGGGTGAGTTTCATAAGCACAATAAAATGAGATACAAAAATAAGTACTGTACTGTTTTCAGTATTTTCGCTTCTATGATGAACTTTTGCTTTCAGGAGATAATGTTAATGTGCCCGTAGGCTCTCTGCTGCTTCTCCCTTCCATGATGTTTTCTTTCCTCCAGACCAGCTTAGCTCTCCACAGAGGGTTGAGTGGAAAGTTTGAGCGACATTTCTGCTGGAAATCAGTGTGGTAGTTGTTTTCTGCCTAGAGATAACCTGGTTTGTAGTATCTATCCCCTGGCTAATGCTAACAGTACAGCATGTGTGTAACTTCAGTTGCTCTTGTCAGTCTGCAGTTTGACACTGTCTGACACACAAGCCTCCTTGCGTTCCCAACTCAGAAAGGGTTTGGAGTCTTATAGAAGCTTCACTGTGTAAGAATCACTGGTTATTAAATCATTGGCGATTGATGACTAACTTGACCTTCAGGCCCTTTTCCCTTCCTGGTGATAGTCATCAGGGATGGAGCTGAAGGTTCCAAAGTTCTAATCACTTGGTTGGTTTCCCTAGCAACTAGCTACCCATTCTTAGAAGTTTTCCAAAAGTCACCTTAATAATATAAACTCAGGTATGGTTGCAAGGGGCTGGAAATTAATAATAAATATCATCCATTCACCTTTCTTAGTTTCTTTGTTTATATGAGAGAGAGAGAGAGACAAAAATATTCATTTTTGACAAGGTTTCAACATGTCATGATACCTGTGCCCCAACTTCCCAGCTAGCTAGGACTATAAATAAGCACATGCCACTGCACCAGCCTATTCAGGTTGGGCCGGGAACTGAATCCAGGCCCCTGGCCTCTGTCACTGCATAGCAGTACACTAGCAGTATGTGCCACCTTGGCTGAGTATATACTTTCATCTTTATAGAGACCATTTGAAGTCAGGAACAAAATCCAGTTACAACAAAAATGCTCTCCTAGCTCTTATCACAAACACTTGAAAGGTTTTATGAGCTCATGCCAGCACCAAAGAAAAAGATCAAAATATATCTTTTACTCTTTTTAAAAAATTTGATAGAGGGTGTGTGTACTCACTGGAGACAGAGAAAGAGAGAGAGAGAGAAAGGAGAGCACACCTCCCATGAGTCACATCACAATCCCATGTCTTCCATTTCTCCTTTCAGGATCTTGGGCATACGCACTCAAACCACACTGTCTGCCATGTGGAGTCCAGCCATCTTCACCACCATGCTACCGGCTGACCCTTTATTTCTTATTATTTCACACTATCACAATTAATATTTAAAATGGTTGATTTAAGTATAAACTTACAACACCTAAAAGAACATTGATTGTAGACCATAGCTTTATAAAGTAAATCTTAGCTGTCAAATTATATTATTTGCAGATTTTTAAACTTCTCCCACCAAGCATTTCCTAGTTATTTAAAGCAACACCAAACAATATAGTCTGAAAATCAATGACAGTTTGTTTGATACAGCTTTAACTAAAAAGTCATTTACTTCCAGGGCCAGCAGATGGTGTAAGGGTTACATTGCTGGACTCCCACATAGTCAACCACAGTTTGAGTCCCAGACCCAGCAGCTTAAACTAACACCAGGTACATGTGCATGTGCATGTGTGCCTAAAATCCTGAGAAGAGAATGAGGGAGAACAGAGTGTGGCATGACTATCCCCCCCGGGGGGTGATTTCTTGCTTTCTGTCTTTCTGCCTCTGGCAAGCACATGTGCCCAATAGCAAAAATTTATCAAAAAAATATATTTTCTTGGTCCCTTTATGAATTTTTAAAAAATAACCATCTCTCTCAAAAAATTCTATTGCACTATAACCTTGACAAGCTTAATCAGAATTCTGCTCACAGTGGATGAGTTTAAATAGGTGTTCTTTTTTTTATGAGGACACTGACTTGAAATTCTTTTGTAGGTCTATCAAAAGGCAACTAAAGAAACAACCCAACCTTGAAATTGAGTACAAATGATTCTATATTATACGGTGTATTTGACTCCATTTCCAAATAATTATTTGAAGAGGAAATGCTCTAAGTTAAAACAATCCTATCTTTGTCTTGTCCTTATTACTACACTTGCATAGAAAGCAATCTAATTGTGATATGCAGGAGAGCACAATATCTAACACAAGGCTAAATGGTAGATTCTTAATACGTTTGAACATAATAGATAAGTATTTTCAACTTTAGTAATACCTTCCACAGAGAGCAAGCCAGTTGACATCATAATGCTTTATTCATAAAGTTGTCAAGTAAATGAGGATTTTCTCTTATTTTCTTTATTTTTAAGGTGTATTGCTATGGATTTCTCTATATTTCCTCTTCTATCAGATCTTCAAAAGTTGTGAACTATGTGAATGGTACTGTCATTGTTGATAAAATGGCCGAATCTTTGTATGTATTATAAGTCATTTATATTTTCCCTTGTAACTTACTTACTCATAAAATCTGCCAAGCATTGGGAAATCTAGAACAACAAAACTCAGTTACTAAAATGGGTTAACTATAATATGGCAGCTGTGTTTGCTGTGTTCTAGACTCTGTTCTAGGCACTGAGACCTACAGTAGATATGGAAGCATAAATTTCATCTCTCGTAGAGTTTGCAGCCTCATTCCAGGGAGTACCATCATATACAAGTAAACATATAAATGAAAAGAGTCTCAACACACAAGTGGATTTTGACACAAAACACAAATCAGATCATACTGTGATAACTGGTGGCACAGAGAGGCACACTACCTAAGACTAAAAGGAGAAGAATTTCAGAGAAGAAGACCTAAGTCCATCAGGTATCACTACTTTAAATGCCCATGTTTAGCAAGGAAACAAGGGTGTTTGAGGGCATTCTCTGAAAGAGAAGCCAGTCTGTGTAGTCAAAGACCCTCTCTCCCCAACACACACCTTGGATATGCGAATGTTTCTCAACAAGGAGCAAATCAAGGACTACCAAGGATGGAAGACCCATTACCAAAACAGCTGTTTACCACAGTGACCATTGTAACTTATTGAAGGGGCAGTATATGTCTGTCTGCCTTATGGTTTAGTGAAAGACTCTCTGGAACCTTAATATTCAGTTTCAAGGCAACTGGAAAATAAGTATCAGCTTATATCACAATTTGTTACAATATTCCTCTCTCCATAAGAAGGAGAGTAAAATTAATTATTTTAAGCATATGAAACTTTGAGGAATTAAGTTCTTATGCCGTGCCCCAGATTACAACTGGAAATCCATTTTCATGCAATTCAGAGAAAAGGTTTATAAATATTTATTACAGAGAGATTTGCATGGAATTCTCATCAAAAAATCACATATACACAAGGCCAAAAAAGATACAACTAGAATGAATGAACTAATTTTCTAAGACCAAATTGTTCACTGGGTTCTAGTAAATTTATATGTATACATTCTATAGCTTTTGACATATATAAAAGAGAACACTGGTTAACTGTGATTAACAGGAGCTATGAATCTTCTTAAATCATAAAAACAAAGCAGTGAATTTCAAATATATATTTTAAATACGTTGTAATGTAGTCACAAAATATACCAAGATTAAAAGTATCAGATAAAATAGAAAGCTAAATAGATGAAGAAAAGACATGTTTAAGCTTCAAACACTCCTGAAGTGACCTGTAGGCATCAGGAAAATTGGCTGGTAGATTTTATTGGATTATATAAATTTAGAAAAACATTGACAAAAGACACAGGATAAAGATATATGAATCACACATGTTTTATTATCAAGCAATAATGAAAGCACATTTTGGATTATGATGGTATCCACTATTTAATAATAACATGTGCCTTTAAAGATAGTGCATTAGTAAAGTTTATTTTCTTAAATGATCAGTCTCTAGATAGATCCAAGATTCCATTTGAACTCTGTATGCAATCGCCACTCAACTTTCTGTTGATAATGGTATTTCATAGCAACTGCACATTTCATAGCGATTTTGCAAAATTCAACCATAACTTAAAACAACATTAAGATCATTTTACCCAGGCTACTTTGGTTTAAATTAAGACTCTACTTGAAACAGAAATGGGTCCTTCACAATTCATAAACCATTGATTTGCCCACCCTTCTCCAATTAGTTATCAGTTGAAAATGATTGATTTGTATGATGGACAGAGAAATTTAGATTAGAACAACTTCAAATACTTCAATCAAAACTAACACCTTCACATAGTGCATGTTATATTTAAAATTCTTTATATCTTTGAGCTATCTACAGCTTAGCTGAGGGAAAACAGAAGATAAACACATTTACTTTTGGTTCTATTTGTAGTTTTGTTTTTAACAGAAAGAGCAGGGTGGAAGAGGTCATTTTCCTCTCCTCCAACACTAGACCCTAAGTGACCCAGGGCTGCACTGTCAAAAAATGGGTTCAGCAGAACTGAACCTCAACTGGCTCGGTCTGGAAACTCTGCCTCGCCCCACCCCACAGCTAACACTTCAAGTGCCTTCGCTGAGGACTCGTGGTGTCCTCCGTGCAAATAAGAAACTGCATTTTAGCCTTTCTGACAGATAGAAGGCAGACACCGAGCCTCAGATGTACAAAGGTCATCCTAATGGATGAGATCAGTTTAGAAAACTCTCCGAAACATAGGACACGCTCTCCAAGGAGACAAAAGTTGTAACAATCAAGACCTAGAGAGGGTCTAGGGCGACTCTGAGAAAGCGCCCCTCTCCTTTCTCGGCCCTGGAGTATGCTCTGTGAGCCTGGACCACAGGCATCCTGCGCAGAAAGCCAGAGCAGGGAAGCACCCCACATCCCCGCCCAAGTCCGCCAGAGACTAAAACTGACGCCCTCTTGGCTGTGATTTCCCGAGGGCTCTTCGGACTAGAAAGGGACTGGGGAGAGCTCAAAGAGCAAAGTCGTAAAACCCCAGGGAGCAGCCTCCTATGATTGATATCGATCATCAAGCCAGCTGCAGGCACTCAGGAGGGGTCCTGCACCTAAGCCACATTCCCAAAACCACTCCCCCGAGCGCTCACCTGCTTCGTCGGGAAAGCAGAGCCACAGTGGCGCGTTGGCAAGCCCTGTTCCAGCAACAGGTTCTGCCCCTGTCCTGGCTACTTCTGCTGGTGACAGCCGGTGAGCCAGGAAGCCCTGGAGCGCAGTTTACTGGTTTCTGGCTCCCAGAACCTGAGCTGGCCTCCCGGAGCTCGCTCCGCGCCCCTTGTCTCCTTAGAGGAAACGTCACTCCTCCAGCCCCAGCCAGCCTCTGGGATTCTGAGGACGCTCACAGCCCGCGGAGCGGCAAGCGCTTACCTCCGGGGGAAATCAGAAACCCGTGCGCAGCAGAGAAAAGGAAGCATCCCTGTGGCTATGTTGGCTGCTTGGTCCCACACCCCTGAATAATAATTTAGCTACTCTGTACCTCGGTCTCCTCATTTGTAAAATAGAGATGACTATACTAGCAAATAGGTAATCCGAGAACTAAGTCAATGCCCATGTGCAAAAGTGCCTGGAATGACCCCTTTATTAAATCGTTTCTGTAGAGTCATCATGGATTACAAACTGAAACAACCCACTCCTCGCTCCAAAGCTGACTTTACTCGGTCAAGTGTTGGAAAGGCCTTAAAAGTCTCTTCTTAGCTTACAAGAAAACCTATCTGAAATTCCAGAAATGTGAATTCATAACTCAATCAGAAGTGGAAAAGAGAGAGCCAGGGCAACAGTGGGTCTAGCACAACAAAATCTGCTTAGTTAAAATTAGCGGTCATGCTTAAACTCCAATGCATTCGTTTAAGGTGATAATTTAAGGTGTAAGAGTATTCCTGTGTGTGTGTGTTGTCAGGATCGATCCTCTCCACAGTACCATAGATTGCTGTCTAATTTTTTTCCAGTCCTCTCCCAGGCACTCAGGTTCAGTTACATGTCAGAGATTACTGTAGTAGTGTTGAAATGACAAAGCAGACTCCAGAAGCCAGATTTATTCATTGTATGATTACATGGTTCTGACTCAATCACTGTACATGTAGGATATAGAAAAAAGTTGCTTGGAAGAGAGACCTTTTAAAATAAGATTCTTTCTTTGGTCTTAGATGAAAGTTACAGATTTGATTAAATCTGTGTGTGTGTGTGTGTGTGTGTGTTTATTTAAACCAGGATTATGACAATTATGAGGATCCAGGAAGCGGTATCTCCCCTAAAACTTTACCAATTTAAGGTAGAGATATTGGTCTCACTTCTCTAAAGTTTATCAGGATACCAAAGGCACAGGAAAAAAAAATCACAGGGGTGTGGGTGTTGGGAGACATTAAGTAGATAACTAACAGTAGGCAAGGCTTAGGAGAATAAATTGCTTGAGTGAAATAATTCCAGGAAGACTAAAGCATTCTGTATTTAATCTGACATCCTCAAATCAAAAAAAATTTTAATAAAAGTGGACCTTCACCCCATGTCTCCCTCTTGCCATTGGAAAAAATGGCCAGCAAAATGAATGAGAAGAATCACAATGCTTTTGATGAGACAGTGAGGTAATGTCTAGCTCGTAAGAATTCTATCACAAGTTGAAAAAATGTAAAATGTGTCATATAATAACCACTGAAACTGTAAGTCAATTTGCCTATCTTATAAAACAGTAGACTGTAAGAATTACTGTCCAGTCCCACCCCAACCCAGCCCTCATTAGATAGATTAGGACATGTCCATAAGCAGGAAAAATAAAAAATAAAAATAAAAAAACTACATACAACTAGAGAAGGTGCTGGAATGCACCTCTCTCTGATTGCTTCCTCTTTGACAACCACACAATTCACCCTTTTATTCCGCAGACTCTGCTTTACCTGGTTCCCATACAAGGTGGCATTTACCTAGCTGAAGTCCATCTCTCCAACTGTGACATTGTTTCCCAGCTCCTCCGCCTTTTCAGGATTCCCATACGCTCTCTCTCCTGTATTTCTCTTCATACTGTCAAATAAGTGATTCCCACTGGCTTTTGGATAAGAATAATCTCTCATATTTATTTATTTATTTTTAAATAATGATTTATTAACTTCCATTTGCTATTATTTTTTTCATTTGACCAGACAGACACAGAGAGAGAAAGGGAAAGCGAGAAAGTAAGCCACCAGGTCTGGGACTCAAACCACAGTTGGCCATATAGGAATCCAGTGCTTTTAACTACCACACCACCTGCTGGCCCCTGTAATCTCTCCTATTTATAACAAAATGAAACAAAATTCGTGACTGCTTTCCTCAAGGCCTTAGAGTTGAAGCCTGTACCACTCCTTCCCAGGAACCAGCACATTGTAATCTACTGTCCAATCCTGCAGCTGTTTTCTCACTACTTACTCGTCAACCACCTGTACTCAAGCGTTTGACCTTTATCTAACACTCTGGCAAAGATCATCAACATCCTCCATGATAATAAATCCAAAGGGTATTTTTCAGTGTACATCTTACTTGGCTTTGAGCAGATTTATTTAATTCTGAAATTTTCTTCTCTTGGAACATATCAAAGAATAACCCACTATTTTTACATTGTTTGTTTACCTGCATTCTGGCTCATCATTTTTTTGTATCATTTGTAGGATCACCATTTCCTACACAACTGTCTAATAAAGGTGCTTAAGGCCCAGTGCTAGGTTAGCTTTTCTTACTCTGTATTAACTTTCTATGCATTCCCATCCATGCCTGTGACCTCATTTATCACATATATGAAGGACACCCATACACCGACACCTCCAATCCAGACCTCTTCACTGAGTACCATACTGTTACTTGACATGGCCAAAGGCGATCTCATCATGACCTCATACTCAACACATATAAAGTTATAATCATGGTTTTCTTTCTATAACATAGCTCTTTATACCTAGCTCTTTAAGGGCATTACCATTGCTCTTTCTCCTTGTTGGCTTAAATAAAGTGGCATTCAAGCTTCTCTCTTAAATCATGGAGTTAAAAATTACATTCTGAGGATGGCAGAGGAGCAAGAAAGAAGGGACTTGAATCACTGACAGCTCTGGGAAGCTTCTCCAGTCAAGACTGGCCTTCCCTCTGCACTTCTGTAACATGAGAAGGAAGTAAAAGTCCATCTTAAGAAAAACATACACAGGAGCCAGCAGATGTCCTGGTGGTTAAGGTGCTGGATCCCACATGGCTGATACCATGGTTCAAGTCTGGACTTGGAGGTCCAGAAAAACACACTGGGTGCATGTGTATGCATGGATGCCCAAAAATCCTAGAGGAGAATGGAGAAGGGATTGTGACATGGTCATCCCTCCTGAGGGGTGATTTCTTACTTTCTCTCTCTCAAGCACACATACCCTATGCAAACAAATCTAAAAAACAAAAAATTATGCACATCATGTATCTTTATAAGAATATATATATATATATATATATATACTCCTCACGTAAGTGGAAAACGTGTATAGTTTTAGGTAAATGGGAAATATATACTACTACTCATTGCCATATAAATATTATTAAGTTTATCTACATACTATATTAAGATATATTATATTCCATCAATAGTATCCTACCTAGTACTCTAATTTAGGAAACATTACCTTTAGACTATGAAGATGAACTGGTATGTCATGGTGCAGAAAAAAGGAGCAGAACACTGAAACTCCATGGAAACTTTGAGAAGTCAGGTTCAAGAAAGCACAAGAGAAAGGAGAAAGTAAACCTGGACCCCCCAAAAGAAACGGATATGAACCAAGTAGCCAAGGGGAAAACAATAGAAAGCAAGACATACAGAAAATGCCATAACCTTAATTGTCATCATTTCTGACCCAGTATTTTTGTTTTTAACTCAGGCTGATTGTCTTCTTCCCCCCACCCCACACCACTTTTTCAAGGGCAAAAAAGGAGCTTAAGAAAAAAAATTTTAAGAAAGATTTTTGCTATAGAGCACGTGCAACTTGACAGAGAGACAGAAAGCAAGAAATCACCCCCCAGGGGAATGGCCACATAACAATCCCTTCTTCTTCACTCCCCTCTTGGGATTTGAGCACACACGCACACGCGCCCAGTGTGAGTTGAAGCCACTGGGTCCGGGACTCGAACCATGGTCAACTACATGAGAGTCCAGCAATATAGCCAGTATGCTAACTGCTGGTCCCAAGCCTGGAATGTTTTAAGCTGCTGGGTCTGGGACTCTAACCGTGGTCATCTACATGGGAGTCCAGCAACATAAATGTTATACTATCTGGTGGCCCCAAGAAAAATACTTTTAATCAAAGAAGAAAAAGACTAATATTTATGTGAAGAAAAATCTGAAGACTAAAGACATAGATAAATACAAACTTTGCAGAACTATAGGGAGTAAGAATATGGACATTGCTAATAATTAGAAAAAATTGCAGATTAACATTTAAGTACTTTTTTCTCATTTAAATTAACAACATGCTTTTCAGGTAGTTAGGAAAGTATAATCAGCCGAACAATATATATTAAATGTCAATAAAAATGTTCTTAGACTCCAATTCAGTAAACTTTATTATTCTTGGGAATAGACCCATTGTAAACATTTTTTTAAGTGAATTTAACAAGCAGAAAGCTATTAGTTTTTATTTTTTTTGTGTGTGTGTATGTGTTTTGTTTTTGATTTTGTTTTTGCTTTTTATAAGAGAGATTTTTGCTATAGGGTTCAAATGCTCACCAGAGATAGAAAGCTGGAAATCATTCCCCGGGGGATGACCACACCACAATCCCTTCTCTTTCGTTCTCTTCCTGGGATCTTGGGCACATATGCACACACACTCAGTGTGAGTTTTAAGTTGCTGGGTCTGGTACTCGAACAGTGAATGTCAATGTGGGCATACAACAGCACAACCATTATATCATCTGTTGGTCCTGAAAGCTATTAACTAAATGATATAAAAGCAAGAACAATATGGTATACTAATGCAATGGAATTTATATGGCCATGAAAAGTTTGAATGACAATGATAATTCCAACAAAGAAAGGAATATAATATTCATTGAAAATTAGCATATTTTAGATAAATTATATTTGTACAAAATATGAATTCTTATGAATGTTTAGATGAATATCTGAATGTGAGGGTATGCAGCCTAATAACAAGAGGCAGTTATCAGAATGCCTCATTAATCACTTTACTATGAACCTGCTGACACATGCCTTGAATGTGAGGGGTTCTGTGAAACTATTTATTGGGTTTGGGAAACATCCTGACTCTGGCTAAGTTATGTGATGCCCATTTGATACAATATTTTTGGCTTGCCCACTGTCCTCTCTGAAGTAAACCAGATGACCGTCAATGAAGTTTCAACAAACCAGCACACCTGCCGATAAGGAAGCTGGCTTGGTGCATGATGTATACCCAGGTCATTCATACATGAAAACAGCAAGACCCTAAAAATGTTTATTCTGTAGGTGCTTATTTCCGACTGTGAGACTTTAACTGCATTCCTGTATGCTTGCAAAAATCTCACAATGCTTTATAAAATTTATAACTAAAGATGCTCAGCATGACGGAGCAGCGCAGCTTGTCTGTGTTTCCCTGCATTTCTGTCTCCATGCCTTTCCTTTTTCCCCCAACCCTTTGCTTTGAAGGACCAATCCCCACAATGTACACCAACATCTGAATAATAAAGTAATCCATATATTATGGTATTTTGATTGTGAGTAAATGTATTTTTCTTTTTTAAAAAAATTTCTGCCATAGGGCACAAGTGCTAACTGGAAAAAAAGAGAGATGCAGAGAGACAGAGACACAAAAAACAATCATTTCTCCCTTCAGGAGGGGAATAGTCATGCTGCAATCGCTTTTCCACTTTCATCTTCAGATTTTAGGCATGCACAGACACACACTTGAGGTGTTGAGCTGCCATTCCAGGGCTCAACCTCAGAGCTGGTAATGAGGGATCCAGCACCTTAACCACCAAGTCGCCTGCTGGCCCCAACTTCTTGTTATTGTTAGAATATACATGTGCTCACAAGAGAGAGAGAGAAGGCTGGGAGAAAGTACTCCCCCCCCACCCCCAGGAATGGTTATGTCTCAATCTTCTCCCTTTCTCCCTTTTGGGATTTGAGGCTAGCACATACATGCACTTGACATAACTCTCAAATCACCAGGTCTAGGCCTCAAACCATTTGGTCAGCCATGTGGAATCCAGCTACCTTATCCACCAGGCCACAGAGCTGGCCTAATTTTTAAAATTAATTATGCTATAAAAATATTGCTATTATTAGAAAATAAAATTGGAAAAACACCAGAATGGAAATTAGATGCCCTAGAATCTGTTCTAGTCTTGTCATTTTGTATCCTTTACTCACTTTCATCGGATCAGTATTTTTTTTCCAAATAAAATATAAAAGGATTAACTATTATAGTTTTATAAGTTGGAAGAGCCTGTGGTTAAAACTCCCAGCTAGCAAACTTTCTCCATTTCCACATTAGCAGTTTTTAGTCTTTCCAGAAGTTGGATCATCCACTCTGAATATTGGCTGACTTCATGCCACTAGATAACGTCACGCATCAATACTTTGATGGGAGGAAGGGTGGAGCTTAGAAAACTACATACAATGCTATTCTTGAACTCAAAACTTTTTTCATTTTACCTGTTATGAAGGGGCAAGACACATGATTAGTGTGCAAGGTTTCCAGATAGAAACATCAAAGACATTTGAGCTGGATCTCAAGGAGTAAGTACCATTTGGACACATCAGATGGTGAGTAGATTAGGTATTTTAGGCCAACAATAAAGGATAGGCAAAGCCTGGAGCTGAGAATTGTATGAAACTGTTCTTTGCTGGGTTTGGCAAAAGCACTACAAAAGAAAGCAGAGTGTTTAAAGACTTCCTAGAATGAGGGCCACTGAGGACTAACTCCATATATCGAGTGCTCCTTCCACTCCCTCTTTCTCCTTTCTTCTGATAGCTGGCTGCTGGCCCAGCTGAACCTTGTAAGCCCCTCATGACCACTCCCTTTTCTTATGGAACTGGCCATGGCTGGGGCTGTTCCCAAGGTATGCCTCACTCCCGTCCCACAGTCAGCATCACAAGACTAGAGGACTAAACCCCAAAGAGTAACCCAGAAACATTCTACTGATACTATTCATTGATAAGCTGATCTGGTATCAAACCCCTAAACAACGTGTGTCTCTACATGATTTATGCATGGTTTGTGCTTGATATGTAAAATCTGAGCCTGTGTTCACTGACTGCGTGGACCATTCTCCACCCAGCTGTCAGTGGAGCTTCCCTAGTAAGAAAACTCATGTATTTCTCTGTTGGACCTCCAAGAGTGTCCTTTGGAATTGGTAAACATCATGGGCGGGCATCCCCAGAATAGGAGCTCCCCACCCCAAACTGTCACTTTGCATGTCATCTGCACAGCTGCTTTCAAAAGCAGTGGGAGATGTTTTTGCAACTGATGGTCTTGAACTCTTAAGAGGTACCTGTGCTTGGAGTTCTGCAGTACAGCCATGACCTAGGAGGGATGGAACTGCCTTGGTTGACTGAGGTGGCTAAATAGAGCCTGGAGTCTTGTTTCTCATTCCCCACAACTTGGGTGTGGAATAGAACTGAACCAAGCACATCGATAATCTCTGCTAAGGAAATACAGAGGCGCTGAGAGAGCTCAGGTCAGGATAAACAACTGCTGATCACAGGCATTACACATTCATAGTAAGGACTCAGTAGCACAGATAGCAACAACACATTTCTCTGAAAGTCCAGATGAGACTGGTTTTAGCTCAAGGGACACAGCTTAACCATCATTGCCTGGCAGAAAGGTCATTTTTTTTTTCTTTGAGAGGTTTTCACTATAGGGCGCATGCGCTCGCCAGACAGACAGAGAGAGACATAGAGACAGAAAGCGAGAAATCACCCCCAGGGGGGATGGTCACGCCGCAATTCCTTCTCCTCCATTCTCCTCTCGGGATCTTGGGCACGCACACACACGCGCCCGGCGTGAGTTTTAAGCCACTGGGTCCAGGATGTGTACCGCGGTCAACTACGTGGGAGTCCAGCGACATAGCCATTACGCTAACTGCTGGTTCCTGCAGAAAGGTCTTTTTTTATGTATTATTATTATTTTTTAATTTGGTATAGGGCATCTGCATGAGAGAGAAAGTGACAAAGCAAGCCTCCAGGTCCTGGACTCAAACCACAGTCTGCCATGTGGGAGCCCAGAGCCCTAACCACCATGCCAATGGCTGGCCCCAGGCTCTTTCTTTTACCTCCAAAGGAGGTGTGATACCATCTTAGCAGGAAGAGATAAGAATGTACTTAAGACACAATTTTGATATTTCCATGCAAAAACAGATTGTGATATGAATACATATTTCAAAGTTTTGGTTGTCTACCCTCTTCACTATGAAGAACATCACATTGGTTACAGAAAATAAGGAAACTACATTTATGTTGTATGTTGAAGTATGCTATCTAAACGTGTGACTCTGCTACCAAGATTTACGTCCTGGTGGCTTCATCTACTAGTATACGATCACAAAAAGTTACTAAGATTCCTTAAATTTTATTTCCATTAAAAAATAGGAATAATATAATTTCAAATGAGAAAATTTCATACAGTGCTTTGGAAAAATTGATAAATGTCCATTATTTATTGACTTATAATAATTTCTATGGGCTATGTTAAGCCCCTTTTAATCATTGTCCCCATTCCATCCTGATGACAGTTCTAAATATGATTCTTTTAAAATCTATTCTACCCTATTTTTACAGATGAGAATTTTGTAGCTTATAACAATGGTTCTCAAATTTTAATGCCAATTTAAATGGAGGATTTCTTTTTTTGAGCAGCTCTGACTCAGTGGTTCAGGGGTGGGTTTGAGAATTAGCATTTGTAAAAAGCTCCTATAGCAAATGCTGCTGGTTCACAGATCATACAGAGTGACAAGGACTTGCAGAAGTTAGTAATTACCCCATTGCATACCAAACAAGAGATAGAAACAGTGTTGAATACCAAATCTATTTAAGCTTCAAGCCTTCATGATTATCCATTTTGCCTTCCTCGCTCTACATTAAGAAAACTAAAGTTAGTTTATGCAGTCAGACTACAGGAACCTTTGGGCCAGCCCCATGGCTCAGCAGTTAAAGGAGCTAGACCCCACATAGCTGACCACAGTAAAAGTACTGGCTGTGGTGCTTTAAGGAACATGCTGGGTGAGTACCTGTGCCCAAAATCCTAATGGGAGGAAGGAATGGAAGTGGAGGGATTGTGACAAGACCATGCCCCATTGGGGAGTGCTTTCTTCCTCACTCGCTTTCTAGTAAGAACATGCACCTCCTAGAAATAAATAAATAAGAATGCGGGGTTATTTAATGAATGATCTGGAAACCAATCAAGGGCTAGTCATGAATACCTGGGCTTGCTAAGATTTAGGAACTTGTCAAAGCAATGAGGAGCTCATGCACATGAGACAAATTGGTGTCTAAACACTCTAGCTTCTAATGATAAGTGCTAGTGGGGGTGTGGTGAAAAGGGAACTCTCTTACACTGCTGGTGGGAATGTAAATTGGTCCAACCACTGTGGAGAACAATTTGGAGATTCCTAAAAAATCTACAAATAGAACTACCATATGATCCAGCAATCCCACTCCTTGGTATCTACCCAAAGGACAGAAGAATACTTAATGAGAAAAGTGCTTGCACATCGATGTTTATTGTGGCACTTTTCACGATTGCTAAGTCATGGTAACAACCCAAATGCCCACGAACTGATGAATGGTTAGAAAAACTGCGGCACATATATTCAATGGAATACTATTCATCCATAAAAAAAACAAAACCCTGGCTTTTGACAGGAAGTGGATGAATATGGAAGACTTACTGCTGAGTGAAGCAAGCCATGCTATGAAGGAGAGGCATTGTATGTCCCCACTAATATATACCAAGTGTCTGCACTCTATGACTGAAACTAATTGTCTAAAGGACATAGAAACACAGTATATAGATGTAAATACCAGATATAGTGTGTGTGAAAGAGGAGGGTCTGAGGAAGGACATTTCAGAGAGGGAAAAGGAGGCAAAGCATTTATGGCACAAAGAGGTGTGGTATTATCTGTTGAAGATATTTCGTAGTTTTATCAACAGTACTAGGGAGAAATGTTCACCTGTTGAAATATCCATTTTGTAAGACAAATAATAATGTGATTGAATGTATGGAAGAAAATGAAATGAAAATGAATAAATTTAAAAAATACAAAAAAAAGAAAGAAAATTACAGAGTCGATCAAGGTAATTCTAAACAAAATATATTTGATCTTGTTTTGTGTATTAACACTGTAACAAATGCCTTGTGTAATACTATAGAATGCTAATATATCAAAAAAAGAGATCATTAGGTGTCTTTCCTGATTAAGCATTTTTTATGCTGGATAAATTTTAGAGAGATTTTTACCTCTTTAAATAATAGTTTCTACTTAGAAATCTCTAGTTGCACATAATGCAATAAAGTGATTTCTAGTACTAGCACTAATTTCTAGTTTCACGTCTGGTATCTATCTCAGCAGCTCTAAATTACTGCCTTAATAAAATCATGTTTTACCAAAATCACATTAACAATTATGTGACAGGTAAAATTAAATTGGCTGCCTATGAAAAAAATATATCATTGTGTTATGGGCTATGTCTCTATTCTGGTTCATTTATTTCCTTATAAATACACCAGGAATCAATTATGGAGGCCCCGCCCTGCTGACTTTAATCCTGAACTCCTCCCAAAAGCCTCACCTTTCCACACTATAGTCAGATTGAGTTTTTACCTTCTTAATGCCATCACAACTAAATCTCCAATTTTGGGAAGACTCTAGCACTGACACACCTATAACTTTCAACAATTTAGCTTACTCCATTATGAATAAGTGAAGATTAGATTTAAAGTATAAACTTATACTATAAAATGTTCCAATCATCTAAGATGATTTAATCCATTTATTAGTCTTCTGTCAGAAGGAAATTTTTCTTTTGAAGGCCCAAACTCTCTTTATCGTGTGGAATTGGGAGCAGGGGTTGGGCAGGGAGAAGGGAAGAGTATAGAGACAGATAGCAGGAGAGGCATGACATTTGTGGGACACAGATATGACTTATTACCTGTTTATTCTCAGCTGGACTGGTCTGAAAAGTATTTCATGTTAGGTAAATTTTCTTTACAAGCCAAATGATGTATCGTGATTGAATGTTTAAAAAAAATGAGAATAAAAAATGATAATAATCTGAAAAAATGAAAGCTATTTGATGATAAACAAACCTCTCTTTATCAAAGCTTTTGAATTTTCACTCAAGACGACAATTTATGTAGTCTATAACTGAAAGTAATCCAAAATTGATGTATGATACTACTGGACTCAGAAATTCGAGACTGATGAACTACTAAGGAAAATGTTAACTCTAGCAGTTAACATTACAATAAATCTCATCTGTATAGAATTTTACAAGTTATGCAAAATGGTTTCCAAATGACAGATCACCTGCAGATTCTCTAAAAATGAGCCCTCTGCATGTTGGGGGTTGTGCACCTGGAAACTCCCCCAGGTGACTTGGATGATTTGCCAGGTTTGAGATCCTTTGAAGATCTTTCTGCATCTGCCTAATTAGGAGCCTCCCAATAACTCTAAGAAATAATCTGGACAGGCATTATTTTTTTATTATATGGTTATGAAGAATAAGACCTCAGATGCTCAGAAAGGCTGAACATGCTCACAAACTGACAACAGTTTGGAAAGGAAAGTAAATGTCATCTTCTGATTCTAGATCCAGTGCTTTTACCCACAACTTTTTTGTTTGTTTATTGTTTTTGCTATAGGGTGTATACACTTAACATAGAAAGACCGTGAGAAATCACTCTCCAGAGAGGATAGTCATGCTGTAATCCCTTCTCCTGTAATCTCCTCTTTCGATTTTGGGCACACATGCACACGTACATGCACCTGCACCTGGCGTGATTTTTAAGGTGTTAATCTGGAACTCCAAACAGGGAGGCAGCCATGTGGGATCCAGCACCTTAACCTCCATATCACCTGCTGACCCCTGCTAACATTTTAAGCTATCTAAATCATACTTTTTTTTATTTTATTTATTTATTTTTTATTTATTTATTTTTTTTTTAAGATTTTTGCTACAAGGATATTGTGCTCACTAGAGAAAGACAGACAGAAGGAAAGTGAGAAAGCACTCCCCAGGGCATTGGCCATTGGCCGTGCTGCAATGCCTTCTCCTACATTCTCCTCTGGGATCCCCCACACATGCAGCCAGTGTGACTTTTCAAGTTGTTGAATCTGGAGCTCCAACTGAAGTCAAACACATGGAAGTCCAAGACCTTCACCACTTCGCCACCTACTGGACCCAAGCCAAGCCATGCTACGTTTTTTTGTTTGTTTGTTTGTTATTTTTTTTGTTTTTGTTTTTGTTTTTGAGGACGTTTTTGCTATGTGTGTGTCCACTGGAGAGACAGAGGGCGACAAAGTGAGAAATCACCCCAAAGGGGGGATGGCCATACTGCAATCTTTTCTCCTCCATTCTCCTTTCAGGAATTTGGGCATGCAAGCACACATGCCTGGTGTGATTCAAGCCAACAGGTCTTAATAAAAACTAAAAGGCTAAAGACCATCCCACCACTGATCCTAATTACAGAAGACTAACTTGTGCTATCTTTACTTGGACTGTAGTTCCATAATTTTATAGGGAAAGTAAAATAGCTGAGAATTTGTCCTTTTTACTAATCCCAAGGTCAATAGATATGACATATCTGTTTCATCTGAGCCTCTGTGTTATTATTGATTTTATTACCTAGGTGTGTGAGGCAAGTGGGGAAATTCTACCACATGAAAACCTAATTTAATTTATTTTAATTTCCAGAGAAGGGAAACTTTGAAGTTTTAAACACTACTTTGCTCTGATATCCCACTTTGCACTGTGGTGGAGTACAGTAACTATTTCTAGTATATTTGGTAGGATTAGGGGGATTTGGGGGATTTATGGTAAGTTTTTAAAAATTTTTTTTTCCATGAGCATGAAAGAGAGAGAGAGAGAGAGAGAGAGAGAGAGAGAGACAGCACTTCCAACAAGATCTCAATGCTAAGATTCACCTCCAACCTCAGCCAGCCCTGGATTATGGACATGCTCTTTCCCAGAATGTACAGGGAGGTTTCCAGACATGAACCCAGAACCTTCTTACGCAGGTGAGCCTCACAGGGTGTCATGTTTAACCACTATCCACTACACCACATCTGGTATTCACAGTATTCTTTCATTTGAATTAGGGAAAGTGGGGACTCCTTTTAGTACAATGCAATTGTGATATAAGTCATATACTATAGTTCATTTACATTAAATGAAAGCAGCAGCTAACAGCCAAAGTGGGCTCAAATCCGAGCAGACTGAGGCTGGTCATATTATTTCTCAATTACCTACAGATTTACAAGATACAGGAATTAAAATCAAAGAGAGTCCAAACTCCTAAAGTGACCACACATGGTGATTTTCTTCCAAAGAGTCCAGTATGAAAAGGGGAGGGAGGGAGAAAATTTATGATAGAGGAAACTGTCAGATATTACCATAACCAGTTGACCAGATCACATTACCAGCGATCACTCATATTAATAGTACAGATCCTTAATGTGATATGATGGAGATAGCATTGTAGGGCTGTCCCCGTAGGGTACCAGTTTAGTGCTATGCAGAGAAAGCTGGATCCCTCCCAGCCCACCCGAGTTCAACTCCCAGTTTCAGCAGCTTGAATAACATGCCAGGCATGCATGCACACTCAGGATCCAGATGAGATGAAGACTCGAAAGCAAAAGCATTGTAACATGAACGGGCACCATCAGGGGGTTCATATTCTCTCCTTCTTTCTCTCTTATATGTACACATACATTAAAAAGAAAAAGAAGGAAAAATGGGATTTTATTTTCTAGTCTTACTCCCTAAATGTCTAAGCATGAGAAAAATCAGAGAAATTCCAATAGAGGAATATTCTACAAAATATTTGACCAGTATTTCCCCTAACTGTCAAAGTTACTCAAAACAAGTAGGTTTAAAAACTGTCACCACGGGAACCAGCAGTTAGCGTAATGGCTATGTTGCTGGACTCCCATATAGTCGACCGCGGTTCGCGTCCCGGACCCGGTGGCTTAAAACTCACACCGGGTGCATGTGTGTGCGTGCCCAAGATCCCGAGAGGAGAATGGAGGAGAAGGGATTGCAGCGTGACCATCCCCCCTGGGGGGTGATTTCTCGCTTTCTGTCTCTATGTCTCTCTCTGTCTGTCTGGCGAGCACACGCGCCCTATAGTGAAAATCTCTCCAAAAAAAACAAACAAACAAAAAAAAACCTGTCACCACCAAAAGGATTCTAAAGGAGATAAATGAATGTAGTGTGAGAATCCCAAATGCGAATAGAAAAAAGATATCAATAACTTTGAATAAAGTATGAACATTGATCAATAAAGATACATTAGTGTTGTTTAATTATTGTTACCACTCTACACACTAATGTAAGATTGCTGATAACAGAAGAAACAAAGTGCAGGGAGTATGAAAATTCTGTACCATCTTATGATTTTTCTGCAGGTTTATAATTGTTCTGAAAAAATAAATTAAAAAAATCAATAGAGAAATAATTTGGTATGTAAGTCAAGACAAATGAAACCACTTGAGATATTTCAATATGAAGAAAATTAATGTCAAAATGCAGTTACACAAGTGATGGAAGAGACAAGAAATCAAACAGAGATGAGCTGAGAGCCACTACTACACCAAGGGCTGGAGGGTAAAAGGGAGGAGTTAGTCGCAGCAGAGCCCAGGAGCTGAAAGCCCAGAAAATGCTAGAACCATAAGGAGCCAGGCCAGTGAAAGCTGGCCCCATGAGGAACGAGAGCCATGGAGGGGATGCAAATGGTACAGGAAATGCTAAGAGTAGCAGAAAGAAAAGAGAAAAATATATTCTGGCTCCTTCTACCCTCTGGTCTTCTACTAGTGTCTCTCACTGACTAAACCAACTAGAGACCAGACTGGCATATGAGCCTGGAGAATTTAGTTCTTTGAGATAGAAAACAAAGGGGGAAAAGGCCAGAATGGATCTGACAGTAAGAAGGCATATATTAACTGTGATGGTATTTGGAAGGGATGCCTTTGGGGAAGTAATCTGGGATAGAGTAGGTAGTGAAGGTGGAATTAATATCATTATAAAAAGAGGAATACATTGGGGCCAGCAGGCGGTGTGGTGGTTAAGGCACTGGACTCCCACATGGCTGACCACGGTTCAAGTTCCAGACCTGGAGGCTTGTTTTCTCATGTTCCCTCTCTCTGCTTCTCTGTCTCTCTCTGGTCAAATTTAAAAAATGATAATAATAAAATTAAATTTCAAGAAGAGAAATAATGATAAACGCTTTCTTCTACATGAAAAAATAGTAAGGCCAGGCATCTACAAAGGAAAAAGAAGGCCTTCACCAGACACTGAATCTTCTGGCGCCTTGATCTGAGACTTACCGGCCGTCAGAACTGTGAGAAATAAATATTTGTATAATCTACCTATTTTAAATCTTCCCAGTCTATAGTATTTCATTATACAATTAGAACTAAGATAGTAATAATCCACCAACCTAAACCAAGATACAGCCCTTACAAGAACTCCCTGCAGAGTCTGATCACATCATTACCTTTCCAGTAGTTTTTGCTGAAAGACATTAGTCTGAGTTCTCCCACCAGTAGGAAAGAATTCTTTATGCCCAAGAAAATGGTAGGTAGAGTTAATTCTAGAGAACCACAATTAAAACAAAAGCAACATTGCTACCAAATTAAAGATTTAAAATATATAAAAATAGGCAAATCATTTCAATTCAAAGGAGCTGAATGACACTCTCTATATTAGATACTTAAGTTTGCTTTGTTTTGTTTTTCAGAGTTTTATGTGTTAGAGAGCCATGAGCCACAAAACAGATTTCAGGGCATGTTCTCTTTTCCAGCAGGCTGTAATTGCAGCAATGAGAAAAAACTGCTCCTTACCACACTCCACTTTCAGGACTAATTTCAGCATAGACCAAGGATGTCATCTTTATTTTGAAATAGACTATGGAAATTTTAATAGCATGGTTTAAAGAGAACAATTGTGCATCTGAAAATGAAAAGAAAATAAATGCATTTTATCATTATGTTTGTGACAGCAATGACCAAGCTCATGTGGGTAAAAACAGGGGGAAGGTTCATGCAGTGGACCATAAAAGGTGAAGAGCCATGATAGCATTAGCTATCAGAAAGATTGATATGTAGCTTAAACTCTCTTCCCAGTGAAAATCTTAATCTTCTCAGCACACAAAGTAACGATTTTTTCTCCCTTGCTCCCCCAATTCCAAAGAGTGTGTCATCACACAAACTAAGATATATTAAATGTTCTAGATGGAAGATATTTTTCTTTTCTAAACCTCTAAAGAGTCTTACGTCACCTTGATTTTCCCATCCATCCTGCATTCTGCTTCCAGCTTAATCTACAAACAAAAAGCATGCAAATAAACTAAGTGTTTATATCCTGTGTAGAACACCAAGGCTTGGGGGAAAAACAGTCCTTTCAGTCTATGGTATCTGCAGCATATTTACATTTTTGCTTTCTCATACTCAGCACCAAAATCAAGACCATATTTATTGACTGAGATCCAAACTATTCAGTTATCCCAATGACCTGTCCCAGAGTCAGGAAAAGAAACCCTGGATAGACACTGTGGAAGGAAATGAGCAAAGATTGGATTTGGAAGTCTAAGAAGTAGAATCCACCTCGGGAACCAGTAGTTAGCATAATGGCTATGTCGCTGGACTCCCACGTAGTCGACTGCGGTTCGCGTCCTGGACCCGGTGGCTTAAAACTCACGCCGGGCGTGTGTGCGTGCGTGCCCAAGATCCTGAGAGGAGAATGGAGGAGAAGGGATTGTGGTGTGATCATCTCCCCTGGGGGGTGATTTCTCGCTTTCTGTCTCTATGTCTCTCTCTGTCTGGTGAGCGCACGTGCCCTATAGTGAAAAACCTCTCCAAAAAAAAAAAAAAAAAAAAAAGAAGTAGAATCCACCTGAGAACACAAACAAGGAACTACCATCATCTGAAAGAACAGGAGACGTGGAGCCTTGGCAGGAAAGCTAAAGCAGAAAGAGTATAGGGCAGTGGCAAGCCACATGTAGGAGAGTGGCTGAGAGGAAGTGGCACATAGAGAAAGGGCAGGAGGCAAGGATGAAGTCACCAAGTTCATTAAGACTGAATTTTGGGGCCATCAGGTGGCTTGGTGGTTGAGGCGCTCAATTCCCACACAACTGACTGAGGTTAGAGTCCCGGAACTAGTGACTTGCTTTCTCACTTTTCTTCTCTCTCTGTCTGGTGAGCACATGCACCCTATAGCAAAACTTAACAATAACAACAATAATAATAGAATAAATAACTTAAAAAAGAAAGACTATGAATTTATAGCCATCTCAAGCAAAAATAACAAGGGTCAAAATTTTGCTGGAGAAGGCATGGAGGGGTGGGCAGGACAACAGAGATGCAGGCAAGAGACAGCAAAAGGCACAGAAGGATGTGGGGTAATTGCCTCACACAATGAGTGCTATAGAGGCTTGCTTTTATAAGAGGTTAGTATAATGGTTCTCAACGTTTGGTCCTCAGACCTACACCCACAGATCCTCTGGGAACTGTTAGGAATGTAAATTCCTTGAGACCAGCAATTGGCATAATGGCTATGTTGCTGGACTCCCATGTAGTGGACAGTGGTTCGCGTCCCAGACCCGGTGGATTAAAACTCACGCTGAGTGCATGTGCGTGTGTGCCCAAGATCCCGAGAGGAGAACGGAGGAGAAGGGATTGTGGCATGGCCAACCCCCTTGGGGAGTGATTTCTTGCTTTCTGTCTTTCTGTCTCTCTCTGTCTGTCTGGCGAGCACGCGCGCCCTATAGCAAAAACCTCTCCAAAAATAAAAAATAAAAAAAGAAAGACTGCAGTTAGGCTGAATGACACAGGGTACTGGTAACAGAGAGGTCTTGGCTTCATCAGAATAGTTTTATATTTAAGGTATATATAGGTAAAAGGCTTTAAATCTTATATGTGCATTAATGAAACTTCCCATTCTAAATTTGAAAAAGGGATAATAAAAATACTAATTTTTATGTTATGTTATTATGAAATAAGAACTAAAAAAAGTCTTTATGATTTGTGGCCTACGATAATTTCAGAATTGAATTAAATTATAACTATGGTTTGTTAAAATGCAGTTAAGGGTGTGGTAAGTTTCATTCAAAAGAATGCTGTTTTGGGACCAGCAGATGGCATAATGGTGATATTACTGGTCTCCCATGTAGTCGATCATGGTTCAAGTCACAGACCTAGAGGCTTAAAGCTCATGGCGGGTACATGTGCATGTGTGCCCAAAGTTCAGAGCAGAGAATGTAGGAGAAGGGATTGCAGCATGGCCATCCTCCCTGGGGGGTGATTTCTCACTTTCTGTCTGTCTGTCACTGTCTCTATGGTGGGTGCACATGCCCTGTAGTAGAAATCTCTCTCTTTCTCAAAAAAATAAAAAAAGAAAGAAAAAAGGATGCTCTTTTAAAAACTTTGAATATTTTATTTTTTTCTTTTGCAGAACTTTGTATGTTCTTCATTCCCTCCTCCCTTCAGTCTGTCCAGCCATCCATTCTTGGCGCCTCCCTCCCTTGCTTTCTCTTTCCCTCTTCTTACTCATCTTTGGGAACTGGCTCATCTAGGACAGCTAAGAGGGTACTTTAAAAAGTTTATGAAAAACGGAATTAAAGTATGCATTTTTTAATGCAAAACTTTTTGAAATCTATGCATATTTTCATAATATACATTTCCCATGAACTTTTTGAAGTTCTCTTCAAAGTCATCAGGGTGGGTTGTCCCAGGGTATATCCTGGTTTATTGAATAAGGTTAAAATGTCACCCTAGAACTGAAGCTGGAGGTTTGATTAATAATGTTCACATTATCCTTTCAGATCTACAAATAGCCTGCAGGTTTGAAGAGGGACAGGATGTTTTCAGGCATTCTTAACTTTTTCTCCAAGTGAGCAGAAAGTACTGTCCTAATAATCAGCTCTACCTTTGCTGGGCTGGTGTTTTTGTCCTGGTATACAATGTGGCTATGCCTTTTCTTCTTGGCCTCTACCTACCTTGTAGATGGATTAATCTCATTATCAGGTTGCATGCGAAGTGCCTTGTTTTGGAATAGGATGGAGAAACTGAATTTAGGAAATATCCTAATACCTATGACTTTCTGTTAGTGTGGTTATCTGTGATTCATACCAGCAGCCACCAGGCTTTTCAACTATTGGTCAATATCTGCAAAACTTCCTATAAAAATATCAACCCCCACCTCTTCCTTAAGCTTGCATGGGCTCCAGAATTCTCCTTCAATATCAGAAAGATTTTCTTTCATTAAACTAAATTCATTAATTCTTACTAGACCTGTTGATGAAAATGAAAAATTAACAATTTTCTTTTTTAAAAAAAAAGTCAAAGGGCATGTGTGTGCCCCAGAAAGAGAAAAGGAGAGAGAGAGGGAAGAGGGAAAGAAGAGAAGACCTCCGAGTGGGGCCTGGTCATACCACAATCCTTTTTCCTCCATTTCCTCTCTCATTAGGATCTTAGGCGTGCATGCACATGTACCAGGCATGTTTCTCAAGTGCACAGCCAGGATTTGAACCTCAGTCAGCCATGTGGGATCCAGCTCCTCCACATAGAGCTTAACCACTGTGCTACAAGATGGGCCCAACATTTTTCATTCATGATCACAGATTGTTCAGCAAAAGTCACAGAAGAATGTAGCAATTCTCTTTTCTTCCAAGGTGCACTATCAGGACTATCAGTCCTGCCGTAGCTAGCTAACAGAGCTTTTGGGTCAATTTCTAGGTGATAATGCTTTCTTTATTGTGAACCCCATGGCCCAGTGAACTGCCACTTGGACAGCATTAATCAGCAAGGCCCATTTGTTCTGTTGCTGCTAGATTAATTTATGTAAGTTTTGACAAGGGCATAGAGTAAAAGCATAACCTGTTCCTTAGTTTTACGACTTCCATTATGGTAATTCTTTTTCATACTTGTCATTTTGTAGGAGCTCTGTTAGAGAATAGATGAGCCCAACCTCCTCATATGCAAAATGAGAAAGGACAAGTTGAATTGTGGTTCAGTCATGATCAATCACCTTGTTTAAAGAGAGACATAGGGAACCTGCAGAGGGTAAAGCAGGGACCAGGCCAAGGCCAGGGAAAACATCTTTCTCTGTCCCTCCAATACTAAGATGGGGAGGTTAGTAGTTTAGAGATCCCAAATCGCTACTAGAAATTTGAAATGGTATGGCTGTAAAGAAGAGAAATTTCACCAGAAGTAAATAGTGCAGAGAATCTAATTATTATTAATTAGACAAAAACTAAATAGACTTGGCTCAAAAAAAGTCTTGACTCTGAGTTTTTCTGTTATTCTCTGTTGTTGTTTTACTCAATGTCTTATTAAACAAATAACTTTTGCTAACTTAGGTGTAGTGAAGAGAGGGGAGAAATCTTTGAGTTTGGGTGAAAATTTCTCCTACATGATTTTCTCATGTCTCTGTCTTTGCCTTGCTACATGAAAGGCTACTGGTGACTTTTGCTATTAACAGAACCACCTTAGGGGCAGCAGACAGCTTAGTGGTTAAGGTGCTGGACTCCCATGTGGCTGGCTGTGGTTTGAATCCCGAACTTGACGATTTGTTTTCTCACTTTTTCTTTCTCTCTCTGGTGAGTATATGTGCTTTATAGCAAATTTAAAATGATAATAATAATAGTAATAAGAGTAAATAAAAATTAAGTAAAGAATTCTTTAAAAAAATTGAGCCACCTTTATTTTTTGCAACAACAAACTGGTGTTGGCTCTCAGTGCTTTTTTTATATTTCACATAAATTGTACATCATGTGCCAGAATTGCCAAACATTTGCATTGTTGGGAATTTTGTTGGGCCTAGCATTAATGACCCCAAAGTACCTCCATGCCTAGGATTTTTCTTTTTGATTGTTTCCATGATTCTCTAAGACCTGTTGGGTTGGGGAGGGGAAGGAGATTTAGTCAGTATCATAAGTTTGCTCCTAGACCTGAACATGTCTGCATGTTTTAGAACTGTTACTATTTTTTTCTACTGTTTGCAAGAGAACCATAAAAACTGTATTCAACTTAATTAGATGTGCAAAGTAATCCATTTAAACTCAATCTCCTTTAATAATAAGTAGATTGATAAGATTGACAAAATAATAGGGAGATAAAAGATTATGTTATTATGTACATATTATAGTTATTATTCAAGGATTTATTCATTTAACTTGACATTAACATTTTTTCCTTACTTTTATAGCTTTCTACTAAAGTGTGGAGTAAAAATGTTTGTGTGTGTGTGTGTGTGTGTGTGTGTGTGTAAAAGTTAGTTAAAAAATGTAAGTAAGGATCTATATTCTCTAATAATGTAACCACATAGAGAGAAAGTAGAAACTTCATGCATTTATTTTAAATTTATGATTATTTATAGTTTTGCTTTGGGGCTTGAACACAGTATCTAACTTAAACCTGAATAAGAAATATAAACAAAATAGACAAAATGTTTGAAGCAAACTGAATAAATGCATTTTGTGCCTTTACACAAGATAAATAACAAGATCAGAACAAAAAGTAGTACGGAAAATATTTTGTACAACTTGAACGTTCTTACTGAACTCCAGTTTTGCACAGTCCCTGCTCTGAGCATTGTTCTTATCTGTCCTGTCTCTCAGTATCACAACCTGGAGAGCTTACATTCTAGGTAAAGGGATGGAAATAGAAAAGTAAACAAAAAACAGCATAATATTAGGTAGTGATAGATGCTACAAAAAAAGAAGAATGGGTTTGAGAATGATTAGTCAAGGGCGACACTTTTAGATGGATGGTTAACCAAGAGTTTTCCGAAGGGAGCACATATTAACAAACATTCAAAGATAGGCTGATAGTGAGAAAAACAAAAAAAAAGATTAGGAAATGTGTTGAAAGAGGCAGACAAGTCCAGTTCATATAGGCCATTATAAGGAATTTTATTTTTATTTTTAAGTTTACAGAAAGACCTCCATAAAGATTTGAGAAGGAAAATGATGTGGTATGATTCATATTTTTAAAAAATGTTATCTTGGGACCAGCAGGTGGTGTAATAGTTATGTTGCTAGACTCCCATGTAGTTGTCCCAGTTTGAGTCCTGGACCTGATGGCTTGAAACTCACACTGGGCGCATGTGCATGTGTGCCCAGAATACCAAGAGGAGAATGGAGGAGAAGGGATTGTGGCGTGGCCATTCCCCGTGGGAGGTAATTTCTCACTTTCTTTCTCTCTATTTCTTTCTCTCTCTGCTGAGTGCACGTGTCCTATAGCAAAAATCTCTCTTTAAAAAATGTTATCACAATTGGGTAAAAAAAGATATATAGCAGAGAAGCAAAAGTAGTAGACACAACAAGGTCTGTTAGGAGGCTATTATGATAGTACAGATAGGCATGTTTCAGTGAGGATAAAAGTAAATGATCAGATTATTCTATATGTTAGAGGATTTGCTATTAAGTTGGAAGTAGCTGAAGTGGTGGTCTGGCTCAGGATAGGGGAGGGGGAGTGTTAGAAGTTAGGGAAAGAGAGGTCTGCAGGTAGCATGGTGGTTAAAGGCACTGGATTCCCACATGGCTGAACATGGTTCAAGGTCTGGACCTGGAGGCTTGCTTTCTTGCTTTCCTTTTCTCTCTCTCTGTCTCTGTCTGGTCAAATTAAAAAAAAATGATAATAACAAATGAAATTAAATAAATAAATTATTATTTTTTAAAAAGAAGTCAGAGAAAGAAAGGAACAAGAGATGACTGATGGTTTTATAGCCTAAGGTACAGAAGGAATGGACAAAAGAAATCACGGTGAACTAGAGGCAAAGTAGCCAACTTGGGTATGATAGAGGTCAAGGTCAAAGTAACCTTCCCTGAATTTAGATGTTTCACTGTTTCCTAGAATCTTCTGTTCATTGTTGCATTCTGAAATTTAAAAGGGAAATGTAAAAACTGAAAATTGTACATATTAGCTGTTATGAAAACTATAAAAGACATTAAATAATTAAAAATAATAATATGGTGAAAGGACAAAGAGCAGACATTATATCTACTAGCACTCCCACAATGGGGTGTGCTCATTTATTTGTTTTTAAATTACTGAGGGCCATGGCAAATATTAGTCAATTTAGACATCAGTTTAACTCTATTTGTACAGAGAAATCATTATAAAATATTTTGGGGAGCCAGGTGGTGGTGGTGTGGTGGTTGAGGGCCTAGTTCTGGAGTGGAAGCTGTCAGGAAGTAGAGAATAATTTTATATTTGTATATCTTAATAAATCTTACCCAGAAACTGAAAAATAAAAGCCTTAGGTGATAAAGAAGCAGTAGTCAATGAGTATTAGTCAAAATATGGGTGTATATTTGATCATTCTTGTAGTTTGGACAATATTTATGTTTTTGCCTGAGTCTAGCCAAGATTACACAATAATCTAGTTGTTGACTTGATCCATCATAGCCACTGTGACCTTGTGTGATGTCCGTGCTCGAGGGGTGGTACCTGACCGACAGGAAAGCACCAAGACCCACCTGTGAGTGCCAGGCCACCTGCTGGGGCAACTTTCCTTTCCAGCATTAATCAAATAAATTATTGAATACTTCTTCATGCACGTGTGTTTTCTGTCTAACCTTTGCATCAATTTTTAAATCTTCATTTTCAGTAATAGTGAGGTGCTGAATATATATTTCCATGGCATTGTGTTGCCAGTAATACAATTAATCTTACAAAAAATTTGCAAGATTATTGACCCAGCCTGGTGGTGCAGTGCATAACACACTGGACTACAGTGCTGAAGCCATGTTGCAAAAGCTTTTTGGGTCCCACCTGAAATGCACTGGGTGTGAGCATCCTGACGGGCTGAAGGAAAGAGTGATCACAGGGTGATGAGAACCTATAGAGGGTACTTCTCTCTCTCTCTCTCTCATGCACCTGTGCACACTCTCTACTATGAATTTTTTTTTCTACTATGAATTTTTAAAATACAATTTTTCTTTTAAAACCATGCCATGCAAAGATAGCATTTTCACCCTGGCATTTATTTTATTGTCTACCTTTAAAATATGTAGTTTTGAAATGGGAGAAGTAATTATACATAAAAATCAATTTTAAAAACTTATTTTAATAAAGTAACTGGAAGGTTTAACATTGCAATGCTTTTTTCTTCTTCTTCAGAATATACTGAGATAACCAAACAATAAAAATACGGAATATATACCATCCAGCCCACAGCCTGGTGGTTAAGGCGACTGGATCCCACTAGTCTATTGGAAGGTTTGAGTCCCAGACTTTAAGGCTTGCAAAACACACTGGGTTCATGTGCATACTCAAAGTCCTGAAAGGAGAGAGAAATGGAGGAGGAAAGATTGCAGCATGGCCATGTCCCATGGGGTATGCTTGATCTCTTTCCCTCTCTCTCACTTTCTCTCTCTCTCTTTCTGGTGAGCACAAGTACCCTCTGGCAAAACTTTAAACAATATATAAAACATAAAATGCATGAGTTCCTATGTTTAAAGTTTTTTGGCTTATGTATATTCGATGTACATCTTTGGAGCATGGTATGGCTATTCAAAGCATGCATAGTATGTACTAATCAAATCGAGGATGCATACACATATATCGTCTTCAACTTTGAACGTTACATTATGTTGTGCACATTTGATTGTTGTTCTACTAGGGGTTTTTTTAGATGTATGTATTAAATTGTCCATGTATTTTTTCTGTCATAGTGTACCATTCAATAACTTCTTCCCCTTATTCATTTATGTCTATTTTTAAAAAATTGTTTCCTGAGTCTCCTATGCCTGCCATGTATTGGATTGTAAAAAAAAAAAAAAAGTTATGACTCATTTTCTAATAGAAAACCAGAAAAATATGTCATGACTTTTCCAATAACCCAATAGTTCCCAGTATCTGCCATTAATCTTTTTATTTCTGTACTTTTGGAACCTTCAATTTTGACCATATGGTGCAGACATTGAATATATATTAAGCAAACACACATAGTATTTGTCTTTCTCATCTGGCTTATTTCACTTAGCATTATATCTTCCATGTTTGTCCACTTCAGGTCAAGCAACAGGATTTTGTTGTTCCTTATGACTAAGTACTGTTCCACAGTTTATATATGTGTATATAGCCACATTTTCCCACTTAATTCATTGACTGTTGGGAACAGAGGTTGATACCATGACTCAGCTATTGTGACTAATGCTAGAGTAAACAAGGATGTGAAAATGTCTCTCTGAGTGACTCCCTGTCTCTTGAGAATACATCCTATAATGGATACTATGTTTATGATCTTTTATAAAAGTAAAATATGCTTATTGTAAGACATTCAAACTGGTTACAAAATACTTAAGAAAATAAAATCACTATTGCTGTGGTTTGTGTTAAGCATTGAAATGGGATTAAGATGATGAAAACTTAATCTGATTATGGTGTCAAAAGGTGAGGCCTTTGGGAAAATACTAGGATTGAGGACATTAGGGTGCTCCCCTTACCCATAATTAAGTTCTAGTTGGTTTATAAGGAGAAAATGAGATCAGAACAAGGACAGACTCTTAGAAACAGCTGCTCTTCTCCCACCCTCTGATGCCTTGGGTCTCTACAAAACCCATACTGGATATAGTCCTGTGATCTTAGGCCTCCAAATCATGAGCTGAATAAATCTCTATTTCTTTTCTTTTTCTCTTTTTTTTTTTTTTTTGAGAGAGATTTTTGCTATAGGATGCATGCACTCACCAGAGAGACAGAGACAGAGAGACAGAAAGTGAGAAATCACTCCCCAGAGGGCTGGCCACGCTGCAATTCCTTCTCTTCCATCCTCCTTGGGATCTTGGGCAAACACAAACATGTGCCTGGCGTGAGTTTTAAGTCTCTGGGTCTGGGATTTGAACTGCAGTTGACTGTGGGAATCCAGTGACATAACCATTACACTGTCTGCTGGTCCCACTAAACCTCTATTTCTACAAATCACCCAGATTCAGATATTTCTTTTTTTAAATTTTAATTTATTTTTTTATTCATAAGTAAGAAAGGGAGAGAGAAATAGAGAGAGAGAGATGACAGGGAGAGAGAAAAGGAGAGAGACAGAGATGTAACACCTCAACAGGATTTGATGCCATGATCCACCCCCAGTCCCAGCCAGCTGGATCATGGGCACAGCATCTTCAGCGAGGTCTCTGGACATGAACTGGCAACCCTTCCATGTAGGTTTGCCTTGCCAAGTGCCCTGTTTTTACTTCCATGCCACTGTCCGGCCCCCATCTCTCAGAGAAAACTGGTATTAATACCTAATTTACTGAATATGTAATTAAAAATACACTATATATCTTAATAAAAATTAAAATGAGTCATACTGCTACTAAATACTTTACACATAAATATGCACATGTAAAAATTATTTTTGGTTGGTATATTATTGACCCAATTCCTTACTGCTTAGGTTAAGTCAGGTATTTTTGCCAATTTTCCACTATTATTATACAAATAATGCTTTACATATTTGTCCAATAATTTTCTTAGCTATTAAATTACTAGAGCCAAGCATGTCCATCTTCCACATTTTGGTACTTAATTGCCATATTTCACCACAGAAAGATCCTAGAATGGACTATCAAATATGTGAAGGAGCGCTTATTTCTTCATGTACTCACACATAGTTGATATTATACTATTGTTATCTTTGTGGATATTTGCATATAAATGACACCAAATCATGTATCAGTATCTGCTGCATCTGAATCCGTAGGGGAACATTGGCTGATACCAACAGCAGGTGTAGGAGCCCCATCACCCCAGCCTCACTGCCCCATCACACTCTGGGGAGGTAGGCAGTGATCTCTCAGGAAAGAACATGAGCTCAGGGACTGAAACCTGGCCCATAAACCGTGCGACCTTGAAGTTCATGATTAAGAAAAGCATAAGTCTCTCCCCTAGTGGGATCAGGGACTAGACTACCTTAGCAACAGGAGTGTCCAAACCTTAGCTCCTTGCCTTCCTGCCTCCTGGTGTACCCATTCCGTCTCCATCCAAATATGTCACCATTGCCATCATTTGTGTCTAACACCATCTATGTTCTTATGATATCTAAATATTTACCTTTACCGGGGTCAGCCCTGGTTCCTCTCATCTCACACCTACTAATAATTCATTTGCAAGGCCAGTAGGCACTACTGTCAAAATACATCCAAATCAGATTGCTTTTCACCATGCACACTTTTGTGCCTGTCGTCCGAACCACTATCCTGCAATAAATGCCTACCTAGCCTCCTGATTTATTCTTGAATCTCTGCCTCCGCCTCTACTTTTCACAGAATAGCCAGAGAGACTCCAAGCCTCTTTGTTCCTTGGGCTTCTCTACGGCAACCCTACTGACATTCTGGACTGGATAATTCTTTGTTGTGGGGGGCTATTCTGTGCTTTGTAGGATGTTAGCATCATTCCTAGTCTTATCCACTAGGTGCCAGTGACAAGCCCCCAAGTGTAACTTCCAAAAAATTCCCCATTGTTAAATGTCCCTTAGGTTGAAAACTACTGTTTAAAGATTTTCCTTCACATGCTGATGAAATACCGGTTCATTCTTAACATACAGGCTTTAATATGCTCGATCACATCTGCCCTCATCATTTCCTTCTTCATTTTGCTCTAGGACACAAAGCTCCTGGCTTTTGTGAACATATTGATCTCTCCTTTTTCACAGGCTTTGTGCTTGCTCTTTCATGTGCCTTAAGGGCTTTTCCCCAAAATCGATCCACAGTTTATTTTCTCACCGCTAAATATCAGTGGTACAGAGATGTCTTCCCTGATAGCCGTGCATAAAACAACTTTCATTTTCAAACTTACTTTTTTCCCCATAAAGTTGTTTCTATCTGACATTTGATTATCTAACTATCTACTTATAATTTGTCTCTCCATGATAAGGTAAAAGCCATAAGAAATGCAACCGTCTTCATGCCTACCAATGATAACCCAACAGTTTGTAGCTGGTGGGTAACTGTTGAATAATTAAATGGATGAAATATTTAAATCTTTCAAAATTATTTCTT
This sequence comes from Tupaia tana, assembly GCA_026018925.1. Lineage (NCBI taxonomy): Eukaryota > Metazoa > Chordata > Mammalia > Scandentia > Tupaiidae > Tupaia > Tupaia tana. The sequence continues at coordinate 31,735,051 of JAKSZU010000017.1, forward strand.
CGCTGTGTACATTCAAGTGAGAAATATATACAAAGTAATTTTTATATCTGTCTTAGAGGTAGACAGGCAGTATAATTTTTTTTTATATTAGCAATTCCAGAAGAGAGAACTGAGAAAAAATATTTTCAAACCTTTACTCAAAGGATAGTTCATAACAATTAAACTAGTTCTCCTTACCCTTGGGCTGATCTTAATGCCAAACTACTCTGACAGTCTATCTTTTCTGATCATAGAACTCCATTCCAATAGGGTCTTGTGCTTAGTTATAAATGAGCATTTATATTGCTGGCATATTCTGTAAGAGTAGAGAAGTAGGCTTGCAAATAAATGTTGTAGTAGCGTTTTATTTTACTAGTCTCTTACTGACAAAGTTTCCATGACAATGTATCAAAATCTTCAGAATATTATGTTCCTTTCAAATACAAATATTATTCATCAAAAGCTTTTTAGCACCATCAGTTTCTCCTGGTTGTCAAAAAATTAAGACAGATTATTCAGGCTCATTTAAAATGTTGATAGATAAAATTGTTGATGATTTGGGCTCACTTAAAATTGTGAAACATGAAATGGTGGAGTTTTATGGAACTAACTATTGAATCATAGGAAAAGGCATGACACATTTTTTTATTTTTTTGGAGAGGTTTTCGCTATAGGGCGCGTGCGCTCGCCAGACAGACAGAGAGAGACATAGAGACAGAAAGTGAGAAACCACCCCCCAGGGGGGATGGCCATGCCACAATCCCTTCTCCTCCATTCTCCTCTCGGGATCTTGGGCACGCACGCACACACGCCCGGCGTGAGTTTTAAGTCACTGGGTCCGGGACACGAACCGCGGTCTACTACGTGGGAGTCCAGCGACATAGCCATTACGCTAACTGCTGGTTCCCAAGGCACGACACATTTTTATATAGAAAAACAAATATACGTCATGACTTTTCCAATGACCCAATATAAATGCTAAACACACTATTATGTTCATTTCTTGAGCAGATTGATTGGTAATTTTACTTTATTTTCAAAATTATAATTTTTCCAGGCCAGCTCCATGATCTAGTGGTTAAAGAAACCCACATGGCTGACTGCTGTTTGAACCCAGATTCTGGCAACTGGAAAAACACACTGGGTACAGATGTGTGCTTAAAATCCTGACAGGATGGAGAAATGGAGAAGCGATCATGACGTGGCATGACAATGCCTTATGGGGGTGCATTCTCTCTCTGTCTCTTGCTAGTGAGTACACACATCCTCTGACAATTAAAATATGTCATTTTCTAACCAAATTTATCTTGATTATATACATACCTTTATGTTTACTCTTTAAAAGTTGCCTTTCTACATTCTTCAGTTTAAAAATGTAATTTAAAAAACAGTATTGGTCTGATGTAGCAAAGTTATATTAACTAATATCCAAAATAAAAATATATGTTAGTGCTAAGTTTTTATGTCTTTCAATACAGTAGTGAAACCCAAAAAAATATATTCTATGTTTAGCATTCTTTAAAATGCCTTTGCTTGATATTTATTAAAAAAAATCTCTTCCCTCTTTTATGACTCCAATTACGTGTACATTTTATAGCTTAACATTTCTCACGTGTCAATGAGGCACTAGTCACTATTTCTGTTATCTTCCTCTTTGTTATCAGCATCCATCATTTCTATTGTCATGTGTTCATAGTCACTAATCATTTTTAGGCAGTATCTAATATGTGTTCATACTATCTACTAAAATTTTCACTTTGAATGTTGTACTTTTGGCTCTATAAATTCAATTTCACTTGCTTATATTAACACAAATGCCAGTTGCTTTGGCCTCCTTGAAAACTGCCTCTCTTTTCGTGTCAGCAGAAATTCCATGCTTGAATTAGAGTGACTGTGCCCATACTGAGGTCCAGAAAGCACATTCCAGCAGGAAGTAAGGGAAATCACAGGATTAATCTCAAATGTACGTTTTCTTTCCTCAGGGGTCACATCCTCATATTGCCTTTTGTTCAGAGTCTAAAAACAATTACTTCACAGTGTGCAGTTTTCTAGTTATTTATAGTGGAAACAGAATTTTTTAATCTAGTTTTACATAATAGTCCAATTCAGAATCCTATAGTGTGTTTTTAACCTATGTCTGTAAAAGAATAGGCCTAACTCATTCAAATTGTGAAATATGATTATGTTGAAGTACAGATAATAATACGACTGCTTTTTTAGTTGTCTAATTCTAAATAAGCAGTGCATCTCTAGTTTAAGTAGGATAAAAGAACAGTCTTCGCTCCAGGCAAACCCTTAAAAAGTGTCTCTGCTTAAACATTATGCATTTCCTTTAAGGTCAAGATCACTTATTTATTATAGATGTGGTGGTGTACATCTTAATCTAGTAACTTGGGGAGGCTGAGAAGGGATGATCAGAAGTTCAAGGCTAAACTGGGCAACATAACAGGACTCTATCCAAAATGTGACTGGTTTGGTGGTACATACCTATAGTTCCAGTCTTGAGGATGAAAGAGGAAAAAAAAAATGACACAGCAAGACCCTACACTGAAGGGAAAAAAAACAAAACAGGATTTTTGCATGTAAGTTTTGGAAATTTTGACACTTCTATCAGTACTTATAGGAGAGAAAACTCAATAAGAATATAAATGACATGAACAATGCTATCAATAACCTTGACTTATTTTATATTTTTGAATTATACAATAGCAGGCCCAATATAGCCCTAAATGTTTATATCAGAAAAGAAAGTTTAAAGTCAATTATACCTAAGTTTACACCATAAGAAGGTAGGAAAGGAAAAGCAAAATATACTCAAAGACAGAGAAGAAAAGAAATAATATAACAAGAGATCAATGAAATAGAAAATAGATAATAGAGAAATCCAGTTAAACTATATATTAGTTTTCTACTGCTGTCAGTAACAAATTGCCACGAATTTAACAGCTAAAACCACACAAACTTGTTGGTTTGAATACAATATAAAACAAATTTATTACTCTACGTTGTAAAGACTAGAAGGCTAGTACAGGTTTCACCAGACCAAAAATCAGGGCTTCAGTAGGCTGACCTTTCCTGTAGGTTCTGAGAGAAACTTGCTTCCTATTCCTTTAGCTTGTTGGTAGGATTCAGTTTCTTGTGGTTATAGGATTGAGGTCCTGTTTTATTGCTGGCTGTTAGATGAGAGTTATTCCTACCTTCCAGAGGCCACAATTTTCCTTGGTCCACTTCCTCCATCAAAGCCAGCAATGGAGCATTGAGTCTTCACATTACCTCTGTCTGATGCATCTGAGGTAGTTGCACCTTTTTCTGGCCTGGCCTGCACAGGTTTTCTATTGTTTAAGACTCATGTGATTACTTTGGGTCCACTTAAATAATCTAGGATAATATCTTATCTCAAGAGGATTTTTGTTTGTTTGTTTGTTTGTTTGTTTTGTTTTCTTTTGTTTTGTTTTGTTTTTGCTATAGGGTCCATGCACTCGCCAGAAAGACAGAGAGAGAGACAGAGAGACAGAAAGCAAGAAATTACCCCCCAGGGGGGTGGCCATGCCACAATCCCTTATCCATTCTCTTCTTGGGATCTTGGGCATGCATGCACATGCGCCCGGTGTGAGTTTAAGCCACCGGGTCCGGGACTTGAACTGCAGTCGGCTACATGGGAGTTCAGCAACATAGCCATTACGCTAACTGTTGGTCCCTTATCTCAAGATTCTTAACCTCAGTCACATTTGCCAAATCTCTTTTGCTATATAGGAACATAAATACTTACCAGTGATTAGGATGTGAGCATCTTTGGGGTGCCATTACTCTGCCTACCACAAACTGAAAGTTGTTCCTTTGTAAAGTTCCATGAAACTGGCATGAAAACAAGAGAAGAGATACAAATGACCAGTATTAGGAATGAAAGAGAAGATATTGCTAAAAGTCTTATAGGCATTAAGAGGAAAATTTGGGGGTCAGCTGAAGGTATGGTAGTTAAGGAGACTGAATCCTATATGGCCAACTGCATAGTTCAAGTTCCAGATCAGGAGCTTGAAAAACACACCAGGCACTTATGTGTTCATGCCCAAAATTCTGAAAGGAGAAATGGAAGAGAAGGGATTGTGATGTGGTCATCCCTATAGGATGGTGCTTTCTCACTTTCCTTCTCTCTCTCTTGATCTGTCTCTTTCAATGAGACTATAGGTGCCCTCCAGCAAATAAAAAATAAAGAAAATTTGGGAATAGTATAAACAATTTATTCTAGTAGAATGAATCTGTAAAATCAGAAAATCTGCCAGTTTACTAAGTTCCTCAGAAGTACTACTTCATTCATCAAGGTGACAGAGAATGCAGTGGTGGGGGGGCACTGGCATTACTGCAAAGCTCAGAGGTGACTGTCTTCTCTAGATTAAGGCTTATAACTGGGCAATGATTTTTCAGAACCAAGCCCTCTAGGAACCTAGGGCCTTGTTAGGAACAAGACAGGGATAATGGGCAAAAAGATTGAAATGGTAGTTGGGAATAGAGGAGAATGTTTCATAGTGCAAAGTGCTGATTTGGTAAAATGGATGAGCATTCAATAAGGAGATTTTTGTTTATTTTTTTGGAGGGGTTTTTCCTATAGGGCGCATATGCTCTCCAGAAAGACAGAGAAAAACAGAGACAGAAAGAGAGAAATCACTCCCCCACCCTGCCCCGAGGGGATAGCCATGCTTCAATCCTTTCTCCTCCGTTCTCCTCTCAGGATCTTGGACATGCACACACACGCGCCCAATGTGAGTTTAAGCCACTGGTCCAAAACTCGAATCACAGTCAACTACGTGGGAGTCCAATGACATAGCCATTATGCCAATTGCTGGTCCCAAGATTTTTTAATAAATATGCATAGAAGTCTGAGATCAGTACTCCACAGGAAAACTTTGTCTACTTACTAGTTCTAAACCAATTCTGAGACAGATTTAAAAACTAAGAAAAATAGAAAGGCAAGACATTTAGGGATATACAAATAGAGGATTATCCATTGAAGATAATGTGTATGATATCTTCAGCTGGACTGGTGTGAAGTGTTTTCATGTTGGGTAAATTCACCTTACAAGCTGTAGTGGTATATAGTGATTGAATGTATAAAATAAAGTAATAATAATAAAACCTGAGGGATCCTAATAAAACAATAGGTTAAAGATATAATGTAAAGAGAAATATTAAAATATCTCTAGATGAACTAAAATGGACATGCAACACACCAAACTGATAGGAAACTGCAGCAAAAGAAGTTCTAAAAGGGAAAATTTTAGCAATAAATACCTACAGCAATAAAGATTTCAAATAAACAGCATTATACCTCAAGGAACTAAAAAAATAAACAAATTTAGACCAAAGTTAGTAGGAGGAATAAATTAAAAGCACAGAAATAAATAGAGACAAGAAAAACAATAGAAAAGATAAATAGAACTGAAAGTTGGTTTCTGAAAAATAAAAATTGAGCCAGTCCTATAACCTAGTGGTTAAGGGAGCTGAATTTCACATGGGTGATGACAGTTTAATTCTGCAAAATAGCAGTTGTATAAAGGTGCTAGAAAAAAATGTAATCAACTTAGAAAGCATATATCAAAGTATTAAAAACTCAACTGAGACCTCTCATAAATAATGAGGAAATAGCAGAAGCAAACAAATATAAAATACTTCAGAACCCAGCAGTTTGGATCAGTGAAGTCTTCCAATCTGCAATTTAAAAAAAAAAAAAATGGACTCCGATAAAACTACATTACAAAACATGTGTAAGAAACAGAATGGAAAGAGTTGAAGGGGAAGAGCCTGAAGAATTTGTGGGGGAAGAAGTACTGGACCAACATGTAGTCAATATGAAGGTGGAATATTTCCTGAAGTAAAAAGGATTTACAGATGCTGATTATACTTGGGCAGCTGAAGAAAATTTAGATTGTCCAGAATTAACTGAAGCATTTCTTAATTCTCAAAAAGCTGGTAAAGAAAATGATGGTACAAAGAGAAAATTGTTATCTTACAGTGAATCTGATGATAGCAAATCAAAGAAGAGAGATGTTACTGATAAACCAAGAGTCTTTGCCAAAGGTCTTGATATTTTGTGTCACAGACAGCAGTGGAGAGTTGATGATTCTCATGTAATGGAAAGATTCAGATGGGGCAGACTTGGTGCTGGCAAGAGAGGCAAAATGAAGAGTACTCAAATTATAATTGCTCAGGACCAGTAGTTTGCATAATGGCTATGTTGCTGGACTCCCATGTAGTCAACCACAGTACAAGTCCTGGACGCGGTGGCTTAAACTCATGCTGGGCACACGTGCATGCTTGCCCAAGATCCCAAGAGGAGAATGGAGAACGGATTGCGGTGTGGCTATTCCCCTTGGGGGGTGATTTCTTGCTTTCTGTCTCTCTGTGTCTGTCTGTCTTTCTGGTGAGCGCACACGCCTATAGCAAAAACCTCTAAAAGAAACACATAATTGCTTTTTATGAAGAGAGACTAACTTGACATTCTTGTCTAGAAGATGAAGCTCAATAACTGTGCAGTTTTCGGGACCAGCAGTTAGCGTAATGGCTATGTCGCTGGACTCCCACGTAGTCGACCGCGGTTCACGCCCCGGACTCGGTGGCTTAAAACTCACGCCGGGCGCGTGTATGTGCGTGCCCAAGGTCCCGAGTACGTGCGTGCCCAAGGTCCCGAGAGGAGAATGGAGGAGAAGGGATTGCGGCATGGCCATCCCCCCATCCACCCCTGGGGGGTGATTTCTTGCTTTCTATCTCTCTGTCTCTCTGTCTGGCGAGCGCACGCACCCTATAGCAAAAACCTCTCAAAATAAATAAATAAATAAAAATAACTGTGCAGTTTTATTCATTTATTTATACAAACAAAAACCTGTGTATTGGATTTTGATTTACTAATGTGGAGAAGCAACTACATTCTAATGAAAAAATCAGGTGTGATATGTTTGTTCTGAAAGTAGTATTGAGAGAGTTGGAAGCGGTAGGGGTTGCATTCCAATAGCACTGGTTACTTTGAACACATAAAAACTTTATGTAGTTGCTTCTTAATCAGAAAAGAACATTTGATATCATGGTATTTTATTTCCTCTGCATCTGAGAACAGGTTTTCTAAATGTTGGGAAAATTTATTTCAGTCCAAACTTGTGTTTAATTTATATGCCTAAGTACCAGTCTGGGTTTTTTTTTTTTTTTTTTTTTTTTATCTCTGTGTTCATAAACATAAAATAATATGCAAATGTTTTTCTGTTTTTAAGACCTTCAACAAAACAAAAACTGTGGGTAAGCTCATGTTTCTGAGACATCATTATTCTGAGCAACTTCAGAATAAGAAATAAATTGCTTCAAATTAAATGGAAAATTTTCTTGAAGCCAGAGCTGTTCAAATTAAATAATAATTTTGTAATTGGGCAGTCTATGTTGGACAACTTGAAAGCAACCATATCAGAATCTATATCTTGCTGTAGTCATATAAATGCAATAGTTTATTTGCAGAATTCCTGAAAGATTAATTTTACTATTACCGACAAACTCTCCTCCCAGATGACAAAACCTGACAAATCCCAGTGTTTGGCTAAGAAAGCTTAGTTAAGTGGACATTTTAATCCTCTAGTGAACTTTTCATTTACAAAAAGTTGAAATCTTTATGCTATATTGACTAAAAGGTCATTATTCATGAAATGGCTAAGATTTGGTTCAAAAAACCAAATCAGATGGCTAAAGATGTTAGCAGTTTAGTACTTGCTGGCATAAAAGGGGTGAACAAATTTAGGGTCTAAACTATTGACCTGCATGTTTCTCTTCACCCCAAGTCACTCCTTACATTAGGCTCCATCTTTTCAGTATTTGGGTTACTGATTCAACAGAAGCAAAGAAAACCAGTAACTGTAGTAATCACAATGCCACACAGCTGAATATTGTTTACTTTGTTGTAAATACTAGTGAACAGCGGTAAATAAATAGTTTTACATTCCTTTGTTTGGAAAAAAAACAATACTTGGGTGAAAAATTAATTAAAAATTACAGCTCAAGACCTAGAACATAAAAACAGCCAAGAAAACAGTCATGAGAACATGGTATTGTTATTGCTCCTCGGCAGGTACCTAAGGCTTCAGGCACCCCGTTGGGGCTATAGAGTAGCAGTCTGGTGAGGTTTGAGATTGCCCCTCAGGAGAAAGGTGGGAGTGGGAGGAAGTCGTCTCAACTGAACAGGATTTAAGGTCTATATAAGTTATCCTGCAGCAATAAGCTTCCACTGTGCCCCTATGTCAGAGGACCTACGATAAGGACAGTTGGAGACTTCCTCATTAGTGGTGCCCACTCTCAGCATTACAACAGACTGCCAGAAACATGAAGCTCAATGGAGAATGGGCAAGTAAGACATCTCAAACAAGGTCTGGGACCTGCGGCTGCCACCACTGAAATGTCTAAGTCAATAAAGCAGATGCTATTCTATGAGAGAACAGAGTATGCAGATTTTTTTTTTACTCTAAATCTGTTAAATTTCTAATATGAAATTAGTCTTCTGATGAGAGATTTCTCTACACTGGGTATAAGTTCACTGGGCATAGATTCTGACATCTGCCAGGGCTGAACAGAAAATACTTTTTCATTTATTCCCATGTTTCTCTCTCTAGCATGAACTTAAAAATCCCTCATTAAAAATGCAATATCATTGCTGTCATGGTGCCAAGGAGCGAAAGACGTGTTGGAGGGAATGTTTATGTGAATAACACAGGGCAATCATTAAATCATTATTTGCATTACTTAAACCAAAAGTAGGGGAGAATGAATAAACATATAGTGACTTAAGATTTCTTTATGCAGCATCACTTGTCTGCCAATCTGGTGAAAAGTGAACATCTGCATTTTACAAGCTAAGTAACCTCAAATGGCTACTGTGATAAACCAAAAGCCTAGGGACCAGCAGTTGGCGGAATGGCTATGTCGCTGGACTCCCAGGTGTTGACCACGGTTAGAGTCCCGGACCCGATGGCTTAAACTCACACTGGGCACGTGTGCATGAATGCCTAAGATCCTGAGAAGAGACTGGAGGAGAAGGGATTGCGGCGTGGCCATCCTTCCTGGGGGGGTGATTTCTCGCTTTCTGTCTCTATCTCTCTGTCTGTCTGGCAAATGTACGTGCCCTATAGCAAAAACCTCTCAAAAAAAAAAAAACAAAAAACAAAAAACAAAAAAAAAAAAAAACCAAAAAACCCAAAAAAACAAAAGCCTGTTGTTCATAGAAATACCATACAGTAATCTCTGCATGAACTGTTTTTCTTTGCCCTTTGCTCTTAAATATGTGGTTTTGCCATTCTAAGAACAAGATTACTAACTAAATGAATATATATACCTTAGTTGATCATTTTAAAATGTTTTTGAAAGTCTATGTAATAGTAACATTGACTCATTTTTTCCCTAACCAATCTGAAAACTTAACATTATAGGCTTTGGTTATCATGCGATTAAGAAGCTTTGTTATTTAAGTGCTAATTTTCAGCAGCTGTCTTCTCAATATTCTATTTTGTATGCACATAGAAATTTGTATTCATATTTGTTTCAAGACTGAATCTTTCTGAGAATTACTTTGGCATTCAAAATAAAACATGTTTTTTATCTATGTATGCTAAAAGAAAGCATAGACATATTTAATTTTAGTTTTACTAATCTATTTATATTACTGAAAATTTTAATAAATATATTCAATAGCTTAATATAATAATATTCTAACAGTATATGATTGTAGCATAGTCCCAGGACTCCTTCTCTAAGAGTGAGCCTTCACATAGAAGCTTATGGGGATGAGAGACTTGTTAGTTTTTCAAATCAGGTCATTGCACTTATTTGAAAATTACAACAAGATAATTCTTTAGTAGAAATTACTTCTGTAAACACACAGTACTTGTCTCATCTCATCAAATGTTATATCTGCTTCTTAAATCACAAAATAGTCTTCCTTTGTATAAGAGCATATCTAATCCTGGAATTTCTAAAGCATTATTTATGTTTTCAGAGTCCCTCTTAAATTGCAACCATAACTGGATATAATCTTCATATGTCATCTAACCAATGCAGAATGCAATAGGACTATTCTCATCATTCCATACTCACCATAGTGCTTATCAAATACACACTCTCAGTTACACTAACAACTCAAGTCAACAAAGTTGCACCATACAATGACAACATATAAAAATTGAGTTTTGACAGTTCTAGTCCTAGACCCAGTAGCTTAAAACTCACACCAGATACATGTGTGTGCATGCCCAAAATCATAACAGGAAAATGGAGGAGAAGGGACTGTGGCATGGCTATACCCCCTGGAGAGATGTAATTTCTTGCTTTCTGTCTCTCTGGCTCTCTCTGTCTCTCTGGCAAGTGTACACACCCTACAGTAAAAAAAATCTCTGTTAAAAAAAATCAATGGGGGGGGCCCAGCAGGTGGTGTAGTGGTTAAGAGCACTGGACTCCCATGTGGTTGACCATGGTTCGAGTCCCAGACCTGATGGCTTGCTTTTTCATTTTACTCTCACTTTCTCTCTCACCCTGCTTCTCTCTGATCAAATTAAAGGTAAGTAAATAAAGTTAATAAAATAATTATTTAAAAAAATTAATTGGGGGATCACCACATGACATAATGGTTACACTACTAAACTTCCATGTAGTCCATTGCAGTCCGAGTCCTGAACCCGGTGGCTTAAAATTTATGTTGGGCACATGTACGTGCATGACTAAAATTCCAAAAGGAGAATGAAGGACAGGAGATTGCAGCACAGCTATCCCCTCTGAGCAGTGATTTCTAGCTTTCTGTCTCTCTCTGTTTCTCCAGTGAGTGGATGTACCTTATAGCAAAAACCTCATTAGGAAAAAAAATCAATTGAGTTTCTAGATACTAGAAAAAAAGAATCCAAAAAGAAAATTAAGAAAACCATTTTATTTACAATACCTTACAAAAGAATAAAATACTTAGTAATAAACATAATCAAGAAGATGAAAGCCCTATACACTGTAAACTAAAAACATTGCTGAAAGAAATTAAAGGCAAATAAATGGAAAGGCACCCATGTTCATGATGTTCACGGATTGAAATGCTTAATATATTTATACTACCTAAATGATATACAGATACCTATCAAAATTCCAATGCAATTTTTACAGACATAGAAAAACAGATTATAAAATTTATATGGAATTTCAAGTACCCTCAAATAACCAAAATAATCCTGATAAAGAATTACAAAACTTGAGGACTCACAGTCTTTATTTCAAATTATGATGCTATAGTAACCAAAATAGTGTGGCACTAATTAGTATAGACAGGACTAAGCCATTGGGGTAGAATAGGAAGCCCAGAAATAAACAACCAGCAAGCATATAAAACAAATGTATATCATTAACTAGTCTTTAGCTGAAAAGACCACTCATTAGAGAAAAGCCAATTTATTCAACAAATAGTGCTGGGATAACTGGACATCCATAGGCTAAAAAAAGGGAAGTTGGGCCCTTCTCTTATACCATAATCAAAAATGAACTAAAAATGGGCTATATATCTAAAATTACAAAATCTCTAGAAGAAAACGGAGAAAATCTTTCTGACACCAGATTGGCAATGATTGTTAGGCATGCTACTGAAAGCACAGGCAACAAAAACCAAAGCACACAACAAGGACTAAACCAAATTTTGAAATTTCTGCACAGCAAAGGACACAATTAACAGTGTGAAAAGGCAACCTACAGAATGAAAAAAATATATTTGAAAATTGTATCTCTAAAAAGGGGCTAATATCCAGAATATATAAGAACTCCTACAATTCAACAATAAAAAAAGAACAGTAAAAAATTAACAGAAGGCTTAAAATTGTTTTCCAGAGATGATATAAAAACAAGCAGCAAGCATATGAAACAATGTTCAACATCACTATTCATTAGAGAAATGCAGATCAAACCTGCAATGAGCTACTATCTCACATCCATTATGATGGAAGAAGGAGAGCAACACAGAGAAAGGGAGGGAGGGAGGGAGGAAGGAGGGAAATGTGTGCACTGTTGGTATTATTGTAAAATGCTGGAATTGCTATGGAACACAATATGGCAGCTACCAAAAAAATTAAAAATAAAACTACCAGCAGCCACTTCTGGATATATATCCAAAATAATTGAAAGCAAGCTCTTAAAAATATATTGCACTACATTCATAGCAGTGCTAGTCCTAATTACAAGAGGCAGAAGCACTCAAATGTGCATCAATAGAAGGATGGATAAACAAAACCTGGTATATAGACACAGTTGAATATAATTCAGCCTTAAAATGGAAGAAAACCCTGGCACACGAAACAAGGATATCGTGTTAGGTAAAATAAGTCGATTACAAAAAGTCTTTTATATGATCTTTGATCTTTTCAATACCTCTACTTATATGAGGTATTGAAAATAGAAAGACTCAAAGAAAAATAAAGTCAAATGGTGTCTTCCAGGAACTGGGGGCAGGGACAAACAGAATGAGTGTGAGTGAGTCAATGAGAACCAAGTTGCTGATGCCATCCTGATGTGCACCTCTCCACTGCACCTAAAGTCATTCAGTACTACCTTGGAGCAGTTCTGTCAAGCTAACTTCTTACCTGGGGCAGTCATTCAGACTCTCTAACTGAGACAGAAATTCTAGCCTTGCAGCTAACTTACTTCCCTTGTCCTGACATTAGGGAAGCTAAGCAATCTTTGATCTTTTAGCTCCCAGACTCTCTCTCTCTTCCACGAGTGCATGCACCCTACAGCAAAAACCTAAACAAAAAGCATTCACATCTTCCTCCTAAATTCATTCCTACTGTACAGCTATCCCTTTTACCAGTTCCAGCTTGCAAAGTGACAGGCATGGGACAGCAGGTCTGAGGGATAGAAGGGAGCAGTGTGAGCAGTGAGAAGCCCACAGTAGTACGGGGCATGTGGGGAGATTGCCCATGTGTGAGAGCTGATCTCTACTGAGCCCCAACTCCCTTGTGTGAGTTACCCTTCAGTAGTAAACTTCTATCAAATCTTGAATGGAATTATCTGTTTCAATTTTAGGTCTCAGAGCACAGCTGAGCAGGGGAGTCTTTGTACAATGGGTATAGGGTTTTAATTTTGCACAATGAGAAAAGTCCTAGGAATCTGTTACACAATATGAGTATATCTAACACTACTGGACTGTATATTTTAGAAATGGTTAAGATGATAAATTTTATGTTATTTTTTTAAGCACGATTAAAAAGAAAATGTGAAAAAAAACCTCTCCATTATACCTTTAGCTCATTGGGAACATGTTAATTACCACATGCTAGTCTGTTATGCACAAATTGCTGTATAGATACTTTCCTCAATTTTTAAACCACGCTGTTTATCAGAGCTGGAACTAGATTGAGGTGAATGTCTCAAGTACAAAATTCAAGGAGGTGCCAAAAACTCAGGAATTAAGATAAATAATATTTTACTTCATGCACACATTTTAAAAATCTCAAAATAGAGGGACCAGCAGTTAGCGTAATGACTATGTCGCTGGACTCCCACGTAGTCGACCGCGGTTCGAGTCCCGGACCCGGCGGCTTAAACTCACGCCGGGCGCGTGTGCGTGCGTGCCCAAGATCCCGAGAGGAGAATGGAGGAGAAGGGATTGCGGCGTGGCCATCCCCCCTGGGGGGTGATTTCCTGCTTTCTATCTCTCTGTCTCTCTCTGTCTGTCTGGCGAGCGCACGCGCCCTATAGCAAAAACCTCTCCAAAAAAAAAAAAATCTCAAAATAGATACAAAATAATCATAATGACTAAAATGTAAATATTTAAGTAAAGACAGGATCAGTAAAAGTTTCATGCCAACCTATAATGGAGGCTTAGGTAGAAGGAAAAATTAGTAATAGCCATTCTGGGTTAAATATTTTGGTCTCCATCTACTCTTGAATGCTCTTGTCACAATTTTATCAACAAACTTATATTAAGTGGAATAAACTCTTTCTAAGTTCTTCCTCTACAGCTCTCAAAACACTCAGAATTTTTACTTCTCCCTTATTGCCATCTTTAAAATGTTTTCTGTGCATGACTTTGGTATATTGGGGCTTACCTTACTCCTAAAATACCTTTCCTTGATTACAGATTCCTGCTGATGATACAACCACACTCCCAGATACCTAAAATAGAACCTTCTTAAACTTCACTTTATCTGTCAACAGCTCTCTCCATTCGGTTCTGAATTCTATTCTAATTATAAACAGTAATCCAATCCATCATTCGTATTCATGCTACTCCATCCACATATAACATACAAGTATGTTTGCAAACTACTTTTATTAGTACAGTTTTCAATTTGTTGCCAGTGAAATCTCATTGAAGTAGCTCTTTAACCAAGCCATGCATTTGTTGCCATAGTTTAATCTCTTAAAGAAGTTTTCTTTTTTCTCCTACTTCTGGACATTTATCTATTTTGTAATAGCTAGACACCTCTTCAGTTAAATCTCCAGAGGAGTTCTTCCTATTTCTACATAGCTACAGATTTTATTTTAAGGTTTTTGCCATAGGGTGCATGCATTCTCCAAAGGGGAGAGAGACAGAGAGAGGGAAAGTGAGAAATCACCTTCTCCGGGGAGGGGACGGGGTTGATGCCCACAATTTCTTCTCCTTCTGGGATTTTGGGCGCATGTGCCTGGCGCAGTTTTCAATCCACCCAGGTCCAGGATTTGAACAAAACTCAGCCATGCAGGAGTCCAGTGTCCAAACCAGTGTACCACCTGCTGGCCTCTTGTCTATGAAACTTTTATATTAGTCACATATGATTTAACTCTTCAGCTTTTATCTTATTTATGACATGCCTCATGTCTTATAAATGTACGACATGTTTCATGTCATAAATTGTAAGCACCCCCAAAGCAAGGTCCATGTATTTAATGTCAATGCCAAGCAGAGTGCTGAAACTTAAATACATATTTCTTTTTTTCTTCCTTTTAACTTTGCAATGTATACATTGACCAGAGAGAGAGGGGGGGGGAAAAGGAGGAAGCACCTCCCTAGGGGGATGGCCACACCACAATCCTCTCGCCTCCTGGGATTTTGAGCAAACACACACAGGTGCCCGGCATGGTTTTCAAGCTGCCAGGTCCAGGACACAAACCACAGTTGTCCAGGTGGGATGCAGACACTTTAATCACCATTCCACTGATTAGCCCTATATTTTTCTTGAAGGAGCAAATAATCATTTTGAATCTCCTTATCTGGTAATTTCTCTCACATTATAGATTACAAAACACTAGCCACATAAGTACTGTTTTTCCTGAGGAGAGAACAATGGAGAGGTTCATAAAACTTCAGAAATAAAATATCTCCCTAGGGAATTGAACATTTTTTATTCATTTACAGGTTAGAAAGCTAAAATGTTTTAAAACATTCAACATGTTCTGGGCCCAAGGCAATCACTAGAGTGGAACCAAATATATTAACACTGTCATCCTAAAATAATGTAGATATTTTTCAAGCTTAGAATGACAACTATCTCAAGTTTGAGACTAGGGAATTTTAATGTTCATTAAAGTCAATAATGCTTTACTGAAATTGTTATTTTGAAAGGATATTACTACACAGTAAATTTGTGTATCTGTATAAAAGGAAAATACTATTTTTATTTTCTACAATATAAATGGGCTCATAGTATTGCTGGAAACATAGTCTTTTGTTTTGTTTTGTTTTTAATTTCTAAGGTAAAAAACAAAATATTTCTAAAGAGAGATATATAGAAATGGCTTACAAATTTCAAATGCAAAGTTTTAAGAAACAGTCAATTGATGTGACAAGTGTTTACTGAGCACCTACTCTGCTGAGCCCTTTTCCAGGACTGGGAGGAATTTTGAATGAGAAAAGTCATTCTTCCCACTTTTAAGGAATGTATAGTTCTAGGTAGACAAATGCCTTATAAATTATGTTAAAAAAGAAAACTGCAACATAACACACAGTCTAGGTCTAAGTCACTTGTTTAAGGTTAAATATGATTTAAAAATCTAAATAAAGGTGAAAATCATTGAGAGTTGTGGTAGTCAGAGCTTTGATGCAGAAGCCATAAATATATCTATCTATATTTAATTATTTATCCATGTCACTTTATCATTATTGTTACTATTATTATTATTGTTATTATTATTATGTTTTCTCTAAGGCATGTGTGCACACCAGAGTGAGACAGAGAGAAAGTGAAAAAACAAGCCACCAGGTTTGGGACTTGAACCACTGTTGGCAATGCAGGAGTAAGCACTTCAACCAACATGTCACTTGATGGCCCCACCAGGAGCTATATTAACAAAGAGTATGAACAGTCTGTATTTGTCCAAAACTAGGGAAAGGAGAATTCTAGGAAAAGTGTGGAGAGTCAACCGAAATGTAAGAGTAACTAAAGGAAGGCAACGCTGTGATGGAAAACAAGTGAATTTGGAAATCTGAGTGTACCTTGTTGATTCAGGTACAAGGCCAAACAATATAAATAAAGCTAGTGAGTATTTAGAATTCTCAAATTAAGTGTCCATCTTCATTTAATAGATAGCATTATAGAAAAATATGGTAATAATATGTAGCATATATTTAATCTGTGTCTTCTAAAAATCTACTAGAGTCATGAAACCTGGCTATATTTGTTATGAGTTAACTCAAAAGTAAGTATAATTTCCTTAGTCATATGGGTCCAACATTCATATATTTATTATTATACATTCAAAATATCTGAAGGGGCCAGGCCATAGCACAATGGTAAAATGCTATATTCTGTAAGAGAATCCCACAGGTGAAGGTTCCCAGTTCAAGTTTGAAGGTTTCCCTACATATGTAAGGTGTGCGTGTACCCATAATCTAGCTAAGGGCTGGAGCCAGAGCACAGCACAGGAACATTGTTGGGGTTCCCTGAACTTTTCTTCTCTCAAGGTTATGAAAAAATAAATTTTCCAAAGAAAGTTTAAATAAGTAATATCTTAAAGTGTTTACTATATGTGGGACCCAGGCCTTAATATATTTAATAACTGCCCAAGGGAGTTGGACGTACAGTGATGGTTGAGGAAAACTGGTTAAAAAAGGTACACATTTTCCAATGTAAGTGTGCAGAAAAAACAACCAGTAAATTTGTTAAAACTGTAATATTGGGGACTAACAGATGGTGTAATGGTTATGTTGCTGGACTCTCACATAGTAAACCACGGTTCAAGTCCTGGACCCAGAGATTTAAAACTCATGCTGGGTACATGTGCATGTGTGCCCAAAACCCCAAAAGGAAAATGGAGGAGAAGGGACTGTGGCATGGCCATCCCCCCCCCCCCAGAGGGGGTGACTTCTCACTTTCTGTCTCTCTGCCTCTCTCTGTCTCTCTGGCATGCACTCGCACCCTACAGCAAAAATCTAAAAACAAAAACAAAACAAAACAATAAAAACAAAAAAAAAAAAACTGTAACATTGTAGTCTTTGTAGGTGTTAGATAAATCCCAATAATATATAATCTTAACAAGCAACTTCAGCCTTTCTTTCAGGCAGCTGAACCAAACCCCACACTGAGAGCACATCCCTAGAATAGAACCGAATGCCAAAATAATTCTACTTTGGACCATAATGGAGTATCCAGGATTGGATTTGCTATCTAACCATATATGATTAGACAGCTGGGTATAATAAATAAAACAATGAAAAAGAAGAAGAAAAAGAATGGAATTTCAGTGACCTATGAGACAAAAATCAAGTAATTAGTACACTTTAAACTGGAGTTAGAAATAAAGAAAAAGAGAGAAAATGAAGTATAACAAATGTTTGCCAAATAATGGCCAGGCCAGCCAGCGGTGTGGTGGTTAAGGTGACTAGATTCTACATGGCCAGCAGGGCAGTTTAAGTCCTGGACTTGCGGCTTGGGAAACACACAAGCCTCTGTGCATGCCCAAAATCCCTAGAGAAAAATAGAGGAGAAGGGAATAAAGGTTGGCCATCACCTTTTTTGGGGGGATGATTTCTCACTTTCCTTCTCCCTCCCTGCCCCCCTGTAAGTGCACACGCTCTATGGCAAAACTGGAAAAAAAAAAAAAAAGTATGGCCAAAATTTTTGAAATTTGATGAAAACTATAAATTTACAGATTCACAAAATTCAATGAATTCAAAGCTACAAAAACACAGAGGAAACAAAACAAAGTCACATCATAATCAAATTAATCAAGACCATGATAAAGTAAAAACCAGAGGAAAAAAGCTAATGAAAAGAATCACTACTTACAGAAACATTAATAAGACAACATTCACCAACTTCTCATCAGAGACAATATAAGCTAGAAGACAATGAGTGGCATTTTTGAAGTGCGAAGAGCAATACAAAATCAAAAAGCAGTATGGTTAACAGATTATATTGCTGAATCAAATGTGCTACAATTTTGTGTGATGATATTCTGCATCTATGTTAATGAGAGACTGTAATTTAATGTATTATTTTTAGATGACATTTGTCATTACCATCCTCCTGCCTCAGTTCAGTTCCCGGCCGGACTACAGGCATGTGCCACAATGGCCTTTTTTTTTTTTTTTTTTTTTTTTTTTTTTAGTTTTTGCTATAGGGCGCATGTGCTCACTGGAGAAACAGAGAAGAAGGGGGGAAGAGAGTAGAAGAAAGGGAGAGGGAGAGCGGGAGAGAGGAATAGAGAGATCACCACCCAGGGTCATAGCCACACTACAATCTCTTCTCCTCTACTTTCCTCTGGATGATTTTGGGCGCTATGCACACACATGACCCCAGTGTGTTTTTCAAGCTGCTGGTCTGGACTCAAACCACAAGATGCGTTATGTGGGATCCAGCTGCCTCAACCTCCATGCCACCTGCTGGAACATCATGGTTTTTTTGAGACAGGGCCTTACAATGTGGCCCCTGCCAGCCTTGAGCTTGCAGTCTTCCTGCCTGACCCTCCCAGGTTGCTAGGATACAGGTGCACACCACCATGCCCAGATTCTAAGTTGAACTAGGAACTGAACTGAGGCCTCCCATGTAGTCCCACCTGAGGAACTTCAGAGGACCTTAGCAGTGTGCATTACCATGGCTGGCCCTGTAATTTTTTTTTGTTGTTGTTGTTGTAATTCCTTTTAGAAAGTTTTAATAAGAGGAGTATTTATTAGAGTAGTTTAAAGCATTCTTATTTATTTATTTATTTTTAAGGGCCCATATAAAATTGATATTATTTTTTTCTTTAGGAGATTGACAGGATTTATCAATGGGCCTGGAGTTATTTGTGGAAAAGCCATAAAACTAAAATAATCCAGATAGTGTGATATTAGCAAAAACACAGACATAGTGGAAAGTGGAATAAACTCTAAAAATAGGTATATGCATGCATGGCCAATTTGTTTTGACAAAGGTACCAATGTAACTCATGAGGATACAGTCGTCATTTTAATAAACTGCTTTCTCAACACCATATTCAGATGGGAAAAATAAACCCCAATCGTTAGTTTATGCAATATATAAAAAAAATTACCTTGAGGAGCCAGCAGGTGGTATAGTGGTTAAGGTACTGGACTCAACCACAGTTTGAGTCCTGATCCTGGAGGCTTGAAACTGATGCCAGATGCATGTGTGTGTGTGGTAAGTGCCTAAAATCCCAAGAGGAGAGTGAAAAAGGGATTGTGGCATGGCCCACCCTTACTCCCCAAGGGGGATGATTTCTCACTTTCTCTCTCTCTGTCTCTCTCTGTCTCTTTGGTAAGGCACACACCTTATAGCAAAAATCTCTCAAACAAAAAACAATTTACCTTGAAATGCATCATAAATGTAAATGTAAAAGCAACAACTATAAAATTTTGAAAAAAAAGAAAATAAATATTTTGGAGAAGACAGGTTTTATAGATTAGATAAGTCACAAAAAGTATAAATCATAATGAAGTGAAAATATGACTTGATAAAAATTATAAATGCTACGCTTAAATACAAGGAAAGGACTATGCATCAGATAAGGAAAAAAAAATTACTGAAACATGTATCCGACAAAGGTCTGGTATCCAGAATATATTACGAACTTCTATAACTAAATAACAAAAAGTGTCACAATTCAAATGAAACTTGGCAAAAGATTTGAAAGATAATTCACAAAGTATATATACAAATATCCAAAATACATACAGAAGGATATTCAATGTCACAATCTTTATAAAAATAGACATAAAATCCACAAAGAGCTAACCTCTATTGTTACACTAGGAACGCTAAATTCAAAAACCCTGATAATAAAATGTGGTGCAGCAGAAATCCTCGTACTTTGCTGGTGCAAATATAACATGGCATAAATATTTTGGAAAATTATTTAGATGGTTTTTATAAACATACATGTATACAGTACTCAGCAATCCCACTACTAAGTATTTAAGATCAATGAAAGAGACAGTATGGGAGAGGTAATGGGAATGAGTAATTGAGGGCGGAAGGGAGGGATTCAGGGAACAAACAACACACTTAATAGACACAAAAATGAAAAGTTGTCTGTTGATGATAATGTATATGGTAATATCATTGTTTTGACTAATGTGCACTGTATTCATGCTGGGAAAAACCATGTTGTACATGGTAAAGAGGTGCAATGATTAAATGTAAAAATAAAAAAAAAGATAAATGAAAACAAATGCCTACACAACGTATACAAATGTTCATTCATTGAGATCGCTTCATGATATACACACTGTGGAAATAACCTAGATGTGTATCAATGAATGAATTGATAACACAAAGTGAGTATGTGTTTACAATGCACTAGTAATACGCACTACTCAATAAAAAGGAATGAACTATTAGTACAACTGGATGGGTGAATCTCAGACCAGTAAACTGAGTAAAATCACTGAGACAAAATAGTTCCTATACTGTGTGACTTCATTTATATGAAATTCTGGAATGAGCAAAACAAGTCTTTAATAACGCATCAGATAAGTAGTTTTTTGGGCCCAGGTGAAGGTAGGGGTTAGACTGTAAAGAATATAAAGGAAATTGGGACCAGTAGATGGTGTACCGGTTATGTCACTGGGCTCCCATGTGGCCGACTGCAGTTCAAGTCCCGGACCCACTGACTTCAAACTCACGCCAGGCATGTGTGTGTGCGTCCCCAAAATCCTAGGAGGAGAATGGAGGAGAAGGGATTGCAGCATTGCCAACCCCTCTGGGGGGTGATTTCTCTCTTTATCTGTTTCTCTTTCTCTCTCCAGTGAATGCATATTAGCCTAAGGCAAAAACCTCTTATAAAAATTTATTTTGGGACCAGCAGTTAGCGTAATGGCTATGTCACTGGACTCCCACATAATCAACCGCGGTTCGCGTCCCGGACCCGGTGGCTTGAAACTCACGCCGGGCACGTGTGTGTGTGCCCAAGATCCCGAGAGGAGAATGGAGAAGAAGGGATTGCGGCGTGACCATCCCCTCTGGGGGGTGATTTCTCGCTTTCTGTCTCTCTGTCTCTGTCTGTCTGGCGAGCGCACGCGCCCTATAGCAAAAACCTCTTCAAAAAAATTTATTTTAAAGAATATAAGAAAAATTTATGCTAGAGGGCATGTACTCATGTGAGATAGAGTTCTCTATTCTGTTAGGATTCTGTGTGCGTGTGTTTTCATTACTAGCCTGTGAGTCATCAAGGCTGGGACTCTAACCCTGGTTGGCCTTGTGGGATCCTGCTTCCTGTACACTATGCTCAACTGCTGCACTACTGGGCTGGCCCAAGGAAATTTTTTAGGTGATAGAAATGCTCTATGTCTGCATTGTGATAGTGATATCATGAAAACATACACTTGGCAAACTTGATAAACACTACAAGTAAGACTGATGCATTTCATAAGATATAAATTATATTAATACCTCAACAAAATTGATTTGAAAAAAACATTAAAATTAGTTACAAATCTATACATGTGTTAAAAATACATAGAACAGTATACCAGTAAAGCTAATTATACTGTATGATGTTTTCAAAAATAAAATGAATCCAAAAAAACATAATAGAAATGGCATTTGTTAGATTTAGGTTGAAAGAGAAAGTAAAAAAGAATCCCCAGAAAGAGAAGCAAAGAAGATAGAGATAGAAAATAGGAAGAGAAAAATAATAGGGTCAGATGACCAATATAGGAATGACAGCAATAGATTCTGATATGAAGAGATTGGAAAAAATAGAGTGGAATTAAGTGTTCAAGAAGTATCTGAGAATGACAATTCACATGAATGAATGGATACATCAAGTGCAGTGTCCAGCATTGATCAAGACTGGCATACACAGTACTTCATATTTTCTGAATAAACAGAAATTCTACATATTTGCAAATAAATTTTTAAAAATTATTTCTAGTCATATATGAGGATTCTTCAAAAATGCCATGGGGGGGCAGCAGATGGCATGGCAGTGAAGGCGCTGGACTCCCACATGGCTGACTGTGGTTTAAGACCCAGATTCAGAGGCTTGAAACTTACACTGGGCACATGTGTGTGCATGCCCTAAATTCTGTGAGTACAATGGAGAAGGGATTGTGTCATGGCTATCTCCCCAGGGCATGATTTCTCACTTTCTCTCTATATATATTGCTTTGTCTCTTTAGCAAGCACACACACCGTATATTAAAACCTCTCCTCCACACACACACACACACACACACACACACACAAGAACACAAACTGTCCGAAGGAGCTGGCTTCGTAGCACAGCCATTAAGTGCTGCTCAGAGGAAGTCAGTTCCCACATTACTGACCAGGATTTGAGTCCTGGCCAAAAGTGTGCATATGTCTGGAACCCTGATGAGATGGAGAACTGAAGGAAAAAGTATTGTGGCATGATCAGGCCCCACAGATGGAGAGAACATTTCTCTATTCAAAGAGCACACAGGAAGCCTTGGTTAGACATCTGTGCTTTAGGGGGGGGGGGGATTAATTCAATAAAGAGTCATTTAATTTTTTTTTTTGGAGAAGTTTTTGCTATAGGGCACATGTGCATGCCAGAAAGACACAGAGAGACAGAGAGACAGAAAGAGAGAAATCACCCCCGAGTGGGGATGACCATGCCGCAATCCCTTCTCCTCCATTCTCCTCTCGGGATCTTAGGCAGGCACACACACTCGCCTGGCATGAGTTTAGGCCACCAGGTCTGGGACTCGAACTGTGGTCAGCTACATGGGAGTTCAGTGACATAGCCATTACACTAACTGCTGGTCCCAAGAGTCATTTAATTTTGTAGGATTCCAGTGCTCACACCCATGTTGGACCATCAACTCAGAGGTATTAAACAAATTTTTGCATCTTTAATGCCTTTTTTTTAGGAAAGATTTTCTTTACTATAGGGCTTATCTGCTCACCAGAGAGAAAGAGAGGCAGAGAGAAAAAAAGCAAGAAATCATCCCCTGGGGGGATAGCCATATTGCAATCCCTTCTCTTTCAGTCTCCTTTTGGGGTTTTGGGCACACACACACACTCACCTGGTGTGAGTTTTAAGCCACTGGGTCCTGGACCCAAAATGTGGTCGACTATGTGGGAGTCCAGCACCATAACCATTATGTCATCTGCTGGTCCCTCACACTCTCTTAAAAGGTGATACAATGATACAGTCTTTTTTATGGAGACGCAGAGTTGAGTTCATGGCAAGCTCCATTATGAGGGTTCTTCGGGATTCTACAATAGGTCCAGCCCATTTGCAGTAGTAAATCACTTTTGAAAAATGAATCCTGGCATGCAGCTCGTCCTGCCGGTGGCTGATAAGCTAACCATGCAGCATCAAATCAACATGCAGCCAGACCATCCACGAAGCTGGATTGTGTTAGACTTGCCACTCACAAATATGGGAGCTCTGAGCAGCAATTCCTTGAAGGAAATAAATAATACAACTAGCAATTAAACAGGAACAGGGGAGTGAAATACATGAGATAGCCCAGACCCAAACACAGTCAAATTTTTGAAGTCTTGTTATATGATACCTTGGAAATCTATAACAAAAGTTTCCTGAGCTGTGAAGAGTACAGGAGAGCTCGCTGTAACATTTTTCCTTAATACCTGCTATTTAGAATTCTTCCCACCTCTCTCCCTGGGCACTCAGAGCTGCCTTCCAAGGGTGTCAATCTTCTTTCAGGTAAACTGAAACCAAACCCCACTGTAGCACTTCTGTGTATTTATATCTGTGGCTTCCTCAACTCTGTTTATTTCATTTATAAAGTAAATCTTCATCTGTTTTATCTCCTTCAGAAATTGCTTGTAACTCCTAGTAACTCAAAAGCTACAATTTATTTTCATTTGTTTTTCAATATATTATCAAATTGTTTACCTGGGTATGTTTAGAATGGGATTTATTGAAGAAGGAGGCAAAAAAACTGATAGACAGGGAAACATGGACACATACAAAGTCAGACAAGTGGAAACCTCCTACTCAAGATTCCACATCCCATAAAGAAATCTGATGCTAAGGCAACACAATCAACAATTTGGAGCTGATAAAATTCAAGTAATATAAAATTATAAAATGAACTTTAAAATAACCATGCCTTAAGTTCACAAAGAGATCCATACAGAATATTGGACTGTTGCCTCAAAGGCTGTTCTATTCCAAAGAAATTAAAATGTTAGATAAATGAGATAAAAAGGGAAACCGACCATAACATAACTTGGTGGAAGTTACTCTGGGATTTAGCAGCCTGTTGGTACAGAAATAAATGGTAAGTCATTTGTCTCCTAGAGATTAAAGGGGGGGACCAGCAGATGGCATAATAGTTACATCGCCACATAGTCAACTACAGTTCTAGTCCCAGGCCCAGCAGCTTAAAACTCACGCTAGGGATGTGTGCATGCGTGCTCAAAATCCCAAGAGGAGAATGGAAGAGAAGGGACTGTGGCATGGCCATCCTCCTGGGAGATGATTTCTCACTTTCTGTCTCTGGCAATACGCGTGCCCTGTAGCAAAAAGCTCTAAAAAGAAACGAGATTAAAGGGAACCAACAGGAAATAGTAGACTGGACTCAGGATCAGAGCAGGAAGCCAGAAACTAAGTAAGCCCCCCGACATGTTAAAGAATACTGACAATCTCTACACCTATTAACTGGGGCTCAACAGGCACTAGCCTGTCACTCAATTATCACTCTAGGAAATGAGCCAAATCACCTACTGTCACCAAGTCTCCATCTGCAGAACCCCAAATCCCCAGAGTTAGTTAACTCCTAGCCATGAATATTTGCCCCTGTTGGGTACTATAAAGAGAGATTACTAATCAATAATCTAACAGGATATTTTATTTCATGTTTTGGGGTATTATTTAATCAAATGGCAATAACTTAGTAAATGACATGCAAACAGGGCATGTGGTCACATGACACCTGCCCAAGCCTGCTTCATCAGCATTCACTGAGGGAAAGCTCAAGAAGACAGGATCAGCAGCAGGCTTGCAAACCCTGCTTGCCCATCACAACACGGCAGCATGGGGCTGTCTGGACGTCTAGACATCAGGCTCTAGCAGAGACATCTGACACCTGGGCTGTGGAGCTTCAAGCTGCCTCATTTAAAAAAGCTGTATTAGGACCAGCAGATGGTATAATGGTTACAGGTTACATTGCTGGACTCCTACATAGTCAATCACCATCACCATTTGAGTCCCAAACTCGGCAGCTTTAAAAAACCCACAGCAGGCATGTGTGCATGTGTGCCCCAAATTCTGAGAGAACAGTGGGGGAGGAGGGATTGTACCATGGCCATCCCTCTGGTGAAAGCATGTGCCCTATAGTAGAAACAAAACAAAACAAAAACACCTCTCTTAAAAAAAAAAAAAAAAAAGAAAGAAAGAAAGAAAGAAAAAGAAAAAGAAAAGAAGCTGTATCATGCCCTGGTGTTACTATGAGTTGTAAGAAAACAGCAATTTAATGTTGCAGGATGTGGATCCAGCTGTTCCTCCTGACATCTCCACATCAGCACCTGAGGATGAGAAGCTAACCAGCCTGTCCCTGGTAGGATGGGGGCTGGAGTCATGTCTTATCGAGGCTGCTCTGCGTGACAGAAGTAAGCTACTGCAGGGCTCAGTACATCAGTGTTTCCAGCTAGATAGGCACTAATCTCCTTCTTTGGCACTATAAGGGAACTGGGTTTAAATTTTGTGGTTGATCAGAATCTGTTGCCTTAAGTGATTGGATTTTGCTGTTTTTTAAGGAGATTGGCATAAGAACAGGCCAACTAAAGAGAATCAGTCTTAGAAAAGTTGACTTTTACCTTTTGGAAAGGATAAGTGCATGTTTGAATAATACAATTCATTAGCCTGATCTAGCGGACATCTGTAGAACACTGCTCCACACAGAATTAGAGAATATATATGGTATCTTTAAAAACACAGGAAATATTGGAGCCTGTCCCTGGTAGGATGGGGGCTGGAGTCATGTCTTATCGAGGCTGCTCTGCGTGACAGAAGTAAGCTACTGCAGGGCTCAGTACATCAGTGTTTCCAGCTAGATAGGCACTAATCTCCTTCTTTGGCACTATAAGGGAACTGGGTTTAAATTTTGTGGTTGATCAGAATCTGTTGCCTTAAGTGACTGGATTTTGCTGGTTTTTAAGGAGATTTGCATAAGAACAGGCCAACTAAAGAGAATCAGTCTTTTTTTTATCTAATAAATATCTACAAAAATGTGGAAATAACAGAACTAGGGTTAGAAATAGAAACAGCAGGGCAAGAGTTATCATTAAGAATTCAAATACTGGGGACCAGCAGTTAGCGTAATGGCTATGTCGCTGGACTCCCACGTAGTCGACCGCGGTTCGCGTCTCGGACCCGGTGGCATACAACTCACGCCGGGCACGTGTGCGTGCGTGCCCAAGATCCCGAGAGGAGAATGGAGGAGAAGGGATTGTGGCGTGACCATCCCCCCTGGGGGGTGATTTCTCGCTTTCTGTCTCTCTGTCTCTCTCTGTCTGGCGAGCGCACGCGCCCTATAGCAAAAAACCTCTCAAAAAAAAAAAAAAAAAAAAAAAGAATTAAAATACTGAGGTCATCAGGTGATGTTATGTCACTGGACTCCCATGTAATCAGCCACAGTTTAAGTCCCAGACCCCACGGCTTGAAACTCACACCAGGCATATGTGCATGTGTACCCAAAATCCCGAGAGGAGAATGGAAGAAAAGGGATTGAGGCATGGTCATACCTCCTGGGGGGTGGGCGGTGATTTCTCACTTTCTGTCTATCTCTATATTTCTCTCTGGTGAGCACACATGTCCTATAGCAAAAATCTCTCTCTCTAAAAAAAAAAAAAATTGTAATTGAGGCCAGCAGATGATGTAGTGGTTGGGATGCAAAGTCTGGATGATAGTACATGTGTTTACATCATGGTTTACTGAATACATAAACCCACTGTTGAGACCTACTGCTCAGGAAAAAAAAGGTTTTCTAAATATTACTGCACATTGACAATGTATCTGGTCAAGGAAGAGCTCTCATGGGGATAAATAAGCATTAAATGATGTTTCTCTGCCAGCTAACAAAACATCCATTCTGCAGCCCTTGGATCAAAGAGTCATTTTGATGT
The DNA here is from genome assembly GCA_026018925.1 of Tupaia tana. Classification (NCBI taxonomy): domain Eukaryota; kingdom Metazoa; phylum Chordata; class Mammalia; order Scandentia; family Tupaiidae; genus Tupaia; species Tupaia tana. The sequence continues at coordinate 31,762,551 of JAKSZU010000017.1, forward strand.
TTAAATATTATTTAAGAAATACATTTTGGGCCCAGAAGGTGGGATGGTACTTAAGGCACTGGATTCCCATATGGCTGTTTGGGGTTCAAGTCTTAGATCCAGCGGCTTGAAAATCACGCCAGGAGCATGTGCATGTGTGCCCAAAATCCAAAGACGAGGAAGGAAGAGATGAGATTGTTGCATGGCTATCCCCACTGGGGGATGGGTGATTTCACACTTTTCCTCTTTCTGTCTATCTCTGTCTCTCCAGTGAGCACACATACTCTATGGCCAAAACCTAAAAAAGAAAAAGAAATACATTTTGTAAGACTGTAAGTGTCATAGATAGTGATTCCTTTGCTAGATCTGAGCAAAATTCATTAAAAACTTTCTGGAATATTCACCATAATAGAAGGCATTAAGAACATTTGTAGTTCATGGTAGGAGGTCAAAATGTCAACATTAAGGCGGACTGAGGCTGCAGGCCCGACCTTTCCGAATCTCCACGCATCCCCACCGTTTCTCCTCCTTGGACCCCAGGTTGGTTGTCTGGGACTTTAAGGCGAACTCCCACCCCACCCCACCCGCAATCCGGATCGAGCCGGCCAGCAGTTCCGGGCACCAGGCGGACTGAGGCTGCAGGCCCGACCTTTCCGAATCTCCACGCATCCCCACCGTTTCTCCTCCTTGGACCCCAGGTTGGTTGTCTGGGACTTTAAGGCGAACTCCCACCCCACCCCACCCGCAATCCGGATCGAGCCGGCCAGCAGTTCCGGGCACCAGGCGGACTGAGGCTGCAGGCCCGACCTTTCCGAATCTCCACGCATCCCCACCGTTTCTCCTCCTTGGACCCCAGGTTGGTTGTCTGGGACTTTAAGGCGAACTCCCACCCCACCCCACCCGCAATCCGGATCGAGCCGGCCAGCAGTTCCGGGCACCAGGCGGACTGAGGCTGCAGGCCCGACCTTTCCGAATCTCCACGCATCCCCACCGTTTCTCCTCCTTGGACCCCAGGTTGGTTGTCTGGGACTTTAAGGCGAACTCCCACCCCACCCCACCCGCAATCCGGATCGAGCCGGCCAGCAGTTCCGGGCACCAGGCGGACTGAGGCTGCAGGCCCGACCTTTCCGAATCTCCACGCATCCCCACCGTTTCTCCTCCTTGGACCCCAGGTTGGTTGTCTGGGACTTTAAGGCGAACTCCCACCCCACCCCACCCGCAATCCGGATCGAGCCGGCCAGCAGTTCCGGGCACCAGGCGGACTGAGGCTGCAGGCCCGACCTTTCCGAATCTCCACGCATCCCCACCGTTTCTCCTCCTTGGACCCCAGGTTGGTTGTCTGGGACTTTAAGGCGAACTCCCACCCCACCCCACCCGCAATCCGGATCGAGCCGGCCAGCAGTTCCGGGCACCAGGCGGACTCAGGCTGCAGACCTGACCAACCTGGTCCTGTCACTCATCTTCTGACACTTTCCCACTAGCCTTTGGACTCTGAATTCTGGTGATTTGAATAGCGCGCGGCGCGCAAGCGCGCCGCGCGATTTCCTTTTTTCAGTTTGTTTTTCTTTGCTCTTGGGGTGTTGCTTATTCAGTCAATTGTAGGCTCACCTGTCCTTAGAGACAGTGAGGACTTTGGGCCATCCAGGGTAGTGGCAACAGTTAATGGTAATTGTGAGCAACAGGTAGGCCAACCATAAGGGAAATCATCAATTTTCTAAGCCTGTACAACTATTAACAATCAGTTAGGAAGAAACATATAGAATACCTAATGACTAAGAACAATCGCAGAGGCTCCAGAAATATGAGCAACCAACAAAAGGCCTCTCCCTCAAGGGAAATCAACAAGCCTACATCACCCACAGTCAATACAATGGACGTCGTGGACATGTCTGATAAGGAATTCAGATTATTTGTAGCGACCAAACTAACTGAGATGGAAGAGAAAAGAGACAAGGAGCTCCAGGAGATGAGGAAGTCCTTCAATGACTTGAAAGAAGAAATGGATACCTTAAACAAGAACCAGATGGAACTTCTAGGAATGAAGAATGTGATACAGGAAATCAAAACCTCCCTTGAAAGTATTAAAAGTAGGTTAGATCAGGCAGAAGATCGAATATCTAACGTAGAAGACAAAACATCTGACCTAGAAAAAAGTATCAAGAAGATTGAGAAAACAACCATGAAAAATGAGGATAATATACGAGGAATACTGGATACTATCAAGCGCCCCAACATCCGGATAATAGGTATTCCAGAAGAGGAAGAAAATAATAAGGGCCTAGATAATTTATTCCATGAGATCCTGGAAGAAAACTTTCCAAATCTAGAAAGGCACTCAAATATCCAGACCCAGGAAATACATAGGACCCCGGGTAGAATCAACCCAAGAAGATCCTCTCCAAGGCACATTATAGCCAGACTGGCAAAAACAACAGACAAAGACAAGATACTAAAGTTGGCAAGAGGGAAACGCCAGGTTACTTACAAAGGTCACCCCATCAGGCTAACATCGAATCTTTCGGCGGAAACAATGCAAGAAAGGAAAGAATGGGGAAGCATAGTAAAAGTGTTGAGTGAAAAACAATTTCAACCAAGAATATTATACCCGGCAAAATTATCTTTCATATGGGAAAAAAAGATAAAAACATTCTCGAATAAACAAAATTTGAAGGAATTTACCAACTCCAGACCAGCTCTTCAAGAGGTTCTGAAGGGAGTATTATACCAGGAAAACTAAAAAATCAGAGACAGTTATACGAGAACAAAGAGCAACCAAGAAAATGGCTCACTTAATGATAGGATCAGGTACGGAAATATCGATAATTACATTGAATGTCAATGGATTAAATTCTCCAGTAAAGAGACATAGACTGGCTGACTGGATAAGAAAACAGAAACCCTCTATCTGTTGCCTACAAGAAACTCACCTTATGGATAAAGACATACATAGACTAAAAGTCAAGGGCTGGAAAAAGATACTCCATGCCAATGGAATTCGAAAAAAGGCTGGAGTAGCGATATTGATCTCAGACAAAATAGATTTCAAGACAAAGACTGTAAGAAGAGACAAAGAAGGGCATTATATAATAGTAAATGGGGTAATCCAGCAAGAAGACATAACCCTTATAAATATCTATGCACCCAACTCAGGTGCGCCTAAATATGTGAAGGAAAGACTGTTGGAGCTAAAAGGAGAGATAGGGAGAAATACTATAATTGTTGGAGATCTCAACACCCCATTATCTCCTATAGACAGGTCTTCTAGACAGAAAATAAATAGAGAGATACAGGACTTAAATGATACTATAAATGGAATGGGCTTGACAGATATCTATAGAACTTTCCACCCTACATCCACAACATATACATTTTTCTCACCCCGACATGGAACCTTTTCAAAGATAGATCATATATTAGGACACAAATCAAGCCTTTATAGATTCAAAGGCATAGAAACTGTACCCAGCATCTTCTCTGACCATGATGGAATTAAACTCAAGATTAATTTCAAGACACAACCCCGAAAATACATGAACACATGGAAACTGAACAACCTACTTCTGAATGACTTCTTCACTACTGAAGAAATTAAGGCTGAAATAAAAAAATTTATGGAAACTAATGATAATGAGTACACAAGTGTCCAGAATCTATGGGACACAGCAAAAGCAGTCATAAGAGGAAAATTCATAGCAATTAGTGCACATAAGAAAAGGACAGAAAGATGGCAACTAGATAACTTATCATCATGCCTCAGAGAATTGGAAAAACAACAACAAACAAATCCCCAAAATGCCAGGCGAAAAGAAATAATAAAGGTTCGAGCAGAAATAAATGAAATAGAAAATAAACGAACCATACAGAAAATAAATGAAAGCAAAAGCTGGTTCTTTGAAAAGATTAACAAGATCGACACACCATTGGCTAGACTGATTAAGAAGAAGAAAGAAAGAAACCAGATTAATCAAATATGTGATGAAACAGGCAATATTACCACAGACATAGCAGAAATACAAAATATCATTAGAGGATACTATGAGCAACTTTACGCCAACAAACAAGATAACCTGGAGGAGATGGACAAATTCCTGGATGCATATAATCTACCAAGATTGGATCAGGAAGGCATAGAGAACCTGAATAGACCTATAACAAGCCAGGAGATTGAATCAGTAATAAATAACCTCCCAACAAAGAAAAGCCCAGGCCCAGATGGCTTCACTTGTGAATTCTACAAAACTTTTAAGGAAGAGTTAACCCCTATCCTACTAAAATTATTTCTAAAGATTCAAAAGGAAGGAAACCTTCCAAATTCATTTTATGAAGCTTCCATCATCCTCATCCCCAAAACAGATAAGGATATGACAAAAAAGGAAAACTACAGACCAATATCATTGATGAATATAGATGCGAAAATTCTCAACAAAATACTCGCAAATCGTATCCAACAACATATAACAAAGATCATTCACCACGATCAGGTAGGCTTTATACCAGGGATGCAAGGATGGTTCAATATACGCAAGACCATAAATGTAATACACCACATTAACAGAAAGAAAGATAAAAACCATATGTCATCTCAATTGATGCGGAGAAAGCATTTGATAAAATACAGCATCCTTTTATGATTAAGACTCTCAGTAAGGTTGGTATAGAAGGGTCATTTCTCAACACAATAAAAGCCATCTATGAAAAACCTACAGCTAACATTATACTGAATGGGGAAAAGCTGAAAGCTTTTCCTCTGAAAACAGGTACTAGGCAGGGCTGCCCACTTTCTCCACTGCTCTTTAATATAGTACTGGAAGTCTTAGCTATTGCAATCAGAGAAGAGAACAATATTAAAGGCATTCGAATAGGCAAAGAAGAATTGAAAATATCTTTATTTGCAGATGACATGATGGTATACTTAGAAGACCCAAAGGTATCCATGAAAAAACTGCTTGAAGTAATAAGTGAATACAGTAAAGTGGCAGGATACAAAATCAATATCCAAAAATCTATAGCATTTCTATTTATGAACAACAAGTTGAACGAAGCAGAGCTGAAGAAAGGAATCCCTTTCACTGTAGCCACAAGGTGTATAAGATACCTAGGGATAAACCTAACTAAGAAAGTCAAAGATCTTTATAAAGAAAACTACGAAAATCTTAAAAGAGACATTGAAAGTGACATAAAAAAGTGGAAGGATATCCCATGCTCCTGGATTGGAAGAATTAACATAATCAAAATGGCAATTCTACCCAAATTAATCTACATGTTTAATGCAATTCCAATCGAAATACCAGAGATATTCTTCAGAGATCTAGAAAGGGCAATCATAGAATTTGTCTGGAACCATAAAAGACCTCGTATTGCAAAAGCAATCCTGCGCAAGAAGAGTGGAGTAGGAGGCATATCACTCCCTGATCCCAAGATATACTATAAAGCTGTGGTCATCAAAACAGCATGGTATTGGCATAAAAACAGACATGTGGACCAATGGAAGAGAATAGAGACCCCAGAAATAACCCCCAAAGCTTACAGCCAACTGATCTTTGACAAAGGATATCAGTCAATCCATTGGGAAAAGGAAAACATCTTTAGTAAATGGTGCTGGAAAAACTGGGTATCCACCTGCAGAAAGATGAAACTGAACCCCCATCTTTCACCACTAACAACAGTCAACTCAAAATGGATCAAAGATCTTAACCTAAAACCTCAAACAATAAAACTACTGGTGGAAAATGCTGGGGAAACTCTGGGGGACATTGGAGTAGGCAAAGACTTCTTAAATAAGACTCCCAAGGCACAGGCAATAATCCCTAAAATAGACAAGTGGGACTATATTAGACTAAGAAGTTTCTGCACAGCAAAGGACACAGTAACAAGTGTGAACCGACAACCCTCAGAATGGGAAAATATTTTTGTTAAATATGCCTCAGACAAGGGACTGATAACCAGAATACATAGGGAACTCAAGTGCCTTATGTGAAAAAAAATGATTAACCCAATTAAAAGGTGGGAAAATGAGCTGAACAAAAGTCTCTCTAAGGAAGACATACGAATAGCCAAAAAGCATATGAGGAAATGCTCAACATCCCTCATCATAAGGGAGATGCAGATAAAAACCACAATGAGATACCACCTAACCCCTGTCAGAATGGCAAAGATTAAGAATATAAAAAGTGATAAGTGTTGGCGGGGATGTGGTGAAAAGGGAACCCTCCTACACTGTTGGTGGGAATGTAAACTAGTTCAACCACTGTGGAGAACAATATGGAGGTTCCTCAAAGATCTACAAATAGAACTACCATTCGATCCAGTAATCCCACTTCTGGGTATTTACCCAAAAGACAGGAGAACGCTCAGTCAGAAAAGTGCTTGCACATCAATGTTTATTGCAGCATTATTCACAATTGCCAAGACATGGAACCAACCTAAATGTCCACAAACTGATGAATGGATTGGAAAAGTGTGGTATATATACTCTATGGAATACTACTCAGCCATAAAAAATAACAAGGCCCTGGAATTTGATAGAAAGTGGTCAGATACGGAGGATATATTGCTGAGTGAAGTAAGCCAGGATATGAAAGAAAGATATTGTATGTATCCACTCAATATATACCGACTATCAGCATTCTATGATAGTGAAAAAAAATTGGAGGACATAAAAGCAGTGAAGGTACTTAATGAGAATAGGACAGTGTGGAATGGGGGAAGTGAAGAGAAGAGGATAGAGAAAGATAACAAATGAACAATAGAGAGGCAGGACATTAGTGAGAAACAGATATGGCTTATTAACTGTTGATGTTGACATGTATAGTATTCTCAACTGGATTTGTCTGAGAAGTATTTCATGATGGGCAAAGTATTTGTACAAGCAACATGAGAAATAGCGATGGACTGTCTTAAAAAATAATTAGAATAATAATAATGATTGGGGAAAACATAGAAAAGATATTGAATGTTGAAGCGGGGAGATTAATGTCTCTGTACTGACTGACATGCACGGCATTCCCTTTTGAAAAAGTAATGTAATACAATGTAAAGTTATATGTAATTCAATGTAATATAAAGAAGAATATGATGATAATAAGAAAAAAAAAATAAAATTAAATTAAAAAAAATGTCAACATTAATAGCGGTTTGGAGGAATCTGATTTCCACACTTATGGGTGAATTTGAGGGGTCCACAGCTTCAGCGAAAGAAATATCTACAAAATGTGGAAATAACAGAACTAGGATTAGAAATAGAACCTGACAATGTAACTGAATTGTTGCAACCTCATGATAAAATTTGAATGGATGAGGGATTGCTTCAAGTACATAATCAAAGAAAGTATACTGAGATGCAGTCTGTTCCTGGTGAACATGCTATGAATACTGTGGATTTAGAATATTACATAAACTTAGACGATAAAGCAGTGGAAGGGTATGACAGTCCGATTCAAATTTTGAAAGAAGTTCAACTGTGGGTAAAATAATATCCAACAGTATTGTGTGCTACAGTGAAATTTTCTATGAAAAAGTCCATCAGTGGGGCAAATTTTACTGATGTCTTATTTTTAAGTTTCTCCAACCAGCCCAACCTTTGGCAACCACTACTTGAACAGTTAACAACCATTACCATCAAGGCAGGACCCTCCACCAACAAAACAATTGCAACTCACTGATGGCACAGATGATCATTAGCATATTTTTGGGAATAAAGTATTTTTTAAATAATTTAAAATTTTTAATTTATTATTGTTATTTTTTTTTATTTATTTATTTTTTTGGAGAGGTTTTTGCTATAGGGCGCGTGCGCTCGCCAGACAGACAGAGAGAGACAGAGAGATAGAAAGCGAGAAATCACCCCCCAGGGGGGATGGCCATGCCGCAATCCCTTTTCCTCCACTCTCCTCTCGGGATCTTGGGCACACACGCACACGCGCCCGGCGTGAGTTTAAGCCGCCGGGTCCAGGACTCGAACCGCAGTCAACTACGTGGGAGTCCAGCGACATAGCCATTACGCTAACTGCTGGTCCCTATTATTGTTATTTTTTAACTTGCTATTGGGCACATGTGTTCAATAGAAGGAGGAAAGAAGTGAGAAAGCAAGCTGCTAGGCCCAGGATTTGAACTGTGATTGACCATGTAGAAGTCATGGCCCAACCACCATGCCACCTGCTGACTCTCAGGAATAAAGTATTCTTAAATTAAGGCATGGACATTGCTTTTTAGACATAGTGTTATTGTACACCTAATGGATACAATATTTTGTAAACAAATTTTATAGACACTGGGAAACCCAAATATTTGTGGGACTCAAATTTTCTTTTTCTTTTCTTTTGATACTTTCTTTTCTTTTCTTTCTATATTACCTTTTCTTTTTTTAGAGAGAGAGAGTTTTGCTCTAGGATATGTGTGCTTGCTGGAGAGATAGAGGGAGACGGAGACACAGAAAGTGACAAATCAACCCCCCAGGGGAAATAACCACACCACAATCTCTTTTCCTCCATTCAAAAATGACACAAAAAAAGTGGAATAGAATCCCATGTTCCTGGATTGGAAGAATTAATATAATCAAAATGGTAATTCTACCCAAATTAATCTACATATTTACTGCAATCCCTATAAAATTACAAGAAACATTCTTCACAAATCTAGAAAAGACGATCATAGAATTTGTCTGGAACCATAAAAGATCCCGTATTGCCAAAGTCATCCTGCACAAGAAGAGTGGAGTGGGTAGCATCTCTCTTCCTGACCCTAAAATATATTACAAACCTGTGATAAACGGCATGGTATTGGCACAAAAACAGACACAAAGACTAATGGAATAGAGTAGAGACATTATAAATGAACCCCAAAACATACAGTCAACTGATCTTTGACAAAGGGTACCAGTCAATACAGTGGAAAAAAGTAAACCATCTTTAGCAAATGGTCCTGGAAAAAATGGATATCTACCTACAGAAAGATGAATCTGAACCCCTACCTGTCACCATTAACAAAGATCAACTCCAAGTGAATCAAAGATCTAAATCTAAGACTATAAACTATAAAACTACTGGTGGAAAACACTGGGAAACTTTAGGAGACATTGAGTTAGGCAAAGACTTCTTAAGCAAGACCCCCAAAGCACAGGCAATAATCCCCAAAATAGACAGGATTACATAAAATTAAGAAGTTTCTGCACAGTAAAGGACACAGTAATTAGTGTGAGTCAACAACCCCTGGAATGGGACAGAATACACAGGGACTCAAGAGGCTTACCTAGAAGAAAATGATTAACTCACTTAAAAGGTGGGAAAATGAGCCGAATAAAAAGCTCTCTAAGGAAGACATACAAACAGCCAAAAAGTATATGAAAAAATGCTCAACATCCTTCATCGTAAGGGAAATGCAGATCAAAACCACAATGAGATACCACCTAATCCCAGTCAGAATACTGAAGATTAAAAACAAACAAACAAAAAAAGCAAAAACAAAAACAAAAAGATAAGTGCTGGCAGCAATGTGGTGAAAGGGGAACTCTCATACATTGTTGGTGGGAATGTTAATTGGTCCAGTCACTGTGGAGAACAATATGGAGGTTCCCCAAGGACCTTCAAATAGAACTATCATATGATCCAGCAATTCCACTCCTGGGTATCAACCCAAAGGACCAGACAATGTTGAGGCAGAAGAGCTCTTGCACAGCTATATTTATTGCAACATTATTCATGATTGCTAAGAAATGAAACCAACCCAAATGTCCGCAAATAGATGAATGGATTGAAAAAGTGTGGCACATATACTCCATGGAATACTATTTGGCCATAAAAAAAACAAGACCCTGGCATTTGATAGAAAGTGGATGAACATGGGACCAGCAGTTAGCGCAATGGCTATGTCGCTGGACTCCCACGTAATCGACTGCGATTTGCATCCCGGACCCGGTGGCTTAAACTCACGCTGGGCGTGTGTGCCCGAGATCCTGAGAGGAGAATGGAGGAGAAGAGATTGCGGCGTGGCCATCACCCCTGTGGGGTGATTTCTCGCTTTCTGTCTCTCCGTCTCTCTCTGTCTGTCTGGCGAGCACACGCGCCCTATAGCAAAAACCTCTCCAAAAAATAATAAAGAGTTTAAGTTTTAAATAGGGAACCAGCAGTTAGCATAATGGCTATGTCGCTGGACTCCCATGTAGTCAACCGCGGTTCGCGTCCCAGACCCGGTAGCTTGAAACTCACGCCAGGCGCGTGTGCGTGCGTGCCCAAGATCCTGAGAGAATGGAGGAGAAGGGATTGCGGTGTGGCCATCCCCCCCCGGGGGGGGGGGTGATTTCTCGCTTTCTGTCTCTCTGTCTCTGCCTGGCGAGCGCACGCGCCCTAGAGCAAAAACCTCTACAAAAAAAAAAATAGTTATGGACACTGGGGACAAAGTGGAAGGAGAGTGGGAGAGGGGAAGAGTGCAAGAAGGGAAATTTGGGAAGATATGGAAAAGTAAGACATTTGTGTTACACAGATATGGTTTGTTGCCTATTAGTGATGTTATATATATTGTAGTCTCAACTCATCTGCTGTGTGGAAGATTATGATGATAATAAAAAATAAATAAAAATAATAACAAATAAAGTTATATAAATAAAAAATTATTTACAAAATAATTTAAAAAAATAATTTATTTTAAATAATTTATTTTAAAAAAATAATTACAAAGTAATTTAAAAAATATCTCTTTACAAATTAAGTGATGTATAAATACTGAATGTATAAAAATAATAAATAATAATAAAAATTAAATGTATATATATATATATATATATATATATATATATGTATACACACACACACACATACATACATGGACCAGCAGGTGGTGTGGTGGTTAAGGGCATTGGACTCCCACATGGCCTACTGCGATTCAAGTCCTGGACCTGGTGACTTGGTTGCTCTCTCTCTCTCTCTCTCTCCCTCTTTCACTCTGTCCCTCTCTCATGAAATTAAAAAATAAATAAAGTAAATAAAAATCCTTTAAAAATATATACATATACACACATACATATATATATGTACACATGTTTTAAATACCATATGTATTTATAGTATTTAAATGCTATTATAATTTCTTTATAAATAAAAAGCATATGTGAATATATGAAATGATACATATCCTTTCTCTATACACACACACACACACACACACACACACACAATGAGTATGTTTATGAACATAAGTAATGAATCAGTAGCAACAAAAATTAGAGAGAAATTCAGGACATTTTTCTAGTCAGATTGTGTTGAGAAGTTTTTTGTATAAAATTTTATTTATAGTATTGAAGAATCTCTGACTAATAAATTTACAAGCAAATTATGAACCCTATAAGATCTATAAAACTATACTACTATAAAAATGTAGAACAACCTACCAAGTATAGAATAGTGTATGCAACTATAGCATAGGTCTACCAAAGAATAATGCTAAAGGTACTACTGGGTCATCCAGAAAGTCATAATGCATTTTTTTTGCATAGAAAACACATCAAAGGGGCCAGCAGGTGGGGGTCCAGTGGTGGTTAAGGACTCCCACATGGCCAACCATGGTTCTAGTCCCGGACCCCGTGGCTTGCTTTCTTACTATCACTCTCCCTCTCTCTCTGGTCAAATTGAACAATAATAATAATAATAATAATAATAAAATAATAAAAAAATAATAAAAAAGAAAAACATGTCATGACTTTCCTGATGACCTAGTATAATAATAATTGGTGTAAATAAGCCTCTGATGATTTAAAAAATATATTTTACATAAATAAAATTGGCAGTAGTAAGATGTCCTTGGGGGAAGAGATGAATGTTCATTTCTAACTGTATGTATAGAGAAGGCAAAAAATAACTTCAAACTGTATTTATAGCGGAAATATTTACTATTAAATAATTGAAACATTGTAATGGGGAAAAAAAAAAACCTATACTAGTAGGAGGGAAACTTTGCATAGTAAAATTGTGGGATACATACTATCAGGATATCCTTTTTTATATTTGAGGAAAATGGTACCACAGATAATGGATCCAAAGTTTAATAGGGAATTAGGAGACAGAGAAGGAGAGGTCATACTATCAATAGGATTATCAGATCAAAGGTTAAGAACTTGACTTGAATGGCCTTTCAAGCCATTGATCATCATAAAAAGTCTTGTAAGTCCCAGCCCAAAGAAAGAGGGTGAGCTTCTCCTCAGTCACATCAAGGACAGGGCACATTTTGAAAACAGTCAATATTCCACCAAACTGAATTATCACTGTGTGTGGCTTAATGACCCAAAGTGTCAAAAGAGCGCAAGATCTAAAGGTGGTAAGTGTCTTCAGCTCCCTCCACCATCAGTGACACCATGTGCCTCATGCAAGTAGGTAAGAATAACAGCCAGAGAGAGAAAAAGAGAGAGAGAGAGTGAAGGGGGGGGGGGGACTTAATTACTTGAAGGCGTATCATACCCATGTATGTGTTTACTTTTGTATTTTTCTATTTCTTAAAATGTCCCAGAATGTCAGAAAGTAAGTACATCTTTTTAAATATTCCTTATGTTCATTGAATACAGTCCACAAAGTTTTGTCTTTTTGAGTTTGTTTGTTTGTTGTTTTTTTTGTTTGTTTGTTTGTTTTAAGGTTTTTGCCATAGGGCACAGGCACTCACCAGAGAAAAAGGGCTAGTGGGAGGGAAAGCAGGAAATTACTCCCCAGAGGGGACAACCATGCTGCAATCCCTTCTCCTCCATTCTCCCCTTGGGATTTTGGGCATGCACCCACATGTGCCCACCATGAGTTTCTAGCCAACTAGATCCAGGATTTGAACCTCAGTCAGCGATGTAGGACTCTAGCACCTTAATCACCATACCACTTCCTGGCCCTTGAGTCCATTTCTGTTTTGAGTGTCCTCTATTTTGCAAGTACTGTTTAAAGTCTTGGAAATAAAAACGTGAAAAAACTGAAAAACATCTTGGCCCTCATGATCTTCTATCTTATCAGGGAAAGAGAAAAAAAAGCCAATAGATAAAAATACATAGAAATATATGTTATCTTAGAGATAAATGCTATAACACCATCTTACGCTATTGCCTCAATGCATGAAAATTTTCACAAATCTAGGCCTTTACAAATGATCTTCTCTCAATTTGGTAAGATTATCTATAAACCTAGTCTTTCAAGTCTTAGAATACATCCTATTTTTCTGAAATATTAAATTCAACAGGACTTTGTCAGAACCCAGAGAGCTTGTAGATAGTGCTTAGTTATTCTTTATTTTTCTTCCCTACCAGTAATCACTGGATAAAAAAAATAATGGAGCATGACAAAACTAAAATAATAACTATTGTGTGTTTGTAGAAAGGTACTGGTGGCATTACAGGGATGGTTGTGGAATTACCTAATATCTGTCTTTCATTTGCGTATATCCCTGAGTTCCAATCTTCTTAGACTCAGATCATGTCAAAGGTAGAAAGAAAATCATAAATCTCCAAGAACAGCAAATTTACATAGAAATTCTCTATGACTATGCTTCAGGGTCTTCTGTGTAAGGTAAGTTCAACATTTGTGACTTAGCACCCCTTTCAAGCTTTAACCAAACATCTACTCATTTATTTTATATATAACTAGGTATGAGGTGAGGGCAGAATGCAGCCTTTTAGACTTATTTGATAAAGCCACTGTATTGATAAAAACATCTGAAAATCTGGGCCAGCAGACTGCATAGTGATTACATCACTGGACTCCTACATGGCTGACCGTGGTTCAAGTCCCATACCTGGTGGCTTGAAAATCACACCTGGTGCATATGTGTATGTGCCCAAGATCCTGGGAGGAGAATGGAAGAGAAGAGATTGTGGAGTGGCCATCCCTATTGGGGGGTGATTTTTCACTGCATTTGTCTGTCTCTCTCTCCAGTGACCACACATACCTAAGGCATAAACCTATTTTAAGAAATCTGAAATCTGTGTTCTAAAATTTCCATAGCACATGTGGAGAGACAGAAGTCTAACACCTCACCCCTGAAATATAAAAATCCAGAGGAGACCTAGACATTCCAACTCAGGATGTCTTTGGTGGAGCTCATGAACTTGTATTTTTTAAAAATAATTCAGGTAATTCAGAGAACATATTAACAGGGCAGGGTCACTTCTTTTTCTTGAGAACCATCACTTTAAAGCATAGTATTGACAAAAAAAAAAAAAAAATCAAGTTTAAATTCTGCTTCACAATTTTTGAGCTGTGTGACCGTCAACAATTTACTTAACTCTCCCTCAAGCCTTGGATTTCCCATGTAAAAAGGGGCATGAGAGCACCGACACATCATGAAGAATAAGCGGGGAAACATTATAAGTATTCAAGATGATTGCAGTCACATGACGGGTAGTTAGTGGAGGAGGTCGAAGATGATGAAACTTTGGCTGGAGTAGAGGCAATGATGATGGAGATATGTGGGAGGAGCTGCAGGGTCTGGGGAGATTCAAGAGGATCTGTTGACTCATTTGGTGAGGAATACGATGGAGGAGGAAAAAGCAAAGGCAAAGGCTTGATCCTGACTTTGGTAGTGAGTCATTCACTGAGATGGAGCACAAGCCGTGGAAGAGATCTGTGTGAAAGAGAAGACAAAGTGTGGTGAGATGCCCATGGATGTCAAAGAGAAGACAGCTGGGTTGCAGTTAGATTTATGGGCCTTTTCCCAGGAAAAGAAAATGAGCTCCAGCCTGGTGGCACAGTCAGTACCAAAGTGAACTGCAATGCTGGCAGCCACATGGTCGACCTCAGGTTCAGATCCCAGGTCAGTCTGAAAACACTCCAGGTGTATGTAAGTGTGTGCATGCCCAGGGTATTGATGAGCTGGAGGGCTGGGGAAAAGGGGATCACGGTATGATGAGACTCTGTCAACCCCCACCAAATGCTCTTACACACTCTCTCCTCTGTGCACACATATGCTGTCATGAATAAAATAAATAAACTTTAGAAAAAAAGAGAGGGAAGAAGGACCCAAAATTAAAAATTGTCATCAAAGAAGATGACTGGGATATTGTGACCAATAATAAGGATGACTCACTCAACATAATTTCATCATCCATATAGCACACCTTAAGCTTGACACTAGAAACCCAAGCACACACTTCACAAATCCCTTTATATCACAACTTAGGTTCCACATATATCCTAAATTCCACTGGGAAGCCACATCCTTATGAGGTCTGGAAACAGATCAACCTTATGAGGAGAGGAAGCACTTTCGCTGCTTTTGCCATTTCTGCTAGCAGGCCCAATTGTGAGTGCATTTGGCTTGTGTATTGAAGCTGGTACAGGAGCCCTATATTCTGGTTTTTAGGTTAGTGTGTGTCAAGAGACAAGGAAGGACATCTATTGTACTGGCAAATATTGTGCAGAGGCCACGCAGCCCTCTGCCAGGAGCTGTGGTATTGGCTTCCAGTTTCTCTCACTCACTGATTTGACACAGGTAGAGCTCCCTGGGGTGGGTGAATGATGTCATGCTGTTCTGAGAGTTATTCCTATAAAAACCTAGAATTTGATTCTCTAGGCCAGCCCTGTCCAAGAGGACATGGTGTCATAAAGAAACTATTCCATACATCCATGTTATCTATAGTGGCAGTCCTTAGATACAGAGAAGTATCAGTCACTTGAAATGTGGCTAGTGGATCTGAGAACTTGCATGTTTCACTGTATTTATTTTACTTAATTTTTATTTAGATGTAAACAGCCACTTGACATAGTAGCTACCATATTGGACAGCATAGTCTAGATCATTCAATGATTCTGTAGCTTCGAATTTTCTGCATCACACTTCATTCTATTATTCAAGGGAGTTAAAGTGGTTTATATTATCTACAATTAAACAGTGATTATCACAGCAATGCTTGTAATTCCCTGAAGTAAACGCATAGAATGAAGTGATAAAAGTCCTAACATAATTCAAAGGGAAAATCTGCCTTTGAAAGAATGGTCAGATGCGAAAATAGGAGACAGAGATAGCAGGATATGCAGGAGAAATTGGTGTTACAAAAACCAAGAAAGAAGAGTGGTTTTATAAGGAAAAAATCATGTAGAGGAAAATGGGCATGGGCCAAAGTATTATAGTGATTCAAGCAAGTGACCATAGAGGACCCAAGCTGCTTCGCCAGAGTGAGGATGACTTCATCCTTTTGCATGATCCTTCCCAATACCTTGAGGGCTTTAAACGCTTCCTGAATACATAATAGTATGACAACGTGGAGAAGCCAGAATAATGAATATTCCAAAGGCTGCTGCATACACTTCATGTCCTTGAGAAAATGACTGCCTATTCCTGGCTTTCAAGTTCCCATGGAAATAAATGGGTATAATAATTCCTTTGACAAAAAATAAATAAATAAAATGTTGGTGTGGTAGGACTTTGCCAGCTGAACAGAGCTGTAAATAATGTGGACCATAAACATCTACCTCCAAGTGAGTCTGGAAACATCCCCAGATCTTACATGATACACTGAGATATCTACAAGCCAGAATGGATGAGTAAACAGAGGTCTGATTATATGAAAACAGCAGTGTTTGAAAAAAAAATTACTTGCCAAATCCATTTTGATAGGATGAAGATAAATGTCAGTGTGAGAAACACTTGAAGAAAGTGATCTCATCCAGAAGCGGAGAAAGTTATCCAAGGAAATATTGTCACAGAGGACAAGAATCAAAGGTGCACAATATGACTTTATGAATTAACCAGGCAGGGTCTGTTGAGTAATTCTGCCAATATAAGAAAGCAAGTACCTATCTCTATTTCTTGTCATTTGTGGAAAGTAGACACATATACACTATGGAATGCTATCCAGCCATTAATAAAAAAAAAAAACTGGCATTTTATAGAAAGTGGATGAATATGGGAGATTTACTGCTAAGAGAAGCAAGCCAGACTATGAAAAAGAGGCATTGTATGTCCCCACTCAATATATACTGAATGTTTGCACTCTGTGACAGAAATGGGAAGGCTGGGAGATTTAAAATCATAGAGAGCAATTACAGATACTAGAGACAGTGTGGGAGGAGGGTAGAAAATGGGAGAAATGACAAGGAGGGAATCAAGGGGAGAAAGAAAGGAGCAAAATCTTTAAGAGACACAAAAATGGAAAATTAGCTTGATAATAATGGGTATGATAACATCTTTAACTGGACTAATATACAGTGTATTCATGCTGGGAAAATTCATTTTGTAAGCTGTAATGATATACAGTGATTGCATGTATAAAAAGTAATAATAAAGAAAGCAAAAAATATTTTGATAATGTCAAAGTTAATGAGCTAGTCTGTTAGGATTAAAACCATTTCTAACAGAAACAAGATTCTAAGCCAGTCTTATTTAGTCTGATCAATTTGTCACAAAATATAAGCTCATGATAGAACAGAAATAATCTATATTACTGTATTACTGTATTTTTTCATAGTAAAACTTTTGTTTTACTATGATGTGTCAAAAACCTATTGAGGGTACTATCTGTATCTTTCTCTCTCTCTCTCTGTCACTATTGTTCATGAAATAAATAAATGAACTGAAAAAGAAGTTTTGGGTCAGATAATTCAGTTGGGAAAAAAGGACATAAACTTTTGTAAACTTTTGTGATGAGTTGGGCAGCATGTTGCTGTATATCCTACTTAAAGCTTCTTATAGTTTCACAAACCACTAACAACCAGTTGTGAATTGTCTACTCAGAGTAGCACGGTTCCAAACAAAATCACTGAATAACTTTTGAAATACTGTTATTTTTTGTCATTTGTACTTTTTTTTAGCACTGTTTGAACTGATACCATAATTTAAAGACATGTTGAATATATAGCATAGAAAATGCTGGGATTCTTTTTTCTAATAGATTTGACAAGTTCCACTGTCTTTAATTAAATTTCCTGTGACAAGCGATCTTTTCTGTACATGATAATTTTTCATTTCTATGTCTCAAGGAATGATTTTTAAGGACATTTCAAATAAGAAACAGAGATTTGCATTTAAGGAACTATTACAGAAATTTAATGTGAATAAGATACAGGCAGTGACAACTATGAAATATCTCAGTTGTCACAATTCCTCTTCCAAGCATCTGGAGACATTCCTTTAACATCAAACAATGGATGCATCTTTACATCAGAAATTCGAAAGTGGGAGATGAAAATGTGTCCTACACTAGAGACAATGTGACTATGTTGTTCAAAAGTTTGTGGTCAGGGCCAGAGGGCAGTAGAGTGGTAAAATGTGACATTTGGTGAGGCAATCCCATTTGAAAAGGTTCCCTTACAAGGCCATAGACCTCCCACACTGGGCATGTGCTTGCCTGTGATCTGGGGCTACTGACAGGTGGGGGTGGATTGATGTGTAAAAACCCTATTGAGGGGGAACAGCAGTTAGCATAATGGCTATGCCACTGGACTCCCATGTAGTCGACCGCGGTTCACGTCCCAGACCTGGTGGCTTAAAACTCACGCCGGGTGCATGTGCGTGCGTGCCCAAGATCCTGAGAGGAGAATGGAGGGGAAGGGATTGTAGCGTGGCCATCCTCCCTGGGGGATGATTTCTCACTTTCTGTCTCTCTCTCTCTCTGGCTTTCTGGCGAGCGCACACGCCCTATAGCAAAAACCTCTCAAAAAAAAAAAAAAAAAAAAAAAAAAAAAAAAACCCTATTAAACCCTATTGAGGGTACTATCTATCTGTATCTTTCTCTCTCTCTCTGTCACTATTGTTCATGAAATAAATAGATAAACTAAAAAAGAAGTTTTGGGTCAGTTTTTTCAGTTGGGAAAGAAGGACATTTTGTAATATTAGATTCATGTTAGTGTTTTCAGTTCATTTTATTAGAACAAGGTATTTTAAATCTACAGTATTAGAATCACTGTTATAGAGTAAAATAAGGATGTTTAAAATTTTATATTTAAATATTAGTTATATCACCCAAAATTCTAGAATTCAAGTATTGTTTCGATGAAGTACTCTTTTGAAATAGGATTTGGGAACAATTCAAGAATAGGATATAATTCTTGAAATCTGGAAAAGGTTCTAAATAAACCCATAGGCCAAGCAGATGGCATAGCAATTACGTTGGCAGACTCCCACATGGCCCACCCACCATAGTTTGAGGTCCAGATCCAGTGACTTGAAACTCACACAGGGTGCAGGTGTGCACGTCCAGGATCCCGGGAGAATGGAGGGGAGGGGACTGCAGCATGACCATCCATTTCCATCTCATTGATTGGGATGATTACTCACTTTCCATCTCATTGTCTCTGTCACTCTCTCTGGCGAGCATACACGCCCTAAGGCAAAAATTTCTAAAATAAATAAATAAATTCATAGGCACATGCATACCAAAAATCCCCAATGGAGGAAGAAACAGAGGAGAAGGGATCCATGGTAGGAGTGGTGATGGGGGCTGGTGAGAGTGCTTTCTCACTTTCCCTCTCTTTCTGTCTGTGTCTTTCTAGCAAGTGTACATGCTCTTTGACTTTTTTTTTTTATAAAGAAAGAAGTCTGGGAAAAAATAGAAGATAATAATTAAAATATAATTTCAAAATAAGATTATTAGTTCCACATTGACTGAATAAAAATTACAATTAAACAATTGACCAGACAAAAAAAACATAAGAAATGTAATACAGAAAATATCATAATAATGAAGATCTTTGTAACTGACTTCAAAATAAGATTATTAGTTTCATACTAATTGATAAAGTATTTATTTATCTATGATAAAAGCTAGTTTAAATTTAATGCTTCTGTAAAATATAATAAAAATAAATTTCTAGGAAACAATGGTCACATCTTTCCATGTCACATCAATGTCAAATTTCTATATAAGTTTCTTAGGGCTTATGTTCAGTTTCTATATTAACTTTATCATGGACTGGGAACAAATAATTTGAACATTTATACCAGGCACTACATTTTGAGTAGGGTTTGATTACTTTCAGTAACCAA
This sequence comes from Tupaia tana, assembly GCA_026018925.1. Lineage (NCBI taxonomy): Eukaryota > Metazoa > Chordata > Mammalia > Scandentia > Tupaiidae > Tupaia > Tupaia tana. The sequence goes on from JAKSZU010000017.1 coordinate 31,782,465, forward strand.
AGAACGTTTTTATTATGGCCAGAATTGTATTCTATATTTCTTGAATATATAAACAGTCAATAGGCAATGATAGGTTTTATACTGATAAAGAATAGTTGGATATTTGTGTACTCCCAGAATCTGTAAATTAAAGGCGAATCCCCCAGTGTGACAGCATTTGGATTTGGGACCTATGAGGGGTAATTGGGTCATGAGAGTGGAGCTCTCATAAATAGGATTAGTACGTTTATAAGAAGAAATAAAAGAAAGACATTTCTCTCTACCATGTGAAGATACAGCAAGAAGACATCCTTCTGCAAATCAGGAAGTAAGCCTTCACTAACTCAGCCATGCTAATGCCTTTATCTTGCACTTCCAGCCTTTAGAACAGTGAGGAGCAAACGTCTGTTTTGTAAGCCACATAGTCTTTGGCATTTGTATTATAGTTGGTTGAAATGACTAAGCCATATGGGAAACTGACATGAATTGTATGGTTATTTTGTCTCAAAACAGAAACACAACTGACACCTCAGGTAATTATAGTTAGAACCATTCTAACATCTAGTTTTCCGACAGAGAGTTGATGGTTCTTACTAGTTAACGCCATATTGCCATTAAATAACGGAAACCACCTCTGGCTAGCTTAAGAAAGAAAGGATCAGATGGGGAAGCAAATTTATAGCATACTGAGATAGTGTAAAGCGTTCTGAGGAGGAGTTAAATATTTGTTTCAGGAAGTAAAGGAACCAGAGACAACCTGAGATTGACCAGAGACAGTCAGTCGCTGGCCTTTACTCTAGTGTTGTCATTAATG